>CM076584.1:74207723-74807723 GCA_034641835.2 Pinus albicaulis
AACAGTGGTTTAGGTAATACACCTTTTGCTTGTGAGTTTGAGAAATATACCAACAAAATATCTGCCCCTCTGTTTCTGACAACTTTTCCATCAACTAACATCTTTATACCCCTGCCTCCAGCTTCTTATCAACAAATTTTGCCCTTTAACTATGTACAGCTTCAAACCGAGGTCTACAGGCTTTAAACTTGATTTTTCGAGTTCTTTAAAGTAGGAGATAGAGTACCTTGTGAGTTTTTGAGAAGAAATCCCTTGGAGGGAGCTAAAAATGCAACGGAACTCTTCAAAACTGGCGCGGCAACCTTTGGAGCAAAACCCGTCGCGCCGGAGAAAAGTGTCGGGTGGAGTTGTCGTGCGGTCGGGCGGCCACCTACAGGCACGTCGCACCCGCCTACAGGCACGTCGCGCCGACGTTGAAGGCCTTTGCAAAACGACGCCCAGGCACGTCGCGCCACTTTCCAGGCCCGTCGCGCCGCCCTAAAACAATGCAGAAAACCTCAATTCCTTTGAAAACGCATTGTGATGCTTGGGAGCTGCGGCAATTGGTTTTTGAAATTCAGAAGTGACTTACTTATTTCCCTATTCCATTCTTTTGACATTTTCAACCTCATATCATTCTTCAAATAAATGTCAAACGGTCATTTTGAATATATATATCCGCCCCTTTTTAAATGATACAAAACCGTGTTTGTATCAAGTTGCTTTTTAAACAGTGATAATCCTTCAAATCTGCTTTGCCTACTCACGAAGTTACATTCCTGTTCTCATAAGAGGGATATTTCAAAATTTCGACTTTGTCCCTCTTTTTGGCACTTTAGGTGATAATGTAAACAAAAGAAAGGTCATTCAAAAACTGTCAAAGGCATTTGAAAGCTGCTTTACCACTTACAGGAGACCATTGGCGCCTTTGCAATTAGTTTGACAATCTCGATCCTTAGGTGAATTACAGGTTTCCTTCTGGACTGTAAGTGCCAGTCTACTAGCTGTTTCTTTTTATAACAGGATTCTCTGCTTGACAACCCACTGTGTCACTTCCCTGTCACTGCTTTTGCTATACTGCATCTTTGTGCTGAAACTGTTTTTTAGGATAATGGCCATTGTGTCTATTTTTAGGGAATATAAACAGTGATAGTTCTTCAAAAACAAATCTGCCTAATCATCAGATCATATACCAGTTTGCCTCCTTATTTGAAAAGACAAACTTGTAAAATATGAAAACAGGGCTTTTTGGCACACAGTCTTTATTCTATTCTGATCAGCATATTAAACCCCTTTTTGTCAATAGCAACATTTCATGACTGGAAATATGTTCACTGCCTCCCTCTCTTGGTGATTGCTAGTAAAGAATGGCTATTTCATAATGCACTAAAAATGTTGGAAAAGTTGTAAACACCTCTTCTTGAAAGGCGCCTCTTTTGGACTTTTGACATATGATATTGTTTTGTTGCTTGACCCTTTCCTCAAGGAGAAAAAAACTTCTTTTTGATATCAGTGGCACACATATGCTCAAATTGTCTCTTTTTCTATTGCATACCTGTCCTTATGCATTTTATGACTCATCCTTGGTCATTGTTTTACTTTCCCAATGATAAATTGCTGCTTCTAGGTGTTTCACAGGTTTCTCTCTGGATTGTAAATACACTTTTAGGTTGCATCCTTTCACCCTAGACTTCTTTGTTTGCTCAGAAGGATTTCCTTTGATTTCTGGATAAGTGGTCATGGAATGTCTTTAACCCTTTTTAAGTTAACTGCTCCTTTGGCATTCAAAGCATACAGTATGTTCAACATTTTCTCTTTTCTACTGGATGGACTGTTGACAGATAGCTTTTTGAGGAGGGAGATCAATACATTTATATTATAGACAGTAACACTTTCCTTCATTCAATTTCTTTGTGTCTTTTCCCTGTACTTTTGGACTTACCAATTTTCCACAGCCTGCAATGATTTTTGGCCCTCTGCTCATATATGGAGGAGGCCCTTCATTAGGTAAAGTATCAGAAGCCCCCTTTTACCACTATGTCAAACACAGCCTTTCTCTGAATGTGGTGGTAAGTAAATCATTTGAACAACATCAATCTAGGCATCACTATTTGCAAGCATCACTGTGTTTTTTTGAAGAAAACCTAGCCACAGTGACACTGTTCTAAGGTTGCTGAGATATTTGTCACTTGGCTTGTTCATCTCATGACCTGTTATATTGGCAAAGCTCTTTTTTGACTATGAAGGTCATTGCTTTCTTGAAAAACCAAGAACTTTCTCCTGCCTGTGTAATGACATTTGTTTATCATCTGTTCTGTTTGATCTTTTGGATAGACAGGGTCCTTGTGCTTTGGAAAGTTCACTGATGACAGGCCTTCTAGAGTTTCAACCACTCACCTGACTTGAAAGTTTCAGATGATCTCTTTTATCAGGCTAAACTCCCCTTTCCTTTGAGCTTATCATACTTCCACTACAATCCTGTTATGGTCAGCAATTACATTCATGAAACCTGAAGATATTGTTTCATTGTTTCAGTCAGGGCAAACCTGGAATTTGCAGCCTTCTGAGTCAACTCTGGCTTGCGCCCTCTTCTTATGGATGAAGGAGGCGCCCTAACCCTCTGCTTGTAAATGAAGGAGGTTCTGGGCCTTGACAATTTACCATTTTGCTGAGACAGTGGTGACCCTTTCTTACTGTGATTTTCATACTGAAAAGAGCTGTAAGGTCCTGATTGAGAGCCTTTTGTTTTGCAGCTTCATCTCAGGCTCAAAATACATTTAGAAGCAGCTGTTCTTCTAACTGTAATCTCAAACATTTACTCCATGAGATGAAATATATTTCCTGTCTTTGTAGAACCACAGAACACAGTGAAAAACCTACTAGTCAGCTTGAGAATGGGCTTCATGCAGTGCTGAGACCTAGGGAATATGAGTGGCGTGACTTAAGGCTATTTGTCAGCTTAATTTGCAAATTAAGGGATTAGTCATGGTAGGTCTGCTGCAGATGAGGGCTTTTTTGGCTTTTTGATGATTGCCAAAGGTGAAATGTCCTAAACGCCACTTCCTAACATATGGGAGACCTTTGAAACAGATGTGGATTTGCCTTTTAAAGCTGATGGGCAGACTAATAAGGCTGAGGTTAGATATGATTGTTGACAAGGAGGTTGTGGTTTTTCCAGGGGCGGACTGAATAGGTAGAAAGGCGAAAAAGTTTTGGGAGGGTTTTCTGGATGACATATTGACATAAGGAAATCAGTTTCTAGAAAACTCAGCTGAAGATATAGTCATCACTAACATGCAAAAAATACTGATGGCTAACAACTTGCATCATCGGTCTTACTTCCTACCTGACTTGAGCGAAGTCGAAGCTAGTTTTCCAAGTCCTCAGTCTCCTGGACCTGTTCACCCAGTCTTGAGCCCCTTAGCACCAGCACAGGTTTATGCTGAAGGGAACATGGCTGTGATCTCTCCTACTATCCCGGTGAACATCTCCAGGAATCCCAACATTATCGAGAACGTTTTCATTGGAGCTGAATGTTCCCATGAAGAGGTTCAAATCTATACCGAAGCTCTTCAAAGAGTATAGGGATGTTTTTGCTTGGTATTATGAGGAAATGCCTGCATGCACCATCTATCGTGCCCAGCATGAGATCAAGACGTATGAAAACGCTAAGCCGGTCGCAAAACTCTTCGTCCGGTTAACTTAGAAGGCAGCAGCCTATCAGTGCCGAAGTTGAAAAGCTTCAAGGCGATTCATTTTCCCAGCTTCCTTCCGAATGAATGGGTTTCAAACCTGGCCCTCGTTGATAAAAAGCAAGGAACAATTCGAGTGTGCATAGATTTCTGCAGACTAATAAGGCGTGTCTTAAAGATAATTACCCCACACCCTTCATTGATCGATTATTGATGAGTGTGCTAAGAATTCAAATTTTTTTTCCTTCATGGACGGTTTTTCACAATCAAATTACTATCCGTCCGTAAGATCAACATAAGACCGCATTTATTTGTGTCCCCGGGTACGTTTTTGCATATAAGAAAATGCCTTTTGTCCGAAAATGCCGGAGCTACTTTTCGCCGGGCCATGTCTTACGCCTTCCACGACATCAAGAAAATTATAGAGGCATACTTAGATGATCTAGTTGCTCATTTCGAAAAGAGGATGGATCATCCAGACACCTCCGCAAATATTTGAGAGATGTCGTTTATAAAATTCGCGTAATCCGAACAGTGCATGTAACATCCGGTCGTCGTTGGGATTTATCGTGTCTAGTGAAGGGATAAGGTAGATCCCTTCAAGGTTGAGGCAATACTTCTAAGGTTCTCCCCCCTGCCTTTCAACTGCCAACTTCAAAGTCTCCAAGGGAAGTCTAACTTTCTTCTGAGGTTTATCGCTAACTATACGATTACAAAGGGATATATGAGATCAAGAAGAAAGGAGTCCCTTTTCTTTGGGACGACTATGCTCAATGCTCATTCGATGCCTTGAAAAGGCATTGACCTCCGCCTCCTTTACCGAGTCCAATCTCGATTATAGCAAAGATTTTTGTATCTGCCACAAAGAGAATCTACCATTAAGGGTTCCCTGTTCGATGATGATGCTCTGCCGAGCATGTTATTTACTACCTTAGTCGAGGATCGGGTAGACCTGGAAATCGATACTACCCCGATAGAAAATTAGCCTTAGCAAAGAATATGCCGTGCAAAATACTCCGGCATTATATTATTTCTTCGCAAAACTTATGTCTTGGCAAAACCGCCAATCCATTTCGCTTGTCCTCGCAGCGAGTGATTGGGGGCAAATATAATAGATGGATTGTGATTTTTATGTGAATTTGATCTAGAGTTCATGTCTGCCAAATCCAAGAAGTCATTAGTTTTTGCGGAATTGATCTCCTTCCGAGTTGCCTCGTGGAGAGGCGATGATCTATGATGAGTCATTTCCTCCGGATCAACACTTGTTTCGATCTCTCCACAAGATCCTTGCAGGGACATCATTGTATATCTCCCGGCACCGCGGCTTCCTTTCTTTTTCGAAATATGAGCGTCGTAAGTCAAGGCTACTTAGCTAAAAGTTATCTCGATTATTGGTGATGCTTTGTACCGCTCGAGGGGTTGATTCAATCCTAAGACGCCGCTTAACTTTCGAAGAAGCCGAGGCCGTGCTCAATGATTTCAATGGGGTATTTGTGGGGGTCATTTATCAGTGGCTTGCTACACTCAAAAGATTTTGCGTCGCTACTTCTCCGGCCTCGATTTCAAAGACTCGTATTGAATCTACCAAGAAGTGTCATCCTTGTCAGTGTATACTCGAAAAATGCGCGCTCATCCAGCCGCTTTTCCAAATGCATCGTTTCTGACAATTTACAAAGTGGGGTATGGATTATGCTCACTTGTAACCCGCCTCATGAAAAAGGTCACAAGTATTATCATCGTAGCGCAGACTACCTTTACGAAGTGGGTCGAGGCTATGCCTACTTTTGGGAACGATGGTGAGACTGCAGCTTTGTTCCTTTTCAACCAAGTTATCGCTTGTTTTGGTATACCTAGAGAGATTGTCACTGACCATGGCAGTCATTTTCAGAATAGTATGATGGCTGAGTTGGCTCTCAAATTGGGTTTCCGGCAGGAGCACTCATCTCCATATTATCCTCAAGCCAATGGGCAAGTGGAAGCCGTGAATAAATCCTTGAAGAAAATTCTTCAAAGGACAATTGATAAAGCTAGATCCAACTGGCATATTATGCTATATCCTGCACTTTGGGCATACAGGACGTCAGTGAAAACTGCAACTAGCTTTACTCCGTTTCAGCTAGTGCACGGGTTGGAATCTGTATTTCCCATTGAATGTGAGATTCCTTCTCTTAAATTAGTTGTTGAACTTCTTCCTGACACTTCTAGTCTTGAAGAACGGCTCCTTCATCTGGAACATCTCGATGAGCAGCGTCGGGATGCCGCCACGATGAATGAAGCGCATAAAAACCGAGTTAAAGCTCAGTACGATAAGGCAGTCAAACCCAGGGTTTTTTCGGAAGGTGACCTTGTTTTGGTCTATGCCCAAGAAAAAGATGCCCTGGGGGCAGGAAAGTTTAAGTCTATGTGGTATGGCCCATATATCGTTAAGGAAGTCCTTAAGAAAGGAGCATATACCTTGGTTGATTTCGAAGGGAACGAGTTGCCGGAGCCCTGAAATGGGCTCTATCCCAAGAAGTATTATGCCTAGGCTTTCTGCCTGGCATTTTGCTTTGTATATAGGTTTTTTGCTTTGTACATATCGTTTGATAAAAGATTTTTGATGAGATGGTGATGTTTTGATCCGGCTGCGGTGTTGTGTTGATGTCATGAGTCATTTTGGTTTCGCCGATGGTGATAGTAGACACACTCCAACTTCAACTTAGCTTCCGCGGCTCGGGTTGCTTCATTATCCTTCCTGGGTCACCGTTGGTATCAAGAGGGGTCTGCATTGGTCCCGTTCAATAACGTAGCGTATCACTAATCGAAATATTCATCTACTCGAGGCAATATCCTTTGGGTGTTGATTTGTTGGTAGTTTTCGGACTCTACCAGGTGTCAGCAGTTGAACAACACTTATATCGGGTACCAGATCCAATTTTATTACGATTGTTCTCGAGGGTACGTTTGTTACAAAGGTCATTTCAATTTTTAACATTCATTCATGTTCCTCGAGCTGACAATTGGTTTGCTGACTCATTGGCTAATCAAGCATTGGATTGGCACATTAATCATTCAATTCAATAAATTTTTAATCATCAAAAACATCATACATTTGATACATTTATCACATCACATCAAATATCACTGTATATATCATCGGAGTATCAAAAACTTTACAAAATTTGGATCCATAAATGCCATACAAAACTTGGGCTTATACCCCATCATGTTCAGTCTCAAAAAAGAATATACAATCATCTAATATAAAATCTGTCTATTCCTGAGGTCCCTGTCCAGCAGTCGTGTTCCTATAGAACGTAACTGCAGTGGCCACACGGCGAAATAATCTAACCCAGTCTCGTGGTACTCCTACTACCCGTCTCTGGACGGCCTCAGGCAAGTCCTCCACAGCAGCCATAGGGATTTGGCGGGTTAATCCCTCCAAGTTTCCTTCGCACGGCCCGAAGTGTCCGTCGTAATCCGGGCCGTCTCCGCCTCACCTTCCGCGCGTCAGGACGTGCCAGTCTCTCGTGACGAACTGGTCCAACATTTGAAACATGATCATTTTTCATTGTCAGTCATTATGAATCCAATCCAAAAACATGTTTGTTTTTCATTTTTCATACATAATTGAAAAATCCAAAAAAATCATATAAGTCAAATTTTTTTTGAAAAAACTTACCGACTGCTCCCCATGCTGCGCCAGGTGGAAGTACTAGATCTGGATCTCCTCGGAAATCCATCCCAGCACCGGGATAGTCGTCCACTGCGATGATCTGTTCTCCCCACCATAGGAAGAAATTATCGTCCCACGTGGTTCGGGGTACTTCGCGTTGCCCCCCAGTCTCTTCATCATGTCTGCCCAACGGGAAATTCTTGGGTCCTGCGGGCTGCTGATAGTCGAGATCACTCTGGGTCTCAAGGCTAGAATCCTCTCAAAGAAGAATGTTGTCAAAATGGTCCCATAGCCAAAGTGTTTTGTCTTTGCTTGGCGAATGGAGGTCAGCTGTTGTTTCATATTCAGTAGCAGGGCTGTGCACCAATCGTATACATGAACTAAGCACTCTACAACTATGCTCATTTGTGTCCTGGACGCCTGATGTAGTGAGGCAGATCCTGCCACTCTGCCGATGGTGAACAGGAGGATCTTCATGTGAAAATCCCTGATATCTCTAATTGCAATCTGTGTTCCATCCTTTTTGGAATTATCTACGCAATATATTTGGACATAGTCTTCCACGGTCAACCCTCCCAGGGGCTTTCCGTGCAAGTCCATTGGATCTCCCCTCCTGGAGAGTCCAGTGATGAAATATATATCCTCCACTTCTATGCGTAGTGACATCTGATCAATTATGAAGCAATCCTGATCTGGTTCCCAGTAATTTATGAGCATTTCAAGCAATCGCACATTATTTTTCATATTGGGCATTTTAAAGAATTTGAACAATCCACAGTTTCGGAGGATGTTTTGTGTTGCGCGATCCTGCATGACCTCTTGGTCTATTGCGCTATGCTCACGTTCCCTCCATGAGATGGTCATCCTGAGAAATTTCATCAAAAAATGCATTAGAAATGCTTTTTAAGTTTCGGCCCTGCGCATACGCGGTTTTTCCTGTACACAGTCGCGTGTATACGCGGGTTTCCTTCATTGAACCCGCGTATGCGCAGGTACGCATATTTTAGCAAGGGTTCTAAGGCAAAAAATCACTTAATTTTAAATTCCAAACGGACAAAATGAATAAACAGGATGATTAAGGAGCCTGCACTGCTTCACGTAGTTCCGACTTGGCCATGTTGTTCCTCGATTTGTCGAAAGAAGTTTTTAGCTCCGCAGCAATTTTTCCAAATCACCTATGCATAATGAACCAATTGAGAGTAATTTGTGTATTTATACAAAATTGAAAATTTTTGCAAAAATTTTATGCTTATTTTTTCGATCCGTTCTTGTGCCGTATAACTCGATTGTTTGGAAGTGCCCGCCTTGGTATATTTTCGTGTACATTTTGACGATTTTGAGATTTTTCCCGGTTTTCGATCCATGATTTCGTACCTTTTACGGTGTATATGATCTTCACTCCGGCATATAGGCCAGGGAATCACTTTCCGCCGCATCTTGCATTCTAGCCTCCATACCGACGACTTGCCTTAGGGTCGTATCCCATCAGGTCATGAGTATTTCACCCATTTCACTCGCCGATTTTTAATCATGACTTGGTGGTAGAGCCTTCCTTTACATGGGATTCCTTGTTAGTTCCTCGCTAGCACTTGTTGCCCATGCTGCGTTTTATGTAGGCTCGGGAGTCCTCTTTAGTCCCGCCATGACTTATGTGTTGAAGCTCCATTCTTATTCTTCTTCACTATCATTTTCTGGCTATTACCCTAGAGGCTCCCTGGTGTTGTTGAGTTGTATTACCGCATTGCATATTGGCTACTTGTTTATCCTGGCCTTTAGCCATCACTACTGCCTTTAGCCGCTTCATTTTGGACTCGATGTTTAAGCAAACTTTTGACCTTGACTATCTGTACAAGTTAACCATTGCATGCACTTAGCTATCGCGACTTGACACCCTTTTACCCATGGATGGAACATTCCTCTGAGTATCGCTTACCAGTTTTCGCCACCTTGCATTGAGCATAGGATCGTTCCAATCCTAGGAACTAGTGCATCTGTTTCTTGATACTCGTTCTATCCATTGTACCATAGAATTCTTTTATTCTTTTTCAGGCTTATTATATGAAAAAGACAAAAAAAAATCAAATATAACAAAAAGAGCGGGAACGGGATGTATCTTCATTGTTTTGATGGCAGTACAGAGTCAGTTTGTCGCCCTTGAACAAAACACATATACTTATATATATTTCATACATTTGGGATGGTTTTTAGTTTTGACCTAGGTTCAACCTTTACCTTGTTTCACTTGTCAGTTCTCCCCCGGTTGGTTATCTCTTCCAATCTTATGGAGAGTTTGTTCTGCCTCCTGCATAACAGACTTATACAGTGTCACTTTTTACTGCCATGGTCATCACGAGTCATGCTTTTGTTCAAGGGAAGTCTAGCCCGAGTTGGCCATTCTGGGTGTCTCTTGACTCATTATTCCGCCGGCCTTCCCGGTCTTGTCGTTATCTTGTTCTATCACATCGCATGTTTTGATCTTCCTCGTCGTGGCCGGTTTGAGAAGGTCCCCATTGACTTTGCCGGGTTTGTCTCTTATCGACTACGACACATTGCTATGAGAGTGCCTAGGAGCCGTCCCTTGGGCTCATATTTCCATCATTGGATAGGTGACCTCGTGTCGCGCATTTGACGATCATCAAGGGCCTTTTGACCGAGTGGTTTCCCCCGTGTTCGACGTCGCACACATTATCACACTTGGGATTCGTAAGTAAAGACTGATTTCCATTTGACCCTACTTCCAAGGATTTCTCGCCCGTGTCGCCCTCATTATTAGTTGGTTCAGAGGGTTTCTTCCGTGCGCTAGCTTCATCTTGTGCACGTCGGAAACGCACTTCGGTTTTGGTTCCATCACTCTCCTTCGTCCGATTCCTTCCAAATCTTGGCCTGCGGGTTACACTCGCGCTGGACTGATGTGGGATGCCTTAATGCCTTCCTTCCAGCAGATCTTTTCCCATCGACTCCGACTCATTGCTCGGGGAACAAGGTCTAGAGTCTTTTTGTCAGTACCTTAGGGTTTGCAGTCATCAGTGGCAGACTCTTCGCTATCGACAGTGAGGATTCATCATTGCCTCCTGATTGGTAGATTCTTCAAAGTGTTCGACTTCAACTCATTCATTCGCACTTGTTAGATTGTACTGGGGTACCTTGACACTTATTTTCATTATTGGTGGGTTGTCTCGCGTTGGTTAACGGTATACATTATTGACCGATAATCCAACGATTTCTCACATGGTCAACTTCAACTCATTTATTCCCATTGTGTAGAATTGTGCCATCGAGATCGGTGAAGACCTCGGGTTGCATCAACATCTTTCGGTTCACCGTCGATGGGCCCTTTCGCTCGCTGCCGCCGTCCACTTTTATATGTTAGCCAAAGACAAGCAAAGTCTCATATGTTGATCCCCGAGTTGCGTGATTGTACCGTTTGATCCACCACTTATGATCCGGTACTTGGAGATTCAGTTACTTCTATGGTCAGACATCCAGTTGCACCATCTTTGATCAACTTTCTATATGTGATACTTGGACATTGGATTCCGTACTTATCTCCGGCCCCGCTCGATGATTCACTATGTACTTTCGCCCGCTATACTTGTATACATGTTGGATCTATTCCAAGACTTTCTATATATATGATGTATTTTTTTTATCGAGCATGGGTATGCCCGCCTGCGCATGAGTTGACTCTCCGGTTTCTTTCATTGGTTTTTGCGGTGTCGAAATCCGTGAAGTCCTCTCTTGTCCCCGCGAAGTTCTTTCTATGTGCACAATACATTTCGGCCATCATGTACCCCTTCTCCTCGACCTCATATATTAGGGGGCATCCGTTATAGCATCATTTCCCCTCAATTTTGACATGATTCATGATTGCTACATGGCTTTTTGGGCACCCATTCCTACAGACTTGGACAAATTCACTAAAAAACAGTGAAAAATCCCTCATACGCGTCTATGCCCATACTTTTCCGCGTGTATACGCGAGTACAGCTAGAATTTTCGCGTATGCCATTAAAATGATTAAAAATATATATAAAAAATCGCTAATTTCGCGCTGGGTCGATGGTTACTCAGGTAGTTCAACCACCCCAGCACGTGGCCAACTGTTTCCAACTGTTGAAACTACTTTGAGGGAGTATAAAAGCCCCTCATGTGCATGGCCTAAGGGAGAGAGAGAATTATTGATATTATACTCCGTTGGTATTCCCTATCCAAGTCTGATTCCCCGTGCCTCCCGCACTTTCCTGCCTACTAGAAACCCTTGTTTCCTTGAGATACACATCCCTTTATATGTTATCTCGTATAAATTCGCCAAGTGAGCTCAAAGGTGCAGGCTGATGGATCTCGACGACTCTGCCTCCGTTTAAGGCCTTGGAAGGATCGTGTGATCTCTCCTCTTGATTACTTTTGTACGTACTATTTATAATACAGAAGTATCATGTTGTTCCCGAAATAAACGTGTTAGTGTATGCTTTAATGTATGAAGAATATTTGTTGTACAAGCATTCATGATGATTTATTTAATGTTCTATATGAATCTCACTAACATATAGAGTAGAAATATACTGTACAACTTGTCCTTTGTGCTGGTTTCTTCTTGTATTTCAGGTGAAAGAGGAAGGACGGTTGCAGGGAGTTTGAACTCCACGTGGATCTACTTTAAACGTAGGACCAACGGGTAAACCTCTCATTCTGCTCTATTTCGTTTTTTATGAATGTGCATGATCGTGTGAGTCTTCGTTAAGTAGTACGCCCTCGCTCGTGGAGGTTGAATCCCAACCAACCTCTAGGTGTTAATTCCCCGAAAACAATGACCCGTGCTATAGATTTTCGGGTAGAGACTACTTTGGACATCCAATGAAGAATGCATAACAACATTGCACAAATTCAGAATCAGCAGGGAGAAAGGTTGGAGGAACATGATGACATTGAAAGATAGCTCCTCAATCACTTCAAAGATGTCCATCAAGAACCACAAATCAACAGACAGCTGGTGATAGATCGAATCCTCCAGCATATTCCTAAAATCATAATGGAAGAACAGAATCAAATGCTTCTTCCTCCAGTTACTTTATAGGAAGTCGAATCAACAATGGATTATTTCAAGGATGGTAAAGCACCTGGTCCTGATGGTTTTACCTCCAACTTTTTTCATCACTTTTGGGATCTCATCAAACTGGAGGTATGGAAAGTTGTAAATGAATCTAGGACTCTTCATTTACTGCTTCCGTCTCTAAATGTGACTTTTATTACCCTCATACCTAAGGAATATCATCCCATTACTCCAGATAAATTCAGGCCAATAGCACTCTGTAATGTTATATATAAAGTCAGATCCAAATTCATTGCTTCTAGACTCAAACCGTTGCTACCCCTGCTCATTTTTCCAGAACAATCAGGCTATGTAGAAGGCTGGAAAATCCTTGATGGCATCATTCTCACACATGAGATCATTCACTCTCTCAAGCATAATATAAAATCAGGTATGCTTCTTAAAATTGATCTTTCTAAAGCTTTTGATAAGTTAAGCTGGAATTACATAAAACATATGCTCACAGCCTTTGGCTTCTTTACCACATGGGTCAGATGGGTTATGAATCTCATCTCTTCTACCTTTTTTTCTATTTTGGTTAATGGCATTCCTTCTCATCCCTTCTCTCCCTCTAGAGGCATTCGTTAAGGAGATCCCCTTTCTCTCTTTCTTTTTTTCCTAATGGCTAAAGGTTTAGGTCGTCTCATAAAAAATGCTCTTCTTACTCAGCAGCTCAAAGGTATCTCAGTCCATAACTCCCCTACTATCACTCATCAACAGTTCATGGATGATAACATGTTGTTCGGGCACCCCTCAGTTCAAGAAGCACATATGTTCAAATCCTTGTTAGATGTTTTCTCTGAAGGCTCGGGTGCTACCATTAATACTGCCAAATCCCAAATATCCTTTTTTCACTCCCCTGCCATGACCTAGACTTCTATTGCCCACATTCTTGGATTCTTTGTAGCATCTCTACCCTCCAAATATTTGGGTGCCCCTATGATTGATTCTACTTTAAAACATGCCTCTTGGCACTTGCTTATTGAAAAAATAGAAGCCCGTCTTTCTTCTTGGACCCACAGAGTCCTCAATATGGCTAACCGGCTCATTCTAGTCAAGGCAATGTTACAATCCATGCCTCTGTATCTTTTATTTGTCCTGGTGGCACCAAAATGGGTGCTCAAGAAAATAAAAAATCTTCAATGCAATTTTCTTTAGGGATCCTCAGGGAAAAATCGTAAATGGGCTTTGGTGAAATGGACGACAGTTTGCCTTCCAAAAAAGAATGGAGGCATGGGACTCCACGATCCTCAAAATAGAAATGCAGTCATGGGAGCAAGAATATGGTGGCAATGGCTATCAGCTCCGCATACACCTTGGGCTATACTCTGGTTTGCTAAATATGAAAATAACCGACCGCCAAAAGATCTAATCAGACTCACAAATATTGAAGCGGGCTCCTTAAATTGGAATGCAGCCAAACAACACAGAGACATGATCCAACATCACAGTTTTTGGGAAATTAGAGATGGAAACACTGCTCATTTTTGGGTAGACACATGGCAACAAAGACCCACATTAATCAATATTTTCAGACCTCTGCAGATAGATGAATGGGGTACAAAATAGATGGATAAATTCAATCAGCAGTGGGATCTGGCCATCAACCAGGGATACATGCAATGGAAGAAGGTGGCACAAATAATCAGCCAGAGAATAGAGCACTTCCACAAAGAAATTGACACAGAAATCATGAACCAGAAAATTAGATATTCTGATAAGAAGGATATTCTCAGATGGGGGTACACTCCTCGAGGGATTTTCAACACTAAAGAAGCGTACAACCTCTTGATCAGTACTCAGGAACCCAAAGACCCACTTTGGGATATAATTTGGTTCCTAGACTTTGGCCCAAGGTATCTACTTTTTTATGGCTGCTATGTCAAAAAAGGATACTCACTTAGGACAATCTCAGGAAAAAAGGCTTCCATGGGCTTTCAATATGTCCCAATTGTAATCAGCAGGAAGAAACCATACAAAATCTCATGGATTCGTGCAATCTAGCCAATAAATTATGGGAAAAAACAAGCTTCATATGTCAAAAAGGATGCAGAGTTTCAGGGAATATTACAACCACCATTCGCAACTGGGCCATCGATCCTTACAAGAGCAGGTTGCTAAACACTCTTTGGAAAATCATTCCGGGTCTTTTACTCTGGACCATTTGGAAGGAAAGGAATAGGCGCATTTTCAAGAATCAATGGACACCTCTAGATATCATCTGGAGTAATTTATGCCACAATCTACAAGAAACCTTGGCTCTCCAAAAGTGGCAGGAAGATGATTTTCCCACCGTACCCCAGAAGCAAAACATATGGGAGAATTAGCATCTCATGATTTCCCATAAACATGAGGATCCACGTAATTCTTCCAATAATTCAAGCGCATCCAGAAAATGGAAGCCTCCTCCAAAAGGAATGATACAATTAAACTTCAATGGGGCCTCCAAAGGAAACCTAGGCATGGCTAGATATGGAGGCATTTTCCAGGATCATAGAAGCAAACCACTTCTTATCTTCTTAGGTTCAATTGGATGGGACACGAACAATTCAGCTGAGATAGAAAGACTGTGGCAGGGACTTTGTCTGGCTCAACAACATCGCTTCCACCCTATTTTGATCGAAGGGGACTCTCAGATATTAATCAACATGACAAACCAAATTATTTTGGGGACCCCTACTTACATAGTGGCCAATAGCTAGAGATTGGCAACTCAACTACAACTCATTGATAAATGGCTAAAAACCAACAAAGCTATCACCTTCAAGCATGTTAAAAGGGAAGGCAATAAAGTGGCTGATCTCTTGGCAAATTTGGGGGTGGACAGTGATCAAATTATACACTTGGGATCTCTCAACATATTAAATGATAGCTCTCATCTATAGGAATGCACTGATCTGGTGCAAAATGATGCAGAACTCCCCGATGCGGGTGTTTAATGGTAGGGGTAGTTTGGTTCATTTGTGGATTGGCAAGTGGCTTGGCCACATGGCCACCCACATTCCCATCACTCCTGCACTTAATCGAGCAACCACCACTCCTAAATTTGATTTAATGCAGCTCGCTGGTCGATGTTTCACTGTTATGTTTTGGCTCCTCATTATGGCTTCCTCCAGAAGTTTTCCTTCTACTCCGATTCCTTTGAGTTACAATTGTTTCCCTGCTATCGTGGAGCCGAGCTCACACACGATAACATGGAGGCATTGCTAGTTACTGTGCTACATAGAGTTGGTGGCTAGCGTCCATTTTTCACAGAGTGTGCTCTACAGCCTACGTTCTAAGTCATTGGTTAATGAGTCCTCTTGCCACACTGAGCACCCCTCGAGTCTGTGCTTTGAGCCTTTGGTTACTGAGTTCTATGCCCCCATTGTGCACCATTTCTCTGAGTCTGTACCGCTTAGTCATTCCATCTTAGCCAGGGTGAATATGCCCAGTTTACACCAGAGGATGCACTGCTGCAGAGGTAGTAGCAGAGGAAAAATTTCTACCTGGCCGTATTCACCTTTGTCTCTCATCCTCCCCCTCATCTTTTCAATGCCCTGGTTGCTACCCGGATACGCGTAGTAGTCGGGGGCAGGCTCACACAGTGAGCGCTCAGCTGACTCAGTAAGATGATGTTACGCCCCCAGTTGCATACTAACTTAACCTCTCCCCAGCAACCCCGTTAGTCAAACCAATTTGATTTCCATTGTTCCCTTAACCGTCCATGCATTACTGCAACCATCACTATAATGTTTACAGAGGATCCTCCTAGCACTGAATGATTCACCCACATTGCAAAGAAGACGAAATTTTTGGCTCGAAAAAAAGGGAGTCCTGGTGCTATTCAAGGAAAAACTCTGAATAATGGAAGCAGCGATGAACAGGACAACACCAAAATCGGCTGCCTCAACACAGGCAATAATGAGGAGGACACCACCGATGACAAGCAAGATACGGAGGATGACATCGAAGATTACAGGTGCCTAATAGTTGAAGAACCTCCACCTTCTCCTCATGACATGTAGCATGTCTAGTTTAATCAGATTTCTGGTTCCCGGCTCCCATTCCTATGGGTCTACTTCCGTGTTTTTGTATAATGTTGTTAATTCAGATGTTATTTCAAAAACTACTTCTTTCTGGTATAACAAGTTGGTTTCCCCTGCGAAGGCAGCAACTAATTTTTAGATTGGACTGGTTTCCCTCACATGGGCACTCAATTTCATGTTTTTTCTATTGAATTATGCCATAAACTCAGGCTAGCACTGTAGAGGCTGGTGCCTCCATGTACTATTTTGTTATAGTAATAGAATTTAGACTAATTGAGAAAAAAAAAATGAGTTTCCTTTTTAGCAAAGTGTTATTTCCTTTTAGCAACACATGATTTCCTTTCAATTTTTTTTCTAATACAATACAAGCCATGTATGTGGTTGTGTGTAGGGGTTAGTACAACAATCCAAAATTTTGTATATTCCCTTTCCATAAGAGTAGTTGCTTTCCAATGTTTGTATAACATTTCCAATACTTGTAAACTATACAAGAAATTATTGAAACAAAAACTACAAAAAAAACTAATGGAAATATAAATTATACTCTATAGATACAATGCATGGTAACTCACAAGTTTCATACAAGCCCAAGGTCGAAAATTAAATGCACAAACTGCTTGATTATCTCTCTAAGCAATTAGAAAGTTAATTAAAAGGATTTTCATTTTTGGAACCATTGTCGAGGAGTTACAAAAGGTGCATTTTCATTTTGGCATTACTTTGAAGTTCATATTTTTCATTCATAGGAGGAAATATGAGATTTCCCAAAATATATTCACTCATTTGTTAAAATCAGTATAGTTTACAATAGTACTTTTTTTTTTTTTTAGAGCACATGATAAAATATTTAGATACATTGATTGAATTGCTAAATATTTGTTGCTATAAGAGCCACCCATAGTAATAACTTCTCTTTTGTAGAAAACTTAGCAAGAGGAAAATAAACCATCGGTGAATGAATATTCCACTAAAGAAGAAGCTAAGGGGATGAAAATTCCTTTAAGTTCGATTTTGGATTGACTATCAAGCTATATATTGTTGATAGTTTTTTTGTAGCATCATGACTTGATAACTTCACTAAAAACACAATTGGGATAGTTTAATTCTAAGAGATGGTATGGGAATATTTTTAAAACCCATTAGACCCTTAGGATATAGTATTGTTGTAGCTGCTACAAGCACACTCCAAAATTTTCTGTATGCTTTGATTTTGGAGCCTTCCATTCTGTCCACAGGAGCTTATGTTTTATTGTTGTCAAGTATTCATGTTTTGATCAAGACTTATCTTTTCATGTTGTGCTTGTGTTTGCTCATTTTTATACTATATGATACTTCTAAATATGTAGCTAGAGCTACCAAAAAAGGAGTTGTCACCACTACTACTAAACAAGAAAGTACTATGTTATGCTACTCTATATATGCATCATCTTGTATTCTGATCATACATATTTATACAAAATTTTAAGTTGGTTACTTGGATTAAAAAAATAAATTTTCCCCTTTATATTTCAACGAGTTGTGGTTGAGGATGTCACTTTAGATTTTAACGAGCTGAGGTGGTGCTATCATTTTGAAGTTTGATTGGTTAAAGCAGTGAGGCAATTTTGCTCCTTTAGCTATTAAATAATAATATCTTACATTCTCTTAATGAATTTCTTTTCGTTAATGATGTTTTCTTCTTTTGATCGTGTAATGGCTATCACATGTTTCATGTCATACCAAATGATCACACATTTTGATCCGGATTGGATCATAATATTATTTGGAATGCATATTGATTGATTCATAGTGGAAGAGGTGTAGGAATCAACTCATGGATTTTTTTTTAATCAGCAAAACCCAATTTGGTGAAACGCAGTATCAAAACTTTTGGGAGTGTTTTGAGGCATCAAATGAAATTTTTTGGGGATAAAAATTTTCTTCATTAATGATGCAAATTTTCACTATATTCTACACACAAATATATTTCCAACGATGCAATAAGCATGTCAATCAGAGAAGTTGACTTTCTTAACCACCATACTTCGAGAGAATGTCATGTCATCCCCCATTATTTATGAAAAAGGGGATATCCACGTGATTTTGATGTAAAACACTCTATAAGAATCTATATTGTAACTCTAGTTAAGGGTTGATGTATTCAAACGTAACCACTAGTAGGCTATCGAGTTGTGTTATAACCAGACCACTAAGAGGAAGAGGCAGTCCATTATTTTGAGTGCATTTATTCCATAGCTAAGAAAAAACATACAAGAGGGATAGGAGGTAGAGAAAAAAGAAAGGATTTGTGCCCTATAACATCCTATGAGACACAGACCATATTTCTTTGTACCTGCAGACATATTTCCATATAGAGAAAGAGAACATAGTGGTCTCATCTTCTAGTTGGGTTTTCTCTCGAAAGGGTTTCCCAGAGAATATATTGTGTCTTATGTGTGTGTGTTAGATTTTATTTTTTCATGCTATATTTTCTACATAATTCCCTTTTGCATGCATGCACTAATTACAGTAAAATATACAAATCTAGAAATTTAATAAAACTATAATAGTGTAGAATCTCATAATTTTAATATAATATTATCAAATCTGTTGTGACGAACTGTCTAGTGGAATATCCATGCTAATTTATGGATCATGGTTACACATATCAAGTTTTTTTATTGTATGGTATACTATACATTCTTATATATGTGGTGGAATTGAAAAATAAAAGAAATACATATATTAGGATGAGGAGCATCAATTTAATAGCTCAACATTGAGTGCATGCTCTAAGGTTTAGGATAGCTCACTGTTAAGCCAACACACGTCTCCATCCATCAAATGAATGTTACTTATGTTAGAAACAATAATTACTCCCACATGCATATTTAAAAAGATGCAAGTCACGTGATGCATGAAGAGTTGAGTTAAGTTAAGAAAACAAAGTCAAGTGTAGTCGAGTTTGCATGAAGTAGTTAGTCAAATAAAATTAAAGTCTAGTTAGAGTTTTCATGATTCCATATTTCGTAACTTTGGTCTTTATATACCCATAGTTGGGTCATTATAATATAAGCAAGCAAGAGAGATGATTTGCAACTCGGTGAATGTATATGAGTGAATCAAGTTTGTATTTGGTAAAGTAATTGAGTAGCAACTCATGTTTTTCATGTGTTTCTCTTTGTTTTTTCCTCCTCTGCCTTTCGATCGGATTAGTAATAGAGAGAGGTTGAGTTAAAGGATCTATGAAGCAGGAATATCGATGAATTTTGCTTATTGAGTGAGTTTATTAACCTACCGAGCCATTACTGTATCAAGAGAACAGTGTAAATAGAGGGAGAAGTAACAAGAAGTTGTTGCAACTTGAAGAAAAAAATATTTTTTGAGGGGAGACGATAGTAACATACCCAAGTGCTACGACACACACATTATAATGTAGGAGTGCCCAGGGGAAATAGCATTACACCTCTCAAGTTTCAAGTCCAAATCATTAACGTGAATCCATCTTCTTGTCGGGCGTGTTAGCACTAACACAACCCCGATACATCTCAAGGTACGTTAGAAAGCTTAGACTTTATAAAGGTCTTTAGTGGGAAATTTTAAAGGCCTTCAAAAATATTTAAATGTTTTTTTTAAGGTTGAAAGGTCAAAGTGAGGATCATGTTTTTTGTGAGAGCCCATTTTTTGACAAGATTTTTTATTGTATAAAAAAATTAAAGGGTTCCTTTTTTTTGTTTCAAAGTGTTTAAAAATATATATATTAAAATGGGAAGCCTTATAAAGGCTTATGAAGGTTTATGAAGGTTTATAAAGAGTTTAAAAAATAAATTTTTTTTCTTTTTGTTGTTAAAAAAAATGAAGTGATTTTTTTATTCCTTTTATTAAAAAAGGATTAAAAAAGGGAAGGGGCTTATTTGAACTAGACTTTAGGGCTTTCAAAAGGTTCATCAGTCTGTAATTTTGTTTTGTTTTGTCAAGCATGATAGTGTTTTGGGTTCGAAAAAATTCCTCTGTATGATAATGATATGTGAATGTGGTGAATATTATAAGCTATAGGGGAGCATATTGAAAATGATATTTTTTTATGGAAATCTGGAAAGAAAACTAATGCAATAAGGAAGGAAGACAGAAGAAAGAAAACAGTCATGGGTCGCAAAGAGAGACTAAAGAAAACCAAAAAATTAAATCGAAAGGAAGAACCAAAGTATTTAAAATAACTCATAGAGGTTATCACTATAACTGAGGAATATAAAAGACAAGCAGATGAAGTGGAAAAAAATTGAAGATGAATGGATCACGATAGATATGGAACAATTCCAAAATTTACTAGTAAAAATATTGATTTTTGGGTTGTCAAAATGAAAAATTTTCTTTCGTTTAAAGATTTTATTGATTATCAGTCTAATAACCCATACGATGAAGTATGCAATGATTTAGTATTGGATCTTATAAAACAAGAATTGGATGAGAGGTTTTTTTGCAAGGTTGAAAAAACTACATCTTCCAGGGAAGCATGGAAGATCCTTGGAGTAGAATTTGGTACAAATGAAAGTGATGTGTAGCAGCAATTTTTGTCATATTCTATTGAAGAATCAATAGAGAAGTAAACGACATGGCCAATAGTAAATGAAAAAGCCTCTGGGAGGACAACAAATCTTGGAGAATCCCACTCAAATGGTGCTGAAGGTCGTGAAAAATGTAAAAGTTAAACCTATTATGTAGACATGCATATGGATGAAGAAAATAAAAAAAAAAATTGCAAAGAGCATATACATGGTTGAGAACTCCACTAGAACATGGACAGTGAATATGATGGTGAAGCCAATGATGAACTCTTTCCATCAGAGTTTGAGACATTTGATTTTGATAATGAAAAAGAGAATTTGTCATAAGAAGTAATGGTTTGTGGAGATAAGAGTGCATCTCTCATGAATTCAACAAAAACTGATGAATTTGGTGAAGTTGAAATTGTTATGGAGCACATGCATTCTTTCCTATCCCGCCATAAAGTGGATGAAAATTATGTTGATGAAATTTGTGGTCTCTTTTTTGGAATAGGGAATGATTGTCGAAATATGGAAAGTTCCATGTTTGATGAATAATTGAAGGTTGAAGTTGTGACTGTAGAAACAAGTTATGAAGAAAAAATTTCGAACTACGCATGATGTATGGTGTGAACTAGTAGCAGGTAAATTTAGCATAGAAAAAAATACCAATGGAGTAGAAAATAGTTTTTTTAATCCTATAATTTAACTTTTTATTTTAAATTTGATGAAGAACAATTAACTAGTGATGAGTGGTTGCATATGATGCAACAAAAATATCTCATTGATATGTTATTATTTTGTACTATAATCCCACTTGTGTTTGGAAGGCAAGTGGAAGAAAACCTATTTGCAACAGTAAAGGTTGGTAAAGAAGTGGAAAATGAATATTATGATACAACAATAGCAAATTAGAAGGAAGATGTAGAGGCATATGTTGAACAAATGGCATTGTCTAGATGGAGAGTGTGTTGGAATTGATGTCAACAATCATGTTGGGAGATGTGTTGGGAGGTTGGCATTGTTTGATAGTTGTAAAGTGTGTTGGAATTGATGTCAACAATCATGATGGGATATGTGTTGGGGAGATGGAATTTCCTGATAGTTGTCAAGAGTGTTGGCATTGATGTAAACTAGAATAACATGGATGTGTGTAGCAACATATGTTGGCTTTGATGTCCACTAGGCTAGATGTGATAGAAGCATATGGTAGCATTGATGTGCTTGATGTTTCAAGAATAGGGGGAGTCCTATGGTTTTTGTAGTATCTTGTAGAGAATCACCATAGTAGCAGTCTTATTGGAGAAGCCATAAAAACATAATAATGGTGGTTGGGAGTCCCAGAATATGGAGGAGTTTTTTCCTCAAGATATTAGCTCAGATACTCTTGGAGTTAGAACAGTTGGTTATTTCTCATAAATATATTTCGAGCGGTATGCGGAAGTCCATGAATTTAATTTAGAATAAAAAATTATTGATTCTTTAAGAAAGGATCTTGAAATCCTTAGGAGTAGGCAGAATTTTAGAACTAAAGGAGTGAGATGAATTTTAGAAGGAAGGAATTTTGGAAGCTCGAGAATTAAGGAAATCATAATATTAGAAACTCACTATAATTTATTTTTGAGAAAGATTTGATTCGATACCAAGGATCTAATTCTCAGAATATCTTAGTTTCGGGAGGTTAAATATTAGAGCAAGAAAGATATATGAGGCAAGTCAAAATATCAAAACCTCGGGAGGTTTAGAACTTTGGAGTTTGAAATTTCATAACTCCTTGTTAATGTATACTCTTTAAAAGTGCCTACGGTTGCAAGAGAAGGGATTTCAAAGGAATTTATTGAAAAACCAAAAAACCTGGGACCCTTTCTCTCTTCTCAAACAAGACACATGGAAGCAGATGATTGGTCCTCAGGAGTTCACGGTGGAAGATGACGTCAACATGACGTGGTTGTACGAAGAAAACATGGAAGTTAGTTTCAAAGTTATTGGGTGGCTGAATAGGTAAAATATAGGTGTCACGTGTCACTACTATAGAGACACCACGTGGGGTTAATAACGAGAGCATGACATCATCTTGAAATGTCAGTATTTTGGAGGTTGGGATTTTGTAACTCCTGTATAATTATTTTTTGAAGAATTTATGATGTTAGGAGCTTCGATGTTGATTGGCACTTGGTCGTGGAGACCCAAATAACCAAGGGCATAGTGCAATAAGATAAGGAGACAAGCCCCTAGCACGATCTTCAAGGGCTTAACACCTAAGTGTTATTTCGCCGATCACGACACCCAATCCATGGTGTACAGCAAAAAGGGTCAAAGTAAAAGGGTCCAAAGTCCAATCAGAATCTTATGATTTCCTAACATCAACATAATAAAGGTACGATGTGTGGAGATCCAAAACTGCAACAAAAAGGTATTGAAGGATGAATGGATCGGCAACTAAGGAGTAAATGCGTATAGAGGAGTTGGTCATTGGAATAAGTAGTGACTATGAAGATCACCAAGTCAAGGAGATGAGGACCACGATTTCACAGGATGAATTAAAGTAGTTTTTCATGTGATGAGACATGTCACCTTTGATCTCCCTTGCACACCTCATTGAATTAAATGAAGAACAAAGAAGCCATGCTAGAGTACAATCTAGGTTATGTGGGAAATTAATGAGCTGTGGTGTGTAGTTTTGATTGAGAATTAATTCTTAGTATGGAGAAATGCTCAACAACCCATTACATTTTTTTATTGTAGGTCCAGTGGCCTAGTGAGACGCCACAACGAGATGGATAAGCCATGTCAGAGTACACTTGGGCAATGTGAATGGAAAAATTCAAGAAATAAGATGCAAAAATAGAATGAATAAGCCTTGTAGAGGTACACTCTAAAAGTGTGAATGGAGAGATTATGGTTGACAGAGGCAACATCGATCCTTGTGTTTCTGTGAAACAAAAACTAGGATTGCAGTTGAGCAATATGGGGGGGGAAGCAACATTATATTCAGTGAACTATATGGAGAGCTCTGGGTTTGTATGCTACTATGTGAGGCCAAGTGAGTTTGTTCTAAAGTGTGAGGTTGAGAGTGCCTATGCAGAGGAAAGAGACCCTGAGAGATTCTGTGATGTTGTGTGAGAAGAGGTTGAAATTTCTTGTGCAAAGGAGTAAGGGTGAGTGCTAAATTTATGTTGTTGAGAGACGAGGACTAAGAATAGTATAATTTTGTGATTTGTACAAACTAATGAGAGAGTTGTTATGAGTGAATGTTGTTGAGAAGAATAATGAGATGTTGTAGAGTGAGAAAAGTACAAAGTGTTGCATGAGCCAAGGGTTGTGAAGAACAGAGCTGAAAATAGGTAGAGATTCTACCAATTACAGTGAAAATTAGTTTTCCTTTGAGTGTGGATTAAATCCTACATACAAGAAGTTTGTGCTTCAATCTCTAATTGATTTTTGAAGAAAGCTTGGGGGTTGGCACCTCCTGCAAATTGGTTCTTGCATAGATCCAAGGATTTGAAAGTTGGTTCTTGCGACAAATACGTGAAGTTGGTGCGTCATGTGGTGCTTATGGTAAGTTTATCAGGTGTCTACAAAAGGAGGGAGTTGGTGCTTCCTGCTAGTGGGTGCTAGAAAAAAATCAAAGGGAGTTTGTGATTCCTATGTGTGGTAGCTCACAAATAGATTGATGTAATAGAGTAGGTGCCCTTATTTTACATTAATAACAACAACAATATTCTCTGGTTTTTTCCCAAAAGGGTTTCTACATAAAAATTCCTTGTCTCATGTGTTTGATGCTCATGATGTATATGCTTGCATTGGTTTATATGGTTTTTGTTATGTTTTTTTAATGGTTTTTATCATATAATGAATTCCAAGTTTGAATGAGTAAAAATGAATTGGCATAAAAGATTAAATTAGCCTTAATACTGATTCACGCCCCCTCTAAGTATTAACATTGTTTCAAACTATTGGTATTAGAGCCAAGTTCCTTCGAGAACAAATTAACCGCTCAAAGGTAAATCAAAGGAAAACAATGGCTAATCAAGGTTTGCTAAAAGTAGAAGCCTAGTTCCATTTTTAAATGGATCAAAGTATGTTATATAGAAGTTTAGAATGGAAGCTTATTTAATGGATTTGTATGTTTAAGTATGGTGCTCCTGTATTGAATGGAGAAAAGAGTGAGAAAAATGAAGAATCCAAGGAGATGATCTCGAAATGGTTTTCTAAGTTGCATGTTGAGAATGTAAGGCACTATGAGACAACAAAGAAAATTTTAGACAGATTGTAACGTCTGTATGGAAAAGATTTCAATGTGGCTCAAGAAAATGCCAAAGAAGCTTGTTGCTCAAGTAGTGAACTAGAACATGTAGCTGTCAGTGATAAGAAGAAAAGGAATAAAAAATGAGAAAGAATATAAAAGAAAATATGCTCAAAATATTAAATATATTTCTTCTTGTGAAAAGACTATTCATATTCACTCTAAGGATGGTGAAGAAGAAGACTTGGATGAGAGGCCATGTGACTTTGAAGGTAAGCTATTTATTTGTGATAATTGTAAAGAGATAGGTCATTTAGCCTCTACATGTACATATTATTATTTTGAAGATAAATATAGTCATACATCTAGTCGTTGTTAAGAGACACCTATATTCATAACAGTAGAAAATTAGAGTATTTCAGAGGAAGAAGAGAGATCACGGGTGTGCTCATCCATAGGAGAAAATAATAAAGGATACCCCTTAGACACGTGGAACACTCCATGGACACAGAGATGATTATATATGTGTGTGTGTGTGTGTGTGTGTGTGTGTGTGTGTGTGTGTGTGTGTGTGTGTGTGTGTGTGTTTGTGTGTGTGTGTGTGTGTTGTGACTCATCCAACACCTTTGATAGCGAAGACAAGGATATATATGAAAGGATCTATTTGAGGAAGAAGTTGATCTCTACTCTAAAAGAGATCAAGGAGCTATCAGAAGCAAATATCAAAAAAAAGAGAAGTTTCATGAGTATGAGCTTGAGAATGAGAAGTTGAGAAAATAAATAGTTTATCTAAATGCTCAACAAGAAGAGGCTAGCAGGATGAGTGGCATGTTGACCAATCAACTAAATGATAGAGAATATTATTGTGAGAGACTAGAAAGTGAAGTAGCCTCATTGAGACAAGACATATAAATGACAAATAAAGAGTCCTCTTGATATTAGAAACTTGAAGAGAGAAGAAATTCCTTGAATGAGATGCTTGTTAAGTCGAGATCCCCACTCATCAGGGATTTTTTGTGTTTCAAAGAAGAAGCAAACTCCAGGAAGGAAAAGGCTAGAATTTCAACCACCAATGTATGGGTAGTTGGATGTTCCAATGATAACAAGGGAAAAGAGGTTATTGGACAAAAACAATATCAAGGAAAGCATCAACAACAAGAGAAGAAGAGGCAACAACAGAAGGATAAGAACCAACATCAAGTAGAGAAGCATAAGAGAGTCCAGCAGCAACAAGATAGAATGCAACGCAATAATGAAAAATGCCATGGAAGGTACATGAAATAAACAACAGAGGTCCTTTCCTCCTTGAGGACAAATCTCCCAAATAAAATGTATCTTCGGTCCTCAAAATCCATTTTATGGATATTGTTTTTCTTGCAATAATTTTGGACATAAAACCATAGATTGTATCTGACATGCAATAAGACAAAATATTTTGGGAAGCAACAACCTAAGAACATGCAAAGTCTCCAAGAAAAATCATGTTGGCTAGGAGGGAAGTTCTAATAGGAATGTTGCCAAGCATAGAAATATTTTGGCTCCTTTCCTAAGCCGTGTTGAACGCTACATCTGTGGAAATTTTGGGCACAAGGAAGTGAACTGAAAATATAACAGAATGAATCATACTTCACAGATGATCCAACAGAATGAAGCAAGTCATATAGTTATGTTGAGAAGGGATAAAAGAGAAAATGAAGCAAAGTTTGTCTTCACTGCTCTATGTCAAAAGGACTTGTTGAATAAAAGAAGCAGAAAAATATTTTCAGTCTCCAGATGCAATCAACGCAAGCCTCAAGTGAAGAATGGAAGCAACATCCCAGTAAATATATTCTTGCAAATAAATCTAAAAGGTAGCAAGAGGATATGGGTGAGGAAAGAGGAGTTGAAGGATAAGTTTCGTTGAGCCTTATGTAGTCAAGATAGATCCCAAATAAGGGCAAAGAAGAAAGTGGAAGGTAATGCCTCTATTAGAGCTCATAAAAATAACATTTTGATGAAGGAGGAGGATGATCTCCTCAGTGGTAGTAGATACTCTATTTATCTTCATTAAAATAAGAGAATGGCCTCAAGGGATGAAAAAGAAGTCATATGCGGGCATAAATCTCATACAAGTGAGATGAATTTTAAAAATGAAGGTATGAACGAGCCCCTTGCTGATTAAAAAAATGTATTTATTTATTTTAAATGTATCAACATTGAAAGAGAAAGAAGATGAGCTGCAGCAGAAGTGTGGAATGATAGGAAGACAACAGTGAAGTCAGATCCACGGGATCAGTACTCACATAGAAGAAAGGAATCAACAACAAGATATCAGAGAGCATTGGCTCAGGGGGAGATGCTTTATTAAGTAGTAGTAGGCAAAAATTGTGAGCCCTAGAAAGAAATATTGCTCAGAAAATGAAAGGTTTTCATCTTCGGTGAAATACCCTTATTTCATTTAAGTTGTGATTTTGATTATTCCTAGTAGTCTAGTGTTCATGAAACATAATTGGTACAAGATTTTCATGTCCCTTAACCTTCAATTGGTATTGCTATGTTAATTGGTAGTATTGGGTTCAGGTGGAGAAATATTTTGTGCAAATGAGAATTTCTTTCTAAAGGGAAGTATTAGAGTTTTTCTGATACAATATCCAATGTGTATCACTTTTTTTTGGTGCAATTGGTATTATTTAAGTAGCATTCCATAATTGGAGAAGCTTGATCTCACAGGGAGAATAAGTGTTTGATATCAATTAAGTGATGAGCTAGTGAGAGGTCAAGTGAATTAAATTAGATTTAATTCACAAGTAGTGATCTATCAATTAACTGATGATTTTCTATTATTAACCACATGCATGTCAAATATGATGAAGACCCAATCGAGACAAGGTTAAAAGGAAGATAACTATCAGTTGTATTATTAGCGAACTACTCGGATGTAGTTATAAAGCCACAGGATGCCCATGAAGGATTGTGCAATCAAGGAAGGTTGGAATTCCTATTTAATATGGATTTATTTTTCCTAGGGATTGCATGAGCAAGGCAGGCTCAAGGTGGGCTGAGAATTGGCTATGTGTTGGTCCAATTGTGCCTAGATCAGTGTGAGACGATTGGTAGAGTGTATGAGGTTCTTGTGAGCACACATGCATTGTATTGTTTCATGATTACTTGGCTTATTATACAATAGAGATAGAGGGTTTTTTAGCAGTTTCTTTTCCCACGAAAATCTTGTGTTGTGTGATTGATTTACTTCTTTCTCTTACTTGCATGTGATTGAGCGATCGAGATTTATATTCTGCAAATATTGTAGAAGGATGCAATACCTTATTTTAGTACATTGCATGATCGGATTGAATCCATTGTTGTAATTTCTACATGATATCAAAGTGTTGGGAATCACAATAGTGGAGATTAAACTGAGTTTATGTTGAACAATATTCAAATTTGGACATACATTCTTTGGTGCTAGAAGCTAACAAGGATGTCTTTCACTGGCTTGGGACTCGAATATCCACTCGAGGGAAATTCTAACTATATTACATGGAGGGATAGGATGGAGGTATTATTTGAGGATAATGGGTTGAAGGAGTTCATTGACACTAATATTCTTGAACCCAATCAGGCAGATGTTGCACAACATGAAGCATGGAGGAATAATGTCGCAAAGGCGAGGATGATCTTATTAGAGAGAGTTCGAGATCATATTTTCTCAAGTTTCCATGGAAATGCAGCTCCATATGATATGTGGGAGGCCTTGACGTATATGTTTCAAAGCAGCATTTACCATAGAAAATTGGCGCTCAAGGACAAGCTCAGGAAAATCAAAATGGATAAGGGTGACAGAGTCCATAAATACTTGACCAAGTTCACTCAATGTCTAGATTAGCTTGGAAGTGTTGTGATTAATGTAGCTGATGATGACTTGGTGAGCCTAGCACTTCTAGGCCTTCCAAAGAGCTCAAATAATTAATAGGACTCTGTAAATGGGAGGAAGAAGTTACTAGACTGGGAGCATTTGCAGTCCAATTTGGCACAAGAAGAGTTTCGGTGGAATACTAGGGATGGATCCTCATCTGAGACTGATGATGAGGATAATTGTGCCTTATTTGGTAAGGTAAAGAAAGGGAACAGAAAGAAGTCCTATTCCAAATCTGACACCAAAAAATAAGGAAATAAGCGAGACATGTCAAAGGTGAAATGTTTCAACTATCATGATCATGGGCACTATGCCAAAAAATTTCCACAAAATAAGAAGAACAACAAGAAGGCTCCAGGAGCTGCAACGGGTGAAGCTTTGGCCTCACATCTTGAGTTGGAATTTTCTCTCATCGCATGCATGGTGTCAATTCCGATGGGATCTATGTGGTAATTGGATAGTGGATTATCTTTCCACATGACTAGAAACAAATAATTGTTTAGTAACTTGGAGGAGAAGGACCTTAAGATGCACATCGAGATGGGTGATGACGGGAGGTACAGTGCTACCGAGATTGGTATAGTTACTTTCCAGAGACAATCAAGTAAACCTTTCATATTAAAATATGTCATGCATGTACTATTTTTGAAAAAGAATTTAGTTTCAATTTCTATGTTGGAGTATCTTGGATATGATGTGGTTTTCAGTGAAGGAAAGGTGTTCCCTCATCACAAAGCCACAGCACAGGTGAAGAAGATTTGGGTTCATGTGAAGAAACTCTACAAACTTGATCTAGATGGATGCACAAAATTGAGCAGTGAAGCAGATGAGGTGGTGAGTTGGGATATTGGTGAGTTATGGCATAGGAGGTTGGGTCATCTACACCATTGTCCTTTGAGGATCATGTAGTACACTTGTGGAGATAGACACATGCAAGGGATGTACCATGGGGAAGTATACAAAGGCCACCTTTCATGAGAAGGAGAACCAAGCAGCGACAATACTTTAGAGAGTTCACTTAGATGTGTGTGGACCATTCTCAATAGCTTCCATAGAAAAACACAAGTATTATGTGATTTTTTTTTATGATTTTTCTAGAAAGTGTTAGATCTTCTTTCTGCAGAAGAAACATGAGACATTCTCAGATTTCTTTGAGTTAAATTCTCTAGTAGAGAAAGATATAGGGAAGAAGGTGAGGCTCTAAGGAGTGACAATGGTGGTGAGTATATCTCTAATGATTTCAAGAACTTCTACGCCAAAGAAGGAATTCAGAGAGAACTGATTGCACCTCATAACCCACAATGGAATGGGGTTGTAGAAAGGAAGAACATAAAAATTGTGGGAGTAACACGAGCTATGTTACATGATCAGGGCCTACTGTTGCATTTGTGGGCAGAGGCATGCAACACAACGGTATTTGTGCAGAATCATATTCCTCATTGGATACTTGGCATGAGTATACTAGAGGAGGCTTTTTCAGGTAAGAAACTAGATTTTTCTTATTTTAAATATCTTGGCTCGTCTTTCTATTTCCATGTGACAAAATATTTCAGGAAGAAGCTAAAACCAACAACAAAGGCTGGTATATTTGTGGGGTACACTGATACTCCCCACAACTATCGGGTGTATTTTCCGGCTAACAGGATGACCGTTGTCAGAAGAGATGTTAAATTTGTTGAGGAGAAAGCCATGCAATTGTCCCTTGAGAGGGAGCTTGATTTGAATGCAGAAAAGGAACTCTTAGTTCCAAAGGATGAACCTCAGGATGTGGAGCAGCCATAAGTAGAGGATCGCAGAGTGGAAAAACCACTCATGCAAAGCCATCCACCAGAAATGGTAGGAAGCACACCAGAGAGGCTGGCAAATTGATGCTAGATGTGACAGAGAATGTAGGTGCACCTACATCACAGTGCAAGCAAAAAGGTTCGGAGACAAGTACACTGGATACATGTCTCTTATGCAAGAGTGTCTTGTGACAGAACCATCCTCTTTTGAGGAAGAAGTACAACAACCAACATGGGTTAATGCCATGGTTGAGGAGTACGACTCCACTATCAGAAAAAGTGCATGGGAAGTGGTCCCAAGACCAGTGGGGAAGTTAGTGGTTGGATCCAAGTGGATGTACAAGGTGAATCAAGGAGAAAATGGGAGTGTGGAAAAATACAAGGCTAGATTTTTGGAAAGAGGATTCTCACTAGTCGAGGGGATTGAATATGAGGATAATTTTGCATCAGTTACAAGTTACTCATCGATTAGATCCATCCTTGCACTCTCAATGTATATCGGATGGCAGATACATCAGATGGATGTAAAGACATCATTTCTTAATGGAGTTATTGAGGAATAAGTTTACATTGAGCAGCCAGAAGGTTTTGAGACCTTTGATAGAGAGTCGTATGTGTGCAGAATCAAGAGAGCACTATATGGGCTAAAGCAAGCACCTTGTGTTGGGTACACAAGGATCGACAACTACCTCACCAGGTTGGGCTTCACAAAGAGTGAAGCAGATGTGAACCTATATCATATTGTGGTTGATGGTAATATTTTGATTATTGTAATTTATGTTGATGATCTTATACTGACAAGTGATGAGAAAATCATAGCTTATTGCAAAGAGGATCTTGCAAGAGAGTTTCAAATGAAGGACATGGGGGTCATGCACTATTTCCCTGACTTGGAAATATGAAAAAGAGATGGGGAGATATTTGTATCTCAAGGAAATTATGCCAAGGAGATTTTAAGGAAGTTCCACATGGAGGGCAACAAACCCATGGAGACTCCTCTTGCAGGAAACTGGAGGAAGGAGGATGCAATTCAAGTGAGGTAGTGGATGCTACTATTTACAAGTAGCTTGTGGGTTCATTTATGTATTTCGTGAACACACGAATATGCATATGTTATGCAGTTAACCAGCTTAGTTAAGCTATGGTTAATCCTACCAAGATCTTTTGGAAGGTGGGGAAGCATGATTTGAGATATCTTGGGGGCACTACAGAGTATGGATTATGGTACAGACGGACAGAGGGAGTGAAGCTTCAAGGCTTCACTAATGAATATTGGGCTGGAATTCCAATAGAGAGGAAGAGAAAATTTGGGGCATCTTTAGCATAGGATCAGCAACAGTTTCTCGGTACAGTAGGAAGTAAAGATCAGTTTCACTCAGTTCATCTGAGGAAAAGTACATGGTAGCTATTCAGGCTACATGCGATGCCATCTAGATGAGGAAGATACTTGTTGGTTTGTTTTGTCATCAGATGGATCCAACGAAGATACATTGTGATAACTAGAGTTGCATGAAACTCTCAGTTAATCCAATATTCCATGATAGGTCCAAGAATATTCACATCTGGTACCACCATCTTAAAGATTGTGTTGAGAGGCGCATTATTTTCTTGCATTACATTCCCACAGAGGATTAGGATGCAGATATCTTGATGAAGGTGCTTGCAAAGAGAAAATCTGAATACCACAGAGGCAAGATCGGGGTAGCTGATAAACCCTTTATTGTTGAGAGGGAGTGTTGAAAAGTCAACAATAAATTATGTGTCTAATTTATTTTTGCCTTAAATCAATTAGGCAATAAATTGTAATCTTATCTCATAACAACTTGTATTAGTTAAATAAGTGAGATAGTATTTAGCTTAATAATTTCGAGTTGAGGGTTAATGGTGAGGCATGTAGAGCGATTCTATTATTTTGGGGGTCCAAATGCAGTTAATGCACTAGTGTAGTGTGAGTTTAATTAGTTAACTCAAATTAATTGAGTTAAAATCGTTTTAACTAGTTCTAACTAAGTGATGAGCTAGTGAGAGGTCAAGTGAATTAAATTAGATTTAATTAACAAGTAGTGATCTATTAATTAACTGATGATTTTTTATTATTAGTTGCATGCATGTCAAATCTCATGAAGACCCAGTTGATACAAAGGTTAAAGGATATATAACTATCAGTTGTATTATTAGCGAACTACCTAGGTGCAGTTATAAAGCCACAAGATACCCATGAAGGATTGCATAGTCAAGGAAGGTTCGAATTCCTATTTAATAGGGATTTATTTTTCCTAGGGATTGCATGAGCAAGGCAAATTAATGGTGGGCTGAAAATTGGCTATGTGTTGGTCCAATTTTGTCTAGATCAGTGTGAGACGATTGGTAGAGTGTATGAGGTTCTTGTGAGCACACATGCATTGTATTGTTTCATGATTCCTCGGCTTATTATACAATACAAATAGAGGGGTTTTTAGTAGTTTATTTCCCCAGGAAAATATTGTGTTGTGTGATTGATTTACTTCTCTCTTACTTGCAGGTGATTGAGCAATTGCGATTTATATTCTACAAATATTGTAGAAGGATTCAATATCTTCGTTTAGTACATTGCATGATCGGATTGAATCCATTGGTGTAATTTATACAGAGTTGGTTATTGCTTGGAAAGAGATTTTGAATAGTATGTGGACATCCATGAATGGATCTCGAGATCAAAATTTATTGATTCATGAAGAAAGGATCTTGAAGTCCTTAGGAGTAGGCAAAGTTTTAGATCCATAGAAGTAGGTTGAATTTTGGAAGGAAGGAATTTCAGAAGCTTGGGATGTAGGGAGATCAGAATATTGAGGCGTCACTATAATTTATTTTTGAGAAAGCTCCGATCTTCCACTAAAGAGACGATTCTCTGAACATCAGATTTTCAAGAGGCTTAGTATCGGAAGCAGGCCAAAATATCAGAACCTCGGGAGGTTCGCAACTTTGGAGTTTGGAATTTCACAATTCCTTGCAAATGTGTCCTCTTTAAAAGAACTGAGGGTTGCAGGAGCAAGGATTACAAAGGAATTTGTTGTAAAACCAAAGAAACCGAGACCCTTTCTCTCTCCTTAGATGGGACACATGGTAATATATGATTTGTCCTGAGGAGCTGAGGGTGGAAGATGATGTCAATATGAAATGGTTGTACAGAGAAAACATGGCAGGCAGTTGCAACAATATTGGGTGGCCTAATGGGGAAAATCCAGGTGACAAGTGTCACCACTATGGAGACGACATGTGGAGTTGATGATGATAGCATGATGTCATCTCGGAAGGTCAGTATTTTGGAGGTCAGGATTCCAGAAATTTTGTGTAATTATTTTTTGAAGAAGTTCCAATGTGAGGAGATATGAGGTTGATTGGAACTTGGTTGTGGAGACCCAAAGACCCAAGGGCATAGTGAAATAACGCAAGGAGATAGGCCCCTGGTAGGATCTTGAACATCTTAGCACCTATGTGCTATGGCGATGGTTGCAAAACCCAGTACCATGGTGTAAAGCAAAAAGGGGAAAAGTAAAAGGGGCCAGAGGCCAATCAAAATCTCACAATTTTGTAACATCACCGTAATAAGGTTGTGATGTGTGGAGCTCTAAAACTGCAACATAGAGGTATTGAAGAATGAATGGGTCAGAAGCTAAGGAGTAAATGCGTGTAGAGGACTTGGTCACTGGAATAAGTAGAGATTTTCAATATCGTTGAACCAAGGCGACGACCACAATTTCGCAGCATGAATTAAAGGAGTCTATCATGTGTTGAGACATGTCACTTATGATATCTCGTGCACACCTAGTTGAATTAGACGAATAACAAAGAAGTCGTGTTGAACTACAATATAAGTTCTGTGGGAAATTAAGGAGCATGGGGAACCAGGTTGTGGTGTGCAATTTTAACTAAGAATTAATTCTCAGTATGGAGAAATACTCATGATCCCATTCCATAGTTTATTGTGGGTGCAGTGGCCTAGTCAAACATAACAAAAGGATGGAGAAGCCATGCAAGAGTACACTCAGGCAGTGTGAATGGAATAATTTAAGCAATGAGACACAATAGCATAATGGAGAAGCCATGCAGAGGTACACTCATAAAATTTTGATGGTGAGATGATGGTTAATAGAGAAAACATTGATCATTTTGTTTCAATGAAACAAAACTGAGGATTCTAGTTGAGAAATGTGGGGAGGGAAAGCAACATTATGGCCAATGAGCTGTGTGGAGAGCTTTTGGTGCATGTGCACCGATATGTAAGGCCAAGTGATCATTTTATGTAAAGTGAGGTTGAGAGTACCTATTCAAAGGAAAGAGACCCTGAGAGAGCATTGTTGTTGTGTGAGAAGAGGCCAAAAGTGCATGTGCAAAGGAAGAAGGTTGTGTGTTGAATATATATTTTTGAGAGTAGAGGGTCGACAATATTATAATGTTGTGATGTGGAAAAAGTGTTGAGAGAGCTATGATGAGTGAATTTCATTGAGTAGAACAACAAGTTGTTGCATAATGAGTAGAGGGAAAAGTTTTGTGTGGGCCAAGGGCAGTGGAGAACATAACTAAAAATAGGCAGAGAGGCTAAAAATTTCATTGAACATTAGTTTCTTATGAGTGTGGGTTGGCGCCTGCATACAGTAAGTTGGTATTTCCATCCCTAGTGGATGTCGGAAGAAATCTTGGGGGTTGGTGCCTACTACAAGTTGGCTCTTGCAACAAATCTGTGAAGTGTGTGCTTCACATGGTCCTTCTTGTAAGATGATCAGATGTCTACAAAAGGAGGGAGTTGGTGCTTCCTGCTAGTGGGTGCTAGCAAACAATTAAAGGAAGTTGGTGCTTCTTGTGACTGGTGGCTCATAAAAATATTTATGTAATAGATTAGGTGCTATTATTTTACATCAATAAAAAAAACAAACTTTCGTGGTTTTTTCCCAAAAGGGTTTCCATGTAAATCCTCATTGTCTCATGTTTTTGTTGCATATGATGTATATGCTTTCATTGGTTGATATGGAAGTTTTTATGTTTTGTTAATGGTTTATCTCATATAATGGATGCCAAGTTTGAATGAGTAAAAATGAATTGGCATAAAAATTTAAATTAACTTAATAATGATTCACTCCCCTCTCAGTATCAACATTGTTTCCAACAAAAGTGAATAAATAAGAAGAGGAGAGATAACTTTGCGAAACATAATGAAGATGTTTTTAACACTACTTTTTCGTGTGCAAGTAAACATGAAAACAAATGTATTGCAGTTATAGATTAAAGAGAATATGGGAAATAGGCAAGAAAGGACATCGAGGTTTCTTAAGATGAAGAATAAGTCATTGAAACAACCTTTTAGAAAAGGATTCAAGAAGAAATCAAATTTTAATATCAAGAAATATGGCAAAAAAAAGATCAGGAATATGAAGTGCATGAAGAAGAATTAAATGCATAGTTTGAAGATGAATAATTTTGGCAACAATCCATGAGTGAACGAATATCTAAAGAGGAATTTGTAGAACACAGGCTCAAAACAAATACAAGAAAATTCAAAGAAAAATTGTAGCAACAACAAGTGAAGAAATATGGAGCTTACAACAAAAAAACACACTAGAGAATGAAGTAGTTTCAAGGGTATATAATGTGGGAGAAACGAATAATAAAATCCAAAATTGTAAAAATATTAGAGCCATTGTAAGGCTATCTGAGACTCAGATCAACAAGCATGTTTAAGTTAAGTTGAGTCATCACTAAGATAAGGTTGATTCATATGGTCGTAATTAAGGGGGAGGGTTAGAAATAGTAATTGCTCCCACATGCAAATATAGAAAGATCAAAGTCAAGTGATGCATGAAGAGTTGAGTTAAGTTAATAAAAGCAAGAAGTGTAGTTGAGTTTGCATGAAGTAGTTAGCTTGAGAAAAGGTAAGTCTAGTTAGAGTTTGCATGATTCCATATTTAGTAAGTTCGATTTTTATATAATTGTAGTATTTGATGGACAGACAGAGAAGAGGAAACACAAATTAATACACACACAAATAATATTAGCTACTTCTCCTTGTATTAGCACACAAAACTTAACTTGAATTACAGTGAAGCCATCATGGCGTATTTATCCTTTTTCGACTAGCGACACACTCAAAATAACTTCAACATGAAAACACACATTATATTTGATTTTCCCAAAATAAGTCTGAACTCAAACTTACTCACAATTGACTCAGTGAACACACACTCTAAATTTAGACTACTTTTACAATTTTTACTTTTCTTTTTCTTTTCTTCCAAATTATATATCCTCCATATTGCTTCCATTGTGCATTCTTGTTGTAGGATCCATATTATTTACTTTTTTTTGTTGTAATTTTCCATTGATTTCTCTTGTATTTGTTTAGAAAAATAATTTGTTCTTGTCTTTTACAACTTCCTCTTCAAATATTCCTTCAACCATGGACTACTGCCACAACTCTTCATCTTCAAATTGTGTTCTTCACTCTGATTCTTGCGCTTCAAATTCATGACTTTCATTTTTCCATATTTCTTGATAGTATAATCTTATCTCTTCTTGACCCCATTGCTAAAAAATAGTTTTAATGCTTTCTTCTTTCTCTTCAATTTCATCAACAAGTACTAATTTTTTTTTCCTATATAATGCACACTCAAGATCATCATTAGACTTACATGTAAAATCATAATCATGCTCATTTTTCTCATTCACCACTTCATTTAATTCTTTAATTCTAGTTTTTTCCTTAAGATTGGCCAATTTGTTCAATTAGATTCTCAATCCATTCTTCAATGAGCTTCTAATATGCATCAAAATTATTCACAACTTTGTTTTCAAATTCCTCTCCCATACTATTTTGAACACTTGCATATTCAAAACTAATGTTAAAAACATCTTTGTTATGCTCTTCAGTTAGAGCTTCCTTCTCTACCTCTTCCTTTTGTGCCTTCTTTTCCATTGCATGGAGGTTGTTACTCGTTGCTATGCTATCAAAGTATAATCTCATCAGAAACTATTCAATCACTTTATCCTCTTCTTGATCATCAGTTGTTGCTAGATCGATACTACTTAGGGAAAATTTTAGGGGCTAATATTCACAGATGGGCTAATTTTCCATGCTATTTCCAAAAAAAAGATTCGCCAATTTCCATTTTTTTAAAGCATTGATTCACCCAAATTTTATAGTATAAAATTATTTTACCCCAAAATTTTATATATACTAATATAAAATGATTATAAAACTAAATATTTTTACAAAAATAACATCAAAAAATTTACAATTTACATATTAGGGACTACTAACATTCACCAAGGTTTCTAAACTTTAAGATAAACGTCCATCCTTACAATTTTCCCTGCGTGCTTCATGAGCCGTTCCAACTGCTCCATATCTTGCTGCTATAGTGCCAGCTTCAACCTTCAATTCTTCATCAAACATGGTGCTTACCATATTGTCACAATCAATCCCTATTTCAAAAAAGAAACCACACATATCATCAACATAATGCTCATCCACCCTATGGTGGGTTATTCGAGCATCCATATGCTCATTAACAAATTCAACTTCACAAAATTCATTAGTTGCGGCTGGATTCACCAATTCACATATCACTTTGTAGTCATCATCCACATGTGTTTTGTTAAAGTGGGATTTAGCATGATCTGCAACATCCACGTTACAGTGGAGTTTGTTAGCCACCTATAACATTTTGTCAAAGCAAACAGGTGGCTAAATATGTTTATGAGTCTTCAAGAGAAACATTTCCTTTGTAAATCTATCATTCTTGAAGCCTCCATGTGTCTTATATCCTTTAAATAATCTTCACTGATGTTTCCATTGATGAGCCCTAATATTTTGTGAAAGAGACTGCTTTCAAAGGCCTCCATTTTCTCCATTTCATTTCCACAAAAATCCCATTTGTCACCATTATTTCCTTCACAAAAAATCCCTCAAAAAACACCCTCCTTTAACCTCTAAATCTTCCTAAACCCCTTTTTAAACCTTATGTCCCCCTTTCATTTGGTTTAAAAAAACCCTTTTTTCCTTATCGGAACCCCCGAAAACCCTTCAAAAACCTTTATTTTGGCCTAAAACCCTTCATTTTTCTATAAAGGCCTTAAGCCCCTTTCGGCCTTAAGCCCCAGCCCCTTTTCCACATATGACCCGCACTGTGACCAGGCATGAAGCGCTCATCACATCGCAAATATTCATCACATCGCAAGTATTCATCGCATCACAAAACACATTTTACTTTTTTTACATGGTTATTTTCCTCCCACCGATGTGATCTCGCGATCAATTCTCCACCGTTGATCTGATTTGCTACGCCCAGATCTAACGGCCCATATTGCTTCCTGTTACAAAACCTGCCATTCCTCCTTTTTCTTCATTGTTAAATCTCCCCCATCGATCTAGTTTTCATATCAATGGCTCTCGCTCCATCGCAAATCGCCAATCACATTTTTCCATTTTTTCCTTTCCTTTCCCTCCTCCGATGTCGATCCCCCAATTTAATCTCAAATTTCGAATCCACAAGAACCTACGGCTAAGATTCAATCGTGCTCTGCCCATAGCCCTCTGTCATCACCCCGCCGATTTAATCTTGACTGTTAATCTCTTCTGATCCTACGGCGAACGCTTAATCGCATAGCACAAACACAATCTTCCCTTTTTCTTTTCCTCCGATGGCCTGATTCCCCGATTTGATCTTGACCGTCGAATAAACAAGAACCGACAGCCAATATTTCATCGCACTTCCCATTTTCCTTTCTCCCTTTCACTGTTTCGTTGATCGCCAATTAGATCTCCGCCGTCCATTCCTACAGATCCGACTACTCCCATATTTCTGCTCATTCACTTACCCCATTTTCCTCTTGTTAAAAAAATCCACTTTCTCTTTAATCTCAACCATTCGATCCGTAGATCTAATGGTCCTAACTCAACCCCACCATATGTTCTGCCCCTGGAACTTTCCCCACCTCGCATCACCCGCACCGTCAGATCTTCCACCCATCATCCAATGGCTAAAAATGCATATCACATAATTTATGCACTTGAGAGTTAATGTTTCAAATTTATGTGATAAAGGTGGTTTTGAGAATCCACATGGTGATCACTGAGTGGAATCGCATTCTGAAAGTGAAAGCCGCCTTCCCCCCATTTCACCGCGTGAAAACCATTCCAGTTTTTCACCTTACCGCCCTCCACAACGCAACATTGGATTTTAATCCCAGCCATCGATCTCTAAGATAGAATGACTCTTATTATATCGTAGCCCATTCACTTAATTTTCATTTATTCTCCCAAATTATTCCATCGGGCAACCCCCGTCATTGATCGTTCTAATCTAACGGCCCACATTTAATCTCGCCCCCATCCATTTTCCATTCATCTAACCTCCCGAACAACCTCATCGAAAGATCTCAACCGTAGATCACCATGATCTGACGGTCCACAACGCACGTCGCACCCAAACTCCCCTCAAACTTGTTTTCGCCTTCTGCCATGATTTTAAGCCCATTTTCTGCTGAATCCAGTTTTTCCCCTCACTACTCTTCCATCCCCACAAGCCTCCGAAGTAGCCATCCTCACTCCCAAAGGTTTTTATAATGTTTTTATCGTGTTTTTCAGGGTTTACAGAGTGATGAATTCCTTTTGTCTCCACAGTCACAGACAGGTGTCACATAACGCAGAAGGACCATCACAGAGCCAAAGATCACAGAGGAAGACATCCCTGAGAGGGTTTAAACATGTGTTATTGAAGATCAGGTTATTAAACCCTGACTTAAACCCTCCAGCGCCTCTGTAGCCTGTATATTCACAAACACAAGTCAAAAGAAACAGTAAAGAGTATCAGAAGAATAATTAAAGGATTAATGCCTAATGTTGAAAACTTAATTCTTATAATCCAATGTTTAAAAGGTTAAAGGACACAAATAAAGACCCGAAGATGATCAAAGAGGCTTAATGAATCCTCAAGCACACATCAAGCAATATCAGTGATTCAATATTAGCAGAATGTTCTTTTTCCTAAGAAGGACAAATTGCTGCAGCATTCTCTATGCCTCATTGAACCCATAAGAGTTATTATTCTGACAGAAAGCTCCTAGAACTGTCAGTGCATTGGTTATGAAGTATGGAAGACATGAAAGACAAAATCTTCCCCTTACTTGTCACAAAAGATAAAACATAGTACTACATCCATAAAAGTACTTCAAAAGACATACCTGAAGTAATTATCAACCTGACAAAGACTTCTAAACCAGCGTAAAGGGTACACACAGTTAATGCAAAGCCATTATGTAGAGTGGGCATTCGAATACTTTCTCCCCTCTATCTTAATGAATCATTTTAAGCTCATATCTACTGCTACTATCACTCATCCTCCTATAAGAACCCCTATAAATTACATTGAAAAGGTTGTTGGTTGTTGGGATTTGATTGACTATTGAACTGTTACTGAGGAAAGTAGCAGAGTAGTTTGTAATATAGTAGGCTGGGAAGAAATTTTGGACTGTAAAGAGCCATTGGAATCAAAGTATGTGACTGGTTTTGCACATAAATTCAACAAGAAGATTCACAGGATCCTGGTCTATATTATTGGTGATGTTTTCATTACTGTAATTGTGTCCTTTCATGTTTTCCATACTGTCCATTATTCTCTGATAAAGAACAGCAAGCATAGATTAGGACATACTGTTGGAAGTACCCTAAATCTCAATTTTAATCTTTATCTTTATGTTTTCCTCTGATTGTGTATTTTAAGGATAATTCTATAGAGTATAACCAGTCAAGAAATGTTGGTGAGCCCATGTCTTGCTAAGTACAACTTGAAACATTGTCCTTGAAAGATAATTTTCATTTCAGGCTAAGTAAAATTTTAAACTGGGGAAGTCTATGGTTAGCCCTGTCCTCTAGTTTCTTCTCCAACAGTTTATCTTGAAAGTTTCCCTGTGAGTTAGTGTCAAAAGTAGTGAAGGTTAAAAGTATTTCTCTGATCTTAGGCCCTGCTCTGTGTTTAATCTTAAATGTTTTCTACTGTTTGAAAGCAGTCATGAAGACTACTTGATTGTTTTCCTTAATAGTATGCTGAAAGTAGGCTAAGTTAAAAGTATTTACTTTATCTTAAGCTACCCTTTGTGTCTCTATCGAGAGTTCCCTTTGAAGTATGTCAAAATCAGTATAGGTTAAAAGTCCTTACCTGATCTTAGGCTGCACTTTGGTCTCTTTATTTCACCTCACTTCTTAATGTTCCATATCACCACATATCTAAAAGAGATCCTTTGGTATAGATGACTTGCCCTATGGTAACCCTTGGATAGTTTTTATGCAAGTAAACCCTTTTATGACTCGATGGCCCAATGGATTGGCACTTCTCTTGACCTATTTTCCCATGTTGAAACATCCTTCTACTTTATTCCTTCTTCACTCCACATAACCTTCTCAGTTAATGATCTCCAACCAAACAAACAAAACAAACAAACCCATGTGCTTCATAGCTATCCTAATACCTTAAATTGAACTTCAAATACATATTATTCTTTTCTTTTATAGAGAGATCCCTCTCTGGATCCAGGAGGGCTAGATCCTGAGATCCCAAAGTGGTTTGATGTTGTCTTGTCATTTGGTATTGCCAAAACTGCCAAATCATAGGAACCACAACATAATGGCAACTACGCTGGGGACGAAGACCAATTAGCCTCGATTTGGTATAATTTTTGATGGCGGACAGAAACCCTCATTAAAACATTGAAAATCCTCCACTTGGCGAATCCACAATTCCTAATAGACTTAAAGACTCCACTGGAGGAAGAACCTGAAATATGGCTAGACATTCTAGAACGATAGAAAATTCAGGCTTGATATGGTTTCAAGAAATCATTGTTTTTATCTACAACTACGTTCTATCCTACTTTAAGCCTGATCAAGTGTACAAAGATGAGATCCACATTGATTATGGAAAAGATCTCAAGCCTCAGTTTTCAGACCATGAGCAGACCTATACACCTGTGAAAAACCTAGTGAAACAAGAGCCTCATGTTGAATCTCTTACCCCTGATGAAACCTTAAAGGGGCATAAGTCTCTTGTTGCACTACCTACACCCACAAAGGTCATAGAAAGATATAAGCCTCTAGTTTTTCCTCTTATCTTCCAACCCCTTCCTGCTGAACTTACAAAGAAGCTGCCCCTTTTTTATGGAGAAAATACAAAGATCACTGCTGAGCAACACGTTCAAAATATTGAGGATTTACTTGAATTATTTGAAATAGAAGAAGACGATGTGCGTATTAGAATGTTTTCCTTATCATTACAGGGAAAGGTTAAGAGTTGGTTTAAGGACCTTCCAGCTGCAAGCATTATCAATTTTCATCAATTTGCTCAGTTTTTTCTTGATAAATGGGCAGTCCTGGGAAATGTTTTCCTCATCCTAGAAGAATACCAGAATTTGAAAAGACAACCAGGAGAGACAGTACAAGACTTTTCAGCCAGGTTCAATAAGGTATACAATGCAATACCTACTAAGATAAAACCAACCTTGGGATGGGCCCTATTGCACTATCTGAGTTCTTTTGACCCTGAGGTGGAATTCCATATAAGAGAAAGAGAGCCTTCAAGCCTAGAAGAAATGAAAAACATAGAAATTACTGTCGAATACAACATATGGCACAGGGAGAAAAAATTAAACGCAATAAATAAGGACCAAGCAGAGCAAAGAAGGCTGATCTCTGTAGAAACCAAGCTGGAAAAGTTGATAGAGACAACCAAAAATTTGCTAAACATAAAAGAGGAAGAATATGAGGGTGAAACTAGAAATGCTTATTTGGAAATACCCACACCTTGTCCTCAGGAAAAACAAACCAGATCACTGCAAGACATAATCAACATGCAAAGCATGTATGATAAACAATATTTCAAACCAAGAAATGAACTCGCAGATTATTTTGAGGAAAGACTTGCTGAGAATCTAGTAGGTCTGATTGCTAACATTGCTTATAATTATGATTTTTCTAGTTTTTATCTATCTGATGATGACTCTTTCCAAATAAAATCTAATCCTGCAGGACCATCATCGGTAGATTTGTGGGAGGAAGATCATGCCCATCAACTTCAAGAAAATAATGAGCCAATGCAGGCTATCTATAATCTGATGAAAAAATTTATGAAAGCCTGATAGCAGACGAAGATTCATTGAATATTTGCTTTGCTATGTATCAGATCATCAGTAATAATTTCCATAAGGGTGGAAGTCATCAGCCTTTTAGCTCAGAGACTAAGGAAGAAAGCAATGAAGAAACTCTTGAGCAAGTGGAATATCATGAACCTTCTCCTGAAAGGGTTGAGGTAATCAAAGAAGCCCCTGCTCAAGAATATCTTAATCTTTTCAAAGAGTTCAGTCCACTCAAGAAGAACTTATCAGGGTTACAAGAGGACAACACTGCCAAATATGATGAGTCCTCCAGTTCAGATTAAAATGAAGATGAGGGAGATTTTATTTCTCAAAGGAATATTTTTCTTGATCCAGTGGAAGAAAAATTAATCCTGGTTGAAACTTACCTACCAAATACTCCCAACCAGGAAAAGGATAAATGTGCGTTCAAGAACCACACTGAAGATGCAGTGATCAAAGTTGTCAAGGATACAGATAGCCTACCAGTCATGGAAGGCCTAAAGGAAGAAAGTTTATATCATGTTTTTGCTGATCCTATGGCAGAATATATAGAGGCTCTAATTAGCTCAAGTTCCCAAGAATTGACCCTTTGCAAGAGATAGATACATCAGGAGTGGTCACCACTTGTGGTGGCCTTGGTTTTGAAGACCCACATTTAAAGTGCCCTATGGTTATCTCTGAGAAGCAGTCAGATTCTCTATCCATTTTTGTTACTTCTTAACTGGCTGCACTGGCACTATTGTATCACATAAAGCATCAGAAATTCTCAAGTTAGAATAGTGTAGGTGGGAAATCTCAATAAAGCTCAGCCTGTGAGAGTTTAGTTAGTGGTTAATTTTATTTTGAAGAAAAATCCAAAAATAAAAAAGTAGAAAGAGAAGGGTTCAGACAAGCTCAAAATTTGAACCAGCAGAGAAAAGAAGAAGAAGCAGCTCTAACAAGATCAAAACCAGAGCTGAAATGAAGAAAGAAAGGTGACTCTAAAAAGCTCAAAATCTGAGTCACAAGAAGAAGGAAGGATGCTGGTGATTTTGAGATCTGAAGCCTTCAATTTTTTTTCCCAATTTCTGCAAAGTTCATTCCATGTACAGCTTGTCTTTATGCCATGGACCCACACCAAATCAGACAGTCTAATCCTGGATTTTCTGTATTTAAATTTTTGTTTTAGAATGTAGAGAATGAAAATCTATCAGACAGTTTAATCCTTGCAGATATTAGTTTAGGTAGAGAAGCTATGAATCCAATTGTTTAATCTGGTCTCATGGAGAAATAAGGGTAGTAGTAGATAGGTTTATTTTCTTGTTTGCAAAATAATGATGATGTGAAAGGTCTGCAAGTCTAAATGCACCTTGAAGAAAAAATCTTAGGACAGTAGGATGGGTAGGTAGTTGTTTGGGAAAATGTTTCTATTGATATAATGCACATCATGTATGCAGTAGTTGATCAAAGAAGAAAATATGGTCAAGTACCAGGCATCTAGCCTACTTCCAAAGATTATTTCTGGGATTCTTGACACCTTCAAGAAGATGCCATCCCCATGTGGAGCCACTGTTAGCCACCTATAATATTTTGTCAAAGCAAACAGGTGGCTAAATATGTTTCTGAGTCTTCAAGAGAAACATTTCCTTTGTAAATCTATCCTTCTTGAAGCCTCCATGTGTCTTCTATCCTTTAAAGAATCTTCACTGTTGTTTCCATTGATGAGCCCTACTGTTTTGTGAAAGAGATTGCTTTCAAAGGCCTCCATTTTCTCCATTTCATTCCCACAAAATCCCCATTTGTCACTCTTAGTCCCTTCACAAAAAATCCCTCAAAAAACACCCTCATTTAACCTCTAAATCTTCTTAAACCCCTTTTTAAACCTTATGTCCCCCTTTCATTTGGTTTAAAAAAACCCTTTTTCCTTATCGGAACCCCTGAAAACCCTTTAAAAACCTTTATTTTGGCCTAAAAACCTTCATTTTTCTATAAAGGGCTTAAACCCCTTTCGGCCTTATGCCCCAACCCCTTTTCCGCATATGACCCGTGCTGTGACTAGGCACGAAGAGCTCATCACATCGCAAATATTCATCACATCGCAAGTATTCATTGCATCGCATAACACATTTTACTTGTTTTACATGGTTATTTGCCTCCCGCCGATGCGATCTCATAATCAATTCTCCATCATTCATCTTCTCTTCTATGCCCAGATTTAACGGCCCATATTGCTTCCCATTCCAAAACCTGCCATTCCTCCTTTTTCTTCATCGTTAAATCTCCCCCGTCGATCTAGTTTTCAGATCAACGGCTCTTGCTTCATCGCAAATCAGCAATCGCATTTTTCCCTTTTGTCCTTTCCTTTCCCTCCTCTTATGCCGATCCCCCAATTTAATCTCAGTTGTCGAATCCTCAAGAACCAACGACTAAGATTCAATCACACTCCGCCCATAGCCCTCTGTCATCACCCCGCCAATTTAATCCTGACCGCTAATCTCTTTCGATCCTACAGCCAGTGCTTAATCGCATAGCACAAACACAGTCTTCCATTTTTCTTTTCCTCTGATGGCCTGATTCCCTGATTTGATCTTGACCATCGAATACACAAGAACCGACGGCCAAGATTTCATCGCACTTCACATTTTCCTTTCTCCCTTTCACTGTTTTGTTGATCGTCGATTAGATCTCCACCGTCCATTCCTACAGATCTAACGACTCCCATCTTTCCACTCATTCACTTACCCCGTTTTCCTCTTGTTCAAAAAATCTGCTTTCTCTTTAATCTCAATCGTCCAATTTGCAGATCTAACGGTCCTAACTCAACCCCACCATATTTTCTGCCTATGCAGCTTTCCCCATCATGCATCACCCACACCGTCAGATCTTCCGCCCATCATCCAACGGCTAAAAATGCATATCACGTAATTTTTGCGCCCGAGAGTTAATGTTTCAAATTTACACAATAAAGGTGGTTTTGAGAATCCACATGGCGATCTCCGAGTGGAATCGCGTTCCGAAAGTGAAAGCCGCCTTCCCCTCATTTCGCCATGCGAAAACCATTCCAGTTTTCCGCCTTACCGCCCTCCATAATGCAACATTGGCTTTTAATCCCAGCCATTGATATCTGAGATCGAATGGTTCTTATTATATCGTAGCCTATTCACTTAATTTTCATCTATTCTCCCAAAGTATTCCATTGGGCAACCCCCGCCATTGATCGTTCTAATCTAACGGCCCAAATTTAATCTTTCCCCCATCCATTTTCCATTCATCTAACCTCCCAAAAAACCTCATCGAAAGATCTCAACCATAGATCACTATGATCTGAAGGTCCACAACACACATCACACCCAAACTCCCCTCAGACATGTTTTCACCTTCCACCATGATTTTAAGCCCATTTTTCGCTGAATCCATTTTTTCCCTTCACTGCTCTTCCATCCCCATGAGCCTTCGAAGCAGCCATAATCACTCCCACAGGTTTTTATAATGTGTTTATCGTGTTTTGCAGGGTTTACAGAGTGATGAATTCATTTTGTCTCCACAGTCACAAACAAGTGACACATAACGCAGAAGGACCATCACAGAGCCGAAGATCACAGAGGAAGACATCCCTGAAAGGGTTTAAACATGTGTTATTGAAGATTAGGTTAATAAACCCTGACATAAACCCTCCAGCACCTTTGTAGCCTGTATATTCACAAACACAGGTCAAAAGAAGCAGCAAAGAGTATCAGAAGAAGAATTAAAGGATTAATGCCTAATGTTGAAGACTTAATGCTTATAATCCAATGTTTAAAAGGATAAAGGACATAGATAAAGACCCGAAGATGATCAAATAGGCTTAATGAAGTCTAAAGCACACATCAAGCCATATCCAGTGATTTAATATCAGCAGAATGTTCTTTTTCCTAAGAAGGAAAAATTCCCGCAGCATTCTCTATGCCTCATCGAACCCATAATAGTTATTATTCTGACAGAAAGCTCCTAGAAATGTCAATGCATTGGTTATGAAGTATGGAAGACCTGAAAGACAAAATATTCACCTTACTTGTCACATAAGATAAAATAGAGTACTACAACTAGAAAGGTACTTCAAAATACATACCTGAAGTTATTGTCAACCTGACAAAGACTTCTAAACCAGCCTAAAGGGTACACACAGTTAATGTGATGCCATTATGTAGAGTGGGAATTCGAATACTTTCTCCCCTCTGTCTTAATGAATATTTTAAGCTCATATATGCTACTACTATCACTCATTCTCCTATAAGAACCCCTGTAAATTACATTGAAAAGGTTGTTGGTTGTTGGGATTTGATTGACTGTTTGAACTCTTACTGAGGGAAGTAGCCAAGTAGTTTGTAATATAGTAGGCTGGGAAGAAAGTTTGGACTGTAAAGAGCCATTGGACTCAAAGTATGTGACTGGTTTTGCACATCAATTCAACAAGTAGATTCACAAGATCCTGGCATATATTATTGGTGATGTTTTCCTTACTATAATGGTCTCCTTTCATGTTTTCCATACTTTCCATTATTCTCTGATAAAGAACAACAAGCATAGATTAGGACATACTATTGGAATTACCCTAAATCTCACTATTAATCTTTATCTTTATGTTTTCCTCCGATTGTGTATTTTAAGGATAATTCTATAGAGTATAACCAGTCAAGAAATGTTGGTGAGCCCATGTCTTGCTAAGTACAACTTGAAACATTGTCCTTGAAAGATATTTCCATTTCATGCTAAGTAAAAGATTAAACTAGGGAAGTCTATGGTTAGTCCTGTCCTCTAGTTTCTTCTCCAACAGTTTGTCTTGAAAGTTTCCCTGTGAGTTAGTGTCAAAAGTAGTGAAGGTTAAAAGTCTTTCTCTGATCTTAGACCCTGCTCTTTGTTTAATCTTAAATGTTTTCTACTATCTGAAAGCGGACATGAAGACTGTTGGATTGTTTTCCTTAAGAGTATGTTGAAAGCAGGCTTTTTTTACAAGTCTTTACTTGATCTTGAGCTACCCTTTGTGTCTTTATTGAGATTTTCCTTTGAGGTATATCAAAATCAGGATAAGTTAAAAGTCCTTACCTGATCTTAGGCTGCACTTTGGTCTCTTCCTTTCACCTCACTTCTTAATGTTACATCTCATCGCCTATCTAAAAGAGATCCTTTGGTATGGATGACTTTCCCTATGGAAACCCTTGGATAGTTGTTATGAAAGTAAACCCTTTTATGACTCCATGGCCCAATGGATTGGCACTTCTCTTGACCTATTTTCCCATGCTCAAACATCCTACTACTTTATTCCTTCTTCACTTCACATAAGCTTCTCAGTTAATGATATCCAACCAAACAAACAAAACAAACAAACCCCTATGCGTCATAGCTAGCCTAATACCTTAAATTGAACTTCAAAGACATATTATTCTTTGCTTTTATAGAGAGATCCCTCTCTGGATCTAGGAGGGCTAGATCTAAGATCCCAAAGTGGTTTGATGTCATCTTGTCATTTGGTATTGCCAAATCTCCCAAATCACAGGAACCACAACATAATGGTGACTCCACTAGGGACGAAGACCAATTAGCCTCGATCTGGTATAATTGCTGATGGTGGATAGAAACCCTCATTAAAAAATTGAAAATCCTCCACCTGGCGACTCCACGATTCCTAATAGACCTAAAGACTCCATTGGAGGAAGAACTTGAAATATGGCTAGAGATTCTAAAAGGATAGAACATTCAGGCCTGATTTGGTTTCAAGAACTCATTGGTTTTATCTACAACTATGTTCTATCCTACTTTAAGCCTGATCAAGTGTACAAAGATGAGATCCACATTGATTATGGGAAAGATCTCAAGCCTCAGTTTTCAGACCATGAGCAGACCTATACACCTGTGAAAAACCTAGTGAAACAAGAGCCGCATGCTGTATCTCTTACCCCTGATGAAACCTTTAAGGGGCATAAGTCTCTTATTGCACTACCTACACCCACCAAGGTCATAGAAAGATATAAGCCTCTAGTTTTTCCTCTTATCTTCCAACCCTTCCTGCAAAACCTACAAATAAGCTACCCCTTTTTTATGGAGAAAATACAAAGATCACTGCTGAGAAACACGTTCAAAATCTTGAGGATTTACTTGACTTATTTGAAATAGAAGAAGATGATGTGCATATTTGAATTTTTGCCTTATCATTACAAGGAAAGGTTAAGAGTTGATTTAAGGACCTTTTAGCTGCAATAATTATCAATTTTCATCAATTTGCTCAAGTTTTCCTTGATAAATGGGCATTCTTGGAAAATGTTTTCCTCATCCTAGAAGAATACCATAATTTGAAAAGACGACCAGGAGAGACAGTACAAGAATTTTTAGCCAGGTTCAATAAGGTATACAATGCAATACTTGCTAAGATAAAACCACCCTTGGGATGGGCCCTATTGCACTATCCGAGTTCTTTTGACCCTAACGTGGAATTCCATATAAGAGAAAGAGAGCCTTCCAGCCTGGAAGAAATGAAAAACATAGCAATTACTGTTGAATACAACATATGGCACATGGAGAAAAAATTAAACGCAATAAAGAAGGACCAAGCAAAGCAAAGAAGGTTGATCTCTGCAGAAACCAAGCTGGAAAAGTTGATAGAGACAGCCAACAATTTGCTAAACATAAAAGAGGAAGAATATGAGGGTGAAACTAGAAATGCTTATTCAGAAATATCCACACCTTATCCTCGAGAAAAACAAACCAGATCACTGCAAGACATAATCAACATGCAAAGCATGTATGATAAACAAGATTTCAAATCAGGAAATTAACTTGCAGATTATTTTGAGGAAAGACTTGCTGAGAATCCAGTAGGTCTGATTGGTAACATTGCTTATAATTATAATTTTTCTAGTTTTGAACTATCTGATGATGACTCTTTCCAAATAAAAGCTAATCCAGCAGGATCATCATTAGTAGATTTGTGGGAGGAAGATCATGCCCATCAACTTCAAGAAATTAATGAGCCAATGCATGATATCTATGATACTGATGAAGAAAGTTATGAAAGCTTGATAGTAGACGAAGATTCATTGAATATTCTCTCTGCTATGTATCAGATCATTAGTAATAATTTCCATAAGGGTGGAATTCATCAGCCTTTTAGCTCAGAGGATGAGGAAGAAAGCAATGAAGAAACTCTTGAGCAAGTGGAATATCCTGAACCTTCTCCTGAAAGGGTTGAGGTAATCAAAGAAGCCCTGCTCAAGAATATGTTAATCTTTTCACAGAGTTCGGTCCACTCAAGAAGAACCTATCAGGGTTACAAGAGGATAGCACTACCAAATATGATGATTCCTCCAGTTCGGATTAGAATGAAGATGAGGGAGATTTTCTTTCTCAAAGGAATCTTTTTCTTGATCCAGTGGAAGAAGAATTAATCCTGGTTGAAACTTACCTACCAAATACTCCCAACCAGGGAAAGGATGATTGTGCTTTCAAGAACCACACTAAAGATGCATTGATCAAAGCTATCAAGGATGCAGATAGCCTACTAGTCATGGAAGGCCTAAAGGATGAAAGTTTATATCATGTTTTTGTTGATCCTATGGCAGAATATATGGAGGCTCTGATTGGCTCAAGTTCCCAAGCATTGACCCTTTGCAAGAGACAGATACATTAGGAGTGGTCACCACTTGTGGTGGCCTTGGTTTTGAAGACCCACATTCAAAGTACCCTATGGTTATCTCTGACAAGCAGTCAGATTTTCTATCTGTTTTTGTTACTGCTTAACTGGCTACACTAGCACTAATGTATCACATATGGCATTAGAGATTCTCAAGTTAGAATAGGGTAGGTAGGAAATCTCAATAAAGCTCAGCCTGTGAGCATTTAGTTAGTGGTTAATTTTACTTTCAAGAAAAATCCAAAAATACAAAAGTAGAAAGAGAAGGGTTCAGACAAGCTCAAAACTTGAACCAGCAGAGAAAAGATGAAGAAGCAGCTCTAACAAGAGCAAAACCAGAGCTGAAATGAAGAAAGAAAGGTGACTCTAAAAAGCTCAAAATTTGAGTCACAAGAAGAAGGAAGGATGCTGGTGATTTTCATATTTGAAGCCTTGAAATATTGTTTTCAATTTCTGCAAAGTTCAGTCTGTTGGGGTTCCCATGTTTTGGCCAGGTTGGCAAGACCAAAAGATGAGACAACATAGAACCACTTTCAGAGCTTAGGATCTAGCCCTCTTAGGTCTAGAGAGGGATCTCTCTATATGAGTCAAAGTGTATGTATTTGAGGCTCTAAGTTATGATTTTAGGCTAGTTATATGCACAGGATTTGTTTGTTTGTTTATGTTTGGTTGTTGGGAATCAGGAAAGAAGGGTCCAATATAAGACAAGGGTGAGCAAAGAGGAAATTAGGCAAAGGTAGATCACTTAGAGAACATCAAGGCCATTGGGCGATGGAGTCAAGAAAGGATTTACTTGTGTTCAATGTGCAAGTTTTCAGTTGGGCTAGTCATCCAGAGCATTTGGATCTTAAAGATGATATTTGGAATGGGACATTAAGGACTGAAAATGAAAGGAGAAGAACCATCCAATTCTGTCTATAGATCAGGTCAGAGGTCATTTAGCTCCAGACCTGCTTGAACAAGATCAGAGGAAATACAAGGGATCTTAGAAAGGCTTAATTGAGATGGAAAGATCCTAGTGAGGTAGAGACAGGGTTCTAGACCTCCCAGTGTTCTCAACTCATTCAACTAAATCCTAGCAAGAACATCTAAACATAGATTTCATCAATTCACACATCAGAGAGCATGAAATGACATCCACTACATTGGTTAAATCAATTGAAATCAATATTCAGATACACATATAAGCAAAAAACATAAAAGGTTGGGAGAGCAGCAACAGAAGGTACCTATCAAGGGTAAATCTTATGCCAAACTTCTGATGCGAGCCAGTAGAAATGGAATGAAATGAAATCAAACACAGAGATAGGAAAACATCACCAGCTGCTTTAGATCAGGATCCAAAGAACTATGCTTGTCATATTAAAAACAACACCAATCAGGTACATCATTGCCCACAGCTTGAACATTCAGCCTGAATACATCAAATCTCAGCCTAACTTACAATATTACACAGAGAACTTGTCTCAAGAGGAAAATGCTTGCATTTCTCTGATATCTCATCAACAACCCTTACAATAATTTCCTTCTGTGTTTTATAGAAGAGGATGAACAGAGGATCGACCTAGGAGGTAGGTGAACACTAAATGTTGTATTAAACACTGCAATGAATGGAGGGCCGAAGCCCATTCTGTTTGAATGCTGAGCATTTAATCTCTGTCTCCTCTTTTGTGAAAGAGTGATCTTCTCGGATATGATTTTGACATATTTCGGCTGCAGAGCTATACTTGTGGTGAATAAACAAAAGCCATATGAACCACTGAGGAGTCTGCTACATAAATGCTCTAGTTGCTTGAACTGTTCTAGTTGCTTGAACTCTTCTTTATTAGGGAAGAAATTCCTTCGGGGGACACGGTATAGTGAAAGCTATGTGGACGCCACGTACTTTATGCGAGAGAAACATCCTGGCGGTGAATAGCTCTGATGTTACCTTTACTTGTGCAGGATCTTTTAATCGATCCTGGAATCCTTCAAGCCGGTGCTCTACTTCTTAGCTGGCCTGATTTAAGGCTCGGGATCTTCTTTGGCATGCCTTAATCTCCTTTTCTTTGTCTTGAGCTCTTTGCCTCACTACATCTCTGCAAATCCAGGGATTGGCTCGAGGGCTTGAGCTCTCGAAGGTTTTCCATAGAGTTTCTAACCCTGTTCCTTTAAATGATCATCCTGTCTTCACCTTCCGGGGTCTTTGCTCATAAATTTTGCCCCTGTAAATGATCTTCCTTAATTTCTCCGTCGCTGTAACAGAGACTGCGCGCCCTGACAGTCTTTATCATTTACAACCTTGCAAAACATGAAAACTGTGAAGAATACAATGGATGGGGTGGCGGATGATGTGGATAATGTGCATGATTGTGCAGATAATGGGATGGAGGAAAAATTGCAGGGAAATGGTGAAAAGGTGCTCTGGTGGAGGTTGACGGTCTGTGAATGAAAAACCTTAGAGAACACGAAATTATACGTAATGGAATGGGTGAAGGTATGGAGGGTACACGTGGAGATGACATGGCGGAACGGGACACAGTGGAATGGTCAACGGCGGAGGAACAAAACTGGACCGTCGATCGTGGTGCAGATCAACGGTGGAGGGAAACAGAAGGCGGGCCATAACATGGGTTATCGCATGTGCAATTACATTAAACCTCGTACATCTTGGACGAGCGACAACCGTCGAATGACGCACTCAGGATCGAACGGCTTGTGTAAATTTCACTGCGAGACCTGGGCCGAGAGATAATGCGTGGGGGATGGGCGGTTTTGCCATCGTACAAAAGACACGCGGCGCACGATGAGTGGAATTGCTGGGTGCTCGGGGAAAACCACCACCATGCATAAGTGGTGCGGGATAAACCGTGTTGTTTTATAGCTGTTGCGCAGCGGGGTCCACTGGGCGGATAGGATGTAGACCATCAGATCATCGTGTATTGGACGGTGATAGCCCAGTAAGGGAAAATGAACGTGGGAGACGTGGGCGCTAGGGATTTCATGACCGCCATCCGATCTACCAAGATCTACGACTGGGGCTGCGCTCGATGGACGAACGCGGAAGGTACCTTTGGAGTTGGCGGACAGTTCCAGGATCAGGTTATATGGGGGAAAAAAGGAGAGGGGCTTAGCGGGGAAGGGGCTAGGACCCACATACGTGAAATTTATCATTTCAATTCAATTTTAATGCTTTTTCAGGCCCTAGGAAGGTAACGATAGGGAGGTGAAGTGGGGATCTAGGGAAATAAAGGGTTATAGTGAAATTTAAAGGGGATTTCGAAGGGGTTTTAGAGGATTGATAGGGGACAAATGGGGGAAACAAGGGGACTTTGACAAGGGGGGCAAGCGATTAAAATGAGGGCATTTGTAGGAATATAAGGGGAAAAAAGGCCCTTTGGGAAATGGATCAGTAGGGTGGAACTGTTTTAGGCATAGCACAAAGAGACTTCAAGGAGGATGGGTTTTCAGGGGAAAGGCATTCCTTGAAGGCTCCAAAATAATCTAGCCCCCAGCTTGCTTGTCAAGAATTTCATAGGGGGGATAACAGTGGCTCCACATGGGGATGGCTTCTTCTTGAAGGATTCAAGAAACCAGAAATGATCTTTGGAGTAGGCCAGATGCCTGCTTCTCTGCACATCCCTTTCTTTCTTCAATTTTCAGCTACCACAATCTATTAGATACACAAATCAGCAGAAACATTTTTCCCAACCATTCTACCTACCCAACTACAATCCTAACATTTTCCTTTGGGTGCATTTGAGCTAGAAGACCCTTTACATCATTTATTTTGAAACAGAAAACAAACCTACTCTACTTCTACCCTTATTGCTCCATGAGACCAGATTAGACTGTTGGTCTCATATGATTCTCTACCTATTCTAATATCTGCTGGGATTAAACTGTCTAATAAACTTCTTCTCTATATTCTACGACATAAATTGAAAAACAGTCAAGCCAGGTTTAGACTGTCTGACTTGCTGTGGATCCAAGGCATAGAAACAGTTGCTCATGGATGAAATTTTGCAGAAAAAAAAACTGTGAAGGCTTTAAATATGAAAATTTCAGTATCCTTCTTCTCTTCTGTGACTCAAGTTTTGAGCTTGTTAGAGTCACTTCCTTTTCATTCCAGCTCTGGTTTTAGGCATGTTAGAGCTGAATCTTCTTTTCCCTTTGCTGGTCCAGGTTTTGAGCGTGTTAGGACCAGCCTCTTTACTTCCTGTATGGACTGATACTAAGGTGGGATATCTTCGTGAGCCCCATCTTGAGAATTTTTCTGAGCAAGAGCAAACTACAGACCAAGTTCATCGTACATGTATTGCTTGCCCAATGGGTCTAGAGTAGGCCCTTACTCAGGAAAATGCACGAGGTTATCAGAGCCAATATTTTGTGCCTCAGAGGTTCATGTTTTGATCATGTCTGAACCTCTCCTTTCTCTCTATTTTTTTTTGAAACATTTTCTCCTTTCTTTGAAAATGAAAACTGCAATGGTATGTACAATGAAAATGGAACTGGAAATGACAATTAGCAGAAGTAGTGTTTGAGCATCCTGCCATTGACAGGACCCCCAAACAGCTCTGTACCATCAAGTTCTTGTAAGAAAAATGCATTAGGACCCACAGTGGCTTGGATAATATATGGACCTTGCCACAAATTTTCAAACTTTCCATGTTTACCTTTGTCCTCTCTCCTTGAATCCCATTTCAGAACCTTGTCCCCAATTTTAAAATCTGAAGTTTTGGCTCTTTTGTCAAACAACTTCTTTATGTTTTCCTGAACTCTGATAGCTCTGTTATATACCTCCTCCCTTGTTTGTTGAAGATGGATTGTTTCATTAATTCTTCTCACCATACTGTCTTCCTCGGTCTGAATCTCCTGGACAAGCTTAATCACTGGCACTCCAAGGTTGGTGGGAAAAACTACTTCTGCTCTGTAGACAAGCTGAAATGGTGACGTGCTAATGGACTTCTTCGTTGTAAGCCTGTCATCCCATAAGGCATGCACCAACTTCTTATTCCATGACTTCTTTTTCTCCTATAACAGCTTCTTGATGATGTTCACTAGGCTTTTGTTTGAAGATTCAGCTAGTCCATTACCTTGTGGGTAATAGGCAGTTGAATGACCAAGTGTTATTCCATACCTGTGACAAAAATCAACCATTCTCTTGGATCCAAAAGCAGCAGCATTGTCAGTGATTATTTTCCTTGGACAGCCAAACTGAGATAGGATGAAGACTTCTAGGAACCTAATGATGACAGAATCAGTGGCGTTCCTAGTGGGTATAGCCTCTATCCATTTGGTGAAGTAGTCTGTGGCTGTTAGGATCCATTTGTGTTGCCCAGAAGAAGAGGGGTGAATTTCCCCAATGAAGTCTAGGCCCCATTGCATGAAGGGACCTTCTACGGTAATAGGTTGTAAAGGGAGGGGGAGGAGCTTTTTTCTGCCCTCAAAGATTTGGCATTTATGACAGGCAGTTACCATTTTATGGACATCACCGAAGAGTGTGGGCCAATAATAACCAGCCCTGAGTATCTTGTTTGCAGTGGCTTTCCAACTCAGGTGGCCTCCACACTCCCCAGCATGGAACTCTTGTTTAATTCTTTCAGCTTCTGTTTCAGGCAAGCATTTCAGCAATAGGCCATTTGGATTTTTCTAGTATAGGTTTTCGTTCAAAACGTAGTAGCTTTTAGCTTTTATTTTTATGAATCTGGCCTTATTTTTGGACAATTCTGGAGGGGCATTGAGATTGGTGAGCACATAAAGGATATCGGAATACCAAGGAGAGTTCTGAAACTTCTCCTCGACAGTTGGGTAGGGCAATCCTTCCTGCTCATCCAAGGCATTTACCATGTTAATGTCAAGGGCCTGCAGATTAGATTCAGCCATCAGTTGGGCCAGGCCTTGACCTTTGATCAGTTTGGTGGGCTTTATTTCAAGGTCATATTCTAAGATAGTAGCAATCCATTTTCCCCTTTTCCCATCAGGGTCTCGGGACAATATATCTTTGACCACTATATTTGGCACATAAGCAATGGTGTGAGAATTCAGAATGTACACCCTAAAGTATTTTAAAGCCTTTACCAGGGCATAGGCCTGCTTTTCCATGATGTTGTACTTCAAGGGTGCATCTCTTAGCGCTTTGCTGAAGAAGGAAATTAGCTGTTCCATTCCCTCTGTGTTTTTCTGCAGTAAGAAAACAGCTATTGTGTGTTCAGAGGCAAATGAAAAGATTAGAAAATCTTTTGAGAAATCTAGACTGATCGTGATAGGGGCTTGAGTGAGCGCCATTTTTACCGACTCAAAAGATTTCTTGGCTTCAACAGTCCATTTCACTCCCACACCCTTCTTCAGCATGTTAGTCATGTTTCTAAGGTGTTCAACTAGGTTGGGAATAAATCTTTTAAGGAATTTGATTTTCCCAATGAAGGACTGTAACTCTTTGATGTTTCTCGGGTGCATGATTTGAAGTATCCCCTCAACTCTTTGTGGGTCTATCCTAATCCCTTTCTCAAATATAATGTGACCAAGAAGTTTACCTTCTTGCAGCCTAAAGACAGTTTTCATAGGATTTAGGGATAGACCATACCTTCTACATTTTTCAAAAAATTTCCTCATATGTTTCAGGTGTTCTTCTTCAGTTTTGGAAAAGACAGTCAAGTCATCCAAGTAGATAACTATGAAGTGTCCTATCTCATCTGAGAAAGCTATATCCATCGCTCTCTAGAAGGTAGCCCCAGCATTCATCAGTCTGAAAGGCATCTTTACATACATGAAGGTGCCCCATGGAGTGGTAAAGGCTGTTTTGAGTTGATCTTCTGGGAGTACAAGAACTTGATTATATCCTGAAAAACCATCAAGTAGGGAGATTCTCTTAGAGCCCACTACCTTCTGTAAGATATGTTCCATTCTAGGCAAAGGGTAGTTGTCTTTTAGTGAGGCTCTGTTGAGATTTCGGAAATCTATACACAATCTGATCTCCCCTGCTTTCTTCCTCACAGCCACTAAGTTTGATACCCAATCAGAGAACCTTACAGGAACTACTATGCCTGCATCATACATCTTCTTAATCTCTTTTTCAACTGCAGGCAATTGTTTTGGCTTGATTCTATAGATTTTTTGTCTAAAAGGCTTCTGATTCTCCTTCAAGGGTATCTTGTTTTGTATGATGTTGGCGTCATAGGCCTTTAAGTCTTCATAGCTCCATGCAAACACATCAATGAATTCCTTAAATAGGTCAATGTATTTGTTCTTCATGTTTGCAGGTATAGACTTAGCCAGTTTAATCATTTTGGGCTTATCTTCAGCGCCTATGTTGCATTCTTCTATATCTAAGTCTGCATGTTCTATAGTGGGCTTTTTTTCTACGTCATCAAAGTCAAAAAGGTCCTCCAAGGGTGCCCAGCCTCTGGGTATGTTCTTGTTTTTGGCCTACAGCACCTCTACCTCCTCGCTATCTGCGCTTTCGCATTTTTCGGTTGGATTTCCAGTTTCCTCATTCAAGGTGTTTATCTCTACGTTACAGGGTGTTGCTTGTTCATCTAGGGGATCCTTACTTGGGCAACTGTCATCGGATTTTGAGTCGGAATCAGAAAATTCAAACTCATCTCTGCCCACCAGAAAATCTTCAATCTGTTTGTCTCCTTCAAAGACCTGCCAATATTTTTCATTATCTGGCACTGCAGGTCTGAATTTGGTCTGAATGATGATTTGTTGGTTAGGTGGCCTCTTAGGATATGAACTAGCTAGGCAAGCTAATTCGTTAGCAATAACGTTTTGACTCCTGGGGACAAACACCAATTCATATTCCATGAAATTTTTCAGTATATCCATGGCATCGTTCCTATATGCCCTCAGTCTAGGGTGCTTCGCTGCATATTCACCATTCACCTGTTTGATAACTAACTCAGAGTCTCCTAGCACAGTTACCCTACGGGCTCCTAATTTTTTCAACAGGTTTAGGCCCAGGATAAGAGCCGCATACTCTGCAATATTTTTTGTGTATTTAAAGTGCAGATTGACAACGTGGCTCTCTACATAATCACTATCTACGTTACGTAACCACACCCCTGCTCCAGCATTTTTCCTAGTATAGGACCCATCGAAATTCATTTCCCACAGGGGTTTGCCATTGTGTTGCATTACAGGGTCTGTACTAGGCTGCAGGTTGTTTTGTTCTTCATGACATGTGTGGGATTCAGAGAATTGGATATCTTGTTGTTTACGTTTTGTTTCTGTTTCTGGTTCGCTGAGAGTTTCGTTCTCGATACCCTACCCATGGTTTTCTTCATCGTATTCTTCTAAGGTAGCCATTATGTTAAATTCCATGGGCTCTATTTTATTGTCTGTATTTTTTTACGCTGGCTCTCCTGAGGATGGGTCGTTATAAAGAATGAAAGAATCCAGGTCTGTGTGTACAGTGTATAATGGTGAATTTTCAGGTTTCTCGGGGCTACTGACTAGAAATTTCATCTGGGACTCTCTATACAATCTTCTAAGTTGGCCAAATATAGGGATAGTGGCATATGAACCATCCATCTGCATCGTTCCTTGCAGTTTGGCTCCCCATGATCTTGACAATAGCATGCCATACTTGGGTGGTACATTTGCTACCACTACATCCATGACCATACATTTAGCAGGAATCTGGGTGAGGCTTACACACACGTCTTTGATTAGACCTAGGCATTTTACTCTGCTAGATTCAAACGAATACAAATCTTTATAGGGGCGGGTTATCTCTAGACCTAATCTTTCCATCACCACCTTAGGCATTAAATTGTGTGATGCTCTAGAATCATGCATGGCATTGTGGAGTATTTTGTCATGAATGTTGAGACTGATATAAAAAGGTGGAACTACCCCTTCCTGAAACTTTCCCTCAATCTTTGGACCAAACAGGAGGGCAGGTTGATCATCATTCAAATTCACAGTGTCGTTGTTTTCCCCTAGATTCAACGCTTTCAAAATTTGGCCTTTATATACATCTCGAGTGGCCAGCTCAGATAATGGTACAGAGATTTTAATTTTTGCAATCTCACTCTCTAAATTGAAAGTGGACTGGGTCTTTGGAGTGCCTAACTCCGTTTTATTTGCTATTGCCTTAGCAGCCGAATTGGTTTGTGATTTCTCACTATGTAAAGGTTTAGGAACAATTGTATCAGGAGTACTAACTGAAGTGCTAGTACTGCTAGTGGGTTGGTTTTGATTTTCAGGGTCTTGGTTGTCCTTTTCCTTGTTTTTTCCAGAACTTTCAGCTGCTGATTTGCTAGTTACAGCAGATGCTTTAGAATTTTTATCAGGTCTTTTCTTGATGGTAATCTCGAGAGCCTCAGTTTTGGAATTTTCTTGGTTCTTTTTTCTCCTAAGTTCATATTGTTCCCTGACCTGCATCATGGCATTTTCAAATCCTAATCTGCAATCTTCAGTTTCTAACCATTCCTCATCCCAGTATGAAGGTGAGGGTTGATCTTCCCCTGAATCACAGTTAGGGACTGAGTCTTCTGTTTCGAACATGTTTATCGCACTCCCTTCAGATTCTTCTATGATTCCCTCATCTTCGTCGATAAAGTTTTCTTGGAATGGGGGAATTACTTGTTGATCTGACTCTCTTTATCTGTTGGGAGTGTTGTTGTTTCTTCTAAAGTTCTGGTTCTGATTTTGGTTCTGGTTTCTATTCTGATTGCTACTTGTGACAACCATTTTTTCCATCATTTTTTGTAGTCTTTCCACGTTTTTAGATAATCTATCATAATTTGGGTCTGAGGTGGAAGCTACAGTGTCATCCCTATATGTTACCCTCTTCTTAGATCTCAGTCTTGCTCTTTTCTCAAGTAGATTGGCTTCTATATTAATTGCTCCTTTCTGCATGTCCTCCAACATGTTATACTCTTTATCTCTAAGCTCATAAGCCATGTCAGCATCAAATCCATCAGGATATTTGGCTAGGGCCATACCTTGAGGAGGTTTCATGTGTGGAGGGAGAGCATTGTAAATGTTGTTGAATCTAGTGGTGTAATCATGGACACTCTCTCCCACGTTCCTTTTAAGGGTCATGTATTCTGCTAGGAGCTGGCGAGGGTTTGCCCTAGTTTCCCATTTTTCTATGAAGGTCTGATATAATGCAGGGAGATCTTGGATACTGCCAGGGGGTAAACTTTTAAACCACTTCTTTACATCACCCCCTAAGCTTTGGGCAAAGATTCTCATTTTGATTGTTTCATCATCAATTTCCATATAGTCAAAAGAATCCTCCATCTTGTCTACATGTTGTTGGGCTGTGATGAATTCTTTAGCAGTGAAGTGTGGGATTTTTTATTGATAATCATTGGGTAAGGGTAACAAGGGCTGAGGTAAAACCAGAGGTGTATACCAGGCTGCCATGATAATGTTCTGACAAGGTATAGGGTTGGCTTGAGCAGTTGGTATATGGATGACAGGGATATTAGGACCAGCAGAAGTCTGTTGAGCAGATCTAGGATGGGAGAGACCCAAGTTTTGAATGAAGTGGATATCAGGTGGTGTAGATGGAGGGGTGTCGCTGTCCCTAGTTTGCTGACCACTATGAGATGGTGGACTATGAAACTCAAGGTCTGGCTGGTCTGGATGATTGAATGACCTATTTCTTGGTAACCTGTTTGGAGGGTCTAGGTCAAGGAAAGGTTTTAATAGAGCGGTAAGGTTTTCCGGTGTAGACTTGGCTCTATGGATGTGGCTGGAAATAGTTGGTCTTTTAGGTGTAGGAGCTCCCTTGAGGATGCTATCCGGATTGTCAACTATTCCAGGTGGGTTAGGGCTGGGATAAGATCTTGTGTGGATGGTCCTTGAAGCCAGAATGGTATTTTCCGGATAAGCAGCTTAACCCTACTTGTAACTGTTGTTGTGTTTTGATGTTGTTATGAAGGCAGGTCTCCCAGTGGAGTCTTATGTGAAACTAAGATAACCAGCAGGCCTACTGATCACCAGTGGAGTCTTTGATCTTTTAGGTATTATGGAGTCGCCAGGTGGAAGCTTAAAGATGTTTCCAGGGGGGTACACTGTCCACCACAATGATCATGAGATGTCTCTCTTAAAGGATATCCCGAAAACACAGCAAACTCTAACAGAGATTGACTGGGAGGGCATTTACCAGATATGTCACCTTTGGAAGAGGATGAGATCCGGAGGCTACCTGGCCCTTTCCAGGCTCTGTCTAAGAGTATGGTTGAACGCGACAAATGGTATAGAGGTTGATGTGTGAATGGGCGTGTTTAACTACCAACCTAACCAGATATTGTAGGTTTCTGAGGGTTTGTGATGTAGGAAAGTGAGGAAAACTCAGAACTCCCTAGTGGAGTCGCCATTATGTTGGTGACGAGATTGTGAGACAGATTAATGTTTAGCAGTCATAGGCTCTCAGAAAATTTTCCCCAGTGGAGTCGCCATTATGTTGGTGATGAGACTGGGAGATAGATTAATGTTTAGCAGTCATAGGCTCTTAGAAATTTTTCCCCAGCGGAGTCGCCATTATGTTGGGGTTCCCATGTTTTGGCCAGGTTGGCAAGACCAAAAGATGAGACAACATAGAACCACTTTCAGAGCTTAGGATCTAGCCCTCTTAGGTCTAGAGAGGGATCTCTCTATATGAGTCAAAGTGTATGTATTTGAGGCTCTAAGTTATGATTTTAGGCTAGTTATATGCACAGGATTTGTTTGTTTGTTTATGTTTGGTTGTTGGGAATCAGGAAAGAAGGGTCCAATATAAGACAAGGGTGAGCAAAGAGGAAATTAGGCAAAGGTAGATCACTTAGAGAACATCAAGGCCATTGGGCGATGGAGTCAAGAAAGGATTTACTTGTGTTCAATGTGCAAGTTTTCAGTTGGGCTAGTCATCCAGAGCATTTGGATCTTAAAGATGATATTTGGAATGGGACATTAAGGACTGAAAATGAAAGGAGAAGAACCATCCAATTCTGTCTATAGATCAGGTCAGAGGTCATTTAGCTCCAGACCTGCTTGAACAAGATCAGAGGAAATACAAGGGATCTTAGAAAGGCTTAATTGAGATGGAAAGATCCTAGTGAGGTAGAGACAGGGTTCTAGACCTCCCAGTGTTCTCAACTCATTCAACTAAATCCTAGCAAGAACATCTAAACATAGATTTCATCAATTCACACATCAGAGAGCATGAAATGACATCCACTACATTGGTTAAATCAATTGAAATCAATATTCAGATACACATATAAGCAAAAAACATAAAAGGTTGGGAGAGCAGCAACAGAAGGTACCTATCAAGGGTAAATCTTATGCCAAACTTCTGATGCGAGCCAGTAGAAATGGAATGAAATGAAATCAAACACAGAGATAGGAAAACATCACCAGCTGCTTTAGATCAGGATCCAAAGAACTATGCTTGTCATATTAAAAACAACACCAATCAGGTACATCATTGCCCACAGCTTGAACATTCAGCCTGAATACATCAAATCTCAGCCTAACTTACAATATTACACAGAGAACTTGTCTCAAGAGGAAAATGCTTGCATTTCTCTGATATCTCATCAACAACCCTTACAATAATTTCCTTCTGTGTTTTATAGTAGAGGATGAATAGAGGATCGACCTAGGAGGTAGGTGAACACTAAATGATGTATTAAACCCTACAATGAATGGAGGGCCAAAGCCCATTCTGTTTGAATACTGAGCATTTAATCTCTGTCTCCTTTTTTGTGAAAGAGTGATCTTCTTAGATATGATTTTGACATATTTCGGCTGCAGAGTTGTACTTGTGGTGAATAAATGAAAGTCATATGAACCACTGAGGAGTCTTCTACATAAATGCTCTAGTTGCTTGAACTGCTGTTAGGGCGGAAATTCCTTCAAGGACACGGTGCATAGTGAAAGCTGTATGGACGCCCTGTACTTTATGCAGAGAAACATCCTGTTGGTGAATAAACCCTGATGTTACCTTTTACTTGTGCTCAGGATCTTTTAATCGATCCTCGGGGTCTTCAAACCGGTGCTCTATTTCTTAACTGCTGATTTAAGGCTCAGGATCTTCATGAGCGTGCCTTAATCTCCTTTGCTTTGTACTGAAACACTCTGCCTCTTGATCTCTGCTTTGTTCGGTTAGCTCGAGCTTTAATGGCTCTGGAAGGTTTTCCACAGATTTTCAAACCCTGTTCCTTTAAATGATCATCCTGTCTTCACCTTCCGGGGTCTTTGCTCATAAATTCTGCCCCTGTAAATGATCTTCCTTGATTTCTCCGTCGCTGTAATAGAGACTGCGCGTCCTGGCGGTCTTTATCATTTACAACCCTGCAAAACACGAAAATTTGAAGAAAACAATGGATGGGGTGGCGGATTATGTGGATAATGTGCATGATTGTGCAGATAATGGGATGGAGGAAAAACTGCAGGGAAATGGTGAAAAGGCGTTCTGGTGGAGGTTGGAGGTCTGTGAATGAAAAACCTTAGAGAACACGAAATTATACGTAATGGAATGGGCGAAGGTACAGAGATACACGTGGAGATGATGTGGCGGAATGAGAGATAGTGGAATGGTCAACGGCGGAGGAACAAAACTGGACCGTCGATCATGGTGGAGATCAACGACGGAGGGAAACAGAAGGCGGGCCATAACATGGGTTATCGCGTGCACAATTACATTAAACCTCGTGCATCTTGGACGAGTGAAAACCGTCGGATGACGCGCTGAGGATCGGACGGCTTGCACAAATTTCACTGTGAGACCTGGGCTGAAAGATAATGCGCAGGGGATGGGTGGTTTTGCCGTCGTACAAAAGACACGCGGCGCGCAATGAGTGGAATCGCTGGGTGCTCGGAGAAAACCAGCCACCGTGCATAAGCAGTGCGGGATAAACCATGTTGTTTTACGGTTGTTGCGCGGCGGGGTCCACTGGGCGGATAGGATGCGGACCGTCAGATCATCGTGTATTGGACGGCGATAGCCCAGTAAGGGAAAATGAACACGGGAGACGTGGGCGCTGGGGATTTCATGACTGTCGTCCGAACTGCCAAGATCTACGGCTAGGGCTGCGCCCGATGGACGAATGCGGAAGGCGCCTTTGGAGTCGGTGGACGGTTCCAGGATCAGGTTATATGGGGGAAAAAAGGAGAGGGGCTTAGCGGGGAAGGGGCTAGGACCCACATACGCGAAATTTATTATTTTAATTCAATTTTAATGCTTTTTTAGGCCCGAGGAAGGTAACGATAGGGAGGTGAAGTGGGGATCTAGGGAAACAAAGGGTGATAGTGAAATTTAAAGGGGATTTCGAGGGAATTTTAGAGGATTGATAGGGGAGAAATGGGGGAAACAAGGGGACTTTGACAAGGGGGGCAAGGGATTAAAATGAGGGCATTTGCAGGGATATAAGGGGAAAACAGGCCCTTTGGGAAATGGATCAGTAGGGTGGAACTGTTTTAGGCATAGCACAAAGAGACTTCAAGGAGGATGGGTTTTCACGGGAAAGGCATTCCTTGAAGGCTCCAAAATAATCTAGCCCCCAGCTTGCTTGTCAAGAATTTCATAGGGGGGCTAACACAGTCCATGTACAACTTGTCTTTATGCCATGGACCCACACCAAATCAGACAGTCTAATCCTGGTTTGTCTGTATTTAAATTTCTATTTTAGAATGTAGAGAATGAAAATCTGTAAGACAGTTTAATCCTGGAAGATATTAGTTTAGGTAGAGAAGCTATGAGGCCAACTGTTTAATCTGGTCTCATGGAGAAATAAGGGTAGCAGTAGATAACTTTATTTTCCTGTTTGCAAAATAATGATGATATGAAAGGTCTGCAAGTCCAAATGCACCTCGAAGAAAAAATGTTAGCACAGTAGGATGGGTAGGTAGTTTTTTGGGAAAATGTTTTTGCGGATATAATGCACATCATGTATGCAGCAGTTGATCAAAGAAGAAAATATGGTCAAGTACCAGGCATCTGACCTACTTCCAAAGATTATTTTTGGGATTCTTGACACCTTCAAGAAGATGCCCTCCCCATGTGGAGCCACTGTTAGCCACCCATAATATTTTGTCAAAGCAAACAGGTGGCTAAATATGTTTCTGAGTCTTCAAGAGAAACATTTCCTTTGTAAATCTATCATTCTTGAAGCCTCCATGTGTCTTCTATCCTTTAAAGAATCTTCACTACTGTTTCCATTAATGAGCCCTACTGTTTTGTGAAAGAGACTGCTTTCAAAGGCCTCCATTTGCTCCATTTCATTCCCACAAAATCCCCAATTGTCACCCTTATTCCCTTCACAAAAAATCCCTCAAAAAACACACTCATTTAACCTCTAAATCCTCCTAAACCCATTTTTAAACCTTATGTCCCCCTTTCATTTGGTTTAAAAAAACCCTTTTTTCCTTATCGAAACAAAACCCTTCAAAAACCTTTATTTTGGCCTTAAAACCTTCATTTTTCTATAAAGGCCTTAAGCCCCTTTCGGCCTTAAGTCCCAACCCCTTTTCCGCATATGATTCGCGTTGTGACTGGGCACGAAGCGCTCATCGCATCGTAAGTATTCATTACATCGCAAAACACATTTTACTTGTTTTACATGATTATTTGCCTCCCGCCGATGCAATCTCGTGATCAATTCTCCATCGTTGATCTAATCTGCTATGCCCAGATCTAACGGCCCATATTGCTTCCCATTCCAAAACCCACCATTCCTCCTTTTTCTTCATCGTTAAATCTCCCCCGTCAATCTAGTTTTCATATCAATGGCTCTCACTCCATCGCAAATCGACAATCGCATTTTTCCCTTTTATCCTTTCCTTTCTCTCCTCTAATGCCAATCCCCTAATTTAATCTCAGTCGTCAAATCCATAGGAACCAATGGCTAAGATTCAATCGTGCTCCACCCATAGCCCTCCATCATCACCCCGTCGATTTAATCTTGACTGTTAATCTCTTTCGATCCTACGGCCAGCGCTTAATCGCATAGCGCAAACACAGTCTTCCCTTTTTCTTTTCCTCCGATGGCCCGATTCCCCGATTTGATCCTGACTGTTGAATACACAAGAACCGACAGCCAAGATTTCATCGCACTTCGCATTTTCCTTTGTCCCTTTCACTGTTCCGCTGATCACCGATTAGATCTCCATCGTCCATTCCTACAGATCCGATGGCTCCCATATTTCCGCTCATTCACTTAGCCCGTTTTCCTCTTGTTCAAAAACTTCACTTTCTCTTTAATATCAACCATCCGATCCGCAGATCTAATGGTCCTAACTCAACCCCACCATATGTTCTTCCCGCACAACTTTCCCCGTCGCGCATCACCCGCACCCTCAGATCTTCCGCCCATCATCCAACAGCTGAAAATGCATATTGTGTAATTTTTGTGCCTGAGAGTTAATGTTTCAAATTTACGTGATAAAGGTGGTTTTGAGAATCCACGGGGCAATCGCTGAGTGGAATCGTGTTCCGAAAGTGAAAGCCGCCTTCCCCCCATTTCGCCATGCGAAAACCATTCCATTTTTCTGCCTTACCGCCTTCCGCAACGCAACATTGGATTTTAATCCCAGCCGTCAATCTCTGAGTTTGAACGGCTCTTATTATATCACAGCTCGTTCACTTACTTTTCATCTATTCTCCCAAATGATTCCATCAGGCAACCCTCGCCGTTGATCGTTCTAATCTAACGAACCACATTTAATCTCGCCCCCATCCATTTTCCATTCATATAACCTCCCGAATGACCTCATCGAAAGATCTCAACCGTAGATCACCATGATCTGACGGTCCACAATGCATGTCGCACCCAAACTCCCATCAGACCTGTTTTTTCCTTCCGCCATGATTTTAAGCCCATTTTCCGCTGAATCTAGTTTTTCCCCTCACTACTCTTCCATCCCCACGAACCTCCGAAGCAACCATCCTCACTCCCACAGGTTTTTGTAATGTGTTTATCATGTTTTGCAGGGTTTACAGAGTGATGAATTCATTCTGTCTCCACAGTCACAGATAGGTGACACATAACGTAGAAGGTGCATCACAGAGCCGAAGATCACAGAGGAAGACATCCCTGAGAGGGTTTAAACATGTGTTATTGAAGATCAGGTTATTAAACCCTGACATAAACCCTCCAGCGCCTCTGTAGCCTGTATATTCACAAACACAAGTCAGAAGAAGCAGCAAAGAGTATCAAAAGAAGAATTAAAGGATTAATGCCTAATGTTGAAGACTTAATGCTTATAATCCAATGTTTAAAAGGATAAAGGACATAGATAAATACCCGAAGATGATCAAAGAGGCTTAATGAAGTCTAAAGCGTACATCAAGCCATATCAGTGATTTAATATCAACAGAATGTTCTTTTTCCTAAGAAGGACAAATTCCCCGCAGCATTCTCTATGCCTCATCGAACCCATAATAGTTATTATTCTGACAGAAAGCTCCTAGAACTATCAGTGCATTGGTTATGAAGTATGGAAGACATGAAAGACAAAATCTTCACCTTACTTGTCACAAAAGATAAAACAGAGTACTACAGCCAGAAAAGTGCTTCAAAAGACATACCTGAAGTTATTGTCAACCTGACAAAGATTTCTAAACCAGCCTAAAGGGTACACACAGTTAATGTGAATCCATTATGCAGAGTGGGCATTCAAATACTTTCTCCCCTTTGTCTTAATGAATCATTTTAAGCTCATATCTACTACTACTATCACTTATTCTCCTATAAGAACCCCTGTAAATTACATTGAAAAGGTTGTTGGTTGTTGGGATTTGATTGACTATTTGAACTGTTACTGAGGGAAGTAGCCGAGTAGTTTGTAATATAGTAGGCTGGGAAGAAAGTTTGGACTGTAAAGAGCCATTGGACTCAAATTATGTGACTAGTTTTGCACATCAATTCAACAAGCAGATTCAGAGGATCTTGGTCTATATTATTGGTGATGTTTTCCTTACTGTAATGGTCTCCTTTTATGTTTTCCATACTTTCCATTATTCTCTGATAAAGAACAACAAGCATAGATTAGGACATACTGTTGGAAGTACCGTAAATCTCACTGTTAATCTTTATCTTTATGTTTTCCTCCGATTGTGTATTTTAAGGATAATTCTATAGAGTATAACCAGTCAAGAAATGTTGGTGAGCCCATGTTTTGCTGAGTACAACTTGAAACATTGTCCTTGAAAGATATTTTCATTTCATGCTAAGTAAAATATTAAACTGGGGAAGTCTATGATTAGCCCTATCCTCTAGTTTCTTCTCCAACAGTTTGTCTTGAAAGTTTCCCTGTAAGTTAGTGTCAAAGGCAGTGAAGGTTAAAGGTCTTTCTCTGATCTTAGGCCCTGCTCTGTGTTTAATCTTAAGTTTTTTCTACTGTCTGAAAGCATTCATGAGGAAAACTGTATTTTTTTCCTTAAGATTATGCTGGAAGCAGGCTAAGTTAAAAGTCTTTACTTGATCTTAAGCTACCTTTTATGTCTTTATTGAGAGTTTCCTTTGAAGTATGTCAAAATCAGGATAGGTTAAAAGTCCTTACCTGATCTTAGGCTGCACTTGGGTCTCTTTCTTTCACCTCACTTCTTAATGTTCCATCTCACCACCTATCTAAAAGAGATCCTTTGGTATAGATGACTTGCCCTATGGAAACCCTTGGATAGTTGTTATGCAAGTAAACCATTTTATGACTCCATGGACCAATGGATTGGAACTTCTATTGACCTATTTTCCCATGCTGAAACATCCTGCTACTTTATTCCTTCTTCACTCTGCATAACCTTCTCAGTTAATGATCTCCAACCAAACAAACAAAACAAACAAACCCCTGTGCTTCATAGCTAGCCTAATACCTTAAATTGAACTTCAAAGACATATTATTCTTTGCTTTTATAGAGAGATCCCTCTCTGGATCCAAGAGGGCTAGGTCCTGAGATCCCAAAGTGGTTTGATGTTGTCTTGTCATTTGGTATTGCCAAATCTGCCAAATCACAGGAACTACAACAGATTTCTTGAGCATTTATATGCTCTTGCTCTACTTCACATACAAATATTTCATCTTCTCTCTCTACAATCTTTGTTGTGTCTTTTTCATCCATATGCATGTTTGCATAATGGGTTTCATTTTTACAGCCTTAATGACCATCATTCACCTTTGAGTAAGATTCTCCAAACTCTATTGTCCTCCGAGAGTCTCGCTCATCCACTGCTACTATTGTAGACTTCTCCACCTAGAGCATGTTACTCTCCCTTGCACCAAATTACTTTTCCACAATTTTCCACGCTCATATGTAGCTTTTGCTACCAAATTTTATCCATTGCTTATTAAATGAAACTCGAAAGCAAAAACATCTTTGCGTCATCATCTTAGAGCGAAGGCTCTTCCTTTTCAAATCACTTCTTCTTTCTTTTTTCTTTTTTTTTATAAACCCATAAAACAAATGCCACCGTACTTATACAAGGCACTTTTTTCTTTGATATATATAAAAAAAAGCACACTCAAAACTTTGAAATGAACCACCTTTAATAAATATATATCTCAAGGGAATGAACTTTTTTTAAATTTTTGACCCTTTAAAAAAAACTTCGTAAGCATTAAACGTGTTGAATAATACTTCCACAACGAAACGTTTACTTCTTTCATGACGCGGAATTGTGGTTCACGCAGCTCAGCTGAGCTTTAAACAAACTCCCTTAATCGATAAGATAAAATTAATTAAATTTAAATTTAAATTTATATAAATTTAAAGTTTTATGTTACAATTAACATTGATTGACGAATTGAGGAAGCAGACTTTACTCTAATTTTTTTTAGGTTTATATATGAAAATTAAATTAAAATAAATTTTTCATTTGCATTCGAATTCTTTTGGACCAATTAATCCGTAAAAACTTATTTAACTCTCTGTAAGATTTGGATTTTGAATTCATGATGAATAAGCGCACCATTTTTTCAGAAAGAAAAAAACGATGATTTATATTATGATTATAAACAATACATAGTCCAAATAATCTCAGCTGAGAATGACTCTCAACGAGAAGACCACCATAAAAAGCCCAGTTGAAACTGCTCATTAGCAAGGTGGAGCAGAAAGTAATTGATGGGCAGCCACATAACTGGGACAGATCGTTCCCATACTTATAAAACCATCAAGAGAATACAAAAGAGGAGTGCAGAAAAGATAGGACTTATCCATAACATCTCCAAGAGGTGAATCATGAAATTAGAAAAGATGCCATCTCAAAAGCCATAATAAAGGTTGTCCTGATTAGATTTGGCTCACTTGATGTGGCGAATTGTAGACAAAATATCAGTAATAGCAAGCCTGTATGATTATGATTGAGCAGCAATGTGAATGCTTCAGCTGCGTTAGGAAATTGAATGTAATCAGACTTGCCAGAAGATGTAACTCGCTCGCTTGATAATAGTGTACTCGCTCGCTTGTAGTTAATCACGCTCGCTTGAATTTTATGAACAGGCTCGCCTGACAATAGTGATCACGCTTGCTTGAAAGAGTCAATCAGGGTCGCTTGATGCATATGGTGAGGTTTGCTAAATACTTGAAAGCCGAGCACATATAAGTGAAGCAAAAGGAATGAAGGCAGCGAAATGAGGAAGACTAGAAACAACATATCCCTGTAAACCAAATCAAAATGTAGAAAACCAGTCGCAAAGATTGAAAAGTCAAAAATGTATCCAATAGCTGAAGGCCTGGAGTCATGGAAGAGGAATAGAGTGCTCAGCAATCAGTCTTCCTTAAGCAAAATGAGAGACTTTCATAGATCCAAATTCAACCAAGAGTCCCATTTTGGAGAGCCGATCTGCCCGGGTATTGTTTTCACGAAAGATATGATTGATGGAAGGGCAGTCCAGTCTATGCCAAAAACTCTGAATCCGATCAATCCAACCCAAGAGAAGCTGGTTATGCATGTGAAATCTATTGTTAATCCAGCCAATGACCAGCTGAGAATCCCCATAAATGCTAACCACCTGGATTTGAAGGTCAACAGCAATAAGAAGGCCCCCCTAGAGCGCCATAATTTCAGCCTTGTTGTTAGTACGTGGCCCTCCGTTCCAATAGATGTGTATACGCTCCCGATCAGAAATTTTGATCCAGGCACCACAACCAATAATACCATCAGCTGAAGAACCGTCAAAATATATGGTTGGTAAGGCAATTTCATGTGGTCTAATACGGTGAGAGGCATCAGAGATAGTATTCACTATAAGAGGGCAGTCATCCATCCAAGATTTAATAGCCAAATATACCCTCTGGATGTGGAAAGATTTTTGTTCAAAAATCACATGATTCCTCGCAATCCAAACTTCCCATATAAAGTAAAAGGGTAATGATCTATAATTGTTGTTTATTTGTCCCATTCATTTGCAACGGTAATGAAATCCACTGGACACCAGGATGGATTCAACAAGAAAGAACTAAACAGTTTCCAAAGTCTAGTAACAGTGGGGCATTGAAAGAAAAGATGAGCTATAGATTCCTCTGCTGAAAAACATAGCACACATCGACTGGGTCCATGAAATCCTCTCTTTACTAGATTATCCCATGTGAGTGCTTTCCCATGCCACACCAGCCAGCCAAATAGAACTATTTTCGTAGGGATTTTCCTTTTCCAGAAAGGAAGAAAATTTTTTGGTGCATGTGCATGTTGAGCAGAATGAATGATATCATTGTAAACCTCCTTGATTATTACGATATTATTTCTGAGAGGGCCATTCCACATCCGGAGCATAACATAGGCCAGCGCAACGCAGTGTGTCCCGGAGCATATCCCACTCTTCGGCTTCGGGTCCATTAATACCAAGTTGCTCGAAAGATTTAAAGATGGGGGCGCCATATGACCAGTAGTATATTAACTGTGAATAATAGAAAATGCCTCGAATAGCCAAAGCATGTAGAAGGCGATGAGATGGAGCTGAATGTGGTGGCAGTGGGAGAAAATTTAACGCACCTATAGGAATTCTGCTCCCGTCGCGAAAATGCTAGCATATTCGGGGAGTAATGAGAGCGACAATCATTTTGAAACTGCGCCATATACAAGAGATGACGCGAGGGAAAGTAAAATCATTATAGCTGATCAGCTGTAGAGCATCACCATTGAAATATTTTACCCTATTGATTTTATTCCATATACCTGTACTTTTGATTGCCCTCCAAAAAGACTTGATAAGTAAGGTGTTGTTGAAATTACGGGTACAGAGGATACCCCATCCGTCCATGTCCTTCGCCTTGCAAATAGCAGATAAGCGACAGAGAGGAAACTTTCTGCTCATATTAGCCTCACCCCATATAAAATACGTAATAATACTATTGATCTTTGAAATGACACCTGCTGGGAGATATAGAAGGTGAGCCCAGAAAACTATCATCTGTGACAACACTGATTGTATCAATATGAGACGTCCGCCCATAGATAACCATCGATGGGTCCAGCGCTGAATCCGGTCTCGGAATCGGTCGATTATCCATTCCCAATCACAGTTTTTATAACCACAAGGCTTGATATAGAATCCCAGGTATTTAAAACCTTTTGAAATATGACAAGTGCCAATACCCATGAAATCAATAATAAATTTGACTTCTAAAACATCGCCATATTCAAAAATGAGGAAGGATTTGTCCCCATTTTTACTCAGACCTGTAGCCGCTTTGAATCGTGTAAGCATGAACTTGATATAGAACCAATGGTTTCTGTTTAAGTATCCAAATAGCAAGAGATCATCCACAAAAAGAGAATGCGATGTAGAGACTGTGCTTGAGAATGAAAATCCTTTAATGTAGCCCTTCTGTTCAGATGCATGTAAAATCTTGCTGAACCCGTCCATAGCCAGAATGAATATGAGAGGGGATAGCGCGCAGCCCTGGTGCAAACCCCTACCTCCCTTGAATAAACGTGATGGGAACCCATTGATAATCACCGCATATCTGACATTTGAAATACAGGACATTATCCATCGGATGATTCTAATGGGCAAATCAATCTTGAGCAGTAGAACCCGGATGAAAGACCAGTCGAGTGAGTCGTATGCTTTGTGTAGATCAAATTTCATGATAAGCGCTTCTTGCTTGTTCGAGTGCATTGAGTGACAAACCTCCTGAGCGATGGCAATCGCGTCGTGTATAGACCTTCCATTAAGAAAACCATATTGCTCCACAGAAATGTTAGTAGATAAAATAGCTTTGAGGCGATTGGCAATAATCTTGGATGTAACTTTGTAAATTAAATTACAAAGTGCAATAGGTCTAAAATCAGAAAATGACAGAGGATCCGAGACTTTTCGGATGAGGGTGATAAATGAAGAATTTAGATTTGCAGACATCATACCCCTTTTACGGAAGAGTTCCATCATATCAGTGATTTCAGGCCCCATGAGATCAAAAAAGAAGACAAAGAATTCCACAGGACACCCATCAAGCCCGGGGCATTTGTCATGTGGAAAATACTTAAGGACCGAAAGGACTTCATTCCCAGTGATACACTGATCCACTTCATTAATGGCCACTTCGTCAAAAAATCTAGGCATGTGATCAAGAACCCAGGTTTGATTCTCAACATCAATAGAGGGATCATTTAGATAAAACTTAGAAAAGTAAGTAATAGCTTCATCCTGAATCGCTGCAGTGGAATGAGCAAAGCTGTTGTCCTCTTTTAAAATGCGCCATATAGCATTCTTATTCCATCGCGCATTTGCTATTTTGTGGAAAAAATGGGTGTTGAGATCACCCTCTCGTAGCCATGTAATCATGCTCTTCAAACGCCATGTGATCTCCTCAATCCTCAATATTTCCTTTTTCCGAGCTCCAAGATCATTCATAAGATCAAGCGTCGATTGGTCAGGGGGAATGGAGGAGAAGGATGCAAATAAATCCGCCATTCTGGTAGTAATCTCCTTATACTCTTTCCTGAGCGCATCCTTTTTCCTTATCTCCCATTCCTTAGAGGCCCCTTTAATCTTCTGAAGCTTATAATGGAAGCGTTCCCAATCTTTGAGACTGACATCCTCGATTTCTTGTTGCCATACTCTGTAGATCATATTTGTATAATCCTCATCTTCAAGCCATATTCTATTAAATTTGAAAGGCTTGCCTCTAGTATTGACCTTATCATTCCATGAAAGCCTGATAGGCATGTGATCAGAAATATCTGAGACCAAGACATCAGATCGAAGCATACACCATTTGTCAACTAAGTTTGCATGGACCATTGCCCGATCCAGTCTTTTGCCAATGAAATGAGCATCAGCTCGCTTGTTGGTCCAGGTCGGAAAAATGGGAAGTGAGCGAATATCAACCAAATGGAACCCATAAAACATGTCAGATAAAAAGGAAGAAAGAGGATCATTCCTGGCTGAGATTCCCCAAACTTCATCAGGGCGCATAGTAGAGTTAAAGTCACCCATCAGGATTAAATTGTGCAGAGAGAGAATGCCCGAAACCATCATACGCTGCCAAAAACACTGTCTGTTGCCATAGGGGGCATAGATGTTAATAATATTAACCGCGTCCGTCATGCCTCTGAGATGTCCTGATAGAAATATCCCACCGAAGAATTTATAGGCCCTAAAAGATGCAAAATCAGGATTCCAAATGGCGATTAATCCCCCGGATTGGCCCACAGCATCGATTGCAGCAGCATTCCATCCCTTCTTAATATCCAGAAATGTTTTGATAGCTCGTTCTCTGACACACATGGTTTCTTGAACAAAAAAAATAAATGGATTAGCAGAAATCAATATGTCCCTTAGGCAATGTGCTTTGGAGGCATCACCTAACCCCCTGATATTCATAGATAATATATGATTCATGTTGACACCCGGTCCGGGTTGCTTGCTCTAAGCGCCCGAGGACTAGACCATGTTCCTTCACTGATCGATATCGGGATGTCAGTCAGATCGTCTTCATTCTCAGAAAAAAGGGCAATGGCTTTGAACTTCCCCCTAGAATATTTGTTGGCCGACTTTGACCTGCCTCTACTAGTTTGTATAGATGTACATAGGGAGGTTGGTCTAGAGTCTGTCGACAAAGGAGGCCTATCGAAAACAGTAAGGGCAACCAGGTCATTATTGGGGTTTGCCAGAATAGATTCTAGGTCACTGCCTATAGAGTTCCTAGGGGAGTCCGGGAGGTTGATGGGATTAGTAGATTCAGGTGAAATTTCAAGTGTCATGTGGGGACCATAAGATGAATTACTTAGCGGGGCAGATGATTCACCAATGTGAAAATTAGTGGAATAATGGAGAGGGGGGTCACCATGTGATGATAACTGATTGTCGTTATCCTTTGGTATGGCCAAATGGGAGTCATCAGGATTGGACCTTTGACTTTGAATAGCAGGATTAATATTCTCCGGTACCAAAGAGCCAGATGAACGAAAGGGTGCAAGGTCATCAGTTAGATCATAATCATGTTCCGGATCCAAAACACGACGGTTATTAAGAATACCATCCGACTGATCCTGAGCAGTCACAAAAGCATCATCTTCAGAATTAATGGGGCTAGAATTACCTGAATTATGTGCTCCAAGAGCACCCGATGTAGCATTTGTTCGCCGACCACCCATCGAATCAATAGAAACGGCACCAGAACGGATCATACGCAATCGATATGGACAATGATCTCTAAGATGCCCAGTACAATGGCAGATGAGACAATGGAACGGAATTCCCCAGAAGTCTATGCGTTGCCTATGCCTCCTGTTGCCCCAAAGTAGATCAATATTGCCTGGCAGGCTCCCAGAATATTTGAGGTCGACCAAAATCCATGCAATCCGCTTATCGCTGGCACCCACTATACTTGGATCAACATACTTAGTGGAGCCAATGGCATTGCCAATAGCCCGAAGGGCCTTGAGTGTCTAGAATTCCAGGGGGAGACCCGAGAGTTTCACCCAAATAATTTGATTTCGAGGGGCCTCCAAAATTGGATTAAAACCCAAATACCAGGGAATAAGCTGCATAAAACTTCTTCCCCGAACCCAGGTTCTGCAGATGATCTTGTGAACGTCTCCTTCATCCATGAAGTGGATGTTGAACCAACCATTGATGAGAGTACTAACCTTTGGAGAATAGCCAATAATTGAGCTCCAGTGTTTACTGATCCATTTGCTCGTATCAAAATCACTGTTTTCTGGAAATAGCCATCTGCCAATAACCTCTCGCTTCTGAAGGCTAACAACTCGCCTACAAAGATCATCATAGTCAAGAGACACTTCCTTAATATCCATCTTCTGTTTAAAACAAGAAGACTTCTTCCTGCGGCGACCAGCACGCTTATGATGTTTTTGGAAATCAGGCAACCGAGATGCTTCAGCAAAGGAAGTTTGGATACCCTGTTTCACAATTAGCTCATCGATGTCATCCCCCGGAAAGGAGATAGAATGGCCGATATCATTTGGATCTGGATACTTCTTACGAGCGGCGGAATTCCTTGGAAAGGTAACCCCTGTGCCCGCCATATGAGAATTAACAGTAGATGACAGTAATAGCCGTCACTGCACTATCTCAGCAAGGATAGGACGTGGTAGATAAAGAGGGCAGGACAGAAATGCCGCTGGAGTAAAAGCAAGTATTAATTTGACAACTGAGCAAGGAGTAAAGATTTTTAAAGGTTAGCCGCCACAAAGCATAGATGTTGTACAATCGTTCAAGAGGAAAGGTCGTAGACTTGGAGTAAAAGAAGGCTAGATGAATGATATAAAATTATGAGGATAGCCGTCAATAGCATAATTCTATATGAGATGACTGAAGACGCAAAGAAAGGTGGTGGATCGAGTAGTTATTGTCTGAGCAAAGGTCGGATGAAAAAATCCTCATCCACCTAATTCCATCATGACCAAATCCCCAAATATTGTCCTCAATACCACGATAAGGAAAAAAACGATTATTCTAATCAACTTCCAAAATAAGTCTCGACCTGGGTATCAATGATGACAATCAGACATTCATACCAAATCCCAAAGAAAGATTTGTAGATAGGTGAAAGGACATAAGTATCAATCCAGATCGTTTGAAACGTAAATGGATATCCAATGGAGCTTTGGTAACGTTCCAATTGTAAACCGGAAATTCAAATTCAAAATTATCCGGAAATGGCCAAATACCAGTAGTAATTGAATACTAGTTACCAAAAAACCATAGCAGGGATCATCTGCATTACAGATGACAGCAGCAACAATATAAACATCCTGGAATTGACCACCATCTTTTGCGAATTCTGATACTCATGCTCTTGCATGGGCGGGAGATGATGAAGAAACTCGACCAACCATACCAAAACCTATACCATTTATCGCAAAACTCAGACCCTAGCTGATCAGGTTCAGATGACGAAGTCTGAGAAGACGATGGAAATGTTGATTCATCCCCGTCGTGTGCAACCATTGGATTTGTGAGTATGGTAAATAGAGAGGAGAATAAACATTGCAATGATGGTCAGAAGAAAGGTCAGGATAATCTCAAGTGCTTCTGATGACCAAAAGTGCCCAATAGTTGACATTTTATAATCTCAACATGTGAAAACCCAATGAGGATATGTAAGAGGTATCCATGACATATTGGGTTAGTAGATGAGACTAGCCAAAAATAGCAAAAATATCCCACATAGCTATTTCGAAATTCTTCGCCGCTGCTTGAACTACTGTCCAATTGGAAACCTACTCCCCATAAGACTCAGACCCAAAAAAATGATTGCAACCAAGGCCACCAGACAGCCCAGTCTACCCCTTCCACCATATCCAACAATCCAGCATATGTACTAACGTTAAAAAACTTAGAGACGACGAAACACATAAGACAACGATAGCCACCAAAGGCAATAAAAATTGTCCAATATAGGGTTCCAGCTAAATATAGCACAAATGTAACCGCCTTAGCCACCAAAAGCAACTGAAATGTTCTCCACGGGTTCCAGCTAACATTAAAAAACTGCAGCACACATGCAGCAGAAATAGCCACCAAAAGCAACAATTTTTATCCACATTGGGTACCATCTACCAGTTGCCTCCCCATCCTATAATCTACCCAGGAAAGCTAGATCAACCGTTCAAACTTCTACGCTGACTATCTTGCAGTGCTACTTCTGTCCAACCCTCGTAGCTCCCTTCGTAGCAAAGGCAAAGCCATTGCCACAACATAAGACAACGATAGCCACCAAAAGCAATAAAAATTGTCCAATATAGGGTTCCAGATAAATACAGCACAAATGTAACCGCCTTAGCCACCAGAAGCCACTGAAATGTCCTCCATGGGTTCTAGCTAACATTAAAAACTGCAGCACACATGCATCAGAAATATCCACCAAAAGCAACAATATTTATCCTCATTGGATTCCAGCTACCAGTGGCCTCTCCATCCAAACCTCTTCACACCTCTTAAAACCCTCGACTTCGAAGAGATCCCTATCCCTAGCCGATGAATAAGCGCACCATACACTATAATAAATTATTTCTTCGAATCTCAACACACCTTCCAATAAATAACTGGTTAAAATCTTTGGAAGTGGTACCACTTACATAGCCTTGCTTAAAAAATAATCTCCCTTTAACTACAAAACTAACTTCTTCACATAATTAACAAGCTTCCCTCTCGACACTTGTTTATTCGACGGCAATGGATGCTTTCGATGCTTTCTGTGTCAAAGTTTAATAATTCCAAGGTTACCGTAATACTATGATAATCAACACGAGAGAGGACAGAATCGGGGATTTGCACCGCATTCGATTATGAGCCTCGCTGGAGGGGAGAACCGGGCGGAGGACTTGAATGCACAGAGTTCATAAAAGACCACCAACCCAGACCAGGATGTTTAGTTTGCAAAGGCCCATATACCGGCACCATATCTGACGTCAGCCTCACCCCATTCGTCCAAATCCCAGCCACCTGTAGGCATCCACGGCCTCTCCTTACTTCACAGTTTGTATTTTTATATTAAAAAGAAAACGAGTTGTTATTATATATATATATATATATATATATATATATATATATTTTTTTTTTTTCTATTATGTTTTTTTTCTTTTCTTTTCTATTATGATGTTGACCGCAGGATTTTTTGTTTGTTGATGTTGACCCAGGATTTTCTTACCGACTTGCAGGTTAACCCTGACGTATCAACCGCAATCGAATATTTCATCCTATAATAATTCCAAGGTGAACGTAAATCGAGAATAACTACATCGTGATCTTCAACGGTTGGAAGCTGGTGCAGCGCATTTGAGAATGTGCCCATGCCCGGAAGAGCCCGCGAGAGAAGGGGACGAATGAATCAATTGAGCAGTGGTCAAAGACCGCCCAGCAGTAGGGAAATCATTAAATTTCCCAAGAAGGTCCATGAACTGGAGTCATCCCGATTCCAGACGCGCGTTACAGTCCAGCCGTCGTAGTTTCCTCGGTTTGCTTTCTTTTAATATAGAGTAAGGGGCTCTCTTTGTTCTCACTCTACTATTCTCCTCCTGTAACTGAAGTTATCTTTCTTCATTATAGAGATCCATCTGTTCCGGAAGATCTCCATGGCTCCCAGAGATGGACAAGGCGATGTTAATCACGAGAGAGGTAATCCCATTTATGCGATGGACAAGGAATTAGTGAATTATGTAGGCGTGAGAAAAAGGCAGTGGGGTCGATACGCCGCAGAGATAAGAGATCCCTTGAGTAAAAAACGCTTGTGGCTGGGCACTTTCGATACCCGCGAGGAGGCAGCCAAAGAATACGACAAAGCCGTCAGAAATTTGAAAGGAGCCAGAACCAACTTTCCTGCTCGTCCTCTTGATCTCTTTCTCGAAATGGACCGTCATAGGCAGAGCTGCACCACCCAAAACAACAGGGCCGCACTCGATTCCGCAACTCCAGCTTCAACAACCCATCCCGCCCCTCCACTTCCCCCTGTTGCTCAATTGTCTATACATCGCAGCAACAACAACAACAACACGAGGTTGTTTCCCAGATCCGCTATCGCCACACAGGAGAAACCCTGGACTCACCTATTCATGAAACGAGGAGCCGAAAAGGAGGATCAGAAACCCTGGACTCACCTTTTCATGAAACGAGGAGACGAAATGGAGGATGCCAGAGTGAGAAGGATTCCTCGTCCTCCTACTCCTTCTGAGATCCAACATCCCAATCCGATTCCTTGTGCTGATCACCTTTGTTCTAACCCTAGTCCCTCCCTCAACCTTGTGGAGTACGTTATCGATCTTCTTCAGCAGCGGCCGATGCCGACAAAGTTGTTCGGGGAGCTTCTGCAACCTCAGATGAGTAGACACAAAGGTCACGAGTCGGTGGAAGAGGGCGTACTGAAAAATGTAATTCCTGCAACAAGTAAGTCCGATTCGTTTTCTTTCTCGGGGGTACAGGTAGACACAAAGATCTCTGCTCCTCGTGAAATGGGTAGCGGGAAGCCACGAATATTCGATTTGAATCTTCCAGCTGCAGCACTTGAAGATGATAAAGATGAGAACCACCCCTCTCTCACTCTCTCTCTTGGATTGGGTATTTAAATTTCCGTTGGAATGAAGGATTAGCAGCTGGCGTCCATGGTCATATTTTGTTACGTACTCGATCCACTTCAGTTCATTCTATTTTGCTAGCTTGCTGTTACAGATTTTTTCAATTTAACCATTTATTTATTTGAGTGAAAATTGGGATATGAGGTCTACAAAATTATCAGCTCCTGCAATTTTATTGTATATGGAGTAGCTATGATTTTCAATTTCAAATTCCGAGCATGGACGCTCATAGTTTGTCGGTTTTTATTGAGCTGTCCGTTGAGTAAATTTGTTTCAATCCCATGTATTGGACTTCTTTTACACCATAGAAAAAATATTTCATATATCCATGCTCTCTGCATTTCCTCTTTTGGAGTTTACAGTTTGATGTATTCCTAATCCAATAATTTTGTGTTAGTTACCTAGACAATTTCTCTGCATTTAGATTTGTTATTACATAATTATTATTTTTGAATTGGATACTATCTTCATAACTTCATTAGGTGACCTTAATTCATAGTTTGGGCAAGAATTCATGACCTATAAAATTATTTGACAACACTTTAAATATCGAGTCACTCATCTTCTGCAGTAGCCGCTGATGGGAATATGGTTGCTAGAGGAGATTGTGGGGTCTCAGATGATGAAGACTTAAAGGTGATGAGTGGGCGTAGTGAAAAAGATATTTCTTGAAAACAGTGAGTGCTATTAATCTTTGTCCCAGGTAGTGGTAGACACGCAGATCTCTCCTCCTCCTATAATGTAAAAAGCGAAGCCAAGCTGATTCAATTTGAATGTCCCTGCGGCTGCATAAAGGTCACATGATACTCAGATTCCTCATTTAACCTAACATTCTTTCATGTTTTGTTATATATATCATCCAACATGTTTTTCCTCTCCTTCGGATTAATGTCCCTGCGGCTGCATAAAGGTCACATGATACTCAGATTCGTCATTTAACCTAACATTCTTTCATGCTTTGTTATATATATCATCGAATATGTTTTTCCTCTCCTTGGGATCGGAATTACTGGGAAGTTTCCATCTAAACAGTATTATACTTTTACACATTAAGAATTTTTATTAGTGAAGTTTTATTTAATATATATTTATGATATATAAATAAACTTAACTTTCAAAAAATCTTTGAATCCCTAATTTTTACAAAAATTTATATCTCAAACTTGTATTTCATCTAATGATACCAAATATCGTGGCCTCTAACATTTATTTAAACCATTTTGATGTCACTTTTTCTTTATTGTAATTTTTATATCCTTTTCCAATATGTCAATGTTTTGTGTTTATGTTATAAGTTAGAATTTATAATTACGTAAATTTAGTGTTAAATTGTTGAAGTAATAGATATTTTGTTGGAAATTGATTGTATAGATTAATTATTATTGAGAATATGGTTTAATGATTCACTTAAGATAACAGTAAGGGTTTGAAAGTTTACTAATTCAAGTTAGTTTTAGGTAAGTTCCCTTCCCTAATTGTGTTTGAAAAAAGGTGTTGAAATAATAGTCATATTCACCTCCATGAACTAACCTCCACAATAGTAACATGGGCCAAATCACTTATTTAAAATAATAAAAAAGATTTGGAAATTTACTAAAACTTATTTTAATTCATGCCATATATTATGAAAACCATAACTAACTTAATGTAATTTTGTTAACTCCTTTAACACTCAAAAAATTTATCAACCAAAGATTTCTCTTCTTTGCTCTTTGTTTTAGGTCTTCTTTGTCCCTTTTTTTTTCATTAGTTAGTTAAGTATAATTTAAAGATATATAATAATAATAATAATAATCTAATGCTAAGTCTACTAAGGCATACATACTCTATTTCTCTCCGATTTTGAACTTGTAACATTTTAGGAAAAAACGCATACTCTTAATCATTAGACTTACTCAAACTATATCTATTAAAATTTTAAAATATTTTTTATTAAAAACATTAAATATTTAATTTTTAAATTATATAATTTGTATAATTAAAATATAATATTTTTAATAATTTTTAATAAAATATAAATATAAATAATTAATTATTTCAAAAATCCAAATTATATATATATATATATATAATTAATGTTTTTTAAATCAAAGATATCCATTGTCTTTTGATTAATCTCTATTTATATAGAAATAAATAAAAACGTTAATTCAAAGGTATAAGCATAAATTTTTAAATACAAGGGGCTCTTTGTTAAATCAATCATGTGTTTTTTTACTCTTTAAACCAAGAAAAATATATTATGTTCATGGTTTGATTGGTTGAATAATGATTAGTTTTATATAATGTCTTTTTTATTAGTCTCTATTTATATATAAATAAATAAATTCAAATGTATAAGCATAATTTTTTAATTTTTTTTTACTGTTTTCAATAAAAAGAGTATTAAGAATTTGAAGTTTTTAAACCATGAAAAATATATTATGTTTATGGTTTGATTGGTTGAATAATGATTAGTTTTATATAATTAATTGTTTTTTTTTCCTTTTCATTTTGACATATAAAATATAGAATTGATAAAATTATGTATTAGATATTATTTTGACTACATATTAAAAATATTTAAAAAATAAATTATTATTTTATCTAAATTTACTTTAATTTAGGTGAACACGTTTCTTAAACCATTATCATATTGGTGTTTCTATATATATTGATAATTTGAGAGGTATGTGATATTCATCTCTAGCTAAAACCATATTGTTTTAACAAAGTTCATTAAATTAATAATTAGCAAGCTTCCATTCCATAGTTCTAAAGGAGGGATTTGAGGCTTAACCCATTATACAAGGTCTTAGAAAAATATTGAAACAATCTTGACGAAAATCTAATAATTTCATAATTTTTCTTGTAAAATCACAAGAGTTTTAAATAAATTAATTCCCTTTATCATTGAGATTAAATAATCATAGGTTTCCATGTCATAGAAAATAAAATAATCATAGGTTTAAGTTTACAATTTAACAAAAGTAAATAATTAAAATTTCAAAATTTCAAAATCATATAATGAATAGAAGGAAGTTAGGAGTGAAAAATAGAGTGTAGAGCAATGGTTATAGTTTTCGAAAGGGATTTTGGATGAGTGGAGCTAGTGTTGAGTGTGTTGGTAGTTTGTTATTGTCATTGATGTCAAATGATGTCAAGTTCAAGGGGAGCTTGTTGAGTATTCATGATGCTAGTGATGTCATTGTCACTTAAGTTGTCTAGTATCATTGATTGTTGAGTGTAGATTGCATATTATCAAATTTGAAGCCATTAATGTATACAAATTGTGTAGCCTAGCTTTGTAGGCATTTTTCCTACATTTATCTTGATCAAAGAACATAGAGAGTATCTAGCACTTAGTCTAACTCCCCATGAATGAATAGAAACATGTGTTTGAAGTGATGGGTTCCATGAAATGTTCCACATAAGACTAGGCTCGGTGTTTGGAAAGTATTTGATCATCCTAGATCCAAGACATGCAAGGTGCCCATACACAAATGATAAGTTGGATGGGCGGCTGCGAGATTAATCTGGTCACTATGAGGAAATCTAAGCATCTGGGGGTTTCCCAAGACAAGCACCCACGAAATACGCTGGATACAAGATTTTTCAGACAAATAGTGAACCCACTGACAAGTGGCAGTGATGTGGCATATAGGTGGAAATGACATGGCATATAGGTTGCAATGACATGACATATAGGTGCAAGTTGATAATATGGTAGTAGGAGGACATGACACATGGCATCTAGAAGGAAGTACAAGTGGCATTGAGGTGGTGCTCGGTGACAATGACATGGCACTCTATGTTAATGACATTTGGCAAATGATTCAACAATTTTGGGTGGCCAAGTGGTCGATTTTCAAGTGACAAGTCGCAGTGACATGGCATGACAGGTGGAAAAGAGACAACATGGCATATAATGTTGTAGTGACCTAGCAAATTATACTGTAGGTCTTGGGATTCATGCTAGTGGTATGGTGTGGCAGAGTTTTCCTTTGTATTTAATTTTTTGAAGTGAGCCTTTTGCAACTAGTATTATGCAATTTCTACGAGCATCTGCCCTTTTAGCATTATAGTAAGAATATGTATGTTATTAAACCCAAACCAACAAATTGAAGGAGTTGCTCAAGTATTTGCATGAGGAGTTAGTCGGGCATTTACCCCTCAAGGGTTGAAGCAAGAATGCACAATTAAATTATGCTTGAATTGGGATTCAATCTTAGGAAAAGGATTCTAAGCATTACACCAATTTTTGGTCATCTAACTTTTTACTATTAGATGGACCAAAGTACACCATGTAAGACCAATTTTACCCTAGTAAAATTGGTTTCACTATGAAAAATAACTTAGTAATCCATAATTTATTAAGTTGTTTATGGTCTAAGCAGGAAACCCCATGAGGAAATATTGAATAAATCCCTATTTGTTTGATTTTACTAAAGGGATAATGAATTAAACAACTTTTTAATTAATATTCCTGGTCATATTTAACCCAAAATAGGAAAATTAATTAGATAAATCATTATTTATCTTATTATTTTCTAGGAATAAGTATTTAAAATATTATTTAAATAATATTCCTTGTTAAATTTGACTAAATCATTTATAAATAATTGAATAAATCACTATTTATTTAATTATTACTCAACCATATTCTTAAAATAATAAATAAATCATTTATTTATTTATTATTTACAAATAAAGGGATTTGATCAAATTCAAATTCCTTTTTCCTCCAAAGTTGGATCTAGATTTGGTTAATAATATTTTAAGTATACACCAATATATAGACTAACTCAATATTTTGTTATAAATAGAACGGTTTTTCCATTCATTCACTACCTTTTGTTGCCTAGAGATTCTCTAGATCTATATTTTTGGTCTGACTTTGATCCTCCATCATTGTCATATTTTTCTACCTTTTTGCTTGTGAGCTCCCTTTGAGTTCCATTTTTGTGTGGTTTTTCTACACCATCAAAAGAGAGATATCTTAGATCTAAAGTGTTGAGGACATACAAGAACCCATCCCATTGAGGGGGATTGGTAACATCTTTCTATGTTCCCTTCCCAAGTGTCATAATACAAAAATTCTTTAAAAATATTCTTGTCTTGTCTATTGGATGCATGGAGCAAGTCTTGCTTTTATTTGTTGTTTAATGTCTTTAACTACATAGATCTAGATTTTGTAGCATTTATTATGATCAACTAACCGCAGAAGGAAATTGACATCCATCTTTTTTGTTAGGGATTTTTGTTATGCAAAGCTAAAGTGAGCATTTTTTGTATGCTTGCGATTAGAATTCACACTAACAATTGGTGACTCCACTGGGGTTTATAATTATGATTGATGTCGATTTTTAGATCCCTGCATGACCAGCTGCTTCAACCCCTAGGGTAGTTCTTCAGCTTCTTGTTTTGCTTTCCTTGATGTTATTTTTAACCTTTAAAACCCTAAAGCAATAACAATTATAACTTTCGTGTGTTTCTGGGCCTATTGCACAGGTGACAGGTATCAACCGTAGCTGAGACGACACTTTTTTCTGAAAACTACTCCAAAGACGGCTGAAAGTGCAATCGAACTTTTTGGGCCAAAACTTGTGACCTCAGCTCTCAGGTAGCAAAAAACTACCAGAAAGCTGCAACCTCAGTAGAAAAAAGGTTAGAACTTGTGACTTGTCCTTTTTTGGGGATTTTTTTCTGTGAATTTGCTTTTATTTTTATTTTTATTTTTATCTAGGCTACTATTCAGGATTGTCTAACCTCCCTCTCTACCTGTCTTAGACCTATACTTGCTTTGTTTTACTCTTCGAAGTAGTAACCAAGCCCCTTAGGACTTTAGTACACTTCTACCTTTTTAGGAGTTTAGCTGAAGCAGATCGTCATAGATTTCAGTGTGTTAAGCCATTTTTCAGATCTGATCCTATACTTTCAGATCCATTTCAGATTGGTTATTCATCCATCTAAAACACCTCTTTTCAGTTTTTTTTGGTCCTCCTTTAGGGTCCCCTCCGTTTCCCTTCAGGTGGTAACCTTTCGCCACTTCATTTGCAGCATTTTTCCCTTTGGGTTTTTGTTTTTTTCTGCACCTATTTCCAGCAGATCTGACCTTTAGATCCTTGTACCTCCCAAATTTAGATCAATTGGCCATTTTGTGTTTTTTGACTAGAATTTTCCCACCCATAGACTGTGTTATCACTCTAATAATTCTTAAGTTGTGAGATTTTTTATTTAAAGACTAAGAACATTAGAGGTAACCACATACCAACTTTTAAACTCTAAGATATAGCCTTTTTAGGGTTCAGAGAGTGCTCTCTCTATAAGATTTAACTTTGTTTTAATTATTTGATATTAGGCTAGTTATGATGTACAAATTGGTTTGGTTTGGTTTGGTAGAAAAAATCAATTAATGAGATGAATAGTGGGATATATGTTTTTCCATTGGGCTAAGGAGTCAAAAGTCAAGTAGACAGTACTAGGATCAAGGCCAAAAAGTCAAATGTTTTTAGGGCAAGATAAACAAGTCATTGAAGATCTAGGAAGGCTGACTGGTGAAGTGGTTTGATTGGGATAAAGAGAAATCAAGGATTCTTTGATTTAGATAAGGAAGGAGTAGACAAGGGTCATTCGAAAGAGGGATAAATTAAGGGTTCCCTACTCTGGAAATTAGCAGAAAACATAGAAATGATTACTAGTTAAAGATAGGGTGATTTTAACAAATCCTGTAATAATACTCCTAGTTTATCATTCAAATTTGGAACACATATATGGATGCATGTAAAACATAAGAAGATTTAAACAATGACAGTAGAAATTACTTCACTTCAATGGCTCATCACATGAATCCTAAAATATGATGTTAGATGATTTGATCCAGTCTGCTACTCGAACTTGCTACAAAAAGCCTTCACGTACAAAAAAAATGACTATAGAAATCTTCAACAATTTATTCCACAATGATACTTCAAAAGATGAAGTATATATACAAAAATGTTTACAAAATATCCTAGAATAATCATAGGATTTTTCTAAGGAAATAAATTATCTCTTACAAAAAAATAGTGACATCTTCTTAACAACTTAGCAAGTTGTCCTATTTATCCAAATAAAATAGAAAATGTTGTTGTGGATTGGGTTTAGCTGGCTTCTTTGATGTCTTCAACGCTGGCAGAAGATATTTCAAATCTGTTTTGAAATATTATCTTCTTTCTGATACTCTTTATCTCTGATACTCTTTAATCACTTATACACTTTAACCTTTGTAAAACTGCCTTACTGCTATAAATTATGATTTGACTGTGAAAAATCAACAAACTATTTTATCCTTTTTCTTTACATTTTGACTTCTACAGTAAGTTAGTGAGTGATTTCCAAGCTTCATCATCAGGACATTTTTTATCTTTTCAGCTTCCCAAAGTTCTCATATGCCTTAGTGTATCTAGAAAATGTTGGTTTTATAATAAATAAGTGTTTTATCTCATGCTGTAGATAAAAAAAGTATTCAAAACTTCTATGTAAAACCTTTCCTGTAGGAATTCCTTGCCCTTCTGTTTTGTTAATCTGTTCTTTTGCATAATCCCTTATCTTTTTTTTGCAGTCCTCTTGTGCCATGAGTTTATCATTAATAACCAGGATGTTTGGCAAACCACTGTGCCTCAAGGTCTCAAATTTGACCATAAACTTAGTTATATCTATGTTCCTGTTTTCACATTTTTCTTCTAACTGCTTCATCAAATTCTTCTTTGAAATGAATTTACTTATCTTAAGGATTTTCTTTTTTCTATCAGTAATTTCTATTTCTTCAAGTTCTTACTGTTAAGAAATTTGATTAGTTCTAGGGCCTGCTCAGGTTTGGCTCCTAGTTCATCTTTTGTTTTCTGAATCTCTACTTATGCTGCCTTTAGTAAATCCTTTTGCTCATAAATCACCTGTATTGATGGCCAAACATCATTGATGGTTTCAATGATTTTACTCCATAACTGGTTCTTCACATAAGATATTGGCTCTTTCAAGGTTAAATCCTTTTTTAGATTCTCTAACTCAATATTTAACCTGTTAGCCCTTTGTTCATGAGTTTTGACATTGATTTGGGTTAGCTTCTTAATATCTTCAAGAATTTCAATCACTTTCTTCAAGCTATTGATTTCATTGGTTTGAACTGACATTTCCTCCATGGCTTTAACTAGTTTAATAGCCTCATCTATTGGCTGCACTATTGATGTAGATGGATTTTTAGTTGAAGTAGTGGTTGAGGTCACTAGAACTGCAGTAGCTAGTGGTGATTTTGGTGCCAACTCTTCTGCCAGAGTTGAAGGCACAGCTATAGTAACCATGGGAATTATTGTAGGAGATTCCTGTGTTTTTGTAATTTCTTTTTCATGGAAAAGCTTGTCCATTTGGATCTCCATTTCTTTTATTTGTCCTTTAATTGTAAAATCAAGTTCATCATATTATCTTTCTGGTTTTCCTCTTGAACTATTTCTTTGGCTTGTGGATGTTTAGTTGGTGGAAGCTTGAGTTGTTTCCTCAATGCTGCAATATCAACATTCTTTTTCTTCACTAACTCTTTTGCAGCTTTTCCATTGGCAGGATCATATCCTACTTGAATAACCAACACTTCTAAATACTTAATCATAAGATCTTTAGCATATGAGGAAGCCTTATCAACCTTCATTTTCTCTCTCATGTTTATTATTGTATTCTGAAACTTTTGGACACTCATGGCCTTTGTATTAATGGTAGAATATAACATGTCAGAAGTTTTCCTGTGAAATTCAATTTGATCTAGTGCATGGATACTCTTTGTTGGCACTTCAAGATCAAATTTCTTATAGTCTTCCACTGTCTTGGGAGTCCTGATTGTTGGGTGAAGCACTGAAATAATTAACTTCTTGTTTGAATAATCAAAAGCTGATAGAAGTCTATTCTGGATACCCGGTGTTTGCTTCAAATACTGAGAATATATGTCATTTTTTATTTCTTCATTATTTTTCTTTATCTGCTTATATTTTCCCTTGATGTCAAGATCTTTATCCTCTACTGGCTGTGAGGAATATGCCTCCATACTCTATTGTTTCTCTATGACCTGTGTGTTGGAATTATCAAGATGTTCTTTATTCAGAATCTCTGTTGCTGGCTCATTTGAAATGACTGTAGCAGCATCTGTATTTGTCTTTGGAACATCTGTATCTTCCACTTCTATGGTCACTTTTCCTTTATCAACTGAATTGAGCTTAGGCTTTTTGTTATACGTTAATTTAAACCTATTCTGAGTATTTGTCTCAGCAGTGTAAGTTCCTTCTTCTTTACCTCTCTTAGTAGCTTTCTCTCATTGATTTGCATTTTGTAAGGTGTGACTGGTATCACCCTATTTAACTACTTCTACCAAGGTATTTTGTAGCCACTCTATTTGATTGACATATTGTTCAATATCTAGTTTTTTCTCATGAAAATAAGGTGTTAGCTTGCCCTTAATCCTCATTTTGCTTAGTATTCCCTATGGATCATAATTCCATGAGAAGCTTTCTTCAAATCTGTGCTCAAGTAATTGTTTTGCTGCTTCTTGTTCTACATCTCTATGATTACAAATAAAAGGTCTGACCTGATTCTTTAACTTAAATTGGGTCTTCTTTTTGGCTACTGGGAAATTGATAGAATCTGAATTTAAGATTTTCCTGATATACTCTAAGGCAAAATTTCTCATTGGCACATACTTAGGAAGTTATAGGGTAACATATTGGACCCAAAAACTCTAATTTTTGTATGTTTTTTATATAAGTACAAATCTCCAGTTCTAGTGTGCCCTGACAGCTATAGAAATTTCTTTATTTCATGACTGATTCTTGGTTGTACTGTGTCTGTTAACATGTTTATCAATGTATGAATAAAGTAATATGTAAACTCTGTATAACTAAACTCTGTGGACTCTTTTTAGATCAAAGAAGTCCAAAATTTGAATGAAAGTGGGTTCTCTTCTATATCAAGCTTCTGAAGTGTTATTAGAAACTTGTCTACTTCGAAATATAAGAACATATGGAAAATAAAGGAAGTATACCTAAATACTCCTTCAGTTGGAAATTTTACAAGTTGATCATGGATATTATCAGCTATGTATTCAACATAATTGAAAATGATAGAAGGAGGTTGTCCTGATGCAAAGGTAGATATAAAACCTAGGATTGATTCATCTGTAAAATACCCTAGGATAAAGGACAACATGGATATGACATGCCTAGACCCTTCATGAAATTTTGAAGTATAGTAAGGAGGATTGATTTGTGGAATTTCAACATGTAAAGGCATTAACACTTGAAAATTTTGAAATCTTTTGGGAAAATCGAGACCAATGTAAATCTTGGTGAGTGCTTCTATTGATAAAGGAATAGCTTTCGCATCTGGTTTGAGCTGTAGCAACTGGTTTATCGACTCAGTAGTAATTGTGAACAATACTTCTTTATTTGCATTTACCATTGCTCTTTTTTCAGGTGAATAATAGGTCTCACACATCCTAATAACCTCTGGACACTGATGGGTGAGTGGGAAAAAATATTTGGGTAGGTTTGACTCCCAAATTTGGACTTCTTCAACTTGATCCAATGACTTTTCATAACTCTAGCAATGGAGGTCTAACAAATTAAATTCTATGACTGGATCTGCTATTTTGTGATCCACATCTTCTAAGGGTGTATGTTAAATGTCTACAATTGGAGGTTGTAGAGGATTTACAATAATTACAGCCTTGGAAGACACTGCTCGATTTGATTTTAACATCTTTTAGACTTTCTGGATTACTAAAAATCTATATTTGGAATTTTTTTTGGAATCTTCTATAAGTTTGAATTGTTTACAAAAGTTTTTTTGACTTTGACAGAGGTTCTTTAAATAGAAATAGGCATAAAATTGTCTTTTTCTTGAGTTTCAACCTTCAAATTTGACTTTAAACTGGACTTTAGACTCTTTACAGGTACAAGAAATGAGAAACAAGGGTTTCCTATGCTGTTTTGGACAAACTGAACTGAAACTATTTCAAATTGGGCAAAGAAGGATTGGGTTACCTGTAAAGGATTTCTGGACAAATTTGAAGTCTTATAAGGTCTGCAAAGATTAATTTATATTCAAATTTAAAAACCAGATGCAGTATCGACATAGGGGGTTTTCAAGTTTTTTTACAGTGAATTTGTTCTTTTCAGGTAGCTACAGGGTTTTTCCGTGGATAAATTGGCTTTATTAGGCTTAATTCTTGGAAATTCCTTTTAGAATGATAAAAAAGTTTGTTTTCTTTGGAAAATACCTGTTTGTGCAAGTATTTGGTCTTTAAAATAGTTTCTGAGGTGTTGAGCAGGTTCCTGGTGGCTTTTGACGGTCTCTGGAAGAAAACTAGACACTTCCAATGGTTTTAACAACAGCTGCGGTGGCTTTCTCTGGTTCTCTGGTTGTAAAACAGTGTACAAGTTTTCTCCTTTAGTCGAGAGGATGAACACACAGATAACATGCAAAAAAGGGATTAATGAGTGCATTTGGAGGTTTTATAAGGTTTCTAGGTTTAATCAAATCATCATTAAATGCGATCATGTCATATCAAAGGAGGAGGGTAGTTTTGGCTTCAAAGGCAGAAAACCATAGGCGGTTATTGCACAAGAATTGGGAAGTAAATGGTATTGTGGGATCAAATGTGATCCAATGAAACATTGCCGCATGGAGGAGAGATAAGGGTAGAAAAAAACCCATTTCCCAAAGTTTGAATTAGTTCTTGATTGCGCAGTTTAAAATGCGATATGTCTTTTAGATCATCAGATCAGAGGATAGGGATGCGAACGGTGGAGATTTAGTTTAGAAGTTGCTCTACAGTGGGGTGTGGGGCCCAAGCTTTGTATTTATGCGGCGGGATAGTTTTAAACATTAAAAAGATATGTTTATAACGTAAAAAACAGTGTATTATTATGGTTGGCGGGGTAATATTACATGGTAAATAAAACATTTACGTGTGTTTGAAAACCATTGGGATCGATATTAATTTATATGATATGTTTAACCTATGGGGAATATGGCGGGGTTTATATTTCAACACATGGGATAATATAAACCATAGGTTTAACTTTTAAATAATGGGTTTTTGGATACTTTATTTAGAAATGAATTAATAAAATATACGGGAAGGGGTTTTATAGGGAATTAATACTTTATGTTAAAAAATTAATATGAAATGAAATGAAATGAATGAAAAATACATAAAAATAAACTAAGTAAAGTGTGTAAAATAAGCATTTAGAGCATAGAAATTATCCGATTTTGATTTTTACACATAAACTTAGGGTAAGATATATTTTGTGGGTTTTTGAGTGTTTTTGGATGAAATGAAATTAATTAAGTAGGGATTTTACTTTCACTAAGAAAAAAAGGTGTTTTACTTAGGAAGAGGGATTATAGTTTTGGAAAAGGGTGAATATGCTGAGGAAAATGGATTTTATAAAGGGAATTCAATATTTTTAACCAATCAGTTACTAAGCCTTGGGTTCAGTCCCAACAAAAGTCATAGAAATGCTATGAGCCTCTTTAACTGAAAGTTTTGAATACTGGATCATTATGGGGGAAGGGAAATTAGTAATTTGTCCGATGATTCTTTATTACATGCCTTGCACAACTGCTTTCTACCTACCCATCATTATTCTAACATTTTAACTTCATTTGCATGGATGCATTTATGCTTGCAACCCTAAATCCATTTTTCTTTAAAGCATAAATCTATCTAAGTATAAACTTATTTCGTCAGAGGGCTCAGATTAAACTTTTGAGCTCCTCATTTATTCTCTATCTATTTTCTGATTTGTCAAGTTTAAACTGTTTGACATATCTTTATTCTCTATCTAAAACATGAAATTCAAAGCATGAAAAATTAATATTAAGCTATTTAACTGATCATGGATTATGGCATTTTGAACAATCTGCACATAATCATTATTCTTGTAGTAAAAGTAAATAGTAGTGGCATTTTGACTTGCTCACTTTCATGTCTTATTTTTATCTCTTTATTCTTTTGGGGTCCATTTTTATTCTTTTTTATCTTTTCTTTTCAAAGTCCTTTGATGTTTCTTTTAGGAATTTTACCCTCTTTTAATTTGTTATTATTTTCAAAATATGGGAAAACAACTTGCAGAAAGCAAGGTATGTACATATTTACAAGACTATCAAAGTCAATTCAAAAATTATGAACCCTATTATTATAGGACCCTAACAGTGGCTCCACTTGGGGATGGTATTTCCTGGTGAAATGTCAAGAACTTTAAGACTTATAGCCTTTGAATTTTGACTATGTTGACCTTGTAAGTGTCTTCTGATCTCTGCCATTATTTCATACTTATGATATTTTACCTCTCAAAGCTTAGGGCCTTCTCTCTGGGCTTAAAATCTGTTAGGAAGACATCCAATCCAATCTAAAATCTTCAATGTATATGTACAATGGTTAAAGTAAATAAAACTAACTATTTGTTATCTTTGAGGAGTAGTAGTGCTTCAACATTCTTCCATTTAATAGTCCACCTAGTAGATCTGATCCATCCATTTCTTTAAGAAATAATACATAGTTACCTCTATAACCATAAATAACATAAGGCCCTTTCCATAGAAAATCAAATTTTCCATGTTTACCTTTCTCTTCTCTTCTTGAATCCCATTTTAACACTTTGTCTCCAATGTAGTAATCATCTTATTTACTCTTTTTGTCAAAACATTTCTTTATTTTATCCTGGATAACTTGAGACTTAATGTAAGCCTATTTTGTTGTTTGTTGCAAGTGAATGGTTTGATTAATCATTCCTTGTATGTCATTTGTTTCAACTTGTAATTCTTGGATAATTTTCATTATTGGTACTCGTAAGGAAGATGGAAAAACATCATCCATTCCATAGAAAAGCCGGTAAGGGGATGTACCAATATATTTTTTAGATGTAAGTCTATCTTCCCATAAGGAATTGAATAACTTCTTGTTCCAAGTCTTTTTGTTATATTCTAGTAACGTCTTGATGATGTTAACAAGGCTCTTATTTGAAGATTATGCAAGGCCATTACCTTGAGGGTAATATGCAGTATAATGGCCTAGGGTAATGTGATATTTATGGCAAAATTCAATCATATTTTTGGATTTGAATGCAGCTGCATTATCAGTAATAATATTTTGAGGACATCCAAACCTTGAAAGTATGTTTCTTTCTAAAAAGGAGATAATGACAGTGTCAGTGGCTTGCCTAGAGGGTATGGCCTCAATCCACTTGGTAAAATAATCAATGGCTGTCAGAATCCACTTGTGTTGGGCTGATGATGGAGGGTGAATTTCACCAATGAAGTCAAGACCCCATTGTTGAAATGAAAGTTCTATTGATATAGGTTTTAAGGGCATGGGTAACAGCTTTTTCTTACCCTCAAATATTTGACACTTGTGACAGGAGGTCACATACCTTTTTACATCTGCAAACAAAGTAGGCCACTTAAATCTAGCTCTCAGGATTTTGTCTGCAGTAGTCTTCCAGTAAAGATGTCCTCCATAATCGCCTACATGAAATTCTTCTAATATTTTGTTAGCTTCTTCTTTTAACAAACAATTTAACAAAATCTCGCTATGATCTTTCTAAAAAAGTACATTGTCTAATATACAAAATCTTGCTGCCTTTAGATTTAAGAATCTAGATTTTTTTCTTGATAATATAGAAGGAGATTGTAAGTTTAGTAATAAAAATATGATATCTGCATACCATGGTGAATCTGAAAAGGCTTCACTGATCTCTAGAGTCGCCATCTCTTCTTGATCATCTACTTGGGAAATAAAATTTATGTCTAGGGCATGAAAATTTGATTCAGCCATGATTTTGGCTAAACCTTGACCTTTTATAAGCTTAGTGGGTTTTATATCTATGTCATATTCCAAAATTGTGGCAATCCACTTACCTCTTCCTCCATCAGGACCATCGTGAGTTAGAATGTCTTTTACTACTCCATTTGGGACATAGGCAATGATGTGAGAATAAAGAATGTACACTCTGAAATATTTAATGGCTTTTTACCAAAGCTAGGGCCTGTTTCTCCATGATATTTTACTTCAAAGTGGCATATCTAAGTGTTTTTCTAAAGAAAGCTATGGGATGCTCATAGCCCTGGTCATTTTTCTACAGTAAAACTGCACCAATGGTGTGCTCTAAAGCAAATGAAAAAATGATGAAATTCTTTTCAAAGTTAGGACTTATAAGGACTGGAGTTTTGGTTAAGGCTTGTTTGATAGATTCAAATTATTGTTTGGCCTCAATAGTCCATTTAAGAACTGAATATTTTTTAAGCATGTTGTTAAGCTCTCTGATTATTTTAGCTAAATTGGAGATGAATCTTCTTAAAAAGTTAAATTTTCCTAGAAAAGCTTGTAACTCGTTTATGCTTCTTGGAGGACTAATGTTAAGAATTGCTTCTATTCTGGCAGGGTCTATTCTATTTCCTTCCTTAGATATTATGTTTCCTAGTAACTTGCCTTCTTCTAATCCAAATAAGGTTTTCTTAGGGTTTAAAGAGATGCCAAACATTTTGCATTTAACAAAGACTTGTATAAGATAATCCAAATGTTCATAATCAGTCTTAGAAAATACAGTGATGTCATCTAAGTAAATCACTAAGAATTCATGAATTTCCTTTGCAAAGGCTATATCCATAGCTCTTTGAAAGGTAGTCCCTGCATTCATTAAACCAAAAGGAATTTTTGCATACATAAAAGTGCCCGAAGGAGTAGTAAAAGCTGTTTTGGCTTGATCCTCTGGTTGGACTAAAGTTGGTTGTATCTTGAAAATCCATCTAAAAGTGAAATCCTAGAACAACCAACTACCCTTTGTAAAATGCGATCCATTTTTGGTAAAAGATAATTACCTTTTAAGGATACTTTGTTTAGATTCCTAAAATCAACACATAATCTAATTTCTCCTGTCTTTTTTCTGTTTGGAACTAGATTAGAAACCTAATCATAATACCCGATTAGTACAATTATCTATGCATTGTACATTATTTTCACATATTTTTCAATCAAAGGCATCAAAACATGGTTGATCCTTCTTAAATTTTGTTTAAAAGGCTTTGGTCTTCTTTTATAGGGATTTTATGCTTTATAATGTTGGTGTCATAGGATTTTAGGTCCTCATAACTCCATGAAAAAAAATCTTGAAATTCCTTGAAAAGATCAATATATTTATTTTTCTTGTCGAGGCAAGGCTTTGGAAAGTTTGATCATCTTGGGTTTTAATTCTGTGCCTATGGTGCATTCCTTAATATCAGATCTAAGTGGCTCCATTTTGGGTTTTCTAGCAACATCATTTGAGTCAAATAAATCGTCTAAAGGAGTTAAAACTTTTGGTAAGAAATTATCTTTGAAATTTAATATATCAAATTCATCATCAATTATCTCATCAATTTCTACTTTCTCTAAGTTATCTATATCTGATTGACTAAATTTAGTGGGTCTAGAAAACTTTATTTTATTTACATCTATATTATTCAAATCAATTTCACTATCTAAATCCTGATCTAATGTGCAGTCTGTGTCTATTTTACAATTCTGAAATTCACCTTCATTATTCATAAAATGGTAAATATGTTGATCTTGTGAGAAAATTTGCCAATATTTGAGGTTATCTGGAATTATTGGTTTGTGTTTTACTTCTGTAGTATAATTATGATTGGGTTGAAAGGGAAAATTACAGGTACTAGCAAAATTTGCTAAGGAGTGTGCCTGTAAGTTTTGCTTTCTTGGTATTGCAGAAAAATTGTATTCCAACAGTTCATCTATCAAATCTAATACAATTTCTTTATATTGGCCTAGTCTAGGATTTTAAACAGAATATTCTCCTTTTATCTGTTTTGCATTTAACTCTGAATCTCCCATTATTGATATTATTTTACCTCCTAAGTTTCTGATAATCTGGAGTCCTAAAATGAGGGCTTCATACTCAACCATATTGTTGGTGCATTTAAAATGCAGTCTGAAAGCATGGCCTTCTGCATGATTTTTTTCAATATTAGTTATCCAAGCTTCTGCTCCTACTCCTAGTTTGTTTACTGATCCATCAAAATTTAAATGCCATAAAGATTCATGAAATATATTTTCATTGTTTTATGTTTTCTTTTTTTCTTTTAGTTCAGTTTTGATTTCATTATCAGTTTCATAGTTACATAAGATGAATGAATATAGGTTAGTAGGTGTAGCATAAATTAGGTAATTTATTGATCTTGTTGCACTACTCACCATATATTTCATCAATGTTTCCCTATAGAGTTTCTTTGGTTGACCAAAAACTGATATAGTAGCATATGACATGTCCAATTGTAGAGATCCTTATAATTTTTCTCCCCGTGAGCGAGATAATAAAATTCCATATTTGGGAGGGATATCAGCTACTAAAATGTCCATGAGTATACTTTTACCAGGATATTGAACTAATGTGACACACAAATATTTAATTAAACCAAGGCATTTTACTTTGCTTGAATCAAATGAAAATAAATCTTTGTAAGGCCTTGTGATGTCTAAGTTCAGGGTTTCCATTATTGCTTTGGGCATTAGATTATGTGAAGTCAATGAATGTAACATTGCATTGTGTAATATTTGGTCATGAACAGTTAGGTTAATGTAAAACAGGTGGAACTGCTCCATCTTGGTGTTTTCCATTAACATTAGGACCAAAAATTAACTCTGGTTGATCATCATTCAAGTTTACAGAGTCTTCTCCATCATTTATGTTTAATGTTTCAGTAATAGTTGTTTTATACAAATCATGTTTTACCAATTCTTTCAAAGGAATTGGTATTTTTAACTTTGCAATTTCAGTTTGTATATTGAATGAAGGTTGTGATTTACTAATTTGAATTAACGTTTCTTTCATAACTGTAGTTTGAGTGGGTTTATCTTATTTTTCTACAGTTATATTTTCATTTTCTGTTTGAGTTTCTTGTGTTTTACTGCTCCTAGTTTTCCTTTCAGGAATGGTTTGAGAAGCAGTAGATGTTTTTTCAGATTTTGAATCATCAGAAGCTTTTTTTGCAGTGAGATCTTTTGGATCTGCAATGGATGTTTTGGATTCTAAGTTTTCTGATTTAGCAGAATTAGGTGTTTTTACAACAACAAATTTTTGTGAATCTTTTGATGTTTGAACAACTTCATCTGTTATATCAACAATCTTGAGATTGGGTGAAATTCTGGGGCTGGAAACTTTTTGGGATGAGTTAGAGTTTTGCTTATTTTCCCTAGGGAGAATTTGCAAAACTTTTGTAATGGGGGCTTCTACTATTTTCTTATTTTCAGTTTGGGTAGTTTTCTTAGTAGAAGGTTCAGTGCTTTTCTTACGTCTAAGGTTATATTTCTTATGTACTTAGTTTATGGAAAAATCACAACCTTGTTTGTGGTCAAATGATTCACCTAAATCTAATTGAAGTTGTTGCATTTCAAATAACTCTTGGTCTTCTTGAGTGAGAAAGATAGTGTTATCATCATTTATACCCATTAGATTTATGGTGTCTTCATCATCAACATTATTTTGAGAAATTTAAGCATAATTCTCTTGAAATGGAGGTCTTATTGTCTGATTAGGGTATAATTCTTTAGATTTTCCTAAATTTGTATTTTTCCTGAAGTTGGGATTCCTAATTTGTTGTTGACTATCCCATTGAGGTCTCCTTTCTATGTTATCTAATCTATCCATCATTCTCTCTAAAGTCTTATCTAATTGATCTATTTTTCCATCTGAACTAGAGGTTTCTTCTTTTATAGTTACTCTCCTCTCATTCCTCAATCTAGCTTTTCTAGCCAAAATATTTATTTCTACACCAACAACATCTGTTTGCATTCCTTCTAAGGTTTCAACATTTCTCTCCCTTAGTTGATAAACCATGTCTGTATCAATTCCATCAGGGAATTTTAGTAGGACAGAATCAGGAGTGAGTTTGAGATTGGCTGGGATTGAATTATAAACATTGTTGTATCTAGTGCAGTAGTCTTGGACTATTTCATTAGGAGCTCTTTTCATGGCATCAAATTCATATAATATTTGGAGTGGATTTTTCTTATTTTCCCATTTATTTAAAAATAATTTATGAGAGACTGATAAATTAGCTATACTACTAGGATTAAGACCTTTAAACCATTTTTTAACTTCCCCTATTAATTTTTGTTCAAAGAGTCTCATTTTTACATCAGAATCATCTATTTCATGAAGCTCAAAGTAATCTGTCATTTTATTAATGTGTTGCCGGGTAGTATACTGAGTAGTAGCATCAAATTGGGGTATCTTACTTTGGTAATCCTGAGGCATATCATGTAGCTGTGCTGGAAGAACTAGGGGAGTATACCTGACAGTCATAGCTTGAATTTTAGCTTGGCTAGGAGGTAGATTGGAAGTGCTTATGGCTGAACTGGAAGTACTAGCTGATGAAATTAAAGAAGTGGTTGATGAAACTGGAATATAAGATGGTGAACTAGAAAAAGTGGAGGATGAACTAAAGGATAAAGTTGGGGTGCTAGAAAATGAAACTGGAATATATGAAGAACTACTTTGAAATGAGAATGATGTGTTCGAAATTTCAGAATATAAACTAGTGGATGATGTTGATATGGGAGAATATGGAAATAGTATTCTAGGTTGTAAAGGCTATCTAGGAATAAATGGATCTGTAGCTTGGAGTGTGGTGGAAATTATAGACGATGTAGTGGTATCTAAATGAGAAATAGAAGACTTAGATGTGTATGCTAATATTTCAGCTAATTCAATAGTTTCATTTATTTTTTTAAAAATAGTAGCATTTATCTCTTCAAGTTTATCATGAGCTTTAACTATCTTTGATTCAGAATCTGTTGAAATATTTTTATGTTTTGTTTCAAGAAATTGAATAAAAACAGGGTCTATTACAACACTTTTTAATTCAGTTTCTGATTTGCTTCTAAATAATGAATTTTCAAAATTCAGGTCAAACTCTATGTCTTGTATACTCACTAATTCTTTTGTTAATGAATTTGCTCTATCTAGGGAAACTTTAGCAACTAAATCTTCTACTTGTTTATTCTTTTTCCCAATTCTGTCCGAATTGTCTACTATAACAACAAGTTTAGGATCCGGGTTAGACCTGGTATAGTAGGTTTTTCTACAAGCCAGAATTACAGTCTTTTATACTCACAAATTATAAAACAGTCTTAAAGGTAAAAGGATGATGAAAATGATTTCCTTTAAGATCTATTTTAATACTGAGGATTGGTTAAGTCCCCAGTATGGTCGCCAATATGTTATCACTCTAATAATTCTAAACTTGTGATATGTTTTATTTAAATTCTAAGAACATTAGAGGTAACCACAGACCAAATTTTAAACTCTAAGATCTATCCTTCTTAGGGTTTAGAGAGGGCTCTCTCTATAAGATTTAAATTTGTTTTAATTATCTGATATTAGGCTAGTTATGATGTACAAATTGGTTTGGTTTGGTTTGGTTTTGTTTGGTGGGAAAAATCACTTAATGAGATGAATATTGGGAGATCTGTTTGTCCACTGGGCTAAGGAGTCAAAATTCAAGTAGAAAAAACTAGGATCAAGGTCAAAAAGTCAATTTTTTTCAGGGCAAGATAGACGAGTCATTGAAGATCTAGGAAGGCTGATTAGTGAAGTGGTTTGATCGAGATAAAGAGCAATCATGGATTATTTGATCTGGATAAGTAAGGAGTAGACAGGGGTCATTCGAAAGAGGGAGAAATTAAGGGTTCCCTACTCTGGAAATCAATAGAAAACATAGAAATGATAACTAGTTAAAGGCATGGTGCTTTTAACAAATCCTGTAATAATACTCCTAGTTTATCATTTAAATTTGGAACACATATATGGATGCATGTAAAACATAAGAAGATTTAAACAATAATAGCAGAAAGTACTTCACTTCAATGAATCATCACATGAATCCTGAAATATGATGTTAGATGATTTTAGCCATTCTGCTACTCAAACTTGCTACAAAAATCCTTCAGGTACAACAAAAATGACTATAGAAATCTTCAACAATTTATTCCACAATGATACTTCAAAAGATGAAGTATATCTCCAAATTTTTTTACAAAATATCCTAGAAAAATCATAGGATTTTTCTAAGGAAATAAAATATATTTTACAACAAAATAGTGACAACTTCTTAACAACTTAGCAAGCTGTCCTATTTATCTGAATAAAATAGAAAATGCTGTTGTGGATTTTAGCTGGCTACTTTGCTTTCTTCAATGCTAGCACAAGATATTTCAAATCTATTTTGAAATATTATCTTCTTTCTAATACTCTTTATCTCTGATACTCTTTAATCACTTATACACTTTAACCTCTGTAAAAATTTCTTACTGCTGTAAATTATGTTTTGACTGTGAAAAATCAGCAAATTGTTTTATCCTTTTTCTCTACATTTTGACTTCTACAGTAAGTCAGTGAGTGATTTCCAAGCTTCATCATCAGGAATTTTTATCTTTTTCAGCTTCCTAAAGTTCTCATCTGCCTCAGTGTATCTATCAAATGTTGGTTTTATATTAAATAAGTGTTTTATCTCATGTTGTAGATAAAACAATTCTTCAAAACTTCTATGTAAAACCTTCCCTGTAGGAATTCCTTATCCTTCTATTTTGTTAACCTATTCTTTTGCATAATCCCTTATCTTTTTGTTGTAGTCCTCTTGTGGCATGATTTTATCATTAATAATCAGGATGTTTGGAAAACCTCTTTGCCTCAAGGTCTCAAATTTTACCATAAACTTGGTTATAGATATGTTCATGTTTTCACATTTTTCTTCTAACTGCTTCTTTAAATTATTCTTTGAAATAAATTTCCTTATCTCAAGGATTGTCTCTGTTCTATCAGTAATTTATATTTCCTCAAGTTCTTGCTGTTAATAAATTTGATTAGTTCTAGGGCCAGCTTAGGTTTGGCTCCTATTTCATCCTTTGTTTTCTGAATCTCTTCTTGTGTTTCCTTTAGTAAATCCATTTGCTCATAAATCACCTGTATTGGTGGCCAAACATCATTGATGGCTTCAATGATTTTACTCCATAACTGATTATTCACATAAGATATTGGCTCTTTCAAGGTTAAATCCTGTTGTAGATTCTTTAACTCAATATTTAACCTGTTAGCCCTTTGTTCATGAGTTTTTGCATTGATTTGGGCTAGCTTCTTAGTATCTTCAAGATTGTCAATCACTTTCTTCAACCTATTGATTTCATTGGTTTGAAGTGGCATTTCCTCCATGGCTTTAACTAGTTTACTAGCCTCATCTATTGGCTGCACTGTTGATGTAGATGACTCTGTAGCTGAAGTAGTGGATGAGGTCACTGGAACTGCAGTAGCGAGTGGTACTTTTGGTGCCAACTCTTCTACCAGATTTGAGGGCACAACTGTAGTAACCATGGAAATTAGTGTAGGAGTTTCCTATGTTTTTGTAATTTATTTTTCATGGAAAAGCTTGTCCATTTGGATCTCCATTTCTTTTATCTATCCTGTTAATTGTAAAATAATGTTCATCATATTATATTTCTAGTTTTCCTCTTGAACTATTTCTTTGGCTTGTGGATGTTTAGTTTGTGGAAGCTTGAGCTGTTTCCTCAATGCTGAAATATCAACATTCTTTTTATTCACTAACTCTTCTGAAACTTTGACATTGGCAGGATCATATCCTACTTGAATAACCAACTCTTCTAAAGGCTTAATCCTAAGATCTTTAGCATATGAGGAAGCCTTATCAACCTTCATTTGATCTCTCATGTTTATTATTGTATTATGAAGCTTGTGGACACTCATGGCCTTTGTAGTAATGGTAGAATATAACATCTCAAAAGTTTTCCTGTGAAATTCAATTTGTTCTAGTGCATGGATACTTTCTGTTGGCACTTCAAGATCAAATTTCTTGTATTCTGCCACTGTCTTGGGAGTCCTGACTGTTGGTTGAAGCACTGGCATAATTAACTTCCTGTTTGAATAACCAAAAGATGATAGAATTTGTTTCTGGATACCTAGTGTTTGCTTCAAATACTGAGAATATATCTCATTTTTTATTTCTTCATTCTTTGTCTTTATCTGCTTATATTTTTCCCTGATGTCAATATCTTTATCCTCTACTGGCTCTGAGGAGGATGTCTCCATACTCTATTGTTTCTCTATGACCTGTGCATTGGAATTATCAGGATGTTCTTTATTCAGAATCTCTTTTGCTGGCTCATTTGAAATGACTGTAGCAACATCTGTATTTGTCTTTGGAACATCTATATATTCCCCTTCTATGTTCACTTTTCCTTTAGCAACTGAATTGAGCTTAGGCTTTTTGTTATACCTTAATTTAAACCTAGTCTTAGTAGTTGTCTTAGCAGTGTAAGTTCCTTCTTCTCTGCCTCTTTTAGTAGCTTTCTCTACTTGATTTACAGTTTGTAAGGTGTGATTAGTATCACCTTGTTTAACTGCTTCTACCAAGGTATTTTATAGCCACTTATTTGATTGACATATTGTTCAATCTCTGGTTTTTTCTCATGAATATAAGGTGTTAGCTTGCACTTAATCCTCATTTTTCTTACTATTCCCTATGGATCATAATTCCATGAGAAGATTTCTTCAAATATGTACTCAAGTAATTGTTTTGTTGCTTCTTGTTATGCTTCTATGTGATTACAAATAAAAGGTCCCACCTGATTCTTAAACTTAAATTGGGTCCTCTTTTTGGCTGTTAGGAAATTGATAGAATCTGAATTTAATATTTTCCTGATATACTGCAAGGCAAAAATTATCATTGGCACATACTTAGGAAGTTTATAGGGTAACATATTGGAGCATAAAACTCTGATTTCTACATGTTTTTGATATAAGTGACAATCTCCAGTTCTAGTGTGCTTTGATAGCTGTAGAAATTTCTTTATTTCATCACTGATTCTTGGTTGTACTGTGTTTGTTAACATGTTTATCAATGTATGAATAAAGTAATCTGAAAAAGTTGCATAACTGAAATCTATGGACTATTTTTTGATCAAAGAAGTCCAAAATATGACTGAAAGTGGGTTCTCTTATATATCAAGCTTCTGAAGTGTTATTGGAAACTTGTCTGCTTGGAAATATAAGAACATATGGAAAAGAAAGGAAGTATACCTAAATACTCCTTCAGTTGGCACATTGACAAGATGATCATGGATATTATTAGCTATGTATTCAACATAATTGAAAATGACAGAAGGAGGTTGTCTTGATGCAAAGGTAGATAGAAAACCTAGGATTGATTCATCTATATGCTCATCTATAAAATACCCTAGGATAAAGGAAAACATGGATATGACATGCCTGGACCCTTCAGGAAATTTTGAAGTATAGTAAGGAGGATTGATTTATGGAATTTCAACATGTAAAGGCATGAACACTTGAAAATTTTGAAACCTTTTGGGAAAATCAAGACCAATGTAAAGCTTGGTGAGTGCTTCTATTGATAAAGGAATAGATTTGGGATCTGGTTTGAGTTGTAGCATCTGGTTTATTGACTCAGCAGTAATTGTGAACAATACTTCTTTATTTGCATTTACCACTGCTCTTTTTTCAGGTGAATAATAGGTCTAACACATCCTAATAACCTCTGGACACTGATGGGTGAGTGGGACAACATATTTGGGTAGGTTTGACTCCCAAATTTGGACTTCTTCAACTTGATCCAATGACTTTTCATAACTCTAGCAATGGAGGTCTAACAAAATACATTCTATGACTAGATCTACTATTTTGTAATCCACATCTACTAAGGGTGTATGTTCAATGTCTACAATTGGAGGCTGTAGAGGATTTACAATAATTACAGTCTTGGAAGATACTTATGGATTTGATTTTAACATCTTTTAGACTTTCTGGATAACTGAAACTCTGTATTTGGACTTTTTTTTGGACTCTTTTGTAAGTTTAAATTGTTTATAGAAGTGTTTTTGACTTTGACAGAGGTTCCTTAAATAGAAATAGGCATAAAATTGGCTTTTTATTGAGTTTCAACCTTCAAATTTGGCTTTAAACTGGAATTTAGTCTCTTTATAGGTACAAGAAATGAGAAACAAGGGTTTCCTCTTCTTCTTTGGACAAACTAAACTGAAAATGTTTCAAATTGGGCACAGAAGGATTCAGTTAACTGCAAAGGATTTCTGGACATATTCGAAGTATTATAATGTCTGCAAAGATTAATTTATATTCAAATTTAAAAACCAGATGCGGTATTGACACAGGGGTTTTTCAAGGTTTTTTGCAGTGAATTTTTTCTTTTCGGGTATCTACAGGGTTTTTCTGTGGACAAATTTTCTTTATTAGGCTTAATTCTTGGAAATTCATTTTAGAATGATAAACAAGTTTGTTTTCTTCGGAAAATACATGTTTGTGCAAGTATTTGGTCTTTAAACTAGTTTTTGAGGTGTCGAACAGGTTTCTGGTGGCTTTTGACGATCTGTGGAAGCAAACTGGACACTTCCATTGGTTTTAACAGCAGCTGTGATGGCTTTATTTGGTTCTCTAGTTGTAAAACAGTGTATAGGTCTTCTCCTTTAGTCACGAGAATGAACGCACAGATAACATGCAAAAAAGGGATTAATGAGTGCATTTGGAGGTTTTATAAGGTTTCTAGGTTTAATCAAATCATCATTAAATGTGATCATGTCGTATGAGAGCAGGGAGGGTAGTTTCGGCTCTAAAGGAAGAAAACCATAGGTGGTTATTACAGGAGAATTGGGCGGTAAATGGTATTGTGGGATCGAATGCGTCCAATGAAACTTTGCCACATGGAGGAGAGATAAGGGTAGAAAACAACCCATTTTTCTAAGTTTGAAATGGTTGTTGATCACACAGTTTAAAATGCGATATGTCTTTTAGATCGTCGGATAGGAGGATAGGGATGTGAACATTGGAGGTTTAGTTTAGAAGTTGCTCGGCAGTGGGGCATGGGGGCCGGGCTTTGTATTTATGTGGCGGGATGGTTTTAAACGTTAAAAATATATGTTTATAACATAAAAAACAGTGTATTATTATGGTTGGCGGGGTAATATTACATGGTAAATAAAAAATTTACGTGTGTTTTAAAAACATTGGGAGCGAGATTGATTTATATTATATGTTTAACCTATGGGGAATATGAAGGGGTTTATATTTCAACACATGGGATAATATAAACCATAGGTTTAACATTTAAATAATGGGTTTTTGGATATTTTATTTAGAAATGAATTAATAAAATATACGAGAAGGGTTTTTATAGGGAATTAATACTTTATGTTAAAAAATTAATATGAAATGAATGAAAAATACATAAAAATAAACAAGTAAAGTGTGTAAAATAAGCATTTAGCATAGAAATTATCCCATTTTGATTTTTACACATAAATTTATGATAAGATGTATTTTGCGGGTTTTTGAGTGTTTTTGGATGAAATGAAATTAATTAAGTAGGGATTTTACTTTCACTAAGAAAAAAAGGTGTTTTACTTAGGAAAAGGGATTATTGTTTTGGAAAAGGGTGCATATGCTGAGGAAAATGGATTTTATAAAGAGAATTTTGTATTTTTAACCAATTAGTTATCAAGCCTTGGGTGTGGTCCCAACAGAAGTTAGAGAAATTATCTAATCCTCTTTAACTGAAAGTTTTGAATACTTGATCATTGTGGGGGAAGGGAAATTAGTAATTTATCCGATGATGTTTAATTACATGCCTTGCACAACTTCTTTCTACCTACCCATCATTATTCTAACATTTTAACTTTATTTGCATGGATGCATTTAAGCTTGCAACCCTAAATCCATTTTTATTTTAAAGCATAAACCTACATAAGTCTAACCTTATTTCATCATAGGGCTCAGATTAAAATTTTAAGCTCCTCATTTATTCTCTATCTATCTACTGATTTGTCAAGTTTAAATTGTTTGACATATCTTTATTCTCTATCTAAAACATGAAATTCAAAGCATGAAAAGTTAATATTAAGCTATTTAACTGATCATGGATTATGACATTTTGAACAATATGCATATAATCATTATTTTTGTAGTAAAAGTAAATAGTAGTGGCATTTTGAATTGCTCACTTTCATGTCTTATTTTTATCTCTTTTTTCTTTTGGGGTCCATTTTTATTCTTTTTGATCTTTTATTTTCAAAGTCCTTTGATCTTTCTTCTAGGACTTTTACCCTCTTTTGATTTTTTATTATTTTCAAAATATGGGAAAACAACTTGCATAAAGCAAGGTATGTACATATTTACAAGACTATCAAAGTCAATTCAAAAATTATGAACCCTATTATTATAGGACCCTAACAAACTAGTTGTTGGGAAGCCCTCCTCCTCGAGTTTAAATTGAAGCATCTTTAGCTGTTTATTTTCTATCACATCCACTTTACTTTATTGTTATTTTCATATTTATTTACAGTTATACAACACCTTTTTATTTTTTCTCTACACACGTCTGTGTTTAACAAAAATTAACATACTTATCACATACACCCACACCCTAAGTGAAGAGAACCTGGTTTACACCATCAGGCCAAGATTATAACATTGTAATCAATTGATCATGCACCTCCCTGCCCTTATTTTGACATTGTAATTATTTTATCCTGCACGTTCTTGCTCTTGTTGATGTCTCTTCCTTCTATGATCCATGTCTATTTTTCCATCTTTGCGTCCCCAAGGCGTTTATCTCAGAGAATTCATGGCCTTCATCCCTAGTTTTCTTTAGGAATACTTACTCCTCCGCATAATGTTCGAGTTAGTCCTCCACCGAGTCCCCATTCTGACATTGCTTCTAGTTCATTGGGTTCCCCTTCTAGTTCTATCCCTGGTTCTCCTCCTGTCACCTTCACCATGTCTGCTTTAGGACCTAACATTGGTGGTAGCCCCGGTCCCAATGCTAGGAATACTACTAGTGGGACCGTAATAGGAACATCCAACATTGAATTTTCACGCCAAAGAAACATCCGACCATATAGGGGTGAAAAATTTCAAGTCACAAGTCTTAGGCCTAGATCCCCGAATATGTGGAAAATGTATTGAATCCTATGGTTCCCTTCCCATGTCACTATGAAGCCAATTTTAATCCCTTGACACTGAAGGCATTTGGCAAGGGATACCTAGGCATTTGGTATCAACTTTTTCTTGAGGTGATTGGCACATGGTTGATGCCAAAAGGCCTAGACACTATATTTACAAAGATAGCAGTTAATAAGAGTCTTTGTTATAACACCCTGGTCATATAAAAGGTTGACCTAAAATTAAATATGCTAAGCACTCTCACACCATTCACAAATATGAAAGCACAAGTATATGCGCATAATGTGAATATGGCTAAGAGTGCAAGAATCAAAGGAAACTAAGCATGTAACCTGAAGAGAGAGATATTTTGTGTAACATAAGAAATTAGTTTTAGGTCAGAGGAGAATTGCGGAGATTTGGTGTGTGGAAGATAGAATAAAAGGTATTGTGAGAGTATTATGTGTGAATAATGTGTGATAGGTTGATCTAGTCAAGAATATTATGTGTGAAAATTCCATGGGTTAATACCATGGACTGATGCCTATGGTAAATAAAAGCCCAAAAAATAAGAAAATGGAGGAAAAAACTTGAAGAGGTAACTTAATCCATGTATATGAAAAAGATAATAAACCAAAGGAAGAATACGAAAGTTAATTAAGGAGAATGGCTCAGTCTAAGTATAGATTGTGAGCATGCAATAAATAAAATGCTCCAGTTGACCAAAAAGAAAAATCAACATATGAAGAGAGAAGAATGGCAGTAGTGGAGAGAGACGTAAAGTAGGGCTCTAAATATATCTAAATGTAGATATGAGTTGTGGTCGAACATAAGATTCGAAGGGATCATGAGATGAAAATGGGAAGAGCAATATGAGAGTCAGTAATTAGGAGAACAAAATAGGGAAGATTGCATATTTGTGTTATAGTTGAAATTTATCAAAGATGAGAGTTGAAGAGAGTGTGAGTTTTCCATGATATAATTGGAGCAGATATTAATGAAGTAAGAATGTCTAAGGAGGGAATAAATACTATGGATCTATGTTTGAAAATGGATGAAAAATGGATCTTCTAAGAAAATAATGTTGGTTACTTCACATCAGGGGATAGGATCCTATAAATTTTACGAGGTTGGTGCCTCATTCGGGTTGGTGCATGTAAATTTTAGGAGATTGGTGCGTCCTTCAAGTTGTTGCTTGTAAATTTTATGGGGATGATTCCTCCATTAGGTTGGTTCTGATAAATTTATGGTGGTTAATGCTTCCTCCAAGTTGGTTCCTATAAATTTCAAGGATTTGGTGGCTGTAAATTTAGGGGATGGGTGTCTCCTTTTGGTTTGTTCCAGTAAATTTGATGTACCTATAGGCTGGATCCTACAACAATATATTGACATAGGTTTTATGGATTTCTCCCTTTATAGGTTTCCACATACATCTGGTGTTATTATGTTTTTCTTAAATGATTGATTTTTGAATGGTTTGAATTGTTCCATATTGTTAAATTTTTTAAAATATAACATTATATTGTTTCAGCCCCCTCTCAGTGTAATAATAATCCTAACAATTGGTATTAGAAATAGGTTCCTTTAGGAACAATTTAGCCACTAGAAGGTAGATCATATGGGATAATGGCTAATCAAAATTTTCTCTCCCCAACCGGACCACCATTATTGAATGAATCAAGTTATGCAATATAGAAGGTAAGAATGAAGGTTTATTTAATAACTCTCGGCTTGGATGTATGTTTATAGTAGATGAAAATAAGAATAGATACAATAAAAATGCTAAGAAGGCTATCTTGAGTGGATTATCAATTCCAAATTTTGATAAAATAAGGCATTGTGAGACTACAAAATAAATGTTAAATAAGCCAGAATACATATATGAAGAAGGAAATCAAAAGGAATAAAAAAATATTGAATACCTTATCTAATGAAAAAAATAATCAAAGGATAAAGGAGATTCCCTTGTCATAAGTTCCAAAGTTGTTGACCATCAAAAGAAATATTCATATCTACAGGATGAAGCTAGAGCTAAAGAAGATGTAGTCCAATCCACATGTAAGCTACTATTCTATTGTACTTGTAAGATAATAGGTCATCTTGTTTTTAAATATTCATATGCAAGTTGAAAAAATGGTACTAATAAAGGAGAACTTAAAGTTGAGAGAACAACCAATGAAGGCATTAAGAAAATTATTTATTTCTTAGAAAATGTTTTTTCAACTGAAGGAGGTAATATTTTTACTTATAGTAGTAATTAAGAAGGGATTATACTCATGACTATGGAGGAGACATTTAGAGAAAGGAGGATTTGAAAGGAAAATAGGTCATGAGTGTGATCTTGATAGTTCCCTTGGTACAATGACGAAAACTAAAAGAAATAAAAAAAGGAAGAAGGATCTTGAGTGAGATGAAGCTAAAGAAATGTAATCCAAAGAAGAATAAGGCCTTAATGAGAAGATATATTTCAGAATAAAACTTATCTTTGCACAAAAGGAGATTAAAAATACCATAGTAACAAATATAAAAAAAAATGAATTGCTACAGGACCATGAGAATAAGGAATATGATTTTTATTAATTAAAGAAAATAATTGTTATTCCAAAGGCCTAGGTAGAAGAAGCCAAAAAAATGAAAGAAGTTACAACCAAGAATCTAAATGAAAAGGGAATACATTGTGAGAAACTAGAAGTTGAGAATTTGTCCGTGAAAAATGATCTTAAAAGGGAAAATGATCAGTTGGAGTTTGGAAGGAGTCTTGAACTGTTGGATAATCTAATTAGTAGCCAGAGATATATATGCATTAAAAATGGTATAATTTATCATGAAGCTATCAATGAAGAATCAAGTGCAAGTAAATAAAAATAGAAGAGTCAAAGAGTTATGCCAGCATGCTTTAAGAAATCAACAATCAGTCAAACCATGTGAGAAATTCAACTACAATTCAATAGAGAAATGACCAAATCAACCACAAAAATCACAGGAAAGAAGAAGATGATCAACTATAGCAAATTTAGATCTATCCCACTAGTCTGAGTTATTAAGGAGAATAAAATACTAAGAAGGCTCGAGATAAAGAACCCAACAACTATGCTAAACCAATCAAGGGACTTAAGAGAAATGTAATAAAAGGAAATAATAAAACTAAAAAAAAACAAAGGAAGGTTAATAAAAATTATTCAAACAACTGTAAAGATGAAGTGAAAAAGCATCAAAAGTCACATCCCCCTCAAAACGATAGTCAACAAAGAATCAAAATAATTTTTCCTCAAAGGTTGTTTTCTCCCACATATCAAAGTCTCTTCCATGGATATTATTTTTCTTGAAATAATTTTGGACATAAAGTAATAGATTATATATGTAATGCAAGAAACAAGAATATTTTGAACAATAGTAACCATGGATCATATAAGATCTCAAATAATGAATATGTAAGAAAAAACTCTAGAGGTTATGGTAAGAATAACATCATAAATCACAATTGTTTTGACCCCTTCTTAAATCATGTTTATAGCTACATATTTAACAATTTTTGACACAAGGAAAGATATTGAAGTAATTTTTCATATCTTTTAAATAAAACAAAACATAACGAATTTACTTGGATCAAGACGAAGAAATTATAAGGAAATTTTATTAAAAGAAATAGAGAAATACCAACAAGATAAATGTAGGTTAGTTTATGTGCTAAAGTTACAAAGTATTAGTCTTATATAGACAATGAATTATCTCATCATATGAAAGGTGATAAAATAATATTTATCTCTCTAAATGAGGTCAAGGATGGAAATTTTATTCTTGGAAATGATATATCATCCAAAGTAATGGGAAAGGAAAATTTAGCCTTGATAATAAAATGACTAATGTTGAAAATGTTCTACTTGTCAAGGGTTTAAAACACAACATCCTGAGTGTAATTCAAATGGTTGATAGAGGAGATGAAGTCACATCAAACTCTAAAGTATATAACTTAGGAAGGAAGACTCTAGAAAATTAGTGGCAAAAGTAATCAAGAATCCAAACAATGTATATCTACTAAAAGGAAGCAAAGACAACAATGATATATGGAAGGTAATATCACCTTCACATTCTCAATAAAAATTTAAATACCTAACCACAATCCATTACACCATGTCTTATTCACAAGGTGTTCTACTATAAAACAAAAATGTTTCCCACATTAGTGAGACAAGGAACCATGGCTAAAAATGATACATAAATCCATATAAAAGGAAATGAATCAACTAAAGTAAGTAAAGGAAATGTAGGCACAATATCGATGCAGCAAGAAAGGAAAGGAATCATAAGGGCGATGATAACTGCAAGAAAAAGACATGAGATAATAGAATGTACAAATGATAAGAACCATGTTAACTATTTATTTTTGATACGAGGACTTAAAATTAAGAGTTGAGATAAGAAATTTGGTGTTTTGAGACACCAAATTTATTAAACATAATTCTTGCAATATAACGAATGAATATCTATATGTATTGATTATGAGAAGAATGAGAGAGAAAAAAAATTAAAAAGGACTCGTGCATGACTGAAAGAATAAAAAACCCAAGAAATGAAGTGAATGGAAATGTATGATCCCAAAAAAATAAAAAAATAAAAAAAATTAGAGGATAAGTCAAGGAATGCATTCACAACCATTCAATATGAAATACAATAGAGAGAAAGCATAAAATCGAGATTGATTTTTTGTAGATGTGGTTGATTGATATGGTAGTGGCTTTGATGAATGGCATGCAAAGCACGATAAAAGTCTATAAACGAAATCTAAGTAGGAAGTGTGAATTTTTTCAATCTGAGTTTGGAGTATGTTGTGAAATTTGCAAGTATGATATGCTGAAATATTGTTTGAATGATGAATTGTAAAGAAAAGAAATATAATGTGGCCTCCAAGGAAACATTGTCTAGAAGAGTGAAAATTGCAGAGGATGATATACAAAGGAAGGAGAAATAATTGACCTAGAACTTATCAAGGTTACATCAAAAGGATTAAAGTGCAACAACAACAAATCAATAGGAAAAATGAATAGTAAGGGAAACTTAGATAGGTCTAGGGATATAAAAAAAAACAAAAGGTAATAAGAAATCTAGTGTCCAAGGAAAACAAGAAATTAGACATGCCACAATGTAAATTAGAGGTAATGGTTCTCATCAAAAGGAATCTCAATTCAAGAGGAGCTGTGAAAAGGAGAAACACCTAATGTTTCAAAATTTACCTCATTTTATCAAACGGTAGATCAAGGAAGCATATTTCGAGGGGGAGTATATACTATATAGATTATCACCACAGTTCACAACCATAAAGAAGCTAATATATTACCACTAATTTCCTTCTATCTCAAAAGAGTGAAACTTCCCAAATATGGCAGGGATAGTAGCATGCTAGAAGGTCAAGTGAATAAGCTCAAAGTCATTTTCAAGATCAAGAGAAGTAGCATGCATTTAGGGGGATTTCCCAAAGAAAGATTCAAGTAAAATCTTTGGTATTCACAAGTACAACAAAAGAATATTTGGTATCAATATTAAAGAGAATTTGCTGCATTGAAAATAGGGAATAGATGAGAGCATTTGAGCCATGATACAAATTCATAAATTGGTATCATCATTTTGGCCCACAATTAGTATCATAGGAAATCAGTAGTACAAGTGATAATGATTAGTCACTTGATGTTCCACTTGGAGGAGAATGAACGAATATTGGCACTTCAAAGTGAAGGATATATTTTCACTAAAAAGATGAAGAAATTAAAGGTTGCATCCTTGTATGTCTCATTAGTCAGTAGAGTCAAAAAATTAATATAGTCAAGTAGGGTGAGCATTTGTCTCTTGGAACAACTATTGGTATATCTAGGTATAAGTGCACATCAATAGAAGTAAGGTGGTATTTGGACCATAATGCATATGTATATTGTTTATGCTTGGTGTCAACCTCATTTGGGTGAATGAGCAACTAAAGCCCTTTGCCATTAATTTCAAAGGGGGCGAATGAGAAGACATTGGAAATTAAAATCAAGAGTGAGAGTGAGAGGATAATGGAACTTAAGAGTTATCAAAGTTAGTGGGAATTTCAACCATTAATGAATTCAATGAAGACAATCAATTCAAGTACAAGACAATGAATTCAAGTACAATCTTTGGTATTCATAAGTAAAAAAAAAGAATATTTGGTATCAATATTAAAGAGAATTTGCAACATTGAAAATAAGGAATATATGCGAGCATTTGAGCCATGATACAAATTCATAAATTGGTATCATCATTTTGGCCCACAATTAGTATCATAGGAAATCAATAGTACAATTTATAATGATTAGTCACTTGATGTTCCATTAATGAATTCAATGAAGACAATGAATTAAAATCAATTATCATCAAGAGCAAGAGTGAGAAGATAGTGGAACTTAAGAGTTATCGAAGTTAGTGGGAGTTTCAACCATTAACGACTAACATTGTCTAGTGTCAACTCAATTAATGACAAAGGGGGGATACTTTTGATGTGTTAGTAATTTGTTGTTGTCAATGACGTCAATTCTACTCATTGATTTCTATTGATGTCAATTTTAGGGGGAGCTTTTTGAGTACTCATGATGCTAGTGATATCAATGTTGCTTAAGGTGTCAAGTGTCATTGATTGTTGAGTGTAGGTTTTCGATTATATGACTTGAAGCCATGAATGAAAATCAGTTGGGTAGCCTAGCTTTGCAAACATTTTTCCTACATTTATCTTGATCAAAATACCATGAGAAAAGCTTTTTTAGATATCCCTCTCAAAAATATTTCCAATGGAATATATCACTTAGTATAACTCCCCAAGAATGAAGAGAAATCTAATTTTAACTAATGGGGTCCATACAAAATTCCATATAAGGCTAGGTTTCACATTTAGAAATGATCTGATCATCCAGGGTTAGGGGCATGTAAGGTGTCCATACTAAAATGATAGGCCAAATGGGAATATTCCAAATTGATTTTGCCACTACAATGTCATCCAGGGGCTTCCCAATAAAACACCCATGAAACAAGCCAAATACTAGATTTCTTAGATAGATTATGGACCCCCTGACACGTGCAAAGAATAATACGTGGTAGTGATGTGGTAGGTTGATGACATGGAAATAGGAGGACAAGACACATGGCATACAGATGGTAGTAAAGGTGGCATTGGGTGTTAGTGATGTGGCACTTTATGGTTATCACATGTTGAAAGTGGATTCTACATTTTTGGGTGGCCAAGTGGCCATTTCAAGTGACATGTGGTAGTGACATAAAGATAACATGTGTTGGGAAGAATATTGAGGGGGGGTGGGGAGAGAGGAGGGTGGGAAAATTAGTATTTTAAACTCAATTAAACTTTCCATTTCTCATTCAGAATTATGTATGCTATTGTAATTAAGTAAACGAGCGTATGTATGCAATTGTGATGACGAAAAATAACTTATATATAGTTAACTAAATTTTTATTTATTTCATCATTTGTTCAACTTCAGTGAATCATTACTTCATTAGCCATTAATTAAACATTAACCATGAGCAGTAAGAGAAGAATAAACCATCACACATAAGAAATACAACAACACACAAGGACATCAAGATTTTAGGTGGAAAGCCAATGTGGGAGAAAACCATCGTTGTTGTCATCTTTGTCTTCATATTTTATTATTAAATAAAACATCTTACAATATTGTAATGGAATATACTCATACCAGTACGCAGGAACCCACTTGTAAAATGATACAACCTTCTCTCATTCTCCAGCACTGTTGGATTGATGGGGCCTAGACCCAGGTTCAAAGTGACTACACAGTCCAACAAAACCCACTATTACCAGCCATTTTCGCAACGATATGCTTGCGCAGACCGAAGTCTCACCCAAGGCAATATAGGGGGATGCTAGAACTAAGATTCTGCATCAAGGAGGATAGAGGATCATGAATTTAGGGCTTTTCCTTCTTATCAACTCTTCGCAGATCAGATCTATCAATACTATAGGCGATGTTAAACACATCTATTGAAATTACTACAAACTGTGTGATCTTACTTAGTCATGAATTAAACAGAGTAAATAACCATATATAATATTGTGTTATTCAATTACAGATCAAAACCATTATTCAACATAAACATTCATAAACAGTAAGTAAAAAACAAACGCCTTAATGTAACTCAGATCTTCTCAACAGTTCTTTCATTAATAGTCATATATTTCTCATAGATTCAGCTTCACCCTGCGCACACATCTATAGGGGTTTACACACATAACTGCAGACTTCCTAAGGTCTCCATGCGCATAGCTACAAGAGCCTTTTCTTTAACCCCAAAACATAGAATCTGATTCAAAATAGTCTTTCATCCAAATGCATTTCATCCACTTCTACTTGATTGCCTATGAATTTTATCTAGAATCCTTACATAGATTTGACATTTACAATACCATGGTCCAAAACCATGGGTGGGGTCCAACATTCACAAGATATCCCATCCCACTACATAATAGGGGGCTTTAACCCACCCCAAAGCCCATATGACTCAAAATAGACTCTGCATTGCGCTCCTAGATCTGCAGAGTCTTTCCTTGCTGCTTTCTTCAAGGGGATCCCATCTCCAGGAGGTCCCCAACACAAAATAGTGACTCATCCCGAGTCACAAAGCTGGGGTGCCATCGATCTTAGCTTTGATTATGCTCAAGGCATCCTTCAACTGGGGTACTGCTTCGGCACACTACTTTTCAAACTTCTTAATCTCTCCAAGGAGTGTCTCTGAAACCTTCTTAGATGCCTTTTGTTCGACTCCATGTTGCGTTGTGCGCAGTGCCTTCAAATTATTTTCCTCCATTTGGGAGAGCTGGCTAGCCTCAACTTCCCATGGTTTTAGTCTATTTGTAAGTAGTTGCTCCTTCCTACGTAGCTCATCAACCTGTTCCTGTAAGAATTTACCCTCTTGGAGATGGGTAAGCCTTTGCATTGGTGCTAAGGTATTAGAAGTGACCTTAATATGATCCATTTGTTCCAGCTTCTCACACACTTTGGCCTGTAACTTTTGCACCTGAGGGTCCTCCTGCAAAGAGGCCCATACATCAAGAACTTCCCTGAAGATATGCGCACACTCCTGTATGCGAGACTCAACATGTTCTGATGCAACTTTCAACTCAGTTACACGCTGCTCTCGGACTTCTAGAGGAGTGGCAAGCTGCAATTGCATCAACTATATTCATCTACTTTTCTAAGCACGCTTCACCAACCTTGGCCATGGAGTCCTTAACTTTGGTAGCCAACTTGGCCACTTTCTCTTTCAGCGTACCCGCAGCCTGGATCTAGAGCTATGGTAGCTCATTGCACGCTTTATAGATAGCCTCCTCCAGCTTATGTCATTGCATTGCTTCTGCCATGCACTCTCTACTTTTCCTTAGCAATGCTTTTTTGTTCATTCGTAACATCCTGAATGATCAGGATGGCCCACTGGTCTCTGATCTTTAGCTCCTCATCAATGCCCTGGTAGATTTCATGTAAATCCTATAGTGGCATCACATTGAGATTAAACTTTGTATTCAACAAGAGGGCCATCTCCCTTAGCTACTATGTTGTGTTGAAACTTAGTGTGCCTACAGGGATAGGCACCGTGTGGGCATTAGATGTTAGCGCCAACTTGTGCACAGTTGTGCTTGTACCAGTCAATGCCCTGCTTGGTTGAACCATGCCCACTTGCAATCCACTCACGCTCGCTTGAACAACGCTTGTGTGCACCTGCAAGTCTTGCAAACCCTTGTGAACATCTGTTAACACTTTCTTATATTTTTCTTCAATACTGCCCCATAAGTGCTCAATGGCTTGCTTAATGGTATCACCATTTTGATCAAGGTCCCCTTCAGTAAGGACCATGGCTTGTGGGCCAGCGGATCTATCGGACTTCGAATTCTTTCGCATGCCACCCTTATGTGGTTGTCTTTGCTTGGTGGTAAAAGGGGAAGGTGGATCTGTGCTAAGATCACCGCCAAGAATATCATCCCCTCCTGTGTCTAAAATCTGTGTATCAGGTTCTGTCTAACTCACGAATGTGACCTTTGTGTACTTCTTTCCTGTTATCTTAGCGGGCTTTGCCCCACTTGTTCCTGCTTGCACCGTGCCTTCAGGGAGCAGAGTTAACCAATCACTGAGGTAGTCGCTCATTATGGCCTCCACATCTTCTTCCTCGACCAGGTATGGAAACTCGGACTTCGCTTGGATGTGTATATGATGGAAGTTCGCTTTGAACTCTGCTACTCGGCGATATTGCTCCACAATGCTTGGTGATAACCAAGGCTTTTGGTTAATCACTGACCGCAAGCTCATCTCAAATCCCACCCAAAAAAACTTATAAGCCATAACCCTCGATGGCTCTGCCGAATGCCACAGTGAAACATATTTGGCTGCTTCACATAGATCAGAGTCTATAGAGTTGAACTGTGACTCCTTAGGTTCTCTTCACTCCATCAATGCAATGAGAAGGAGAAGCCACACATAGTGGAACTGCTTGCCTTCTTCTTGTGCTGCTCTACAATCGACGAGGAATTCAACACATAAGTATCCTTCCCAGTTATAGACTATGACCTTGGCACACTCTGCAGCTAAAGCTATGAGAAGCGTGACAACCTCCTCTTTGTGGCTTTTCCTCATAATCTTCCCCGCAAGAATGTGTGTGGTGAATCACACAATTCTATCTGAAATGGAGTTAATTAGATAACATCGGGTTCCCTTGGTCAGCGCATAGTTGTTCTTCATCTTATTCCTAAGCTAATTATCTTGGTTTTTTCCCACAAAAGCCTTCGCGGGGTCCGAACCAAAGCAAGAAAAGGCCGTGATTCTCCTTATGAGTGTCTGAGTAATGGGGATCTTCTGCCCCATCCACAAACAATCGTCATACACTAAGTCCAGCAATTGGCGCACACAAATAGTGTTGTTATTCCTTCTTTATAGGTCTGCTAGCATATATATCTGAAGCTCAAACTATGTGTATTTGCTCCGATCATTAAAATCTTAATCTTCCATTCTGAGTTGAGACACTTTGGCCAGTAACTTGACGGTTTGTATTTTTATATTAAAAAAATAACCAATTATTATTATTATTATTTTTTTTTAACGTATGTTCCTTGTAAAGATTTTAAACACTTTTTCATGTTAACGTGATGTATCAAAGGCAACCGAAGTTTTCTATCTTCCAATATTTTATAATAATTTCAAGGTGAACTTAAATCTAGAATAACCAATCTCCAAGGGTTGGAAGCTGGTGCAACGCATTTGAGAATGTGCCCATGCCGGAAGAGCCGATGCATGTATCAACGACAAACGAAGTTTTCATCTTCCAACATTTTATAGTAATTCGAGGGTGAACGTAAATCTAGAATAACCAATCTTCAAGCGTTGGAAGCTGATGCAGCGCATTTGAGAATGTGCCCATGCCGGAAGAGCCGCTAGAGAAGGGGACGAATGAATCAATTGAGCAGTTGTCAAAGACCACCCAGCAGTAATTATTCAGTTTCCCAAGGTCCATGAACTGGAGTCATCAATATTTCAGACCCCTCCACCGCTTGCTCTCTTTTAATATCGAGTAAGGGTTTTTTCTTTTCTTTTCTCATTCTACTATTCTCCTCCTCGAACTTATCTTTCTTCATTATAGATCCATGTTTTCAGGAAGAGATCCATGGCTCCCAGAGATGGACAAGGCGATGTTAATCACGATAGAGGTAATGCCATTTCCGCCAAGGAAGTGCATTACAGAGGCGTGAGAAAAAGACCTTGGGGTCGATACGCGCAGAAATGAAATATACCTTCAGTAATAATCGCTTGTGGCTGGGCACGTTTGATACCGATGAGGAGAAAGCCAGAGAATACGACAAAGCCGGCAGATATTTGAGAGGGTCCAGAGCCAAAACAAACTTTCCTGTTCGTCATATTGATCTCTTCCTTGAAATGGGCCGTCACTGCCAGAGCTGCACCACCCAAAACAACAGTACTGCACTCGACTCCCGGACTCCACCTTCAACAACCCATCCCGCCCCTCCATTTCCTTGTGTTGCGCGATTGTCAATTCGTGGCAACAACAACAACAACATGAGGTTGTTTCCCAGATCCGCTATCGCCAAACAAGGGAAACCCTGGACTCACCTTTCCATGAATCAAGGAGACGAAATGGAGGATCACAAAGTCAGAAGGATTTCTCCTCCTCCTCCTTCTGAGATCCTACTTCCCAATCAGATTCCTTGCGCTGATCGCCTTTGTTCTAACCCAAGTCCCTCCCTTGATCTTGTGGAGTACGTTATCGATCTTCTTCAGCAGCACCCGATGGTGACCAAGTTGTTCGGGTAGATTCTGGGGCCGAGTAGACACAAAGGTCACGAGTCGGTGGAAGAGTGCGTACTGAAAAATGTAATTCCTGCTACACGTAAGTCCATTAGTTTTCCTCTCCTCGTGAAATGGATAACGAAATGTCACCAATATTCGATTTGAATCTTCCCACTGCAGCACAGGAAGATGATAAAGATGAGAACAACTCCTCTCTCACTTTCTCTTGGATTCGATATTTAAATTTACCAGCTGGCGTCCATTGTTATATTTTGTTACGAAGTCGATCCACTTCAGTTCATTCTATTTTGCTAGCTTGTTGTTACCGATTTTTTCAATTTAACCCTTTATTTATTTGAGTGAAAATTGGCATAAGGGGTTACTAAATTATCAACTCCTGCAATTTTATTGTATATGGAGTAGCTATGGATTTTCAATTTCAATATCCGATCATGGACGCTCATAGTTTGTTGGTTTTCATTGGGATATTGGTTGAGTAAATTTGTTTCAATCCCATGTATTGGACTTCTTTTACACTTTTTTTACACCATGGAAAAAATATTTCATATAACCATGCTTTGATGTGTTTCCAACCCAATAATTTTGTGTTAGTTATGTGAGCAATTTCTTTGAATTTAGATTTGTTATTACATAATTATCATTTTTGAAATTGGATACTTAACTAATTTTCATAACTTCTTCTGTGAACTTAATTCATAGTTTTGCCAAGCAATTCTTGACGTATAAAATTACTTAACACATTCCTAAAACCAGCCTAGATCCATCTTACTCTGGATCTATCATGCGCCGAGAGGGATAGAACACTATTTTGAATACTGAACCACGTAATAATCGTAGAAATCAACATCTACACTATTCAATTATTTAAATATTTTTCTGGAACTATTGTACTAAAAATCATACTTTTCTCTCTTGCTCTTCGATATTAATAGGTTGAATTACTAGAACATACAAATAAATGTACATTGTCAATAATTTTTCCTTCTTACAATGAAATTAATGCAAAATGTTAATCCAATCACTTTAAAATTAATGTACCATCAATGTACATCCAATTATATCAAATAAAAAATCAATGTTTACACTGAAATCAATGCATATAATGCAAATAATGAAATAGGATTAGAAAACAACATTTACAGTGAAATGGATGCATCTAATGCAGGTAATCAAATAGGATTAGAAATCAACATCTACACTGAAATTAATGTATCTAGTGCAAGTAAGAAAATAATATTAGAAACCAACATCACTGAAACCAATGCATTTAGTGCAAGCAATCAAATAGGATTAGAAATCACCATCTATACTGAAATCGATGCATTTAGTGCAAGCAATCAAATACAATTAGAAATCGTGTACACTGAAATCAATGCATCTAGTGGAAGTAGTCAAATATAAGTAGATATCAACATCTACACTGAAATTAATGCATCCAGTGCAAGGAATCAAATAGGGTAAAAAATCATCGTCTACACTAAAATCAATGCATTTATTGCGAGAAAACATATAGGATTAGGAATCATCTACATTGAAATCAATGCATATAGTGCAAGAAATTAAATATAATTATAAATAAACATATACACTAAAATCGATGCATCTAGTGCAAGCAATCAAAATGGATTAGAAATCTCCATCTACACTGAAATCAATTCATCTAGTGCATGAAATCTTCTTCCCTCTCTCCCCCCTGGAAGTACATCTTTGTTTCCTTCCCTCTATCCACTCTCTCACATACTCCCTTTCCTTCCTATCTCTCCATTTCTCTCCTACATCTCTATCGCTCTCTCTCTTCACCCTCCAAATCTGTTACTATATCCCTACCTCTCTCCTTCTCTCATCCCTTCTCTTCATATATCATTCTTTGTCTCTTTATCTCATCCGAAAACATACACACTCTCTCTCCATCTCTCCCTTGTCACTTAATCCCTCTCTCCACTTATCAATCTCTCTGTATTTCTTCTTCCCTCCCTCTCTCCCCCTCTAAATCCATCTCTCTCTCTCTCTCTCTCTCTCTCTCTCTATATATATATATATATATTCCCTCCAATTTTCTCTCTTCCCCCATTACTCTCTTCCTCTCTCTCAAGTCCTCTCTCTTGTCCTTCCTCTCTCTCCAATCCTCTTTCTTGCTCTCTTTCTCTCTCTCTCTCTCTCTCTCTCAACATCTACACTAAAATCAATGCATATAGTGCAATAAGTCAAATAGGATTATGAATCACCATCCACAATGAAATCAATGCATCTAGTGAAATAAATCATCTTCCCTCTCTCCCCCCTCCAACTCCATCCCTCTTTTCCTCCCTCTCTCCACTCTCTCACGTCCTCTCTTTCTTCCTTCCCCTTTCTCCCTTTCTCTCCCATGTCTATATCTCTCTCTTTCCCTCTCTCTCCCTCTCTTCACCCTCCAACTCTGTCAATATATCCCTCCCTCTCTCCTTCTCCGCCCATTCCCTCCATCTCTCCTTTTTCTTTTTATCTCACCCCAAAACATACACACGCTCTCTCTATTTCTCCCTTTTCACTCCCTCTCTCTCTCCACTTCTCGCTCTCTATGTATTTATTCTTCCCTTCAACTCCATCTCTCTATCCCTCCCTCTCCTCCTATCTCCCTCCCTCTCTTCTCCTCTCTCTCTTCCTTCCTCTCTCTCCCTTCCTCTCCTACCTCCCTCTCTCTTCCCCCATCTCTCTCTTTTCCCTCTAATCCTCTCTCTTCCCCCATAACTCTCTCTCTCTCTCTTCCCTCCAATCCTCTCACTATCTCCATCCCTCTCTCCTCTTCCCCCCCCACCCTCTCCATATTTATGTCTCCCTCTTCCTCACGTACCCTTTTCTACCTCTCTCACTCCTCTCCCTCTCTCTCTTCTTTCCTCCTCTCCCCTCTCCTTGATTTTATCCCCATCTCTCCCTTCTCACTCCCTCTATCTCTCCACCTCTATCACTCTATGTCTTTGTTCTTCCCTTCCATATATATCTAGAGTTAATATACATCATGATACCTTAATGTATATAATAATATAGAAAATTTAATATTGTATTAATCCAAAGTTATTAAATATAATAATATTAATATGAATATTAGATTTAATATTATTATTATTATTATTAATATTTTGATATTAATATTAAGGATAATAATGGTTTTTTTGGTATGATATTAATAATAATTTGGCTCATAATATTTGACCTATAGGATTCACCTAAATAAAACATATTTTTTGAGTGTTGGTAAATATAAAGAGATTTATAGAGTAAATATAAAAAATAGGTTTTATTTATTTACCATACCTCTTTTATTTACAATAGTATTTGGCCCATAGACTTGGTATATAGTTAGATGTTGATTTATAATGATATTTGATATGTTTTTATATATTTATCATGCCTCTTTATACCTCTTTTATATTGATTTATTTATTTACCATAGCTCTTTTATAAATATGGTATCTAGCCCATGGTATTAATAATAATTTGGCCCATAGTATTTGGCATATAGGCTTCACCTGAATAAAACTTGTTTTTTGACTTATTCTAAATATAAAGAGGTTTACGGAGTAAATATAAAAAAAAGGCTTTATTTATTTAGTGGAAGTAGTCAAATATAATTAGAAATAGTAAATATATTTAATTTAATTTATTTAATTTTCATCTTTTTTTCAGTGGAAATAGTAAATATCCAAACCACATATTTAAATATTTATTAAATATTAAATAGTAAATATTGCCATCCGTTGGCTGGAAATTTTCAAGTAATATCCATGCTCAATACTCAACTTCGGCCTTCATCTCCCAAGTATTTCCGACTAACATTTATCTTTCAAGGCTTTTATAATATAATTTATATTTATAATATGATTTCCTGACAGTAGATAATTCACGAATATGCATGGAACTTGAAATGGGACCGTGATAGCTTGACTCATTCTCTCAATCCACGTCGTCCATACTAAAGCAGCAAAAAATAAGGATCGACAACAAAACCTTTGCGTTATCATGTAAGGAAATTAGGAGAATTCAAAGGTGGTTTGGGAAAGATTGTCTCGCAAGTTTTTTTGTTTGTTTGTTAAATCGTTTGTGATTCTTTAAAAATTGTATGGCTTTTTTGAGAAAGACCAAGGAAACACTTTCCGTACCATTTCCGTTTCTTCGCTATCTTGTTGTCGTATTTCTGGTCATATATGTCTAGGCATGGTTTCAAGCCAAGTTTATTGAAATTTTAGAATATTCGTTATTGCCGTATGGAACTTTGAATTATATTCATATTTAATAATGTTTGATTGACATTGTTCTGGCCATGTATCTTCTCTTTTTTTTTTGGTTCTAATGGCAATAGATTCTTCCCACAAAGTTCGTGCTGCTGTATCACTCTTTGTACTCGTCCTTTGTTATCTTTGGATCATTTGTTGGACATCAAATTAATTTCTCTTATCTGAATATTACATGTTTAAAATCCCGAAATTAAACGGTTTAATTTATCTACAACTAAAAACAGGACCACAGGCAGGGATTTTGACTTGTCTAAGTATTCTGACATTACCTAAGAGAACTCGAGCTCGGGAGCTTCCAGTTCGAACCGCGCCACAGAACCAAATGCGACTCACCTCTATGTTCGATCAGAGCTGAGTTGTTTTAATTTTTTTGGGTTTATTTATATGATTATTAAAACTTATTTATTAAGCCGACACTTATTTTTTATTTTTATTTTAATTTAAAACTTCAGCCGACATTAAGGACGTGACGCACCTGACATCGGGGTCATACTAGGCTGTAGATGCACCTCTCGGCGCAAAAATTGAGTCAAACCTAATAATTTTGTGTTAGTTATCTGGGCAATTTCTTTGAATTTAGATGTGTTATTACATAATTATCATTTTTAAAATTGGATACTTAACTAATCTTCATAACTTTGTTCCATGAACTTAATTCATAGTTTTGGCAAACAATTCATGACCTATAAAATTACTTGACAACACATTTCTAAAAAAATTGAGTCACTCATCTTCTACAGTAGCAGTTGATGGGAATGTGGTTATGTTAGACTCCTGTATTTCACAGTATCAAAAGGTGAAATATTTTTCATTCTGAAAATAATATTCCATAGCTATCATTTATTTTCAGAGAAATAAAGGGAACTTCTCACTATCAAGAGCTTCAAAGAAATCAATCTGCCTTTTCGTTTAGTAGAAGGAATAAAGTGTTGCGATAAGGTTTGATGGTGATCAAACTTCATTTATGCTCTCATTCCATTTCATTGACCCTCTTTGCCCGCTAATTTCCTCCATATTCTGAAATGCTATCCAATTCAAACCCCAAAACCTACATGCATAACCTTTGGAACTTATTACTCTATAAACCCTTTTATATTAAAGTTCGAAATTCCATGGTTATAGATCCACCCACCCACTAGCAGCCATATCATTGTTTCACTTAAACTTATCTTATTCACAGCTCCACCCCCATACTCGGTTGCTTAATACATATATATATGTCGCATAAACCGCAATAAACACCCCAGTTCCTTTATATCCTAAGTCTGAAACCTCTATCTCTCTTCACAATCACACATTGCAAGATTCAAAGGATAATCGTCCAAGGACAAATGTTATAGTCGTCGAAGTGCGATATGCAGGACTGGCGGGACCCATATTATCCTCGTATACACCTCGAATACTTTGAAATCCTTCATATCATGGTTCGAGCGGCTTTTTCCATTTCTTAACTAAAATCACTTATATGCTTGGGAAACCTTATGGTGGGGTTTGTTTCCCGAGCACAATTGCAAACTGTAGTGTTTAAAGGTTGGGCGCGAAAGGTAAACGTTAAGATCACCGAAGTGCGATGTGCGAAGTGCGGTGGAGCCCAGTCGTATATCACAGATTTTAAAGGATGGGTGTTGTTGAGATTGCAACAAGATGATGAGCTTAGTGGAAAGGAGTCACTTTAACTAAGTGGGCCCGCAGGCTATTTTTGGCGCAAAGTCTATTTTTAGACTATGTCTATTTTTAGACATGTGGATCATGATTCTATGAGTTGCAGGATGCTATTTGTGGAGGGTTGGTCAAGTTGGAAAAATAGATGGAATTCTATTTTTAGACATACTGGGCAGAATCTATTTTTAGATTGCCAGTCTAAAAATAGATATGTCAAATATTATTAGCTCTTAATGATATTTAGACTCTAAACATTATCTTATTCTCTTGGAGCACTTCAGTTTGATGCCTAGAAGTGGAACATGCAGCTGACAGAAGGAATTACGCTATTCTTGAGGGTTTAGTGGAGCTATTGCTTGAAGACTTCAGTTAGAACTCATGTGACAGAGTTTGGTGGAGTTGATTGAGGAAGTTAGTGGAGTTGTATTTAGTTTAACTAATCTAAACATAGTTGAGCTAATTGTATCTAGTTTAATTGATTGATACAATTAGTGAGAGTGGTGTGAATTAATTATTAATTAATTCACTAATTATAAACTCATTAATCAACTAAAGAATACATCAGTTAACTTCAGTGCATTGACAGTTTCAGTGGAGACCAGTGCAGAGGTAGGTGAAAGAGCAGGTTAACTATCAGTTGTGACTATACTGTTTCTATTTGCAACACACAGATAGGTGGAGTAAGCCGATGAGGATTGCGCAGTTCAGGCCAGGTGGTTATCTATTTAATGAAGCCATCCCATAGCTTTGAAAACGCAATACAGGCTGGCTATCAAGTGGCTAAGGATTGGAGCATGTGTTTTGCTAGATCTAGCTTGATAGTGTGTAGCAATTGAGGGTGTGCATGAGAGCTTGTGAGGAGCTTTGTACTATGATTGTTACATGATCTCCATGGCATGTATAATATACATATAGTTAGGGTTTTCAGCTTTAAGCTTTCCCATTAAATACTGTGTTCATATGTGTGATTGTTTGTGGTTTTAATGTGTGCATGCAATTGATTTTATTTCCGCATGTGATGATCAATGGTAGGAGAGATTCTGTATTATGCATGAAGCTAAAATAGTGTGTGATCAGGAGAATCTTGGTGAATAATATATCAGTTATTCAAATTTCTACAGGTGTGTGTTAAGTCCCTATAATAGTGTAGTCCCTTATTATGTTAGTGTAGCCCCCCTTATTTTTATTGTTGTACTGCTATAACCCCCATATTGTTATTATTGTGCCCTTACATTATTATTGTTAGGTTGGCTAGGATTACATTATGGCCCTATGGACTCCTATATATAGAAAGGAGGTTTTGTCATTTGTATCATCCAAGAATTGATCATTCATGTAATGTATTGGAGGTTTCCCCCTTGAAGTGGCTTATTTATAAGGCGTTGATATCTCTTTTCTTCTATTTTTGGAGCTGGTTTTCCAACATTTGGTATCAGAGATTTGGATTCTAGGGTTTCACTGCTCCAAATAGGTCATCGTGGCATTTTCACTATAACTTGTTTTCTATGAAGGTTCAGAAGCTGAAATTTTTAGAGTGCGAAGCCAAAATCCTGAGGAACATCGTCACAAAATTTCAGAGTGTGGTTCGCAATATTTTCGGAGATATGATCTGTGGAAGTTAGGGATTTGTGCAGGCTCCTGAATTTCACTTAAAACGATCATCTCGGTATTTTCACTATAACTTGTTTTCTACGAAGGTTCAGAAGCTGAAATTTTTAGAGTGCGAAGCCAAAAACTTGAGGAAAACTGTTACAAAATTTCAGAGCTTGGTTAACAATATTTTCGGAGATATGATCTATGGAAGTTAGGTCTTTTTCAGGCTCCTGAATTTTATCTCCAAGAGGTGATCCAGGAAAAATCTTCATTACTCTCTCTCTGAGCATCGGATCGGAATTATGTAAAAAGTGACTGGAAGTACATGGACTATAGTTTCTTGTCTATCAATTTTAGTGCCAAAGGAGGAAATAATGACAAGTAGCAAGTAGTACAAGTTCTCTCTACTAAACTAGTCCATAATTAGGTCATCGTAGGAGATTGGGCACAACTTTTTCTTTAAGAATCCAAATCAGGTCAGACCTGCAGCATTCGAAAGAGAATTCAGAGAGCTACTTCAGTGCTAAATTTCAGATATTGAAGATCCTAAATCACAGATATAATTCAGTTTCAATATCGAGCTCCTGAAAAGCAAGAAAAAAGTGTGTATTTTTTTCCAAATTGCATAAGTCTTGTGTAAAAACAAAAATCAGTTTGAAGTGATTCCAAGGGCCTATTGAGCATATATTTCAGTATTGGCTTCTGAAATGCCTCCTAAAAATAATTCCATACCCATTAAGCCCTCAAAAAGCTATACTATGATGCATGAGGAGGAAGAATTGTAGTATGAGATATCAAAATTACGGTACCAAGTGCAACAAATTTCGATCATACGAAGAGAAACTAAAGATGACATAGATGGTTTAAAAGCAGAAATGGAGGCTAATTTGGATTGTTTGAAGGATCAAATAATAGTGGAAGATCACATCGAGCATCAAAAACAAGTTCTCCAACTCTGAAAGGATAATCTAACTTTGGTGCAGAATCTAATGAAATAACAGGAAGATCAACATCACATCGAAAGAAGTTCTGAAGCAGTCACAAAAATAAGAACTCGACAAGTAAGATCAATTTTGGAGTATCTCAGCAAGTGGAAGAACTTTCCTGTAGAAGATTCCACATGGGAGGATGAGAATTTTATACAGAAGAGTCATGAAATAATCAAGCGTTGAGGAAAACACTTGTTTGAAGGAGAGGGGCATGTTAAGTCCCTATATTAATAGTGTAGTCCCTTATTATGTTAGTGTAGCCCCACTTATTGTTATTGTTGTACCCCTGTAACCCCCATATTGTTATTATTGTGCCCTTACATTATTATTGTTAGGTCAGATAGGATTACATTGTGGCCCACTAGGATTAGATTATGGCCCCATGGACTCCTATATATAGAAAGGAGGTTTTTTCATTTATATCATCCAAGAATTGTTCATTCATGTAATGTAATGGAGGTTTCCCCCTCGAAGTGGCTTATTTCTAAGGCATTGATATCTCTTTTCTTCTATTTTTGGAGCTGGTTTCCCAACAGCATGGGAGGTAAAGGTTAAAGTCAAACGAAGTGTGAGCGCAGATCGCAATGTTTAAAGTGCGGAGATAATAGTTATGATCGTCGAAGTGTGATATAGGATAACGTGGTAGGGTGATGAGGCAGATGACGTGGTCTCGATCTGATCACAATCCAAAATCGTAAAACTTAAAGGATAAGTACGAAGGGTAAATGTTAAGTCTTGCGTCATGCGAAGTGTGTAGATGCGATGCAGCTCCAAGATGAAGTTTATAATATTTCAAGTCTAGGTAAATGTTTTTTTATGCTATTTCGTTTGAAAAAGGGTTAAACACAAAAGGAAAGGACTCAGGTAGCAAAAGGGTCGGGGCGGGTCCCACCCATGTGCTATGTCATTCCACCTTTAATCGCCCTCCACCTTTCCTCCCTCTCCACTCTTCTCCCTACATCCAATGACCCTTATCCAGTTTCGGCCTCCCCGTAGCATTCAAACTTTATCATGAGGGGGGCGGAGGGGAGTCTGAAATGGGCAGTATACTATACCGCCCATCTGGCTATGTGTCGCGCCCAATATTACTCAGCACCCCCCTTGTCCAATACCGCTTACCAATCTCACCCCCCCTCTGAAAAGTTGTTTCCACTGTCCTCCCAAACCGCCGTCGTTGTATAACTATTTCCAACACTGCCACACCATGTCCTCCATCATCCATCCCTGTCCACCAACCGCCATCCCTCCAGAGTCAGGCATACAAAGTTTGAAAATAATTTTATGAAGAAAAAAGGGTTAAACACGGCTGAAAGGGCTCGGGTAGCAAAGACACCAAGGGTCGAGTCGGGAATTTATGCAGAGATATAAAAACACAAACCAAAGGGGCAATAGAAACACATCAGCACAGTCACTAATCAATGAAAATAGCCAGCACTACACCAAACTTAATTACCCAACACTGGTTATCTAAAGAGCAAGGTCTGATGTCAGGACTACTTTATTGGCCACCTCTTAAGCGTCAATCGAACCAATTTCCAACCACTCTATAATTAATAACAGATTTCCAAAAGCCACTGTTGCAGGCCAAGCTAGTCTTATCACCGTCGGCATGTTTCCACTTGTCAAGTTTTGCTTGAATGTAATTACTGCAGTAGATAGACTGGCTGAATTAAGTTTACTATAAATACTATATGCATTGGCAATGTAAAAAGACGCCCCAGAAGGTAAAAAACATTGCAATAAGACTCATTCTATTGTAAGCACTCTTTTTTGGATGAATGAAGGCTTAAGCTGTTTTCCAGATTCTTGTGTTATTCTCTGTGGTTAAGTATTTTCCCATGTAATTTGTGATTCTTCTGTTTTACATACTGTTTTATTTATTTACTACGGATAGAATCTTTTGTGTAGGATTTACCATATGGTACCCTACTTAGTCTTGAAACAATACATTATGTTTTCCTCTAAGACTTGGATGTATAATTCAGAGACGGTCTACTCTACATCCATTTTGATACCGGAATGTGGAATTCAATGTAATATCCCAAAATGGGAACACTCAGCAATACCTGCTAGAATAATGCACTTTTCAAAAGTATGTGCACTAAAATGAGTTTGCAACCCTTGGATCCCTTAGATCTGTAGATCTAGCATCTAAATCCAAAAGGGCAGAAAAAAAAAATCAAACTAGGTGAGGTAAACAGACCTCCCACACCTAGTATGGCTGAAAAACACCCAAGAATGGGGCTACAACAATATGCAACAGTACTGCAGGAAAATAACATAGTTTTAGAGAGAAACAACATGAGACCAATAAGGAGGTGAATATTCACTTATAAAACAATAAATCAGATCCATATTGAGGCCCATACATTGTATAATAGAATGTAGAAGACAAGAATAGAAGAAATGCCTCAAGAAAGAGGGTTGCAACACATGTATTGACTGAAAAATGGATTGACAGCGTTATTTTTATTAGTTGCAGCAACTGTATATTATACTCTAGATCTAGAGCAGATCTGTGTACAAAATATCAGATCTATTTCATATCTGTACACTAGAAAGGCTCCTTTACAAGTTCCCCTTGGGGTTTTGATCAAAACATGCAACACAGAGAGTAGATATGAGATCTAAAGAAGAAGATCTGCAGTAGTATTAAGAAATTTCTAAAGATGAATACAATAGAATCAGATCATATATGTACAGAAGATGGATCAGAAATCTAATCCATGGATCACCATAGTGAAGGGAAGAACCCCAACGCCAAAGATCTCTCCTCAAAAAGTGTGTGAAAACACCATGCTTGCAAATAACACAGTCCTGGAAAGAAAACTACGCTGTAGGTGAAAGAGCAGGTTAACTATCAGTTGTGACTATACTGTTTCTATTTGCAACACACAGATAGGTGGAGTAAGCCGATGAGGATTGCACAGTTCAGGCCAGGTGGTTATCTATTTAATGAAGCCATCCCATAGCTTTGAAAACGCAATACAGGCTGGCTATCAAGTGGCTAAGGATTGGAGCATGTGTTTTGCTAGATCTAGCTTGATAGTGTGTAGCAATTGAGGGTGTGCATGAGAGCTTGTGAGGAGCTTTGTACTATGATTGTTACATGATCTCCATGGCATGTATAATATACATATAGTTAGGGTTTTTAGCTTTAAGCTTTCCCATTAAATACTGTGTTCATATGTGTGATTGTTTGTGGTTTTAATGTGTGCATGCAATTGATTTTATTTCCGCATGTGATGATCAATGGTAGGAGAGATTCTGTATTATGCATGAAGCTAAAATAGTGTGTGATCAGGAGAATCTTGGTGAATAATATATCAGTTATTCAAATTTCTACAGGTGTGTGTTAAGTCCCTATAATAGTGTAGTCCCTTATTATGTTAGTGTAGCCCCCCTTATTTTTATTGTTGTACTGCTATAACCCCCATATTGTTATTATTGTGCCCTTACATTATTATTGTTAGGTTGGCTAGGATTACATTATGGCCCTATGGACTCCTATATATAGAAAGGAGGTTTTGTCATTTGTATCATCCAAGAATTGATCATTCATGTAATGTATTGGAGGTTTCCCCCTTGAAGTGGCTTATTTATAAGGCGTTGATATCTCTTTTCTTCTATTTTTGGAGCTGGTTTTCCAACATTTGGTATCAGAGATTTGGATTCTAGGGTTTCACTGCTCCAAATAGGTCATCGTGGCATTTTCACTATAACTTGTTTTCTATGAAGGTTCAGAAGCTGAAATTTTTAGAGTGCGAAGCCAAAATCCTGAGGAACATCGTCACAAAATTTCAGAGTGTGGTTCGCAATATTTTCGGAGATATGATCTGTGGAAGTTAGGGATTTGTGCAGGCTCCTGAATTTCACTTAAAACGATCATCTCGGTATTTTCACTATAACTTGTTTTCTACGAAGGTTCAGAAGCTGAAATTTTTAGAGTGCGAAGCCAAAAACTTGAGGAAAACTGTTACAAAATTTCAGAGCTTGGTTAACAATATTTTCGGAGATATGATCTATGGAAGTTAGGTCTTTTTCAGGCTCCTGAATTTTATCTCCAAGAGGTGATCCAGGAAAAATCTTCATTACTCTCTCTCTGAGCATCGGATCGGAATTATGTAAAAAGTGACTGGAAGTACATGGACTATAGTTTCTTGTCTATCAATTTTAGTGCCAAAGGAGGAAATAATGACAAGTAGCAAGTAGTACAAGTTCTCTCTACTAAACTAGTCCATAATTAGGTCATCGTAGGAGATTGGGCACAACTTTGTCTTTAAGAATCCAAATCAGGTCAGACCTGCAGCATTCGAAAGAGAATTCAGAGAGCTACTTCAGTGCTAAATTTCAGATATTGAAGATCCTAAATCACAGATATAATTCAGTTTCAATATCGAGCTCCTGAAAAGCAAGAAAAAGTGACTATTTTTTAGAATTGCTGAAGTGCTTTTGTAAAAACAAAAATCGAGTTTGAAGTGTGATTCAGGCCTATTGAGCATATTTCAGTATTGGCTTACGAAATGCCTCCAAAAAACTAATTCCGCCACCCATTAAGCCCTCAAAAAGCTATACTATGATGCATGAGGAGGAAGAATTGTAGTATGAGATATCAAAATTACTGGGTATTCAAGTGCAACAAATTTCGATCTTACGAAGAGCAACCGAAGATGACATAGATGGTTTAAAAGCATAAATGGAGGCTAAGTTGGATGGTTTGAAGGATCAAATAATAGCTAATATGGATGATAAATTACTGGAATATGACATCGAGAAACAACAACAAGTTCTCCAACTCTCAAAGGATACCCTAACTTTGATGCAGAATCTAATGAAACAACCAGAAGATCAACATCACATCGAAAGAAGTTCTGAAGCAGTCACAGAAACAAGAACTTGACAAGTACGATCAATTTCAGAGTATCTCAGCAAGTGGAAGAACTTTCCCGTAGAAGATTCCACATGGCAGGATGAGAAGTTTATACAGAAGCATCAAGAAATAATTAAGCATTGAGGACAACACTTGTTTGAAGGAGAGGGGCATGTTGTCCCTATATTAATAGTGTGTAGTCCCTTATTATGTTAGTGTAGCCCCACTTATTGTTATTGTTGTACCCCAGAATTCCCTTATATTGTTATTATTATTGTGCCCTTACATTATTATCGTTAGGTCGATAGGGGATTACATTGTGGCCCACTAGGATTACATTATGGCCCCATGGACTCCTATATATAGAAAGGAGGTTTTTTCATTTATATCATCCAAGAATTGTTCATTCATGTAATGTAATGGAGGTTTCCCCCTCGAAGTGGCTTATTTCTAAGGCATTGATATCTCTTTTCTTCTATTTTTGGAGCTGGTTTCCCAACAGCATGGGAGGTAAAGGTTAAAGTCAAACGAAGTGTGAGCGCAGATCGCAATGTTTAAAGTGCGGAGATAATAGTTATGATCGTCGAAGTGTGATATAGGATAACGTGGTAGGGTGATGAGGCAGATGACGTGGTCTCGATCTGATCACAATCCAAAATCGTAAAACTTAAAGGATAAGTACGAAGGGTAAATGTTAAGTCTTGCGTCATGCGAAGTGTGTAGATGCGATGCAGCTCCAAGATGAAGTTTATAATATTTCAAGTCTAGGTAAATGTTTTTTTATGCTATTTCGTTTGAAAAAGGGTTAAACACAAAAGGAAAGGACTCAGGTAGCAAAAGGGTCGGGGCGGGTCCCACCCATGTGCTATGTCATTCCACCTTTAATCGCCCTCCACCTTTCCTCCCTCTCCACTCTTCTCCCTACATCCTGTTGTTCAATCCTCAGCAATAGCCACGAAAGTTCCTAAAAGATGAACCGGTCACACTAAAGTTATATGCCAAGTAGCAAGTGCCAAATCAAATCAGGCCGAAAGGGAAAAAGGGTGGTAAAACGCACATATATTGACACCAATGGATAAATGGCACTAAGTAAGGAGAGGCGGAACAATAGTTAACGACTGGCACAAAGGTACGGGAGACATGCCTTTGCAGATCAACTCATATACGAGAGAAGGCCTTTGATTATACATGACGGCGGTACGTAGAAATTCCGGGGGGGTCAAGCCGTGGGGTAAGGACAAGGCCCTTACCCCCGCGGAATTGCGACACGTGGCTAGGCTTCACGGCGGAGAAGTAGTAACAGGGTTAGGCCAAGAGATTATATATCGTGGTGGAGTTAAGGTGGGCCCGCTCAGGTGAGGAAGATAAGCGTTAGTCCGGCAAAGGGGAAGTCCTTCGTGTTAAAAGTGGATAACGCATATGGAACAACGGTAAGGTAAGTCCGTCAGGACAGCTGGTACTAAGGCTCGTACCAGTTTTTAACCCGACACGAGGCGCTCACCTATATCTAGAATTACCCAATCCCCACGCGCCACGTGTCTCAGTGTCAGTGTCCTTACGACACTTGCCCTCTGTTTTCTTACACTTTCCCCTTTTAACCTAAACAGTCCTCCCGAATGGTAAAAACTCTCGTATTCCTCTCTGGTAAATTATTTTCAGGTAGTTTTCCACAGCGATTACCAAGTAGGGAAGAGCGCCTCGAGCAACAAATGCATCATCGCCGAGCTGAAGAGTAAGGTGAAGGGAAATATCACCCTGGTCGAGGCTAGAAGCCTGATCTGGTCAGATATAATCGTGGCCGTGACTGAACAGTGGGAGTTCCTAACAATGATAGGAGAGCTAAAATCTACCCTTCCATACCTTAATAGGAGATTGAAGGAGGCCGGGGATAATCTGCCAACTAGAGCCCGACACGCCAGAATTTATATATCTTTTCTCTATACACTGAGAGCGAATGACGTGGTAAAACATGACATTCCCAGCAGATTTATGGAAATCAACGAATGTCGGAAAATGATAGAGAAAGAGGAGGCTCGATCGGCAGCTTCAAAGGCTCTCCAACGGGTCGCAGACATTGTGGAACAGTTCAACAAGGTATGGAACGAAATCATCACTGCTGGCCTCCCTTCATGTTGTGAACCAAACGCTCCTGCCGTACTCATGCACCCCGATCAATACACAGCACTTCTAGAGGCAGAAAGGGATCGGTCAGATCTTCAGATGGGCAAAGGAACTCAGCTTAAGGCTACTACCATCATCACAGCCCTCCAGAAGGAGTTTAGTCTCCTCCATATGATCAGGTATCGGCTCCCCACCCATGCAGACATCCACACCTTCGGTGAGGCATTTACCAGGGTAGAGAGACTCTCAGAGATGTCAGAACCGAATCCAGAAAGCCAGCGGAGGTTGACGTTAACCTTCGACCAAGATGCTGCCCTTCCACCAATGTAGCCTCCTCCGCCGCCTACTACACCACCCAATGATTTTCTATGACACATTATGTTTCATTCATGACATGGCCTTAACGGCCTTTACTTTCATTTCAGTTATGTTTGATTTAAATTTCCGAGTGGGCGGTTTTTCCTCACACTCTTGCATTTTTACTTTTACCTTGAACAATGATCTACATTTTGGTTTTAAGTTTGGCCCGGGGCCTGTTACGCATGATGGAAGAGTTGCTTTCCCCATCATGCCATGTTGTGGTTTTGATAATGATTGTTAACAATTTTGAGCATGCGAGAAAGATATTTTCAGAAAATATCTTCTCGATGAAAGGCAGAGAGAAGGCTATATAATACAGGAAAAAGGATGATACCAGGTTCCATTTTCTTCAGAAAATTGATTGTATTAGAATTTCCTGTGCGTCTGCTTTGTGAACAATTTGGTTACTGCCTGGAGGAGCCCATTGGGTTTCAATAATAAGAAGCTTTACTGTAATACGGATTCTGGACACGGTTGTATGGTGGTGTGTGTGCCTCTCTATCGTTAGTTTCATCTTTGCTCATCTCTCTTATATTACATCCTGGAATGCGAGTGTATTTTGTCTTTTGATATGAACTTATCGTGTTGATACTTATGTCAGTAGCAGTGTGACACTTTAAATGGCTCAGGAGTAATGTATTTTGCCACATGCATTTCACTCGTATTTACTATGTTGGTTGTATTGAAATGTTATCGACGGGAGTTCTTGGTATGTGTGGATTCTTAGATATTTAAGCCCATTTGTATGCCCTGAAGTTCTCCTTAGTATCATCTATGTGACAGCCGATATCCCCTTCTCGTTATACAGCTTCGCTATTGTTTATGATTACTTTCTCTGCCATATGTCGTGAATCTGGCCCTCATTATATTGATCTGTCTTATGATTGTCTGAAGCAGCAGTATCTAAATATAAGCATTCCATTCGTTCAGCGTTATTTGAAATGCCTCAAACTGTCCGAAGTTCTGGTTCCATTTTAGTTTGTTTTCTGTTTCAAAAAGAGTAGTGTAAGAGCTCTGTCACGTTAAGGGATGAAACGTTGTCTCAAATATTATCCTCGCTCTCCACACCCTCATAAGATGTCCTAGTAATCGGGTCCGTAACAACTCTAGGGCCGTCCTAGAGTTACAACATCTATCAGCCGGGAGGATCTTGGGCATTGGCTCCACCTGGGGACGGCACGTTTGTCCTCGGACGTGTCGAGAACTACGCAGACCGCCTGTAGACCTTCTCTGAACAACACTTTTCAGTTTCTAGAGCTGTGCCGTGTACAGATCTTCATGACATGCCTGTAATTGATGATAAACAAACAAAACATAATAGCAACTATTATACAATATAATACAGTCAGGCTTTCCAGCCTTCTTTAGAATTGGAAGTATGGTTTGAGGAATTGCCCATTCACAGGGGCTTCCAACAGATCCCCCTGTAAATTTTCCAGCTTGAATGTATTATTTCCTCCCTGCTCTGCGATCTTGAAAGGACCGAACCAAAGGGGGTCAAACTTACCATGTTTGCCTTTGTCAGCTCTGCGTACATCCCATCGGAGCACTAAATCCCCCACCTGCAGCTTCCTGTCTTTGGTGCGCTGGTCAAACAAATCTTTCATCTTCTCTTGATAGTCCACCAGCCTCTGATTCACCTGAACGCGCGTTTCCTCCAGTTCAATCAATTGATTGATTCTTCTAGTTGTGCCATCAGCTTCTTCCTGAGTCTCCTGCATGAAACGAGCCACAGGTAGAGCCAGCTGTATGGGGAATACAGCTGCTCGTCCGTATACTAGTTCATAAGGCGACTTCCCTGTTGCCCTTTTACTGGTTATCCTGTTTGCCCATAGAGCAAACTTCAGCTGAGAGTCCCAATTTCTCTGGTTCTCATTTATTGTCTTCTTCAGTGCTCTGACCAGTGTTTTGTTCGATGACTCGGCAAGACCATTGCCCTGGGGGTAGTAAGCTGTGGAGTGGCCCAGAGTGATGTTGTATTGTTGGCAGAAATTCACCATCTTAACCGATTTAAAAGCCTGAGCATTGTCCGTGACTATTCTGGCAGGACATCCAAACCTGGAGATGATGTTCTCTTCTAAGAATTTTATGACCACTGTATCTGTAGCATTTCGTGCGGGGATGGCCTCCACCCACTTGGTGAAGTAATCTGTAGCAGTCAAAATCCATTTGTGCTGCCCACTGGAGGGAGGGTGGATCTCACCTATGAAGTCAATACCCCATTGCTTAAAAGGCTCATCAACGTGCACAGGAATCAGGGGTAAAGCGGCTAGCTTTTGTTTCTCGGCAAACTTTTGGCATTTGTCACAGGCTCTAACCCAAGTGAAGACCTCTCCAAATAGTTTAGGCCAGTAGAACCCGACCTTCAGAATTTTCTGGGCTGTGCTCCTCCAGCTGTAATGCCCTCCGCAGATCCCCTCATGGAACTCGGTTATGATGTTCCCTACCTCCCCTTCGATGAGACATAACAGCAGTATGCCTGACGGATCCCTCCAATATAACTGTCCATTAGCCACGGCGTACTTTTGAGATTTAAGCCTCAAGGCTCTGTATTTGGACTTGTCACAGCTGGGTGGGCAGCTGAGTGTCAGGAGGTATTCAACAATTTCTTTGTACCAGGGGCTAGTGAGGTACTTCATCTGTATTTTTTGAGTTTCCATTTCCACTTCTGGCCTCCCTGTCTGTTCCTGAGATGCTTCATCTGCCATCATGGATAAGTGGATGCCCAGGGCTTGGTGGTTCGATTCTGATAAAATCTTCGCTAACCCCTGTCCTTTAATTAACTTGGTGGGCCTTATATCCAAGTCATATTCTTGTATCTTCGCAATCCATCGTCCCCTTCTGCCTTCACTGTCTCCCTGCACTAGGATGTCCTTAACTGCTGCTGCGGGTACAAAAGCAGTCACATGGGATTGTAAAATGTACATGCGAAAGGCCTTTAAGGACTTTACCAAGGCATAAGCTTGCTTCTCAAGTATGTTGTATTTCAGCTCTGCGTCATGAAGAACTTGACTAAAGAAAGCAATGGGTTGCTCATACCCATCCCCATTCTTCTGTAGTAGGACCCCCGCCACGGTGTGAGGTGATGCAAAAGAGAAAATCATGAAGGGTTCGGTGAAGTTAGGCTTTGCTAATACTGGAGCTTCAGCAAATGCAGTCTTGATCCTGGTAAACGCCTGCCTTGGTTCTGGTGCCCATCTTACTTCATTGTCCTTCTTTAACATGTCTGTGATGTGTCTAACTATTTCGGCATAATTGGGGATGAATCTTCTGAGAAAATTTATCCGTCCTAGGAATATTTGTACTTCTTTCTTGTTTCTGGGGAGAGAGATACCGTTTATAGCCTCCACCCTCTTAGGGTCGATTTTGACCCCATCTTTAGTTACTATATGTCCTAGGAGTTTGCCCTCTTCTAATGCAAAGAAAGATTTCTGAGGGTTGAGAGAGAGTCCATACCTCCTGCATTTCTCAAAAGTCTTCTGCAAATGCTGAACATGCTCGACATCATCCTTTGAAAAGACCGTTATATCATCTAGGTACACCACCAGGAACTTATCCTGTTCTCCCACAAAAGTTATGTCCATCGCTCTCTGGAACGTATCCCCTGCATTGATCAGTCCGAATGGCATCCTGGCATACATAAATGTTCCCCAGGGCGTGGTGAAAGCTGTCTTTTCCTGGTCCTCAGGGAATACGGCCACCTGATTATAGCCCGAGAACCCATCCATCATGGACATTCTAGAGGCCCCTACCACCTTTTGCAGAATATGATCCATCTTCGGTAGTGGGTAGTTGTCTTTTAGAGATGCCCTGTTCAGGTTTCTAAAATCCACACACAACCTGATTTCACCGTTCTTCTTGCGTACTGGGACTAAATTGGCTACCCATTCAGAATACCTGAGTGGCACTATGATTTTAGCCTTCAGTAACTTCTTTATTTCCTGCTCAATCGATGGTAACAACAGGGGATTGATCTGCCGGAGCTTTTGCTTGTGGGGTTTTGCATCGGCTTTCAAGGGAATTTTGTGCTGCATCACACCGATATCAAAGGTTTTCAAATCTTGATATGACCAGGCGAATACGTCTTTGTAGGTTTTAAACAGCTTTTGGTACAATGGTTTGCATTCATCTGGGACTTTCTTTGACAGCTTCACAATCTTTGGATCTTCTTTCGTGCCCAGATTCAGATCTTCAACCTGGTCCTCAGTCACCATTTTGTTTGGCTGTAATGGGACATCATCCTTATTGAACAGCCTTTCCAGAGGTACCAACCCTCGGGGAATGACATTTCCCTTTAGCTGTAGGAATCTGTGACCAGCTATCTTCTCTTCTAGCTTGTCCCCTGGAATGTCTTCGACTTCTTCCTCTTCACAATTGTCGATCTCTAAGTTTGAAAACTCCCCCACGGTCTCCAAAAACCTCTTCACCTGCTCCTCATCTTCGAAGACCTGCCAGTGCTTGACATTATCAGGAATTGAAGGCCTGTATCTTACCTCAATTTCGTATCTCAGAAGAGGGTTCTGAGGTGGGCGGAATGTACTAGCAGCTACAGCCAAGGAGTCTGCCATTCTGTTGTGCTCCCTGGGCATAAACTGAATGTTAAATGCTAGAAAGGAATTTTCCACAAGGTCCCACACTTCGTTTCTATAGGCCTTTAGCCTCGGATGCTTCGCTTGACACTGATTTCTCACCTGCCTCACCACCAACTCTGAGTCTCCCATCACCTTTAGACCTTGGATCTTCATGCTTCTTGCTGTTTGTAACCCAAATATGAGTGCCTCGTATTCAGCCACATTATTCGTGGCCTCGTATTCTAATTTGAAAGAGAGGGGGACCCATTGACCCATGGGTGAGATAAGCAACACTCCAGCCCCGTTTCCCTCTCTGGAATTGGCTCCATCAAAGTGGAGCGTCCAGATATCAGATCCACGGTCCTGCTCTGATAGCTCAGTCTTTACCTGACAAAATGTAGGTTCATGAGCATATTCCTGATCTTCCTCCAACATTAGACAGGAAAAATCTCCATCTCTACTGTAAACTGGGGAGTTTACTGAATCTCCTGCTTTTGTGACTGTCTTGACAAACCTAGTTTCTCGGTACAATCTCCTTTCTTGACCCCCAAAGACAGGGATGGTGGCGTAGGACAGATCCAGCTTGATTGACCCTCCAATTCTGGTCCCCCAAGACCTAGACAACAGCATGCCGAAGCGAGCTGGGATGTCAGCTACTACGATATCCATTACCACACTCTTGGCAGGAATCTGAGCCAACGTGACTGCTAGGTCCTTGATCATGCCCAAGCACTTCACTCTTTTGGAGTCAAAGGAGTAGAGGTCTTTATATGGACGGGTGATTTGGAGACCTAACTGCTCCATGACAGACAAGGGCATCAAATTGTGGGATGCTCCTGAATCCAACATACAGTTGTGTAATAGTAAATCATGGATTACTAGGGAAACATAGAAAGGAGGAGTAGAGGGGTCCAATTCCTCGACATGGGGGCCAAACACTACCATAGGCCTCTCTTCTTGTAAATTAAGGCTGTCTGGAATGTGTGAGGCTTCAGGAGCTGAAATGAATGAGGAGACTTGTGACTGATATGCAGGCTGCTTCAACAATTCCGAGAGAGGGACAGGGATTTTGACCTTTTCAAGTTCCTTTTGCAAACTGAAGGCAGACAAGGGCTTTTCTATCTGGACTTCCTTTTCTTTGGACTCTTTGTTTGGCAAGGCAGACTTGACTTCTTTAATGGGAACTTTATTCACAGGAGACACAGCTGCTTGAGAGGAGGAAGGTATGTGACTATCATCTTGCAAAGGTTGGTAAAGGGGCTTCTTACCTCTATCAGAAGATTCTTTGGTATTGGCCTCTTTCTGTGCAGGTGCTGATCTCTGGGGTGCATCTTCCTCTTCATCTTGAGTGCGGGTCCTTTTCCTGGAGGACCTAAGGTCATATTTCCTGTTGAACTGAGCTTGCATGAAATCAACAAACTGTTTGCAGTAGTCATCGATTTCTGGCTCTTCGGCATCCTCATTATCCTTCGCTTCTGAGTGAGGTTGCAACGCATCCTCCTCACTTCCTTGGACAGGGCACTCTATGTCATCACTGTCGGAGAAAACCGGACATGTTTCATCTTGCTCATAAGAGGAGTCTTCAGGGGAAACCTCTATTTGTCCTTCCAAGTACAAAGGGTGCGATACTTGGTCTTGTGACTCCTTCTGCCCCCTCTGCAGTATCTGCAAGGGAGGTTTCCTGTATTGAGGGTTGAACCCTCTGTTTGGAGCATTCTGAAAGTTCTTTGATGGAGAACTTTTGGCTTCCATCTCTAGCTTGACCAACTTGCTAGAGAGGTTCTTGATCATTTTATTCATCTCTTCGATCTTGTCGTTTGCTGAGTCTCTATCCTGACTTGAAGTGGACACTTCTTCCTTGCTTCTTCTTCTGGTATCATGTTCTTGCTTTACTTTGGTCTTACCAGTCGAGACAAAGTTTGCTTCTATTTCCAACGCATCAGTCTGTGCATCATCAAGAGAGGCTGGCTTTCTCTCCCTTAGTGAGAAGCCAAACTCGGAATCAAATGCTGCTACAAAAACGACCTTGGCAGCGGTCTGATGGGGTTTCATCTCAGCTGGGAGGCTGTAATACAATTTGTTAAATCTTCTGATGAATTCTGATACCCCTTCATTGGGTTTCTTTTTAAGGGTGTTGAACTCGGTTAAGGTATCCCCATGATCTTTCCTATCTCCCCACTTTTTCACAAAAGCTTGTTCCATAGCCTCCCAGGTGTTGATGGAATCAACTGTAAGAGACTTAAACCACTTTCTAGCTTCTCCATCAAGGGACTGCACGAACAACCTCAGAACCACATCAAGATGTTCCACATTAAAGTTCTCTGCGAAAGAGCAGAAGATTTCAACATGCTTGTGAGCATCGACACCATTCTCCCCATTAAATCGGGGTAGAATCTTCAAATAGTCTTGCGGCATATCATTTAACACTGCAGGCAGCTGTAAAGGAGCATACCTGTTTTGTAAAAAGCCGGGTACATTCGCCATCAGGGGAGGCGGAGGTAGGATGAGAGCTTGAGCAATGCGAGGTGGAGGAGGTGTTGTGAGTTGAGTATGAATAATGATGGGAATATAGTGATCAGCGGCTTGAGGACTTGATGAGGAAATAGGGCTGTTAACAGCAGACAGTTCAGTGATCTCTTTGACCTCTTCAACTTCAGGGGTAGGATGAAAAGAATAATGTGGAGTACAACTAGACTCAGCTTCGTCTTTGATACGGGTACCTTCTCGGTAAGGGCTATCAGAGTAATAACCAGTGTCTCTTATAACAGGGTTAGAGCTTTGTATTTGGGCGACCTGAGAAGAGGAGGGCTGAAGATACGGGAAGTTTTCGAGGGAAAACTCAAGAATATCGGTATGAACTGGTGGTCTTTCTCTCCAGCCTCTTCTGTGAAGGATTCGCTCTGGGTCAGACACAGAAGGTGTCTTCGACTGTGAAGTATCTGACCTTAAGTGTGGCTTTCGGGGAGCCAGGACTGCAAATAGGTTTATCTGAAATATAAATGTGGAGTCGCCAAGGTGAGGTATGCACAACTCACAACTCTTCGTGCTCACCTAACTGAAGAGTGGACAGGATTTGTCGAGGCCCAGGGACTTAAATCTTTTTAACTTCGGTCCCCGGCAACGGCGCCAAAAAGATGTTGTAACTCCTAGAGACAGCCTAGAGTTGTTACAGACCAGTGCCTAGGACATCTTATGAGGTGTAGAGAGCAGGATATTTGAGACAACGTTTCATCCCTTAACGTGACAGAGCTCTTACACTACCTTTTTTGAAACAGAAAACAAACTAAAATGGAACCAGAACTTCAGACAGTTTGAGGCATTTTAAATAACGCTGAACGAATGGAATGCTTATATTTAGATACTGCTGCTTCAGACAATCATAAGACAGATCAACATAATGAGGGCCAGATTCACGACATATGGCAGAGAAAGTAATTATAAACAATAGCGAAGCTGTATAACAAGAAGGGGATATCGGCTGTCACATGGATGATACTAAGGAGAACTTCATGGCATAGAAATGGGCTTAAATATCTAAGAATCCACGCATACCAAGAGCTTTCGTCAATAACATTTCAATACAACCAACATAGTAGAAATACGAGTGAAATGCATGTGGCAAAATACATTACTCCTGAGCCATTTAAAGTGTCACACTGCTACAGACATAAGTATCAACACGATAAGTTTATATCAAAAGACGAAAGACACTCGCATTCCAGGATATAATATAAGAGAGATGAGCAAAGATGAAACTAACAATAGAGAGGCACACACACCACCATACAACCGTGTCCAGAATCCGTATTACAGTAAAGCTTCTTATTATTGAAACCCAATGGGCTCCTCCGAGCAGTATCCAAATTGTTCACAAAGCAGACGCACAGGAAATTCGAATACAATCAATTTTCTGAAGAAATGGAACCTGGTATCATTCTTTTTCCTGTATTATATAGCCTTCTCTCTGCCTTTCATCGAGAAGATATTTTCTGAAAATATCTTTCTCGCATGCTCAAAATTGTTAACAATCATTATCAAAACCACAAAATGGAATGATGGGGAAAACAACTCTTCCATCATGCGTAACAGGCCCCGGGCCAAACTTAAAACCAAAATGTAGATCATTGTTCAAGGTAAAAGTAAAAATGCAAGAGTGGGAGGAAAAACCGCCCACTCGGAAATTTAAATAAAACATAACTGAAATGAAAGTAAAGGCCGTTAAGGCCATGTCATGAATGAAACATAATGTGTCATGAAAGCTGTTGGGTCGAGGCGGTAGTAGACGCTGGAGGAGGTACATCGGTTGAAGGACTGGCATGCTGAGTCAGGAACTGCGTTAACCTCCGCTGGCTTTCTGGATTTGGCTCTGACATCTCTGAGAGTCTCTCCACCCTGGTAAATGCCTCGCCGAAGGTGTGGATGTCTGCGTGGGTGGGGAGACGGTCCCGGATCATGTGGAGGAGACTAAACTCCTTCTGTAGGGCTGTGATGATGGTAGTAGCTTTAAGCTGAGTTCCTTTGCCTATCTGAAGATCTGACCGATCCCGTTCTGCCTCTAGAAGTGCTGTGTATTTGTCGGGGTGTATTAGTACGGCAGGAGCGTTTGGTTCCCAACATGAAGGGAGGCCAGCAGTGGTGATTTCGTTCCATACCTTGTTGAACTGTTCCACAATGTCAGCAACCCATTGGAGAGCCTTTGAAGCTGCCGATCGAGCCTCCTCTTTTTCTATAATCTTCCGACATTCATTGATTTCCATAAATCTGCTGGGAATGTCATGTTTTACCACGTCATTCGCTCTCAGTGTATAGAGAAAAGATATATAAATTCCAGCGTGGCGGGCTCTAGTCGGCAGATTATCCCCGGCCTCCTGTAATCTCCTATTAAGGTATGGAAGGGTAGATTTTAGCTCTCCTATCATTGTTAGGAACTCCCATTGTTCAGTCACGGCCATGATTATATCTGACCAGATCAGGCTTCTGGCCTCGACCAGGGTGATATTTCCCTTCGCCTTATTCTTTAGCTCAGCGATGATCTGTTGTTGCTCAGTCGCAGTCTTCCCTACTTGGTAATCGCCGTGGAAAACTACCTGAAAATAATTTACCAGAGAGGAATACGAGAGTTTTTACCATTCGGGAGGACTGTTTAGGTTAAAAGGGGAAAGTGTCTGCTTCCCCTTAGATGGTAAGGACACGGCTTCTTTGACTACGTGCGCGTGGGGATGCGAGATTCTAGATATGGGTGAGCGCCTCGTGTCGGTTAAAAGCGGGTACGGGCCTTAGTACCGAAATTTGTCTGGCGGACTTACCTTACTGCGTTGTTCCATGTCACGTTATCCACTTTTAACACGAAGGACTTCCCCTTTGCCGGACTAACGCTTATCTTCCTCACCTGAGCGGGCCCACCTTAACTCCACCACGATATATAATCTCTTGGCCCAACCCTGTTACTACTCCTCCGCCGTGAAGCCCCGCCACGCGTCGCAATTCCGCGGGGGTAAGGGCCTTGTCCTTACCCCACGGCTTGACCCCCCCGGAATTTCTACGTACTGCCGTCACGTATAATCAAAGGCCTTCTCTCGTATATGAGTTGATTTGCAAAGGCATGTCTCCCGTACCTTTGTGCCAGTCGTTAACTATTGTTCCGCCTCTCCTTACTTAGCGCCATTTATCCATTGGTGTCAATATATGTGCGTTTTACCACCCTTTGTCCCTTTCGGCCTGATTTGATTTGGCACTTGCTACTTGGCATATAACTTTAGTGTGACCGGTTCATCTTTTAGGAACTTTCGTGGCTACGAACAACACATCCAGTGACCCTTATCCGATTTCGGCCTCCCTAGTAGCTTCCTAGGCTTTATCATGAGGGCGGAGGGGGGAGGGAAGTCCCACGAGAATGGAGACGTTATACTATGCCGCCCATGCAGCTATGTGTCGCGCCCAATATTACTCGGCCACCCCCTTGTCCAATACCGCTTACCAATCTCACCCCCCTGCGTAGGATTGTTTCCCTTGTCCTACCAGACCGCCGTCGTTGTATAACTATTTCCAACTACTGCCACACCATGTCCTCCATCATCCATCCTGTCTGACCGCCATCCCTCAGTGGGTACCACAAAGTTTGAAAATAATTTTATGAAGAAAAAAGGGTTAAACACGAATTTGAAAGGAGCTCGGGGAGCCACAAAGACACCAAGTGCAGTCGGGAATTTATGCGGAGATATAAAAACACAAACCAAAGGGGCAATAGAAACATCAGCCTGATCCTTGTCAATGAAAATAGCCAGCGCTGCACCAAACTTAATTGCCCAACGCCGGTTTTCTAAGAAGTAGGGACAGATGTCAGGAATACTTTATTGGCCACCTCTTAGGTGTCACTAGAACCAGTTTCCATCCACTCTGTAATTAATAACAGATTGCCAAAATCCATTGTTGTAGACCAAGCTAGTCTTATCACTGCTTGCATGTTTACACTTGTCTAGTTTAGCTTGAATGTAATTACTGTAGTAGACAGACTAGCTGAATTAAGTTTTCTATAAATATTGTATGCATTAGCAACATAAAAAGGGGCCCAGAATGGAAAAACCATTGTAATAGACTCATTATGTTGTAAGCACTCTCTTTTGGATGAATGAAGGATTAATTTGTTTTCCAGATTCTTGTGTTATGCTTTGTGGTGAAGTATTTTCCCATGTAATTTGTTATTCTCCTGTTTGCTCATACTTTTTTCTTTTCCTTAACTATGGATAGAAACTTTTGTGTAGGATTTACCATAGGGTACCCTGCATAGTCTTGAAACAGTTCATTATGTTTTCCTCTAAGACTTGGATGTAGAATTCAGAGATGGTCTGCTCTATATCCATGTTGATATTTCTAGGAATGTGGAATTCAATGTAATATCCCAAAATGGGAACACTGAAATACTGCTAGAATAATGCACTTTCAAAAGTATGTGCACCTAAAATGAGTTTACAACCCTTGGATCCCTTAGATCTGTGAATACAGCATCTACTTCCAAAGAGCGAGGAAAAAAAAATCAAAAAGCAGGTGGGAATGCATGGACCTCACTAGTATTATGGTACAACACCAAGAATGGGGCTACAACAATATGCCACACTTGATCTTTAGCAGGGGAATTTAACACTTGTTTTAAGGAGAAACTTTCATATGAGACCAATAAGAAGGCTCAATATTCACTTATACAGTAATAAATTAGATCCATATTGAGGCCCATACATTGTAGAACAGAATGTAGAAGACAAAAATAGAAGAAATTCCTCAAGAAAGAGGGCTACAACACATGTATTGATTGCAAAATAGCTTGAGAGTGTTATTTATAAGAGGTTGAAAAATTTGTATATTACACTCTAGATCTAGAGCAGATCTGTGTACAAAATATCAGATCTATTTCAGATATGTACACTAGAAAGGCTCCTTTACAAGATCCCCCTTGGGGTTTTGATCAAAACATGCAACACAGAGAGTATATCTGAGATCTAAAGTAGGAGATCTGCAATAGTATTTAGAAATTTCTAAAGATGAATACAATAGAAGCAGATCAGATCTATACAGAACATAGATCAGAAATCTAATCCATGGATCACCATAGTGAAGGGAAAAACCCCAACACCATAGATCTCTCCTCAAAAAGTGTGTCAAAACACCTTGCTTGCAAATAACACGGTCTGGAAAGAACTACGGCTGGCCCAGGTTGAAGCCGCTGGATTGGCTTTAATGCCAAGATCTAAAAATGTAACTTCAAAGGTTTATAACTCTCTTTCCGATGGGATAAAAGAATTTCTAATCGGCTAGTAGAAGAGGAGCCTATAACAGCCTAGATAGAAGCAGATCTGGCCTCCACTTCTTGCAGCTTACAAGGACAACCCGATGATCGGTTATGCGGGAATACCTTGAGAATAAACATATAAACATAAATACGAGTGTATGAGAGAAATAACACTTCATTTCATTAATATCAAAAGGCGGGAATTTGCTTACGGACGAGAATGGAAATAAAACTAGCTAGGGCATTGGTAAACATCTGCGAGAAGAGATGTGGCGGCTACGAGCCTCTAGGGCTACGTTTTTAATGAGGCTCGAGGCCTATTTATCATTTAGAAAGTTAGGGAAATCCCTAACGGCTAAGAAAAAAACCTAGGAGATGAAGCGCCAAAACTATGGGCCCCATTTGGGTAAATTGGTGTTTCAACTTCACGGGGACGTAACTTTGGCATACGATCTCTGTTTGACGTGAATAATACCTCGTTGGAAAGATCTATCCAAGGACTAAAAATTTTGAGTGAGAAACATCAATTCATGGACCCATGTTGCTCCCGGTTTTCCCAAAAAACGTCGTTTAGGGCATCAAAATGGCTGTGGAAGTTCAGGACCTGAAAAACTGCTAAAAATAGTAAGTTGTGCCGAAACTAAAAAACTAAAAGAGACAATGGTGGGGCCCCAAGTGGAATAGGCAGGTGACCACCAATATCCCCCTGGATCATTCCTCCCCCCTTAGGAAGCAATGGTCCCCATTGCGTTAAATTCCTCCATGAGATGAGGAAATTTCTGCTGAACTTGGTCCCTGATGAACCACTTTCCTTGGTGAAGGAGTTGGCCAGCTTTGACAACCCGATACAGTTGGATCTTTTGTTGGTGAGTGTTCTTGATTTGCACATCCATGATACAATCTATGGTGGCCTGTTCCATGCAGTCTAGGTTTAACTCTATTGGTGTGAGTTGTTCTGCAATGTCAGAGGTGTCCAGTAGAGGTGGTAGGGAAGATGGCGATCCACATTGAAGACTGGGTGCAGACCAGGGAATGGTGGAATACTGAGCTCGAATGAATTGTTCCCTACAGCCTTGGTGATGGTGTACGGCTCGTATCGGAGCGAGCGAAGCTTGCGGTGGGGTCCAGTGAGGCGCTCCTTCCCCAAAATGTAATGCTTCCATTGTCGACAAGCTTGCACAATGGAGTACATTTCTTTGTCATATGTGGGGTACTTGCAAACTGTGTCAGACAATGTCTCACTATGAAATGCCACTGGATGTCCTTGTTGAGTAAGAACTGCCCTAATAGCATAGTCAGAGGCATCTGTCTCGATCTCAAATGGCTGTTGCAAGTCTGGTAAAGTGAGCACTCGGGCAGAACAGAGGCGGTTTTTCAGTTCTATGAACGCCTTCTGTTGAGCTTCCGACCAAATTTTTTTTTCTCTCGCTCCTCCCTTGGTGACTTGACTCAAGGGCCAAGTGATATGAGAGAATCCCAACACGAACCTCTGATAGAAATTAGCAAGACCCAGAAAGCTGCGAAGCTCTGTTATAGTGGTTGGGGCTGGCCAATCCCGAATGACTTGGATCTTGGCTGGATCCACATGCACCCCCCTTTCATCAATAATGTATCCCGGATATTGAACCTGGGTCATGCCAAAAGTGCACTTCTCCAAATTGGCACACAACTTGTGTTGCCGCAGTGTTTGGAGGACTTGTCGGATGTGGTGAAGGTGCTCTTCCCAAGTTTGGTTGAAGATCAGAATATCATCCAAGTACACCACTACAAATGAGTTGGTGAATGGCCACAAGATGTCATCCATCATCCTCATGAAGGTGGCGGGAGCATTCGTCAACCCGAAAGGCATGACCAGCCATTCGAAAAGGCCTTCCTTGGCTTTGAAGGAAATCTTCCACACATCGGAGGGTTCAATTGGTACCTGGTGATACCCAGACTTCAGGTCGATCTTGCTGAAATATTTTGCACCTTTGAGTTGGTCTAGAAGGTCATCAATCCGTGGGATTGGGTACCTATTCCGGACAGTGATCTTGTTCAGTGCCCGATAGTCAATACAGAGTCTCCACGTCACATCCTTCTTCTGTACCAACACGATCGGGCTCCCACAGGGCAATGAACTTGGTCTGATGTGACCTTTCTGCAACAGCTCCTGAATATGCCTCTTGATTTCATCATTCTCTAGAACAAAGCGCCGATAGATCGGTCCATTAGGTAGCGGCGCACCAGGGGTTAGATCAATCGGGTGCTTGACTTGACAGTGCAGAGGAACCCCTGTGGGTGAGGTGAATATGTCCCCGTACTCCTCCACAACCTTATCCATTTGTTGTTGTTGTGCAGAGGAACCCTGTCTGGAGGTCGTGGCCACAGTCTTCTTCTTCCCCTGGGGGTGGATCATCAGGAAAACGAATTTCCTGGTTTGGGAAATGAGCTTACTGCATTGTTTTGCAGTAACCAAAGAGATAGCGGCAGGAGGTGGTACCTCTGGTATCCTGTACAACTTATTTCCCAAAGTAACAATAATAGCACGAGGCCGAGACACATACACAGCATGACGCTTCCACAAGTATGGTTGTCCTAATAATACATCAGAAACATCAATAGGAGCAATGTCACATAATACCTCATCCATGAAGGGCTTGATGCTATAGGGAAGGCGACACTGCCGGCTGACGCGGAGATCTTGTCCTTGGTGAAGCCACCCGATGGTGTATGGATGTGGGTGAGCTGTGGTTGGCAAGCCCAACCGCTTCACGGTGTCTACTAAAATGAGGTTCTTTTGGCTCCCAATGTCGACAATGAACTGTACCGGGGCGCCCTTTACCCACATTTGGGAGTGGAAGAGACGTTCCTCCTCCTCTGGATCTTCCGGTTCCTCCTTTTGGATCTTTGCAGTGGCAACAGTGGCATTGGGCTCCGCATCAATAATCTGTTTCCATTTTTCATTCACCTTTTCAGGCTCTGATTCGGAGTCAGAGCATGCATCTGACTCAGAAGCCCTCATCTCGGCCACTAGAAACTGCTTGGCCCGACACTCACTTGTGTTGTGAGTGGAGCTCTTATGGAACTCACACCACTTTCCCGTGTCCTTCTTTGGCTTTGCGGTGCTGTTCTTTTCTTGTGGCTTCGATGAGTTGTCTTTAGCCACCATGCCTTGGCTCGGTCCTTTGTTCTGCGGTTTGGAAGAACCTTTCCCTTGCTTTTGATTCGCAGATCCAAAGTCTCGCTTCTTCTGCTTGAATTTCTGCTCAATCTTGGCAGCATACCGGTATGCCGTACCAAGCGAGGAGATGTCGAGGAACTCCATTTCCTCCTGAATGTATCTGTGCAGACAGCTGCGATACTTTAGCACCAAATGTTTCTCCGAATCTTTGATACCCAACTTTGTGCGCAGGGTATGGAACAGATTCGTCAGCTCATGCACATCTTGATCCCTTTGTTGTCGCAGCGTGGTCCATTGTATGTACTTGTCCTCATAGCTCCCCACAGAATAGTACTGTTCCTTGACGGCGTCTCGGAAAGAATTCCAAGTTGGTACGGCCGAGAACAGAGAGGGTTCTGTCTGGTCCTTGTTCTCACAGTAGGTTTCCCACCAGTCCTTAACATGGGGGGTAGCTGTGAGGAGTGCAAAAATAATCTTCTCCCGGTCTGAAAAGTCATGAACAGAGAAATATCCTTCTAATAGATTCAACCATCTATCTACGGCATCTGCGTCTATTTGACCCTCAAATATGGGAATGCCAAAATTTACTTGTACCTTAAAGGGAGTCGCAACTCCAGAGTGGCTACTGGATGCAGATGCGCCGCCGGTGGGCAGCCGTTGAAGGATCTGAGCAAAGTTATCCATCATCGCGTTCCTTTGTTTTTCGAGGGCCTCCTCGAGTAATATTTTGATAGGATCTCCTGCTCCCTCATCTTTCTTTTCGTCCCCCATGGGCGTCCGTCGAGGTTTGCGAGGCTGATCTTGCAAAGGTTCCACCAGATCAAGCCCTAGCTCCTTATACCCCGACCTCGTTGGGACATGCAAAGAAGGATCGAGAAAAAGCAGACCGCTCTGATACCACTGATCCGGATTTATGCAGGAACGCAACAGAATAAACACATAACCATAAATACAGAGATGCAGCGGAAATAACACTTCATTTCATTAATATCAAAGAACTGAAATTTGCTTACAGACAGAATGGAAATAAAACAAGCTAGGGCGCTGGTAGCTATCTCTGAGAAGAGATGTGGCGGCTACAGGCCTCTGAACTGAGTTACAATGAGGCTCGAGGGCCTATTTATTATTTAGAAACAATGGGAAATCCTAAATAGCCAAAACCCTAACCCTAGGAGATGAAGCGCCAAAACTATGGGCCCCGTTTGGGTAAATTGGTGTTTCAACTTCCCAGGGGTGTAACTTTGGCATACGATCTCCGTTTGACGCGTACCATACCTCGTTAGAAAGATCTATCCGAGGACTAAAAATTTGGAACGAGCAACATCGGTCCATGGACCCATGTTGCTCTCCGTTTTCCCAAAAAACGTCGTTTAGGGCCTCAAAACGGCTCCGGAAGTTTAGGACCCGAAAAACTGCTAAAAATAGTAAACTGTGCCGAAACTGAAAAAATGAAATAGACAATGGTGGAGCCCCAAGTGGAATAGGCGGGTGACAACCAATATCCACCTGGATCAACCAAACCCTCAATAGGATTTGTGTTGTAGTTGGAAGATGAGCTTGGGAAAATGCCTAATAGTGGATGAGATCAGCAAGACTCTTCGAAGAGGCCTCTCAAGGAAGAGGTGGGATTCCCGAACAGGAACACCTTAGTGCTAAAAAACACTATCCTCAGCTAAACAACAGAGAATGATATATGTCTAAAAAGAAAATATATTAAGAAATATACACAATCAACAACCTTATTCTGCTGTCCTCCTCTTCCTTTTATAGGATTAAAGTCTTGTCAAACCCTAAACCATCTCAATTATTTAGCTGCATTCACATGAGAAGCCTCCAACTAAAACTGCGCTGTGCCTCTAGGAGATTCACTGTATGTAGACAGCGTTGTTGATTTGGTCCCGGTTGACTTGGTCAAGTGTTCCAGTCTCTTTCACACCTAAGTGTGCTTATGTAAATAGCTCATATTTGTCCATGTTCACATGTGGCATTGATTTATTCTTCTGATTAGCTTGTATATTCCCATTAGCTTGGGCTAATTGGGAACATTACAGTCCTCCCCTCCAAAATGTTGCTTGTCCTCAAGCAACTGATAGGGTGAGAGTTGCAACACTTCTCCTTCTCCATTGGTGACACCATCAAAGATCAAGCTCTCCTCACAAGCTAGGTGTTCACCAATCCAAGCCTCCATGAATTTTTCCTCCAAAGTCATCATGAGATGTACAAGATCCATCCCACAAGGAGTCAAGAACTCAACATAAACAAACATGGCTAGTCCAATACTCTCTCTAAATAATGTAGCATAAGTTACATAGAGAGTTTCCATCCCATGTGGTACATACAAACTTCCCACCCTCCCTCCATACAATCCCATGAAAAGTACAACTATATCATCCAAGTATGGAAGCATAATTACATATACACAAACAAAAATTTGAGCATGAGGAGGTGGGTTAGAATCCCACATGTGGTACCAACGCACTGCATCTCCTGCCTGCATTATATCAATGTATGGTAAGTGGTTTCCCCACCACTTACTTGCTACACAATTTATCTCACCATGGATAAAAATGTGAGATATGTTTGGTGCCTTTGGGAAGCACCCATCATGAAAGAGAATCTCCCTTTACACAACAAGGGAGTGGCCAAATTCAGAAATTTTAGTGGCCCAATGTTTTCCATGAGATTTACATGATACAAAACTCCTCTCGGGTGTCATGGCCTGATAAATCATAGTGAAATAATTTGTCAAATCAGAAAATGAAGCTTGCATTACATGATCAAATTTTCCACCATCAATGTTTCTCCTATACATGGAATTGTGCACAAATTTTTCTCCCTTTTCAAGAGAAGGAAGAAATGACTGAAATGAATCTTGCATAGAGTCCTTTAGCTGCCCCAACTCCACATACCTCTTGCATTCTAGAAAAGGTTGATGTAGCTCTCCTCCAAAGCCTTCCCATTCAAAGCATCTCATGATAGTGTTGTAGATCTTCATAAAATAGGTAGGGCTAAGACATAACTCTTTGAAGGTCCTTTGTAGCATCCTCTCCTTGAGCTTGGAGGCGCTAGGTAAGAAGATCCTATCATGATGATAGATGACCCCCTCATGGACTAGATATCCCTATTCATGCAGCTGGTCATCAAGCATCATACAAGTGTGGAGATCCTTGGAATAATCCACCAACAGCTGGGATTTCCAATATAGATCTACACGCCCCAAAAAATATAGCGTTGATGAGGCATCAATAGGAATTCCTACCATGTTCCTGATCTCTTATTTGACATTTCTTATGCCAAAGGTACTATTAGCCACCCATAAAATTCTGTTATATCAGATGGTGGCTAAATAATGATTGGATAGCCTTCAAGAAACAATTCCATGACTAAAATTGCTGATACTTGAAGACTTTTGATAATATCCTATCCTTGGATAATATTCACTACTGTTTCCCTTCAAGACTCAGAGATCTTGCTAATCTCCAAAGCCAAAACACTGCTGCAATCCCATTTTTTCCCTTTTTCTCCTTCCCATACTAACCTCATTTTCTATTTTTGCCCATTCCCCATGAGAATCCCATAATTTCATGTTTTCTTCCCCTTCCCCTTTCATAAAATCCATTTCATAAGGTCTAAGACCCCTTCTTAGCCTTATCGGAATCCTTTATTTCCATTAAAACCATTAAAAATCATGAAAATGCATAGTTTTTATGTATTGGGCTTCAACCCCCTTGGGCTTAAGTTTTTAACCCTTGTCGTCCATGCGCCTGAGCGCCTGAACCAACTGCTAAATCTATCGAGCACTTATCCCTTTAAAATTATATTTCCCCGCAGGAACATATAAAACCTTTGTTTTTTGTAAAAACCCGTCATTTTATTATTTTTATTAAAAACCCGCTCGTGCAATTGTGGAGCAATCTCCACTGTCGATCTGCTTCACAGATTGGATGGCGTGGAGCGCTATTTGCCCTATGGACCTCGCCATTCCCCATGCTGTTTTCCAATCCCATCGGTTTCATTCCACACCACTCTTCGCCAGATGATGGTTTTCTCCCGTTGGCCAGTGATTCCATACGCTGGCCGACACGTGTCCTTAGCACTGTTTCAAAACTGCCGCGCGAACGAAATATTTCACGCATTAAAGTTTGTACCAGAGCCGCCCAGCGGAATTCACCTCCACCATCCGATCTGACTCCCCTCATCCGATGGTTGTCGATCGCCGAAGATGCCCGAATTTTAACCAAAGTGCCCACACGTTAACCGAGCCATCGCGCGTCCAAAAATAAATCTCTGCCGTCAATATCTGCAGATCGACGGCTCATATTCAATCTCCCTTTTCCGTTGCCCAGTCAACGACTTTTCCTCTGACTTTCCGTTGCCCGATCCCGGTCGTCGATCATCGCGCGATCGACGGCTCAGATTCATCCTTCTCCATTGATCGCCCGTTCAACCTTGACCGTCGATCTCTGTAGATCAACGGTCCGGACTTAATCTCCTTCTGACCTATTCCACGATCACCCAGATTTGATCATGGCCGTTCGATGATGCCATCCGACGGCCCACGCTCCTTCGCACAGTCCCCGATGCAGATTGACCTATACGAAGGATTATATAACGTTTTTTTGTGTTTTTTGCAGGTTTAAATGTATTTTCTATCATTTCCAAAGAAGATTCGGTGACTGAGGGTGACGACCCTCCCTTGCTCGATTCCTCCAAAGAAATCATCCATAGGGTTTAAAATCACGTTATATTGGTGTTTTCACAGGCATTGATGCCTTACATACCCCGTGCAGCCCTGCACGACAGAAAAACCATGAAGATCAATGTAGAGAAAGAGTATCAGATGTTGAAGACCAAAAATGAACCAGAACAGCAGATTAGTGGACAGATTTGTGGGGATTAAGGCTAAGATAGTTATCAAATGCCTAAATCCCTGGATCTAAAACACAGATTAAAGGAAAACCTAAAAGTGTTTATCAGACGGAATGCCTCCACCACCATATCTGAGACAAATTGATTCCTCAACCACCACAGCACCACCTGTGCCTCAAAGGATTCAATCAGGAGCTGAATTTATTGATGAGGATCATATTTTTTCCTCAACACAGCCAAAGAAGTCACTTCTCTCAGGGCCTTCAATGCAAATAATATTTGCAGAGTTACTTCGGATTACCTGTGCCTCAAAGGTCAAAAAATACTCCTACCCAGCTTAAATCATAAGTGTGAATCAATTAAAACGATGAACACCTCTTCTGTTTCTTCATTGAGCATCCCAAGGGCCAATGGGCCATTTAAATCCTGTATTAATTGTAATTAAGATCTTTTTCAGATCTCACCTCCTCATCTTTTCTATATATACTACAGCAGAGATGAGTTGGTGTTTGGTTGTTGTTTGATCACAAGTTGTAACATTGAAACTCTCTGAAATAAATATACAAGTCTGTTGAAGTTGAAAAACAAATTGAAGTCTTGGATGTCTTGATGATGTTGTTGCATCCCTGTTCCTGAGAAGACTCTATCACTTGATTCATGAGCTTGGTTGTTGGTGAAGTATTCTAACTGTTTAATGTTTTCTCCTGTTTTCATTATGTTTCATAATCTCTTACTACAGTAGGCTGAAATTTTTAGGCTAAGAAATGACTCCTGGAAGCACCTTAGACCTGTTCACCCTTCACTGTTTTATGTTTTCTTCTGCTGAAGTATTTTAGAGGCTTTAGACCTTCTCTTTAGTCTTCATGCTTGTTTATTTTCTTGATAGCTCAAATATTTGGTTGCAGCATGATTTATGGTTCTCCCTACTTGTCTGCCATCACTTGAAAGCTATTATTGAAGTCTCCCTTTAAAGTACCATTGTCTTAAGTTAATCAGAGAGGTCGGTTTCGATCTTACCCTTTGCACCTACTTGAACAGTTGTTTTGAAGGTTGTTATAGTTGTAAGCATAGATGTTATTTAGGTGTTCCCTCTTCTATAAATGCAACTATCAGTGAATCTTTTATGTTTTCTAAGTCCTTTAAAATAAAATCTTTGAGGAAATAGGGAGTTCTCCGAATCTTAGATTTCATTCTAAAAGTTGTCTTGAAGTCATTATTTTCTTAAAGAATGTTTGTGGAATTTATGGTTAGCCCTGTCTATCAAATATCTCTTTATTGTTAAGTTATGTCTTCAAGTTCCCTTTGTTGAGAATTAAGTTTCTCTTTCCAAAACATTAATGTCCATCTCATTCCAAAACAAAGGATCCTGTGGCCAAGTTAGATTTTCCCTTTGATATCCCATATCCCTTGAAGAGTTTGTCATGACCTTATTTTGACTCCATTGCCCAATGAACTAGATATTTCCTCTTTCTGTCTATCTTTCCTAGACCTTTCATATTCTGCTGTATCAACTCAACCCAACCAAACAAACATCTGCACTTAAATAACTAGTCTAAAATTCATAACCAAAGCAAACAAGATAAACCTTTGCAAATAAATATTTGAGAGATCCCTCTTTGAGAACAGGAGGACTAGATCCTGGAACTCTAAAGATTGGTTCTGATGTTTCCTTGTCTTTTGATTTTCCAAACTGTCAAAACACGAGACTCCAACATAATGGCGATCACGGTGGGACACTACTGAGAATTACAGGTTTCAAAAACTTTCTTGAAACCTTTAGGTCCAGTATAACATAAGTAACTTTCTTCAATCACTACCTAACATAATGGCAATCATGATAGGACTTGATTTAATCAGTGACAAACTAAGTAACCCTTAGGATTCCTTTTGATCCTTATCAAACCTTGAAGAAACCAGTTACCAAGCCATAAGAGCAACTCTGTTTGTTTGAACACCTTAGCTAAGTGCAAAATCAGACTTAGAACACTCTTTTAACCTATAAAACAAAAATAAACTCAGAAAAACCCAAAATATTTCAAGTTTGGCTTCATAATAAACATGGTAGTGGACCATAGAACTTTTTACCTCCTCACAAGCTAAAAATTTCCACTTTATAGTAAAACACTCATTCCCACATATCACTTACCTTTGATGTGTTTTACCTTGTACTCTTAGACAGAGTCTGGAAAGGGCCAGACAGTCTTCGGATCTCATCCTCTTTCAGAGGTGATATATCTGGTGAATGCCCTCCTAGTCAATATTTGGTTAGAGTTTGTTGTGTTTCGGGATATCCTTGAAAAAGGATGTTTCACAAGCACTGTGGTGGACAGTGTATCTCTTTGAAAACACTCTAAAATTTCCACCTGGCGACTCCACAATCCTGAGCAGACCTTAAGACTCTGCTGGAAAGAACCCTTACCATTATAACACTTTCTAAATCCAGTTAGAGGACTGTAGGATCAAAATTTGTGTGAACAGATCAGTTAACCTCTCAAAGATTGTCATACTTGGTTGAACTTTTCTTGTTATTTTGGGTCTAAAAACACACCATAGTGGCTTCTAGAAATATCTACACTAGAGCCCATCCTGACCCCAACCCACCTAAAATAGTTTATGACCCAGAAAGTATTCTTTGGAAGTCTCCTAAGATTAAATTATCAACTATTCTAAGATTACCCCCAAGAGCTAAATCAGTTCCTGAAAAACTTTCAGATCTACAACACTCACAAGCTGACTTGGTTAATCCATTTAGGACTAGGTCATTTAGTGAGCTAGAACAACTAGATTCTGAGTCTTCACTATCATCTCCTGAAACAAGTGAACATCTTGGCAGCAGAGAAACAACACCTCCTGATTTACATTTTCTTCACATCCTAGGTGTCTCTCATCCAAGATCAGCTTAGCAGTCTACTCCTGGTCCATCCACTTCTACTCATCCTACATCCACTGTTCAAACCACCACACCTCAGCCCACTTTCCCTCTTGTCAATCCACCACTTGTTAATCCACCCCCACCACATATCATGGCAGCATGGTATGCTCCCTTAGCCCTTACTATACCACTAGTCAATCTTCCACAGGACTATCAGTCCAAAATTCCATTATATGATGCTAATAATGCTACAACTGCATCACAACATGTGGATAAGATGAATGACTATTTTGACCGAAATGAAATTGATGATGATTCTGTCAAACTTAGATTATTTGCTCAAAGCTTAGGGGGAGAAGTAAGAAAATGGTTTAAAGGTTTAGCCCCCCGAAGTATTAACGATCTCCAAGCCTTCCATCAAACATTCCTAAACAAATGGGAAGTAAAGAAGAATCCTTTCCAAGTCCTTGCTGATTACAAAAATCTCCGTAGGAATCCCGGGGAAAGTGTACAAACATATTGTACTAGATTTAACAGTGTATATAATGCACTTTCCCCAGAACTAAAACCTCCACAAGGCTCAGCCTTAAACAAGTTTCATGAAGGATTTGACTCTGACATGACTTATTCACTGAGAGAAAGAGATTTTGCAACTCTTGAAGATATGCAAAGGGGTGATCTTTCTGTGGAAGTCAACTTAATAGAAAAGAGAGCAAGAATGAAAACTGAAAAGAGAGTATCTTTCAGAGAGGAATCCCCTCCCTCTACCTCAAGCTCAAAAATGGAGAGAATGTTGGAAGAAATGATGAAAGAAATGAGCATAATTAAGAAAGCACAAGCAAATAAAAAACAGACTGCACTTCAAAACAATCAAAACAGGAATAGAAATCAGAATTATAGAAGAGATAACAATCAAGATAAGCAAAAGGAAAGTGACCAACAAATTAGACCTCCCTTTCAACAGAACTATGTAGATCAATATGAGGAAGACATGGAGCTGGAAAGATTGGAAGAATCACATGTAAACTTGATTGGATCAGACAGTGGGGATGATGTTTGCCTCACTGAGGAAGAACAATGTTTCTTCTCTAATGATCAAAATACAAACACCTATGAATATTCTGATGACTATAGATTGGGTTTTGAAAATGCAATCACGGAGGTACACAAACAGTATGATCTTAGGAGCAAGGGAAGTGTAGAAAATCCAAAAGATAAGAATACTAGCACTACTGTCAAGAAAAATGCAGAAAACTAGCCCAAGAAGATAGCCGAAAAAACCAACATTTCGGCCAAAAAACCAGATTTAAATAAAGACAAGGGAATCTAGCCAAATGTTGAACAAAGCACCCCTAGCACTTCAGCTAGTGGTCCTAGTAGAACTTTTCCTATCACTAGTTCAAGCAAGGTTCAACAAATCAAAGCTGCTGAAAAGAATCCAATTGAAAAAACAGATGTAAATATTAACAAGTCAATTATTTCTTTCAGCCTTGAGGGAGATATTGCTAAGATAGAAATTACCATCCCCCTAGCTGAACTAGTAACCCAAGAAGTGTACAAAAACCAAGTTTTGAAAACCTTAAACTTAGGAAATGATACTGACACCTTAAACTTGACAGATGACAAACCTGAGCTGTTTTTTGGACCAGAGGTTGAAGGAAAATATCAAGAAGGACCAGTCCCTCCCTTCTATGTCAGCTTGAACATACACGATAAAATTCTACATAATGCCATGTTAGATTCTGGAGCTTCACACAATCTCATGCCCAAGGTATTAATGGAAAGCTTAGGCTTAGAAATAACTAAACCATACAAAGATTTGTATTCTTTTGACTCAAGCAGAGTCAAATTTTTGGGTTTAATTAAAGATTTATGTGTTAATCTAGCTCAGATCCCTGCCAAGAATCTAGTTATGGATATAGTTGTAGCTGATATTCCCCCTAAGTATGGCATGCTCTTATCAAGATCATGGGTAGCCAAACTTCAGGGAAGCCTTCAAATGGATATGTCTTATGCCACCATCCCTGTTTTTAACCAAAACAGAAGACTATACAGAGAATCCCACATGAAGTACATGGTGAGTAACATGGACAAACCAAACAACACTCCAATCTATTCTATTCAATCAAGTTTAGACTCCTTTATCTTGTGTAACGAAGATGAAATTACCCAAGGTAAAGAAAACATGGACCCAATCAATTCACCAGAACAATCCAATCTTACCTCGAATCAACTTCAAAATATTGACAATCAACAGCAACAAGAAAGTGAAAATGAGTCAAACATACTCTGGACAATAAATTTCGACGGATCCTGTAATAAAACTAGTGTCGGGGTAGGTGTCTGGATTCAAAACACAAACAAGAGTTTTTCATACAAATTAGATTTCCCGTGCACTAACAACATCGCTGAGTACGAAGCCCTCCTCCTAGGTTTACAATTGCTTAAACAGTTAAAAGCCCAAAGGATATCTATCTTAGGAGATTCTGAACTTATCATCAAAAAATCAAAGGAGAATACTCAGCCAAGAATCCAAGGCTTAGGGAATATCGAAATGCTGCCCTAGACCTACTAAAAACTTTCGAAAAATATGAACTCATTTTCATTCCTAGAGCACTGAATCATCTAGCAAATGAACTTGCCTTCATGGCCAGCAATTGCCAAGTACTTGAAATAAATGAACATCTCAGTATAAAGGTGAAACACAGACCTGGTGTGCCTGATAATGAAGATCACTGGCAGGTGTTTGAATCTGACAAACACATAGATGATTTCTTGAAATCAGAAAATGATTTCAGCATACCAACACCAGAAACTAGCCATGAAGAAAACTGTTTGTATATTGAACAAATCCCAGAGGCTGAAATGACATATCCTGCTGATATAAATCATTGTAAAAATCCTTTTGAAGCAGAGGTAGTGAAAAATGAAGACCAAGAAGACTTGGAATTCTTACAATGCAAAAATGATAAGATCCCAAGAGGTCTCACACCTTTAGAACACCTGTTTGATCTCAACGAGGTAGCTAAAGAACACAAAATGGAGCCTGTGGAAACAAATGTAGAAGAACATAACATAGGAAATCTAGCAGAACCCAAGATGATCAAGCTATCCAACACCCTCCCAACCCACATAAAATTGCAGTACATAGAGCTTTTCAAAGAGTTTAAAGATGTGTTTGCTTGGGAATACAAAGACTTGAAATCATATGATACCAGCATCATCTAGCATAAAATTCCCTTGAAGGAAAATCAAAAGCCTTTCAAGCAAAAACTAAGGAGAATAAATCCTCTTTTACTACCTTTGGTTAAGGCAGAAATTGAGAAAATGTATAATGCTGGGATCATAGTACCCATTAGATTTTCAGAATGGGTATCAAACTTAGTTTCTGTTAGAAAGAAAACCGGGGAGATCAGGCTCTGTATTGACTTCAGAAATTTAAACAGAGCCTCTTTGAAGGAAAACTACCCCTTGCCCAAAATGGACCATATACTTCAAAGAGTAGTTGGGTCAAGAAGAATATCCCTTTTAGATGGTTTCTCGGGTTACAATCAGGTGTTAGTGTTCCCAAGTGATCAAATTAAAACTTCTTTTACCACACCTTGGGGCACCTTTATGTATGTCAAAATGCCTTTCGGATTAATGAACGCAGGGGCCACCTTCCAAAGGGCCATGGACATAGCCTTCTCTGAAGATATTGGCTATTTTATAATTATTTACCTTGATGACATAACCGTTTTCTCGAAAACTGATGAAGAGCACTTGATTCACCTGAGAAAGGTTTTTGAGAAGTGTAGGAAATTTGGCTTATCACTGAATCCCAAGAAGACCCTCTTTGGTCTCCAAGAAGGGAAACTTCTTGGTCATATAATTTCAGAAGAAGGAATCAAAATAGACCCTACAAGGATAGATGGCATATTGAAAATTAGCCATCCTAGAAGCCTCAGAGAATTGCAATCCTTCATTGGAAAGATAAATTTTTTGAGGAGGTTTATTCCCAACCTTGCTGAGCTATTAAAAAACATTACAAACATGCTTAAGAAAAACGTGGGTGTAAAATGGACTTTACCAGCTAAACAATCATTCGAACTAGTCAAACAAGCTCTTACTCAAACACCAGTCCTGATTAGTCTAGATTTTACCAAAGATTTTTATATCTTTTCTTTTGCATCTGAGCATACAATAGCTGCAGTTCTACTCCAAAAGAATGATTTGGGGCAAGAACAACCAATATCCTTCTTTAGTAGGGCCTTAAGAGACGCTCCTCTCAATTATAATATCATGGAGAAACAAGCCTTAGCATTAGTGAAAGCATTAAAAGACTTTAGGGTCTATATTTTACACTGTCACATAATTGCTTTTGTCCCACATACTGTTGTCAAGGACATTCTAAGTCAAGACCCTGATGGTAAAAGGGGAAAATGGATTGCAACTATTCTTGAATATGACTTAGAAATCAGGCCCACCAAACTAGTTAAAGGGCAAGGATTACCAAAACTCATGGCTGAGTCTAACTTCCAAGCATTAGACATGAATATGGTAGATGTGTTGGAAGAAATAGAAGAATCCGATGCTCCTTTTATTGAAGAAACCTTTCTAAATTCTCCTTGGTATGCTGACATTGTTTATGTGCTTTTATATTTAAATACCCCTCCTTCTTTATCTAAAACTAAGGCTAGATTCTTGAAACAAAAGGCTTTGAGTTTTTGCATATTAAATGGAGTATTATATTGGAAAAATGCTGTTGGAATTTTGCTCAAATGTTTACTTGAAGATGATGCAGGAAAAATCATGCATGAATTGCACGATGGTGAATGTGGAGGACACCTCTACTGGAAGGCCACAACAAACAAAATTCTCAGATTAGGTTACTATTGGCCTACCCTCTTCCCAGACACTCAGAAGCTGGTCATGTCTTGCCATAAGTGTCAAATCTTTGATGGCAAGAGAAAGCTCCTTCCCTTACCCCTACATCCTATCAGAGTTGAGGCACCTTTTCAAAAATGGGGGCTGGACTTCATTGGAGAAATTCATCCATCTTCCTCAGCTCAACATAAGTGGATCCTCACAGCCATTGACTTCTTCACCAAATGGATAGAAGCTATACCTACCAGGAATGCTAATGACTCTGTCATTATCAAGTTTCTTGAAACCCATATCCTATCCAGATTTGGTTGTCCCAGAAAAATCATAACAGACAATGTTGCTGCTTTCAAATCCAAAAATATGGTTGATTTCTGTCACAAATACCATATAACCTTGGGCCATTCCACTGCTTACTATCCCCAAGGGAATGGATTAGCTTAATCCTCCAACAAGAGTCTCATTAATATCATTAAAAAGCTGTTGGAAGAGAATAGAAAATCATGGCACAGTAAGCTGGTTCATGCCTTATGGGCTGATAGACTAACCACAAAGAAATCAATAAATATGTCCCCCTATCAGTTAGTTTATGGCATGGACGCAATTTTTCCTACCTCATTAGGAATTCCAGTCATGAAGCTCCTTCAAGAAGTACAGGTTGAAAAAAATGATATGCAGAGGAGGATCAACTAAACAATTCATTTGCAGCAGACCCGAGAAGAAGTTTATGAAAGAACACAGTTAGTCCAAGAAAATATGAAGAAGCAATTTGATAAAAGGACTAAGGCAAACAACTTCCAGATTGGAAGTGTTGTTCTTAAATGGGATTCAAGGAGAGAAGAGAAGGGGAAACATGGCAAGTTTGAGAACTTGTGGAAAGGGCCATATATTATTCATGCTGAGAGGGGTCATAATACATTTTTCTTGAAAGAAATGAATGGAGGTCCGGTCAATGGCAGGATGCTCAAGCATTACTTCTGCCAAGAATCTTAAGTTTTAAAGTATTTTTGTTTTTATCATTGTAAATATCATAGTCTAACCATTGCATTCAAAGTTATGAAAAATCAAAAACACAAAAACAAAGAAAAGAAAAGAGGGCAGGTTGTGAAAGCAAGAAAGGCAAAGCCCCATGCCAAAAAAGAGAAACAAATCTGAAAGTGTGCAAGCTTAAATGCCACTCCTGATAACCATACTTCTAGTTAGTCAAACAGCCTAATCTTGACTAATTAGTTTTAAATTTTCTATTTGATAGGGTAGTGAATTTGGTTTGCCAAACTGTTTAATCTTGGCTTATCAGTAGATAGATTAGGATAGAAATTAAAAGGTTCAAACAAATTCAAAATCTGAACCAAAATCTCCAAAAGAGAGATGACTCAAAAATTGTTTTATTTTTTAGAGTCATAAAAGAGAAAAACTGGTTCTAATCTGCCCAAAATCTGAATCAGTTATCAAGGAAGAGACAGCTCAAACAAAAGCAAAGACAGAGCTGTGAAGAGAAGAGAAGGCCATGATGAGAAACTTTCAGATCTTAAGCCTTCCATTTTGATTTTAATTTTCTGCAAATAATAATTTGTGTGCAGCTTGTTTCTATGCCATACATCACAGTAAGTTAAAAATCTTAATCTTGACTTGACTGTTTTGAATTTATGTTATAGAATTTAGAGAATGGAAGTCTGTTGGACAGCTTAATCCCAACAGACAGTAGATTAGGTAGAGAATCATATGGATCCAACTGTTTAATCTGGATCCATGAAGAAATAAGGAGTAGAGTTAGATTATTTTTTATGCTTTCAAAAGAATAAAATTTTGTAAGAGAGTTTTCCAATCCAAGTGCACTCTGATGAAGAGAAAATGTTAGATCAGTAGGATTGGGTAGGTAGAAGGTTTGTTGTTGAGAGTTCCATTGTTTTTTCAATGGCTGATAACTTGTTTCCATAGGCAAAAGAAGATCATTCAAGCAGAAGAAAACAGCCCAATGGATGAGGCCACTGATCAGCCTCCCAGAGAATACAAATATGTAGTTCTTGATGCCTTCAAAAAGGCACCATCCCCAAGTGGAGCCACTATTAGCCACCCATAAAATTCTGTTATATCAGATGGTGGCTAAATAATGATTGGATAGCCTTCAACAAATAATTCCATGACTAAAATTGCTGATACTTGAAGACTTTTGATAATATCCTATCCTTGGATAATATTCACTATTGTTTCCCTTCAAGACTCAGAGATCCTGCTAATCTCCAAAGCCAAAACACTGCTGCAATCCCATTTTTTCCCTTTTTCTCCTTCCCATACTAACCTCATTTTCTATTTTTTCCCATTCCCCATGAGAATCCCATAATTTCATGTTTTCTTCCCCTTCCCCTTTCATAAAATCCATTTCATAAGGTCTAAGACCCCCTCTTAGCCTTATCAGAATCCTCTATTTCCATTAAAACCATTAAAAATCATGAAAATGCATAGTTTTTATGTATTGGGCTTAAGCCCCCTCAGGCTTAAGTTTTTAACCCTTGTCGTCCATGCGCCCGAGCGCCCGAACCAACTGCTAAATCTATCGAGCGCTTATCCCTTTCAAATTATATTTCCCCGCAGGAACATATAAAACCTTTGTTTTTTGTAAAAACCCGTCATTTTATTATTTTTATTAAAAACCCGCCCTGCAATTGTGGAGCGATCTCCACCGTCGATCTGCTTCATAGATCGGACGGCGCGGAGCGCTATTTGCCCTGTGGACCCCACCATTCCCCGTGCTGTTTTCCAATCCCATCGGTTTCATTCCGCACCACTCTTCGCTGGATGATGGTTTTCTCCCGTCGGCCAGCGATTCCATACGTTGGCCGACACGTGTGCTCGGCACTGTTTCAAAACTGCCGCGCGACCGAAATATTTCGTGCATTAAAGTTCATACCAGAGCCGCCCATCGCAATTCACCTTCACCATCCGATCTGACTCCCCTCATCCGATGGTTGTCGATCGCCGAAGATGCCCAAATTTTAACCAAAGTGCCCACACGTTAACCGAGCCATCGCGCGTCCAAAAATAAATCTCTGCCGTCGATCTCTGCAGATCGATGGCTCATATTCAGTCTCCCTTTTTCGTTGCCCGGTCCCGGACTTTTCCTCTGACTTTCCGTTGCCCGGTCCTGGTCGTCGATCATCGCGCGATCGACGTCTCAGATTCATCCTTCTCCATTGATCGCCCCGTTCAACCTTGACCGTCGATCTCTGCAGATCGACGATCCGGACTTAATCTCCTTCTGACCTATTCCACGATCACCCAGATTTGATCCTGGCCGTTAGATGATGCCATCCGACGGCCCACACTCCTCTGCACATTCCCCGATGCAGATTGACCTATACGCAGGATTATATAACGTTTTTTTGTGTTTTTTGCATGTTTAAATGTATTTTCTGTCATTTCCAAAGAAGATTCGGCGACTGAGGGTGACGACCCTCCCTTGTTTGATTCCTCCAAAGAAATCATCCACAGCGTTTAAAATCATGTTATATTGGTGTTTTCACAGGCATTGATGCCTTACATACCCTGTGCAGCCCTGCACGACAGAAAAACCATGAAGATCAATGTAGAGAAAGAGTATCAGATGTTGAAGACCAAAAATGAACCAGAACAGCAGATTAGTGGACAGATTTGTGGGGATTAAGGCTGAGATAGTTATCAAATGCCTAAATCCCCGGATCTAAAACACAGATTAAAGGAAAACCTAAAAGTGGTTATCAGACGAAATTCCTCCACTGCCATATCTAAGGCAAATTGATTCCTCAACCACCACAGTGCCACCTGTGCCTCAAAGGATTCAATCAGGAGCTGAATTTATTGATCAGGATCAGATTTTTGCCTCAACACAGCCAAAGAAGTCACTTCTCCCAGGGCCTTCAATGCAAAGAATATCTGCAGAGTTACTTCAAATTACCTGTGCCTCAAAGGTCAACAAATACTCCTACCCAGCTTAAATCATAAGTGTGAATCAATTAAAATGATGAACACCTCTTCTGTTTCCTCATTGAGCATCCCAAGGGCCAATGGGCCATTTAAATCCTGTATTAATTGTAATTAAGATCTTTTTCAGATCTCATCTCCTCATCTTTTCTATATATACTACAGCAGAGATGAGTTGGTGGTTGGTTGTTGTTTGATCACAAGTTGTAACATTGAAACTCTCTGAAATAAATATAAAAGTCTGTTGAAGTTGAAAAACAAATTGAAGTCTTGGATGTCTTGATGATGTTGTTGCATCCCTATTCCTGAGAAGGCTCTATCACTTGATTCATGAGCTTGGTTGCTGGTGAAATATTCTAACTGTTTAATGTTTTCTCCTGTTTTCATTATGTTTCATAATCTCTTACTACAGTAGGCTGAAAGTTTTAGGCTAAGAAATGACTCCTGGAAGCACCTTAGACCTGTTCACCCTTCACTGTTTTATGTTTTCTTCTGCTGAAGTATTTTAGAGGCTTTAAACCTTCTCTTTAGTCTTCATGCTTGTTTATTTCCTTGATAGCTCAAATAGTTGGTTTCAACATGATTTATGGTTCTCCCTTCTTGTCTTCCATCACTTGAAAGATGTTATTGAAGTCTCCCTTTGAAGTACCATTGTCTTAAGTTAATCAGAGAGGTCGGTTTCAATCTTACCCTTTGCCCCTGCTTGAACAATTGTTTTGAAGGTCGTTATAGTTGTAAGCATAGATGTTATTTAGGTGTTCCCTCTTCTATAAATGCAATTATCAGTGAATCTTTTATGTTTTCTAAGTCCTTTAAAATAAAATCTTTGAGGAAATATGGAGTTCCCCGAATGTTAGATTTCATTCTAAAAGTTGTCTTGAAGTCATTATTTGCTTAAATAATGTTTGTGGAATTTATGGTTAGCCCTGTCTATCAAATATCTCTTTATTTTTAAGTTATGTCTTCAAGTTCCCTTTGTTGAGAATTAAGTTTCTCTTTCCAAAACATTAATTTCCATCTCATTCCAAAACAAAGGATCTTGTGGCCAAGTTAGATTTGCCCTTTGATATCCCATATCCCTTGAAGAGTTTGTCATGACCTTATTTTGACTCCATTGCCCAATCAACCAGATATTTCCTCTTTCTGTCTATCTTTCCTAGACCTCTCATATTCTGTTGTATCAACTCAACCCAACCAAACAAACATCTGCACTTATATAACTAGTCTAAAATTCATAACCAAAGCAAACAAGATAAACCTTTGCAAACAAATATTTGAGAGATCCCTCTCTGAGAACAGGAGGACTAGATCCTGGAACTCTAAAGATTGGTTCTGATGTTGCCTTGTCTTTTGATTTTCCAAACTGTCAAAACACGGGACTCCAATAGGTACAAGTAGGAAGGACATACCTTCCCTTCTCCTCCAACAATGCAGAATAAGAAATGGAGGGTGAGGATGATGAGAGAAGAAAATCTCCCTCCTTCTTGTGCTTGCCCAAGCCTTCCATCGCTGTAGCTATGTATTTTAATGCTCCCATCCCTCCTGGATCTGATTTTGTAGCAGCAAGCAGTGAGAGATCTCTCACCCAAACTGAATCAGGCAGCCTCCCAGGTGGTTTTCCACTAGATAAGAGTGTCCCTTGGAGAAATCTCATGAACATGAGAGAAGGGTCAGTGAGGTCCTTGCTTCCACTGAATAAATCCATCTCTGTTTTTTGTGTGGAAGTGTAGTGTGAGGGGTAAGTATGCATGCCTTTGATTATTTTAAGTGAACCACTCTTCTTTTCTTCCCATTCCATTTATAAATCCTCCCAATCAATGGTGACTTTCCCCAATGTAATCAACCATTGAACACCCAAAATAAACAATGGTGTCTGGTATGTCAACTACAAAGAAGTGATCCACTACAAGTAGGATCCCATGGTGACTGAAAGTGATGGAACATAATGCATGCATTGCATTTTTCTAGTTCCTGGGACCAAAACAGAAAATCCCTCAAAAGTATCAGTGGGTATTTCCCTCCTTTGCACAAGATGGGCATAAATGAAATTGTGGGTAGACCCACTGTCAATCAATACAGAAAACCTCTAATTCATTATTGAACCTTGAACTCTTAAGGTTAAGTATTTAGGTACTCCCCTCAAGGATGCAAGAGTTCCTCCAATAGGAGAAAATGATCCATTCTCATCTCTTGATGGTGTTGGATCTCCTCCAACATTGTCAGCATCGTGAGCCCTCCTTGGCTCATCATCTTCATCTTCTTCAAGATCTGAGAAGACCTCTATATAATGTGCTTTACCAGCAGCACATCTATGTCTTGGTACACATGGTTCTTGGAAAGTGAAGGATAACTTCCTCCTTGTTATATCTTTCTGAACTTCATCATCAAGAGGCTTCTTGTATGAGCTCTCCTTTAAAGGAGCAGCTTTCTCTTCCTTTCCTTTAGAAGGAAAAGAGGGCTTATTCTGAAATTTTTCCTTTGATTTTGGCAAGGAATCTTGAAGGTCTCTATCCCTCTCAATGGAATCATGCAAGGTAATGGGCTTGGTATATTTAACCAACCCATGCAGAGGTTCATCCAAACCATCGATGAACATGCACACCCTCCTTGTTGCAGACAGATCAGGAACCATCACAGATAATCTCAGAAATTCAGCGATATAAGACTCTGCATTACCTGACTGCTTCAACTTTGCAAGGCTCATGAAAGGTGCTTCTGGATCCTTTCTTTCAAGCCTCTCCACCAGTCTTCTAGTAAACTCAGAATATGCAATCACATTGGCATGGTCCAATGTAGACAACCCATGGAACCACTAGTTGTGTTCTTCACCTTCAAAGTGCAGCACTGCAATCTTGATAGCTTCCATCTCGAGGAATTTGTTAAACTGAAAGTAGATACCCAGTTTTTCTACCCATGCTTTGGCAGAACTAGTGGATGACCAATCAAACTTGGGTAAAAGGAATCTTCCCATAGAGTGATTTCGATCATGATTTTGTGTGAATCCACCATCTCTTTACTGATGCCTTGGTCTTCTCTTGTCCTTGAGGTGACAAAAATATTGAAAACTCAAGAGGTCCTTGAATCTTTGGTTCTGAGACTCATACTCTTCAAAGTAATCTTTAAGGGGTGCTTTCTCATGAGGCCCTTCATTCTCCACAACCAAGAAAGTAGGCATAGTACAGTGTTGTGGAGCTTGTGGATGGTTCACTGGTTGATCATTCCAGTGGTGAGACATGCCAGAGCTTTCTCCAGGATGAAATATCCTAGGAGATTCCTTGATCCTGTCCAATCTCATCTCTTTGATCTCTCTAGCAAGATCTTGCATGGCTTTCAGAGGGGTTTTTTCAAACTCCTTCCCATCTTCATCACTTCCAGATTCAGGGGCTTTTCCCTTGTCTTTATCATCATTGGTGTAATCAAACTTCTTCTATATTATTCTCAGGTACATCTTCTCTCTGTCAGTGAGAGGCTCATATTCTTCTGAAGATATCTTGGCTCTTCAAGAAATCAAATCATAGGTTGTGCCAAGATGGTTTCTCTAATACCACTGTAATATCCCAAAATGGGAACACTCAACAATACCTGCTGGAATAACGCACTTTTCAGAAGAATGTGCACTGAAATGAGTTTGAAGCCCTTGGATCCCTTAGATTTGGAGATCTAGCATCTAAATCCAAAAGGGGAGCAAAAAAAAATCAAACTAGGTGAGGTAAACATACCTCCCACACCTAGTATGGTTGAAAAACATCAAAGAATGGTGCTGCAGCAATATGCAACAATACTGCAGGAAAAAAATGCAGTTTTGGAGAGAAATAGTAGGAGACCAATAAGGAGATTCAATATTCACTTATACAGCAATAAATCAGATCCATATTGAGGCCCGTACATTGTAAAATAGAATGTAGAAGACAAGAATAGAAGAAATGCCTCAAGAAAGAGGGTTGCAACACATGTATTGATTGAAAAATGGCTTGACAACGTTATTTTTATTAGCTATAGTAGTTTTATATTACACTCCAGATCTAGAGAAGATATGTTTACAAAATATCAGATCTATTTCAGATTTGTACACTAGAAAGGCTCCTTTACAAGTTCCCCTTAGGGTTTTGATCAAAACATGCAGCACAGAGAGTAGATATGAGATCTAAAGTAGCAGATCTGCAGTAGTATTAAAAAATTTCTAAAGATGAATACAATAGAAGCAGATCATATCTGTATATAACATGGATCAGAAATCTAATCCATGGATCACCATAGTGAAGGGCAGAACCCCAACACCAGAGATCTCTCCTCACAAAGTGTGTCAAAACACCCTGCAACTTCCTTCTTGCAAATAATGCAGTCCTGGAAGGAAAACTATGTTGTAGGTTGAAGCACTGGATTAGCCTGATGCCAAGATCTGAAAATGCAGTTCCAAAGGTTTAGAACTCTCTTGCCAATGGGATAGAAGACTTTCCTAGTAGAAAGAGGCCCTAGAATGGCCTAGATTTGAGCAGATCTAGCCTCCACTTGTTGTATCTTACAAGGACAACCAAACCCTCAACAAGATCTGCGTTGTAGTTGGAAGATGAGCTTGGAAAAATTCTTGATAGTGGATGAGATCAACAAGACTTTTCGAAGAAGCCTCTCAAGGAAGAGGTGGGATTCCCGAACAAGAACACCCTAGTGCTAAACAACACTATCCTCAGCTAAACATCAGAGAATGATATATGTCTAAATAGACAATATATTCAGAAATATACACAATCAAAAACCTTGTTCTGTTGTCCTCCTCTTTCTTTTATAGGATGAAAGTCTTGTCAAACCCTAAACCATCTCAATGATTTAGCTGCATTCACATGAGAAGCCTCCAACTAAAACTACATTGTGCCTCTAGGAGATTCACTATATCTAGACAACACTGTTGATTTGGTCCTGGTTGACTTGGTCAAGTGTTCCAGTCTCTTTCACACCTAAGTGTGCTTACGTAAATAGCCCAGATTTGTCCATGTTCACATGTGGCATTGATTTATTCTACTGATTAGGAGTTTTATTGATCCACCTTTACACTTTTATTCATGAAACGGAAAATTGAAACAAAATTTTATATTCCCATTAGCTTGGGCTAGTTGGGAATATTACATTCAGAGATGGTCTGCTCTGCATCCATTTTGATACCGAATTGTAGAATTCATAGATGGTCTACTCTGCATTCCTGTTAAACCTTAATGTCCTCCTCTTTTCCATTTCAAAAGCTGTAAAGATCCATTGACATGGCCAACTTTCCTAGTTGCACTTGACCTCAGTTATCCATCTCTTTGAGTTTTTTTACACTTGTTTGACTCTAAAGCCCAATGGCCCTCTTTTGCGACCTCAACCATAAATATTCAAACCAACACCTATGCACTAATATCTAGCCTAAAATGCCCCTATAAACAAAGCTATATCTAACAAAAAGAGCCCTCTCTTAGTCTAGGGAGGCTAGGTCTTGGACTCCAAAGCAGTTTGATGTTTCCCTTTATGGTTCTATCTTTAGCCTTCGTAATTACGTGGTGACAACATAATGGTGAATCCGATGGGGATAGAATTTATCTTCCTCAGAAAGCACATCAAATTTCAGATCTGATTACTGTTGGTGGACAGTGACTAGACACAAGAAGGCTGCATTATTCACCTGGCGAATCCATGATTCAAAGAACCTATATTTTGAGCATTTATGGCGACTCCATAGCATGTTGTTCAGAGTTGCTGCTGAACAAGATGACAAGGATTGTGGAAGACCTTCTATATAGTGAATTTTTAAATGCATTCAAGAATAAGTTATTAGAATTTCAGCTTGATGAAGATTTTTTAGAAGTTGTATTTCTTATTTTTAAATCAAGAAAATTTAGGCCTGAAGCTAAAACATGGTTTCTGGAGATAGTTGTTGAAATATATGAAGCTAGTATTGAACTTTTGAATTCTCATATTCAATCATATAATTTCATAGATCCTAAAGAATTCTTGGAAAATCTTCCTTCCCCTAAGCAAGAGGAAATTATACTACCTCTTGACTTACATATTGAGGATGATTGTGCTTTCAAATACCAAACTGAAGATGAGGTTTCAAGGTTTAATACTGGGAATACAACTAATCAACTAGTCATTGAAGGCCTAGAAGCAAGTATTACACATCATGCTTTAATTGATCCTATAACAAAGTATATGGAGGTTCTTTTTAGCTCAAGTTTTCAAACATGTATTCTCCATAAAGGTCAAATACATCAGCATTTTCCATTACATATTATAACTTTGGCTATGAGGACACATAATCAAGTTATACTATTGATTTTCCTCACAGGCAGTCAAGTTGTCCATCTGTTTCTGCTGCTAGTTGACTGGTTGCACTGGAATTATTGTATCATTTAGAACAACAAAAATTTCAGTAGAGTAGGGTAGGTAGGTGTGCAAATAAATTCAGTACTCTGAGAATATTTCCAGTTTTAGTTTCAAATTTCTTTCCAATTTTCAGTTCAAGTAGTTTCCAAACTTCAGTTTGTAGAGAGTGTTGATTTTGAACTAAGACTTCTCAACCACAAATATTTTTGTAGCAGATTAAGTTGTAGAGTTGGGATCATCCCAATGGATCAGACCACCATTCTACGATGTTATTGACACCTCCTAAAGGAGCTACCATCCCCAGCTGGAGCCATTGTTAGACTCCTATATTTCACAGTATCACAAGGTTACCCATTATTTCTTATACTTTTCATACTGAAAATAATATTCCATAGCTATCATTTATTTTCAAAGAAATAAAGGGAACTCCTTACTATCAAGAGCTTCAAAGAAATCAATATGCCTTTCCGTTTAGTAGAAGGAAGAAAGTGTTGCTGATAAGGTGTGATTGTGATCAAACTTCATTTCTACCCTCATTCCATTTCATTCATCCTCTTTGCCCTATCATTTCCTCCATATTCTGAAATGATATCCAATTCAAACCCCAAAACCCACATGCATAACCTTTGGGACTTATTGCTCTATAATTTTTTTTATATTAAAGTCCAAAATTCCATGGTTATAGCTCTGCCCACCCACTAGCAACCATATTATTTTTTCACTTAAACTTTCCTTATTCGCAGCTCCGCCCCCATAGCCGATCGCTTGACACACACACACACACACACACACACACACACACACACATATGTCGCATAAACCACAATAAACACCCCACTTCCTTTATATCCTAAGTCTGAAACCTCTACCTCTCTTTGTAATCACACATCGCAAGATTCTTAGGATAAGCACCCAAGGGTAAATGTTATAGTCATTAAAGTGCGATATGAAGGATCTGTGGGACCCATATTATCCTCATATACACCCCGAATACTTTGAAATCCTTCATATCATGGTTAAGATGGATTTTTTCATTTCTTAACTAAAATCACTTCTCCGTTTGGAAAATTTTATGGTGGGGTCTGTTTCCCGATCGTAACCGCAAATCGCAGTGTTTAAAGGATGGTCGCGGGAGGTAAAAAATAATATTGTCGAAGTGCGATGTGTGAAGTGCAGTGGGGCCCAATCGTAGATCGCAGATTTTAAAGGATTGGCATTGGAGGTAAAGGTTAAAGTCAACAAAGTGCGATGTGTGATACTAGGTGGGACCCGAGCACAGATCACAATGTTTAAGGTGCAGAGATAAGAGTTATGATCGCCGAAGTGTGATATGGGATGACGTGGAAAAGTGACGTGGTAGTGTCATGGTAGGATGATGTGGTAGATGACGTGGCCCCAACCCGATCGCAATCACAAATCACAAAAATTAAAGGATAAGTATGAAGGGTAAATGTTAAGTCTTGTGTCGTGCGAAGTGTGCGGAGCCGATGCGTCTCTAATATGAATGTTATAATATTTCAAGTCTGGGTAAATGGTTTTTTATGCTATTTCATTTGAAAAAGGGTTAAATACAAAAGGAAAGGACTCGAGTAGCAAAAGGGTCGTGGCGGGTCCCACCCATGTGCTATGTCATTCCACCTTTAATCGCCCTCCACCTATCCTCCCTCTCCGCTCTTCTCCCTACATCCAACGACCCTTATCCATTTTTGGCCTCCCCGCAACATTCGAACTTTATCATGAGGGAGGGTGGGGTCCAAAATGGGCAGTATCCCATATCGCCCATCCAGCCATGTGTCGCGTCAAAGATTAATCTACACCGCCCTGTCCAATAATGCTTACTACTCTCACCCCCTCCAAAAATCTATTTCCACTATCCTCCCAAACCGTTGTTGTCATATGACCTTTGCCAACACTGCCACACCACGTCCTCCATCATCCATCCCCATCCGCCAACTGCCATCCCTCCACAGTCAGGCATATGAAGTTTGAAAATCATTTTATGAAGAAAGAAGGGTTAAACACAACCAAAAGGCTCGGGTAGCAAAGACACCAAGGGTCGAGTCGGGCATTTATGCAGAGATATAGTAGCAGAAACCAAAGGGGCAATAGAAAACACATAAGCATAGTCACTAATCAATGGAAATAGCTAGAACTACACCAGAATTAATTACCCAACGCAAGTTTTCCGAAGAGCAAGGCCAGATGTTAGGAATACTTTATTGGCCGCCTCTTATGTGTCACTCGAACTAGTTTCCAACTACTCTATAATTAATAAGAGATTTCCAAAAGCCACTGTTGCAGGCCAAGTTAGTCTTATCACCACCTGCATGTTTCCACTTGTCTAGTTTTTCTTGAATGTAATTACTGCAGTAGACAGACTGGACGAATTAAGTTTTCTATAAATATTGTATGCATTAGCAGTGTAAAAAGAGGCCCAAGAAGGGAAAAACCATTGTAATAAGACTCATTCTGTTGTAAGCACTCTTTTTTAGATGAATTAAGGATTAAGTTGTTTTCCAGATTCTTGTGTTATGCTCTGTGGTGAAGTATTTTCCCATGTAATTTTTTATTCTTCTGTTTTATATATTGTTTTCTTTATTTAATGCGGATAGAAATTTTTGCGTAGGATTTACCATAGGGTACCCTGCTCAGCCTTCAAACAATGCATTATGTTTTCCTCTAAGACTTGGATGCAGAATTCAGAGATGGTCTGCTTTGCATCCATGTTCAGACTGGAACGTAGAATTCAGAGACGGTCTACTTTGCATTCTTGTTCAACCTCAATCTCCTCCTCTTTTCCATTTCACAAGTTGTAAAGATCCATTGACATGGCTAGCTTGCCTGGTTGCACCTGACCTCAGTTATCCATCTATTTGAGTTTGTTTACACCTGTTTGACTCCCTAGCCCAATGGACCTCTTCTGCTGCCTCAACCATAAATATTCAAACCAACACATATGCACTAATAGCTAGCCTAAAATGTCCCTATAAACAAAGCTATATCTAATAGAGAGAGCCCTCTCTTAGTCTAGGAAGGCTAGGTCCTATACTCCAAAGCGATTTGATGTTTCCCTTCGTGGTTCTATCTTCAGCCTTCGGAATTATGGGGTGACAACAGGTTTCTAGAGGAGATTGTGGCGTCTCAGATGATGGAGACCGAAAGGTGATGAGTGGGCGTAGTGACATTTTTTTTTCTTGAAAATAGTGCATGCTATTAATCTTTGTCCTAGGGAGTGGTAGACATGCATATATCTCCTCCTCCTGTAAGCTAAAAAGTGATGCCAATCTAATTCAATTTGAATGTCCTTGTAGCTGCACAAAGGTGACAGGATACTCAAATTCCTTAGCTAGCTTAATATTCTTTCATATTTTGTGATATATATAATCCTATATGTTTTTCCTCTCCTTGGGATTGGAATTACTGGGAAGCTTCCATCTAAACAATATTATACTTTTGCACATTAAGAAGTCTTTTCCAAGAATTTGGCACAACAACCTATTTTATTCGTGAATTTTTATTTAAAATATATTTTTGATATATAAATAAATTTAATGTTAAAAAAACCTTTGAATCTCTATGTTTGTACACAATTGATATCTCAAACTTGTATTTCATCTAATGATACCAGATTATTTAAACCATTTTGCTGTCCCTTTTTCTTTATTGTAACTTGTTTTATATTCTCCTTCAGTATGTCAATGTTTATTCATTTAATGATGTGTTTATGTTATAATTTAGAACATATAATTATGTACATTTAGTATTTGAATTGTTGAAATAATAAATATTTTATTTGAAATTAATTGTATACATTAATTGCCATTGAGAACATGGATTAATGGTCCACATAAAGTAATCATAAGGGTTTGGAAGTTTACTAATTTATGTTAGTTTTGGGTAAGTTCCCTTTAGGAATTTTGTTTGAAAAGGGGAGTTGAAATAATTGTCATATTTACCTCCATGAACTAACCTCCACAATGGTAACTTAGCCCAAATAACCCATTCAAATAATAACAAAGATTTCAAAATTTACTAAAACTTATTTTACTATAATGACAAACCTCATCACAAATTCATGCCATATATTATGAAAACCATAACTAACTTAATGTAATTTTGTTAACTTCTTTAATAGTTAACCTTTTATCAACCAAACGTCTCTCTTCTTTTCTCTTTGATTTTTGCATAAGGTCTTCTTTGCTCTTTGATTTTTTTCATTAGATCTCAATTTCATAATCTTTGTTGCAATACCGTCATTCCTAGCCTTTTAACATGTCAAAATTATAGTGAGTCGGAGACGCTTCTCTCCAAGCTCTTTGAGCATAGAAATACACTTTTATAACAAGCTAAATAATTCGTTTGTTTAGATCCGATAGACCAAAGTTTGATCTCAATAGACATTAACCATCATCATATATATATATATATATAATTTTAAAATAATTTTTATTAAAAATTTTAAATATTTAATTTTTAAATTATATAATTTCTATAGTTAAAATATATAATTTCATTTTTTATAAATCTCAATAAAAGATAGTTATTGTCTTTTTTTTATTATCTTTATTTATATGCAAATAATAAAAAAAAGTTAATTCAAACGTATAAGCATGAATTTTTAAATACATAGGGGTTGTTGGTTGAACCAATAATTTTTTTTTTTACCGTCTTTAATAAAAAGAGTATTAAGAATTTGAAGCGTTTAAACCGATAAGAATATATTACGTTCATGGTTTGACTTGTTGAATAATGATTAGCTTTATATAATTAATTGTTTTTTCTTTTCTTTCCATTTTGACATTATAAAATATATATTCGATAAAATAAAATAAAATCATTTATTAGATATTATTTTGACTATATATTAAAATAAAGTTAAAAAAAAAACGTATTGTTTTATCTAAATTTACTTTAATTTAGTTCAACATCCTCCTTAAACCATTATTATATTGACATTGTATATTGATAATTTGAGAGGTATGTGATATTCATATCTAGTGAAAACCATATTGTTTTAACAAAGATCATTAAATTAATAATTAGCAAGCTTCTATTCCACAGTTCTAAAGGAGGGATTTCAGGCTTAACCCATTACACAAGGTCTTAGAAAATATTGAAATAATATTGACAAAAATCTAACAATTTCATAATTTTTCTTGTAAAATCACAAGAGTTTAAAATAAATTAAGTTCCTTTGTCATAAAGATTGAATAACCATAAGTTTCTACGTCATAGAAAGAAAATAATCATAGGTTTAAGTTTACAATTGAACAAAAGTAAATAATTAAAATTACAAAAATTCAAAATCATATAATGAATAGAAGGAAGTTAGGCGTGAAAAACATAGTGTAGAGCGATTGTTATAGTTTTGGAAAGGGATTATGGATGAGTGGACCTAGTGTTGAGTGTGTTGGTAGTTTTTGGTTGTCATTGATGTCAAATGATGTCAAGTTCAAGGGGAGCTTGTTCAGTATTCATGATGCTAGTGATGTCATTATTGCTTAAGGTGTCTAGTGTCATTGATTGTTGAGTGTAGATTGCATATTATCAAACTTGAAGCCATGAATGTATACAAATTGGGTAGCCTAGCTTTGTAGGAATTTTTCGTACATTTATCTTGATAAAAAGAACATGCAAAGTATCTAGCACTTAGTTTAACTCCCCATGAATGAATAGAAACATGTTTTTGAAGTGATTGGGTCCATGAAAACTTCCACATAATACTAGGCTCTGTGTTTGGAAAGTATCTGATCATCCTGGGTCCAAGACATGCAAGATGCCCATATTCAAATGATAAGTGGGATGGGAGGATGCGAGATTAATCTGGTCACTATGAGGGAATCTAAGCATACGTGGGTTTCCCAAGACAAACACCTGCGAAATATGCTAGATACTGGATTTCTGAGACAAATAGTGAACCCACTAACAAGTGACAGTGATGTGGCATATAGGTGGAAATGACATGGCATATAGGTTGCAATGAAATGACATATAGGTGCAGGTCAATGATATGGTAGTAGGAGGACATGACACATGGCATATAGAAGGAAGTAGAAGTGGCATCGAGGTGGTGCTAGGTGAAAATGACATAGCACAAATGATGACATGGCACACTATGTTAATGACATGTGGCAAATGGATTCAAAAATTTTGGGCGGCCAAGTGGCCCATTTTCAGGTGACACGTGGCAATGACATGACATTATAGGTTGAAAAGAGATGACATGGCATATAATGTTGCAGTGACCTCGCAAATTATATTGTAGGTCTTGGGATTCATGCTAGCGATATGGTGTGGCAAAGTTTTCCTTTATATTTAATTTTTTGAAGTGAGCCTTTTACAACCAGTATTATGCAATTTCTACGAGCATCAGCCCTTTTAGCATTATAGTAAGAATATGTGTGTTATTTAACCCAAACCAACAAATTGAGGGAGTTGGCCAAGTATTTGCATGAGGAGTTAGTCAGGAATCTACCCCTCGAGGGTTGAAGCAATAATACATGGTTAAATTATGATTGAATTCTGATTCGATCTTAGGAAAATGATTCTAAGTTCCATCCAATATTGAAGTTTCATTGATCCAAATCTGATCAGGCAACTTGCTCAAAAGGTGCAAAAGACTTGCACACATTTCCAGAAGAGGGGACATTTAATTGCCCAATGTTGGACATTGCATCCAACTAATCATCCCAAGCATTTGAAGCAAGAGGATAAAAATACTAGCGAAAATGGAACCAAAGATTCCATCATTGATCTGAGAACAGATGTTTCACATGAATAATATTTTCAACAAGTAAAATCACCATGGAAGTGGCTTGGTAAGAAGTGGTTTGAATTCTTAACTCAGTAAGACATACATTCATTTGTACATATGCAAATTTCAGTCATGTATGCATTGCATTTCTGTTGAAAAATTGCATTAGTATGTGCTGCCTTTGATCGATGATCAAGGAAGCGATGTTCAACTACCTTATATTGAATATTTCTCGCCAAAAATTTATGGATGAGAAAGGAAGACACAATTCTTGACAGGAGGACAAGAGCATCCAAGAAGGTAACTGTTGACTACCTTCGAGTTGGGCTCAAAGGCACTAAGCCAAGAAAGGCAAAGTGTATGGAGATTGGAAAAGTGAGGGTGTTGTACTCTCATATATTGAATAGATAATCAGCCTTTTGGGGTCCAAAATATTCCCAATTGGGACGAGTGATCATATTTGGATCAAGGGCCTAAGTGATAGCTCAAATTTCAAAGTGTTCGAAAGTTTGTCAAACCTAAGCGACCAAATAGATCTCGTCTTCCTGATTCTGCCGCCATGAACAGTTTGAAAAACTGACACTGTATGAAGAATTTATCGCGATTTGAAAAGTACAGTAAACTACAAATTTTGGCATTTGACCAGGGTTGACTGGTCAAAGGTACAGTTAGTAAAAAGAAAATTCAAGGGAATAGAGTGATCATATTTGGATCAAGGACCTAAGTGATGGCTCAAATTTCAAGGTGTTCGAAAGTGTGTCAAACTTGAGGGATTGAATAGATCTCATCTTCCTGATTTCGACACCATGAACGGTTCGAAAAACTGACACCATATGAAGAAGTTATCACGATATGAAAATTCCAGTAAACTGCAAAAAAGATAGGTGTAAAAGAGACAAGATGGCATATAATGTTGCAGTGACATAGAAAATTATATTGTAGGTCTTGGGATTCATGTTAGCAGTATTTTGTGGCAGAGTTTCCCTTTGTATTTAATTTTTTGATGTGAGCCTTTTACAACCAATATTATGCAATTTCTATGAGCATATTCCCTTTTAGCATTTTAGTATTAATATGTGTGTTATTAAACCAAAACCAAAAAATTGAGGGATTTGGCCAAGTATTTCCATGAGTAGTTAGTCAGGAATCTACCCCTTGAGGAGAATATAGATTGTGAGAATGCAATAAATAGAATGCTCTAGTTGACAAAAAATAAAATAGGTAGAGAGAATAATGGCAGTAGTGGAAAGAGACGTAAATTAGGGCTCTAAATAGATCTAACTGTAGATATGAGTTGTGGTTGAACCTAATATTAGAAGGGATCATGAGCTGAAAATGGGAAGAGAAATACCAGAGTCAGTAATTAGGAGAACAAAATAGGGAAGATTGCATATTTGAGTTATACCTGAATATTTAACAGAATGAGAGTTGAAGAGAGTGTGAGTTGTACATGATAAAATTGGAGTAGAGGTTAATGATGTAAGAATTTCTAAGGTGGGAATAAAGCCTATGGATCTATGTTTGAAAATGGATGAAAAGGGGATCTTCTAAGAAAATAACGTTGGTTACTTCACATAAGGGGATAGGATCCTATAACGTTTTCGAGATTGGTGCCTCCTTCAGGTTGGTGCATGTAAAATTTAGGGGATTGGTACCTCCTTCAAGTTGGTTCTTGTAAATTTTATGGGTATGATGCCTCCTTTAGGTTGGTTATGATAAATTTGTGGTGGTTAATGCCTCCTTTAGGTTTGTTCCTATAAAGTTCAGGGATTTGGTGTCTGTAAATTTAGGGGATGGGTGTCTCATTTTGGTTGGTTCCAGTAAATTTGATGTAGAAATAGGTTGGATCCTACAACAATATATTGACATAGGTTTTATGGATTTCTCCCTTTATAGGTTTCCACATACATATCGTGTTCTTATGTGTTTCTTATATGACTGATTTTTTAATGGTTCGAATTGTTCCATATTGTTAAAATTGTTAAAGTATACCATTATATTGATTCACCCCCTTCTCATTGTAATCATAATCCTAATAATTGATACTAGAAATAGGTTCCTTTAGGAAAAATTTAGCCACTATAAGGTATAATGGCTAATCAAGATTTTCTTTCCCCAATTGGAGCACCATTATTGAATCAAGTTATGCAATGTAGAAGGTAAGAATGAAAATTTATTTAATAAATCTTGGATTGGATGTATGTTTTTAGTAGATGAAAATAGGAATAGATACAATACAAATGCCAAGAAGGCTACCTTGAGTGGATTGTCAATTCAAAATTCCGATAAAATAAGGTATTGTGATACTACAAAAGAAATGTTATATAAATGAGAATACATATTTTAATAAGGAATAAAAAAGGAATAAAAAAGGATCAAATACTTTGTCTAATGAAAAAATTAAAAGATAAAGGAGATTCCCTTGTCATAAGTTCCAAATTTGTTGATCATCACAATAAATATTCGTCTCTAGAGGATGAATCTAGAGATAAAGAAGATGTAGTGAAATCCACATGTAAGCTACTATTCTATTGTACTTATAAAATAATAGGTCATCTTGTTATTAAATATTCATATGAAAGTTCAAAAAATGGTACTAATAAAGGATAACTTAAAGTTGAGATAACAACCGATGAAGGAATTAAGAAAAGTCTCTATTTCTTAGAAAATGTTTGTTTAAGTGAAGAAGGTAATAGATTTACTTCTAGTAGTAATGAAGAAGTGATTATACTCATGACTCTGGACAAGACATTTAGAGAAAGGAAGAGTTGAAAGGAAAATAGGCCATGAGTGTGATCTTGATAGTTCCCTTGGTACAATGACGAAACATAAAATAAATATGAAAAGGAAGAAGGATATTGAATTAGATGAAGATAAAGAAATGCAATCCAAATAAGAAGAAGGCATTAATGAGAAGATATATTTTAGAAGAAAAATTATCTCTGCACTAAAGGAGATTAAAAAGATCATGGTAACATTGAATCAAAGACAAAATGAATTGCTACATGACTATGAGAATAAGGAATAGGATTTTTATGAATTAAAAAAAATTATTGTTATTCGAAAGGTGTAGGTAGAAGAATCCAAAATAATGAAAGAAGTTACAACCATGAATCTAAATGAAAATGGAATACATTGTGAGAAACTAGAAGTTGAGATTCTTTCCTTGAAAAACGATATTAAAAAGGCAATTGATCAACTGGAGTGTGGAAGGAGTCTTGAAATGTTGGATAATCTAATTAGTATGCAGAGATATCTACGCATGAAAAATTGCATCAATTATCATGCAGCTATCAATGAAGAATCAAGTGCAAGTAAATAAAGAATAGAAGAGTCAAAGAGTTATGTCAACATGCTTGAAAAAATCAACAATCAGTAAAACCAAGTGAGAAATTCAACACAAGTCAATAGAGAAAAGACCAAATCAACCACAAAAATCACAGGAAATAAGGAGATGATCAACTATAGAAAATTTAGATCTATCCCACTCATCTGAGTTATTACGGAGAATAAACTACTAAGAAGGCTAGAGATAAAGAACCCAACAACTATGCTAAACCAATCAAGGGAATTAGGAGAAATGTAATAAAAGGAAATAATAAAACTCAAAAACAACAAAGGAAGGTTAATAAAAATGATTCAAACAACTGTAAAGATGAAGTTAAAAAGAAGCAAAAGTCACATCCACCTCAGAAGATAGTCAACAAAGAATCAAAATAATTTTTCCTCAAAGGTTGTTTTCTCTCATGTATCGAAGTCTCTTCCGTGGATATTATTTTTTTTGAAATAATTTTGGACATAAGGCAATAGATTGTAGATGTAATGCAAGAAACAATAATATGTTGAACAATAGTAGCTAGTGAGCATATAATATCTCAAAGAATGAATATGTAAGAAAAAAATCTAGAGGTTATGGTAAGAATAACATCATAAATCACAATTATTTTGACTCCTTATTAGATCATGTTTAATGCTACATATTTAACAATTTTTGACTCAAGGGAAAATATTGAAGTAAGTTGTCATATATTTTAAATAAAACTAAACATAACGAACTTACTTAGATCAAGACAATGAAATCAGAAGGAAATTTTATTAATAGAAATCAGAGCAATAACAACAAGAGAAATGTAGGTTAGTTTTATGTGCTAAAGTTGCAAAGTATTAGTGGTATATGAAAAATGAATTCTCTCATCATATGAAAGGATATAATATAAGATTTATCCCTCTAAAGGAGGTCAAGGATGGAAATTTTATTCTTGGAAATGATACATCATCCAAAGTAATGGAAATGGAAAATTTAGCCTTGATAATAAACGGACTAATGTTGAAAATGTTATACTTGTAAAGGGTTTAAAACACAACATCCTGAGTGTAAGGAAAATGGTTGATAGAGGAGATGAAGTCACATTAAACTCTAAAGGATGTAAAATTAAGAAGGAAGACTCTAGAAAATTAGTGGCAAAAGTAATCAAGACTCCAAACAATGTATATCTACTAAAAGGTAGAAAATACAACAATGAGATATTGAAGGTAATCTCTCTTTAGCATTATCAATAAAATAGCAATACCCAACCATAATCCATTACACAATATCTTATTCACAAGGTGCCTTGCAGAAGACAAAAAGGTTTCCCACATTAGTGAGACAAGGAACCCGGGCTACAAATGATGAATAAATCCATATAAAAGGAAATGAATCAACAAAATTAAGTAAAGTAAAGTAAATGTAGGTACAATATCAATGAATCAAGAAAGGAAAGGAGTGATGAGGACGATGGCAGTTGCAAGAAAAATACATGAGATAATAGAATGTACAAATGATGAGAACCATGTTTACTATTTAGGTTTGATACAAGGACTTAAATTTAAGAGTTGAGATAAGAAATTTGGTGTTCTGAGGCACCAAATTTATTAAACATAAGTCTTGCTATATAAAGAATGAATATATGTATGTATTGATTATGTGAGGAATGCGAGAGACAAAAACGTAAAAAGGAGTCGTGCATGTCTGAAAGCATAAAATACCCAAGAAATGAAATGAATGGAAATGTATGATCCCCAAAAAATAAAAAAATAAAAAATAAAAAAATTAGACGATAAGTCAAGGAATGAATTCACAACCATTCAATATGAAATAAAATAGAGAGAAAACATACAATCGAGATTGATCTTTTGTAGATGTGGCTGATTGATATAGTAGTGGCTTTGATAAAGAGTATTTTGGCATGCAAGGTATGAAAAAAATATATAATTGAAATCTAAGTAAGACATGTGAATTTTTTCAATATGAGTGTGGAGTATGTTGTGAAATTTGTAAGTATGATATGCTGAAATATTGTTTGAATTATGAATTGTAAAGAAAATAAATACAATGTGGCCTACATGGAAACATTGTCTATAAGAGAACAAATTGCAAAGGATGATATACAAAGGAAGGAGAAAGAATTGACCTAGCAATTATCAAGTTTACATCAAAAGGCTTAAAGTGTAATAGGAACATATCAATAGGAAAAAGGAATTGTAAGGGAAACTTAGGTCTAGGGATATCAAACAAACAAAAGGTAATAAGAAATCTAGTGTCCAAGGAAAACAATCAATTAGACATGCCACAATGTAAATAAGAAGAACTAGCTCCCATCAAAATGAATCTCACTTCAAGAGGAGCTGTGAAAAGGAACAACACCTAATGTTTCAAAATTTACCTCATTTTATCAAAAGGTAGACCAAGGAAGCATATTTCAAGTAGGAGTATATAATATATAGATTATCCCTTGAGTTCACAACTATAGAGAAGCTAATATATTACCACTAGTTTCCTTATAACTCGAAAGAGGGAAAATTCCCAAATATGGCAGGGATAGTAAAATGCTAGAAGTACAAGTGAATAAGCTCAAGGTCATTTGCAATATCAAGAGAAGTAGCACGAATTTAGGGGGATTCATTTCCCATAGAAATATTCAAGTACAGTATTTGGTATTCACAAGTGCAACAAAAGAATATTTGGTATCAATATTGAAGAGAATTTGCAGCATTGGAAATAGGGAATAGATGAGGGCATTTGAGCCATGATACAACTTCATAAATTTCTATCATCATTCTATCCCACAATTAATATCATAGGAAATCAGTAGTACAATTGATAATTATTAGTCACTTGATGTTCCACTTGAAGTAGAATGAACAAATTTTGGCACTTCAAAGTGAAGGATATATTTGCACTTAAAAGATGAAGAAATGAAAGGTTGTATACTTGTATGTCTCATTAGTCAGTAGAGTCAAAAACCTAATATATTGAAGTAGGGTGAGCATTTCTCAATTGGAAAAAATATTGGTATATCTCGGTTGATTTGAATATGGGTAAAATTGTTATTGCTATGCAAGCTCCCTCATCAGTATTAAAAATGTGTTTAAGGATCGTCTCATGTTAACCATTTGTGAAGGGGTTTATGTGTGTAGTTTATTGATGATAAAATTATGAGTTAATTAACAATTAAAAACTCATATACAACATATGAATTGCAGAAATATAACTCACAACAATCACATAACACAATGGATGATAAATTTGTTCACCCCTCTTGGGCTACATCTCCATGGACATGCCTTAACTAGCTAGGACCTCTTGGGATTATGAGTCAAATGTCAGATTACAAGGATCTGTGATGCTCGAATGGATTTTCTGATTTCTCCATTGGCTTCAGAAGACATGAAAACCCCAAAAATCACTATTCAATTTATGAATTTGGTTATCAGCTGATCTAGGCTTGTCCTCCCATCTTGGTGGCCATGGAATTGTTTAATATCCAAAGTGAAAAAAACACCTTCATATGTGCTCCCATGCATATGAAAAATTCACCACTATGTTTAGAGCATCAAATGCATCAAAAATTGACTATTCATTCACCCCATTTGGCCTTCGGATGATATGGGCATGTCCTTCCCTTCTAGTGGCCCTAGGCTTCAATTTTCTCCAAGTGACCAAAAACACTTGTATATTTTCTCCATTGTCTCCGAAATCTATTCCAATGGATTCAGAGCATTTAAATATGCTAATAATGACTATTCCTAAGCCCAAATTTGTCAAAATTTCTCAATATATGATCCATTAAAGTTTTCCCTAGATTCTGTCTCTAAATCTGGAAAGCTGCCAGTTAACTCTAACAAATATGGAAGTGGTGCCAGATTTGGAGGTGCTACTAGAATCTCTACAAAATAACTAAATTTTAATTAAGGCTAACTTCATATTAACATGCACTAATCTGCATTTTGTGTTGGGCACTTAAGCAAGGTCATATGGTACGCGGTCATGTGGAGGAGGGCTGGCCCACTTCGTTCCTCTGCCCTCTGAAATCCCCATCTCTTTAAATTCAGGTGGGTTGCCATTATAAACAAGGAATAATAGTGTAGCCCATTGGTAAGGGCACAGAGTGGATTGGGGGATGTCAAGGGGTCGAACCCCAACCTTGCCCCTCATACGTATGTTTTTGCACCAACATAGAAACCATATATATGCGCTATTTAACTTTGCAAATTGACTTTGGAATTCGAAATTTGCATTTGAATTTAAATGTAAAAATTTAATACGCTCCAATGAAACACATATTTATACTTTGGTTTAATCCTCCACCATTATAAAATTCCCACCATTTAATATAAATTAAACCTCCACCATATGTGAACGCTGCAAGGATTTAAAATTTTAGTTAATAAATAATATTTGGAATTTAATATTCAGGTTTGAAATTAATATATATAATAATATAATATATGTTAATTAAACCATAAATATATTATAAATATAAATATATATGTCTAATATATTTATCAATCCAACCTTAATAATTAAAAATTAATTTCCAACACATTGTTACACTAAAAATGTGTTGGAAATATTGTCATTGATGGAAAAGGAGAAGAAAGGAGCAACACCTAAACTATCACTAAGGCAAAAGAACAAAGAAGTACCAGCGATAAGACAAAGGAGACAGACAAGGAGCAGAGGAAGCAAAAGCACCGAATTGAAGCAGAAAAGTTGTTCAGAGCTGCAGAGTGTGTGAATTCAGTCTTTAGAAGAACAGGAGTTTGTTCCTGTAAGCCTACGGGCAGTTGAAAGGGCCATCGATTTTGAAGATCTGGCCAACACTAGAGGTTTTGTAAGCAATTTCATTTATATGTTATGGAAGAATTTGTTTCATCATTTCATGAGTATTATTCGATTTAAATTCGGTGTGAATGGGCTTGAATTCAATAAGCAATTGTATAAGAATGCGCGATGAAACTTTGTAATTGGGGTTTTAGATGTACTCTGTGTGTCATTGAAGAAGTCGACATTCATGTCGATGTTGTGATGTGGAGTTGAATGTGTACAAATTTATGAATTGAATCCCATGGGGATCATTTGTTTTCATCATTGATCACAGCATGGATCAATGCCTTTGGAGAAATATGATTTTGAAATTGACCTTCAATCTAATAGAATCAAGGCAAGGAAATATAGTCCTATTGTAATATCTGCACGCAGGGGAATTTATGAGCGAGGGTTAATATACAGGGATTATATGTAATCCATGAATGTACACACTGCAGAGAATGCACTAAAGAGAGTCAAAATACTAAGACACAGTTGTGAAATGGAATGGCCTAGGAGCGAAGACACAGCAATTAGAATGCGTAGAAATTAACGCAGCAAAGTCGAAGGAGTTAATAAGGACTAAAATGTTGAAATAGGTATGCTGAAATGCCATGTAGAAGTGTTAATAAAGCAGAGATTTAACATCTGAAGAGGCATAGCGAAGCAGAATTAGAAGCAAAACCGTGAAGACAGAATTCAATTGAATTGGAGTCAAGTTTGTGCAGAACCAAGAGTCAACGGAAGGTTGAACAGTAAAACCAAGTTTTGAAAACCAGTGGGTTCGCATTAGTTTAAAATGGTAAGCGGAATGTCTGAAAAAAATGCGATAAGGTTCATCGGTCTACACGTGGCATAATGTGGTATTCTAAAACCGGCTATTTCGCATTTTTTTAGCGTTAAAGTTCTGTTCTTGAAAAAATGCAAATTCCGTCATATCTGCTTTGTGGAAGATCCAAGGGAAATCGCACTTAAAGATGCGAGGGTGATGAGTTGGGGTATGGCCCAGTGTTCCTGGAATTGATAATGGTTTATTAATTATTTGATATGTGGGCCTGACGGAAAGAGTACACCGTTGATTTGTTGAGTTGGGATGCAACAGGATACCAACTGTCCGATCTAGTAGTGTGTAGAATTGAAAGTGGCCCATGAACGAGAGGCGGACTTGGTGCGTAGAGGTATTATGTTAACCTTTAAAATATAAAGTTTAAGCTCTAGTTGAGTGTTGTGATATGGTGTGGTCAAATCGAGACATGGATTTTAACCTAAAGTCCAAGCTATGTTGGACCTTTTTCAAATTTTAAAAGTCTGAATGATAGGTCTAGTGCCAAAGTTATTTGAATGAGCGAGCATTTAAAAAAATTAATATATGCTGGTGTTTGGCCTTTAATCAAAGTTCGAGCTTGTATGAAATGCTAGGACCGAAAGTTTTAGGTGCGCTGGTTAAACCAAAGTCAAACCTTGGTAAGTTATAAGATGTGAAGGCGCATATATAATTATGGATGAAACTTTTATACTGGCAAGCTATGGAGACCACTAGTGTTAGTGTTGGCCGAAGATTTATGTTGATGTTTAAGCCAAAGCAAATATTGATTGGGCGCTTCCATAAAATGAACTCTTGATACAGGATTTTACCATAGTGGTGGAAAAGGAAAGCTTTCGCGTTAGGAATTATGAGTTTGCCAATATGGACATATTTTGGTTTGTTACAAAATTTTTTTGGTCATCTAACCTATTATTATTAGATGAACCCAAGTACACCATGTAAGACCAAATTTACCGTAAGTAAAATTGCTTTCACCATGTGAAATAATTTATTTTTTTACATTTCCCGGTCATATTTAACCCAAAACAAGGAAATCAATTAAATAAATCCTTATTTATTTAATTATTTCCTAAGAATAAGTTATTTAAATCATTATTTAAATAATATTCTTAGTTAAATTTGACTAAATCATCCATAAATAGTTAAATAAACCATTATTTATTTAATTATATTCCTATCACTTCCCTAAAATGATAAATAAATCATTTATTTATTTATTATTTATAAATAAAGGAATTGACCCAAGTCAAAAATCCTTTTCCCTCCAATAGATATAATAAAATATTCCTAAAGGGTGGTTCTAGAATTCGATTAATAATATTTTATTCATGCACCGAGTTCTAGACCACCCTAATATTTTGTTATAAATAGAAGGGTTTTCCCCATTCATTAGTCACCTCCACTGCATTAGATCACTCTAGATCTACTCTTGGTCACCATTTTCTATTTTGCCTTGTGATCTCCCATTGAGTTCTATGTTTGTCTGGGTTCCTACACCAATAAGAGAGAGGAATTTTAGATCTGAAATGTTGAGGACTTTTAAGAACCCACCCCATTGAGGAGAACCGGAAAACACCTTTCTTGTTTTCCTCTCAGGTGCCCCCTTTTTAATATAATACAAAAATTATTTCAAATAAAATGTTATTGTCTTGTCTATTGGATGGATGGAGCCATATTTCACTTTATCTGCTTAATGTCTTTTATGCTTAGATCTGGATTTGTGCAGCATTATTTGGATCATTTAATTGCATATTTAAATATGTTTGGCAGCCATAATCGATGTTAGAGCTATTTGTTATGCGTAGCTAAAGTGATATTTTACGACAAAAGATTCATACTAACAATTGGCGACTCCACATGGGTTTTCTTTTGCAACCACTATCGTTTTATATATTCCTGCATATCCAGTTGTTTTAGACCCTAGGGTTTCTCTTCTGTTTTCTATTTTTCTTATTTTTATGGTGCTTTTCACCTCTAAAACCCTCAAACATTAAAATTTTTAACTTTTGTGTGTTTCTGTCCCTATTGCACAGGTGACAGACATCAACCACAGTTGAGATGACAACTTTTTCTGAAATCTGCCGCCGCAAGACCCAGATCTGCAGTCGCACTTATCGGCCCAAAAACTGCGATCTGGCCTTGAGGTCGTACTTTTCTGCCCCAAATCTGCGACCTGGATTGAAAACAGGTCAGAACCTGCGACCTACACTTTTTTCTACAATTTTCCAGCACTTTTTCTAGGTTTGTCTGAAGCTTCTATCAGGGTTTTCCAGCCTCTGTCTCCACCCGTTTAGACCTGTTTCTGATCTTTTTCACTCAACTAAGTGGGAATCTTGCCCCTTAGGGCTCTAGTACCCTCTAATTTTTGTGGGAGATTTTTTCTTGTTTCAGAAGTCTGAATTTCCAAGGTTTCAGCCTTATTGCTTTCAGATCCGATACTTCATTTTCAGATCCCTTTAGATCAGCTCTTCTCCCTTTCAAATCATCTCATACAGTTTTGTTTGGGTTTATTTCTAGGGCCGCCTCCTTGTCCCTTCTATTTTTAGATGATCTCCTCCTTTTTAGCAGCAACCTTGCCTCTGCCTCTTCGTTGTTCTCTGCACCTATTTTCAGCAGATTTCTCCTTTAGCTCCCTGTCCCTCCCGACCTTAGATCTATTGGCCTCTTTTTCGCGTTTTTTTCTTATTTTTTTCCCTCTTATAGACTAGTTTGAGAGACCTGCCTTCTTGGGTTAGATTGATGCATTATTAGCTGTTAATTTTCTGTTCTTTCAGTCTTATTTACTACAGATTTATTTTCAGTTACACAACACACCTTTTCTTTTACTCTCAAAACGTCTGGGTTTAAACAATTAAAATTAATGCATGCCACACATTGACCCTAAGAGAAGAAGAGCCTGGTTAACACCGCCTGGAAAAGACTTTAAAATAAATTGACACTACACCTCTTTGCCCTTGTTTCGACATTGATCTCACTTGATTTTGCCTCTCCCTGCCCTTGTCGGTTTTTCTTCTTCCCATCATCATTGTGCCCACAAGGCGTTTGTCCCAGAAACTTCTTGGCCTTCACCCTCAGTTTCTGGTTGGTCGACTTCCTCCTTCCCGTCGTCATCGAGTAAGTCCTCCCCCGAGTCCGCACTCCGACTCTTCTTCTGATTGTTCGGGTTCTCCCCCTACTCCCGGTTCTCCCCTTGTTACTTTCACCATGTCTACCTCAGGGCCTACTACCAGCAGCAACCCCAGTTCTACTGCTGGGTCTGTTTCCAGTGGAACCACTACAGGACCTACCTCGACTGCCCCTTTTCTCCCTTATATGGCCGGCCTTAGGCTCCCCGACTTCAATCAGCTGATTAATGATCCTATCCACCACGATGTCAGTTGGCCTGCTATGCCAACCAAGCTCCCCTCTGACATTCCCAACTTCAAAGGCCTTGCAAGTGAAGATCCCTCTAACCATATACGATCTTTCCACATGTGGTTTTCCTCCAATTCCATTACCGATGACTCCATTCGTCTTCGCTTGTTCCAACACACGCTTACTGGCGAAGCTTCTAAATGGTATGTTGATCAAGCCACCTCTTCCCATACCACCTTTGCGACCATTTCCCAAGCCTTTTTATCTTATTTCTAGCTCCCTCTCTGATACGACACTGGTACTGAACTCTTAACTTCTTTTCATCAATCCTCTTTGACCCGCCTTTCCGCTCATGTCCAGGAATGGTGACGAAGACGGATTTTGTGTCGCACTCCCCCCTTTGAATATTGCGTTTACATGGACTGGTTCCTTCACTCTCTCTTACCTCCCATTGGAAAATATGTCGCATCCCATTTTCCCTAAACCGAAGAAGCTTCCCTCTAAATAGCCTTGAAATATGACCTTATCTATGCCCAATCTGGTTATGTTTATACCGTCCTTCCTGACCTCCCCAAGCCCGGTGGCCCTAATGCCTCAAGGGAAGCTCACTCTACCGATGGTATCGTTGGAGCCCTGTCACATACCTCTGCCCAACCTCTTATGGGCTATGGTTTCCCTCCAAGAGGGGCTAGCCCCTCAGGCACTTTCCCCACTCCAGGTAGCATGTATCCCAGATACGACATGCCTCCTCCTTTTTCCCACACTCCTTCTTACCTCAATGTTTCCCATCGTACCCCTTATCCGTACCCACATCCTAGTGTCCCAGCTCCTCCAGCATTTGGATCTCTCACTCCCTTGCCTTCTCCACCCCCGCCACCGCACTTTCTACCCCCTCCAGGGCAAGTGTTTGCATAGCAGGGGGGAACTAATCTTCTTCCTTCTCAAAGAAAGAGGAAAGGCACTCAATCCGCTTCTGGTAATCGTGGATCCAATCCTGCCAGTATTGAATCTACCACTGCCAACCAACCACAGGGCTCCCAGCCCAAGCTGGATAGGCCGCTTCACTCCAATAAGCCCTATTGGTGTTGCGATGTTTATGGTCATTACACTCATGATTGTCCCTTATTACCACAAATGTGGCAGTTTTGGGAGTCTGAGGCCACTGTGCAGGGACAACACTCCTCCCCTAATATCCCTCCCAATCCAGCTACTTCTCAACCCGCTGTGTTTACAGATCCTTTCCCTCAACAAGGATTCATGGCCACTCAACCACCTCATGCTCCGGTAACCACTCAACCTTCCCCTTTTGGTTCCTTTGATTACCAGAGTCTCATGATGGCCTCTGACCAACTGCTCACCGCCGACCTCAACCTTCAAACTCGGTCTTGTCAGTATTCCACGCCTCCCATTCCGTCTGTCTCCCAGTCCCCATCTTCAGGTCCTACAGAGCTTCTGTCAACAACCAATGGTCCCTTCAAAATCTCTCTGCCCAAAGCTGAGATTCATTCCAAGACTCCTAAGGGCCCATTACGCTGAAATACTGCCTCTGGTCGGGTTGCCCATTCGTATAGTATAGTATATGATCTGGCACAATCTCCTACTGCCATTTCAACACTGGAACTCCTCCAGTTGTGTCCTTCTCAAAAGAGGGCTCTACTATCTAACATGGGTGCTGTAGATCCTGCTGATGACCAATTGATTTTTTTCAACACCCGTTAGTCAGACCATCCCCCTCTTCCTCCTTCTGTTGCTTTCCAAATCCTAGTCAAAATCTGAAGTGCCAACGTTGCTCGGTGTATTATTGATGAGGGGGCATCTACCTATGTGATGACTGCTTTGGTTTGGAAGAAACTTGGATCTCCTGAGCTGGCCACTTCCACAATTACCCTTCGTGTGTGGGATGGCTATGCCTCCCATCCCATCGGCCTCTTCCGTAACTGTCCTATCACCCTTGCGAGTAAGACTGTTTGTGTCGACGTGGAAGTTATCGATGCCCCTCTTGACTACAACATTATTTTTGGGCATAGTTACACCTATGCCATGTCTTCCGTCCCATCTGTAGTCCATCGCAAGATGTTTTTCCCTCATAATGGCAAGATTGTCAGGATTGACCAGTTGAATTACCATGAACCAAAATCTCAGACCTCCCCTGAGTCCACCATCTCTACTATAACCAATAAGCCAACTGTTGATTCTTTGACCAGTGTTTCCCCTGGCGTCTACAAAGACTCCTCCTTGCTTAGAAATTTTCCTGGTCCTCCTCCTCCTCCTGTCTCTGACCCCAACTTAGCGAATTTTTGCATGATGCAATCGTTTCAGGCTGGCCTTTCACAGCTTGCTCCGGCTAGTCAGCAACCTCAATCTCGCCCACCGCAACCTACTCCTAGCCCTTCTCCTCAGTCAACCGAACCTTTTTTTCCTAGTCCTTCCCATCCACCTCACACTCAGGAACCTCCCTACCCTCCTGAGTCAGTTCCCTCAGGTCTCCACCATATGGGATCCATCCCTCCTGGTCATTACCCCGCTGGTCAGTTACCTTTCCTTGGTCCCCCCCCCCAGGCGTCTATTCGGTTCCCGTCATGGCCACCCTTTCCCTCCCTAATTTAACCTTGGGAATACCAGTATGGTATCTTACTCCTCCAGTCGAGACCCCACCAGGCCACCCCAAACCATACATTGCTGTGACACCCGTGCAATCGATTCCCTTCACTCCTTCCACTGCTACAATGCCCCTAGCCCCTCCGTAGGACCCTCCTCATGCTACTACAGCTACAGGCAAGAAAAGAAAAACTCACAAGGGGGCATCCAAAGACAAGGCCACCGCCCCTGACCATACCCCTCCCCCACCCGCCAAGCCTTGTGCCTTGTGTGATGGTATCGGTCATCCCACCCATACTTTTCCTGAGTTACCCCGTATCCAACCCATGGTTAAAGTCACGTTCACTAAATCTACGGTCCTTGAAACCTCTGTTTCTTCCTCCTCCATAGCCAAGAACCCCAAGAATATTTGCACCAACAAACCCTATGCTCTGTGTGGTGTCCATGGCCATTATTCTCACCATTTTCCTCACCTCACGCATTACCGAGCCTCTTTAGAGGTCATTTGTGAATATGAAGTTGAACAAAATCAATCTGCCTCTCCCATCCTTGCTCAATATGCGTCAGGTCTACTCGAGGATCCCCCTGCTACCATTGACATTCCTCCCCCTCATGTTGAGATGTCAGAACCTGCTACACCCCTCCTATACCTATCATCATCGGAATGAACCTAGGATTACATTCCCTTTGAATCCACTCCATGTGTTTTTCTTGATTCTCATTCAGCCACATTCTCGGGCTCTTCATGCTTTGACCATATTTCTACCTATTCTTCTGTCATTCCCCGTGATGACCCGTATCTGTGCCTCTCTTCCCATACTAATGATTTAGGTAGCTTTGCAGCGTCATGTGGTTTCCTTGACCTTTCTATTTCCTCCCATAATCACGATCATACAATCCGTATCTACGATGTTCTTCGCAGCCTGAGTTCCCTCTCTTCATCCTATAGTTCTCATTCATCTCCCTCGCGTCGATCTATGAGTCCTAGAATTCCTACCTGGACTGCTCCCTCCCATAGCCATCAATAGATGTCTACCCTCTACTCATGCTGCCATCCTTCTTTTCATCCCTCCCATTTCTTGTCTTGTGACACTATTCCACTGTCCCTCTCATCCACACATTATCTTGGCTATGCCGATAGGGCAAGTCGCTATTCCCAAAATCTCGCTTCGGCAGCATGGGCCATCTTTACCCCATTGCATACCCTGGTTCTTGCGAATGGGGTCTGCATTGGTAATGCCACAAATAATCAGGCTGAATATGATGCAATTCGTGGTCTCTTAGACGATGCCCTCTCTCATCACATCCTCCATCTGCATGTTCATTTAGATTCCCTGCTTCTTGTCTTACAACTTAATGGTGTCTATCGTGTGCATAACCCTATCCTGTTTAGACAATATTTACGAGTGAAACTTTTGATACATGAATTTAGATTCATTTCTTTCAACCATATCCCTAGAAGTCAAAATCACTACGTAGATCAAATCGCAAATCATGTTCTAGACTGGCATTTATCACACACAATACAATAACATTTAACATCATCAACAAAATGTATATAAATCATATATATCACATAACACGTGTTTTTAGAGTCCATCTACTATGAAACATATGACATGCCCATATCATGTTACAAATAACAAAACTACAAAAATGGGGGGCACCATTTGCCCCTACATAGACGTTGGGGGGCACCACCTGCCCTACATCTAATCACTCTCTGGAGGATCCCGAGCCAACGTCTCTGATCTCATAGCTCGTAGATCACGCATAGTCTGACCGATCATCACCATGCATCGCATGATACCTCACCATTCCGAGGGTATCCCAATACATAACTCTATGTAATAGTCGTCTAAATCCTGCCAACCACGCTCCGACACACTGGTCAGCAGCCCCTCACATCTATGACGAATTTCCTCCAACAGAGCAGCCATATCCTCATTCTGCATTTTCCTTGATCCACTTGCAGCTGTAGCTCCTGCTGCTGCAGGTCATCCCATATATCCGGCCGGTTTTACTGGAGCTATATCTGCATTCCAAAAATATAAGGATTAGTACCATAAATACTAGTCACAAACTCTAAAATGCACATAACAGATTAGTTTCTTGTCCCTTACCATCGGGCCCCCACACTCGACCAGGCGGAAGTGGCAAGTCCGGATATCCCCAATAACTCATCCCACTATAGGGATAGTCGTCTATGTATAATGGCATCTGATCCCAATGGGCGAAGAACTCTGGTCGGAACACCCATCCGACTGCCCCTCCCCCTCCTCTACACAGTAGTTGTCCCCACCGATGCATCCAGGGCTCTCTCAGACCTCCATCAGGTAACTGTATACGAGGTCATAAGGTCGGGATCTTCTCAAAGAAGAAAGAGCACAATACCGTCCCATAGTAGGTCCCACACCAACATCATCTGGGCCCACCCATAGTAGGTCCCACCCAACACACTCTCTACAATCATCATCTACCCTCTAGTGATGTGATGGAACGCCTGGCTGCCCAAAATCTGCAACACTCTTGCTGCCACTGCCCGGGTCTTCAACCTCTCTAGATCCCCAATCGATATCCAAGTCCCTTTGACTTGGACACCTGGTCGAAAATGTCTCTCAACAAACTCCATGATGTTACGCCCTCACAGTAACACTGGATGTGTATTTCCCACCATCCTTAATGGTGGGAGACTAGTCAGGAAATACAGATCCTGAACCGTCAACTCAATCCTGTGCCCCTGCACTATAAACACCTCATGGTTTGGATCCCAGTAACTAATAATCTGAGCCAACAAAGTCTCACCAGCCCTCATCAAAGGGTTCTCCACAAATTTCAGAACCCCAAATCTAGCCAATGCACTACGGACACCTGGATCTGCTTGGATTTCCATCTGTAATGTACCTAGGTCTCTCTCCCTCCATTTGATCCGTATATCTGCCATATCTGCACAAAACCATCATATTTGTCAGTCTACAGATAAAAAAAATTGCATTTCCTTACACCAAAACTGAATCTCAGCCCATAACAACACTGAAACCACACCCATCTAATAGGTCGCATTTTCTGGCCAAATCCTAGGCTAGGTAGCACTTTTCAGGCCAAAACCTGCATCCCAGGTTGCAATTTTTTCCCCAAAAAGTGTGACCCAACCATAATGATGAAGTAGGAGCAGTTACTGAGATTTAAATCCATAATCTGAACTTTGAATCCATAAAAAACAAAGAGTAGGATTAGGCCTCTTACCTGCAACTGACGGATCGCGATTCCAACAGTTGGTTTTTTCGCTACGATTGCCGTAAGATTTAGGGCCTTCTCTCCTCTCCACATTCACCACAGCTACACAAGAAAATGAATGATTTTGGAGGGAAAGTGCCTTATTAGAAGAAAAACCCCTATTTTTTCTTTCGCCCGCTGCGACCAAACCGTAGCCCCGTTTGACACACCATCTGCACTATTGGAAAGCTCTCACCGAGCACTCAAATGGGTATCTGTTAGTTTTTCATGTTTGGATACTTCACCAGGACACATTTTTTCCATGAAGGGTCCCTTCATCTCTCCTTCCAATCGGAATTCTTCACTTACAATGCTTGTACTTGGGGCACCACTTTGCCTCTTTACTTTCCTTTTTTCGTGTATATTTTCGTCATGAGATACCATATTGTACTCATGTTTTTATGGTCCCCCATTGGACCTTTTTCTGTGTGGCAGCACCATCGAGTCGCCCTTAGTTAGAGCATCCGAGTTGAGTCATCATCCGTCATGGAGCCTATCTCGTAGCCCTTTACATTCCACTATAGTCCTCCATCTTTCACTGCTTGGTCCCTCTCTCGTGTTGCACATTATGGCCTTCAGTACCATTGTCACCTATCCTCCTTGATATTGTGTCATTTGCTGCCAAGCCATTCATACCCATTATGCTCTAACAAGGGAAGTCGTCTATCCACTACTCAATGTCCCTCATTTAATTATCATCATTAGTGTCCGTCTGTTATTCGCTCTAATATTTTCTCCCATGCCTTAGTTGGGGTTCCCTTATTGCCTCACCTATGGCAGACCTACTTCTGTCGACATCAGCTCATTTACTTCAGAAGCCAGTTCTAGGGGGAAGTGTACCTCGGTTTGAGCTCTTTTCAGCATGATCGTGATCTATACACTTGATGGTCCAGTGATGCAGCAACAGCTATTGGTGATTCCCAGGTGTGTGTGAGATGTCTCAACCCTCATGAGGGGGTGGCCCTGCAGGTAGCCCCCCACATGCCTGGATGACTTCTTCATTTCAGCCCTTGACACAACTCCTCCCATTTCATGATATTGGCCTCAACCGCTTGCAGGGCCTCTTCAATTTGCATGTATCAGTCATATTTGGCAAGCCCTTCCCCGTGTGTAGGGGGAATTCGGGCGTATTTGTATCTCATGTACTAAAATCTTAATGTATAAGTCCTGATGGTTATTCTAGGCATAACATGTATGTAGGATCTATCATTCAATTTTTCTGGCTCTTATTTATGCTAGCATATTCTTCCTGGTTCGGTTTTTTTGTTTACTGGACTTCCTATTCTTCGTACTTTGTATCGACGGGCATATGTATGCCTCCCCTGCCGCCTTTAGCATAGGTACGACTTCATAAACTAGAGACTTGTTGCACCTGTAAGTCTCGTCTCCTCAGGGTCTAGTCCTTTAGCACATTAGACTACCTTACATTTCTCTCTCTCACTTCCTTCTTGATATATAGTGATTGAGTTCTTACAATTTACTTCGATCATACGATTTGCTCCTAACACTCGTATGTTGGGGGGCAATCTGTTACACCATTTTTTTGGTCATCTAACCTATTATTATTAGATGAACCCAAGTACACCATGTAAGACCAATTTTACCCTAAGTAAAATTTCTTTCATCATGTGAAATAACTTATTTGTTTACATTTCCCGGTCATATTTAACCCAAAAGAAGGAAATCAATTAAATAAATCCTTATTTATTTAATTATTTTCTAAGAATAAGTTATTTAAATCATTATTTAAATAATATTCTTAGTTAAATTTGACTAAATCATCCATAAATAGTTAAATAAACCATTATTTATTTAATTATATTCCCATCATTTCCCTAAAATGATAAATAAATCATTTATTTATTTATTATTTATAAATAAAGGAATTGACCCAAGTCAAAAATCATTTTCCCTCCAACAAATATAATAAAATATTCCTAAAGGGTGGTTCTAGAATTTGATTAATAATATTTTATTCATGCACCGAGTTCTAGACCGCCCTAATATTTTGTTATAAATAGAAGGGTTTTCTCCATTCATTAGTCACCTCCATTGCATTAGATCACTCTAGATCTACTCTTGGTCACCATTTTCTATTTTTCCTTGTGAGCTCCCATTGAGTTCTATGTTTGTCTGGGTTTTCTACACCAATAAGAGAGAGGAATTTTAGATCTGAAACACTGAGGACTTTCAAGAACCCATCCCATTGAGGAGAACCGGAAAACACCTTTCTTATTTTCCTCTCAGGTGCCCCCTTTTTAATATAATACAAAAATTCTTTCAAAGACAATGTTCTTGTCTTGTCTATTGGATGCATGGAGCCATATTTCACTTTATCTGCTTAATGTCTTTTATGCTTAGATCTGGATTTGTGCAGCATTATTTGGATCATCTAATTGTAGATTTAAAGATGTTTGGCAGCCATAATCGATGTTAGGGCTATTTTTTTATGCGTAGCTAAAGTGATCTTTTACGACGAAAGATTCATACTAACAAGGTTGATTAAAAAAAAAATGGAGATGCATTTTTACATGCATAGGAATGAAAATGTGGGTTTGTTACACTACAGCAGCAGAAAAGACAAACATACAGTGAGCCAAAAACTGAAAGGGTTGAATGAGATATATCCGTTGAAAATGTAAATGTAAATGTTTTTAATTAATTTTATATTGTTTGTGATGTAAAGGCAAGTCTTCGTAGGCAAAGAAATAACCCACTGTAATATTGAAATGTATACATATTGTTATATTTTTCTAAATGTGCTAGGCAAGAAAATGAGAAGGTGGAAGGCAAAGAGTCATACCTATTCACTTCGAATTCCCTGTGGAATACAAATAGTCATAAGGTAATCTCTATAAATAATGTCACATAGATATACATAAAGAGGTCAGAGAATGGAGAAATGAGGCAAAGAGGGTAAGAAGAAGGAGGAGCAGATAGAGAAGCTGTGAAGATTCAGATATGATATAAGGAAGATATGAAGGCTGGTGGACAGCAGTGAAGAAGGAACAAAATAGAATTGATATCCAGGTAAATCAGAATGTGTTGTTTATGAAAGAGTGAGGAAGTTGGTGCTTCCATATCAAGTTGTATCTTGATAGATGTCAGTTGTAGTTGGCTGAGGTAGTAGCCTCCTGTAGGTTGTAGCTTGCAGAAATTAGATGGGAGTTGGAGCTTCCTTGCAAGTTGTAGCTTTCAGAACTGAGGTTGTAGCCTCCTATAGGTTGGAGCCTATAGAAAATCAGTGGTGAGAGGGATTTGGAGCTTGCCTTTGCATCACAACAATAATAAGATGTGGTTTTATCCCTTATGGGTTTCCACTTATATCTGGTGTCTATGTACATAATGATTATGTGTTGATACTCTGTATTTAATCTGCTTGATACCTGCTACTCACTAATTAAGATTGTGGCTTCACTGTACATTAAGTTAATCATGAAATGAAGATGTAAATAAGTGTAAATGAAATTTTTACAAGACCATGAATTCATCAAACTGATTCACATCCCCCTCCCTCTCATTTTAACAAAGGATTCAACAATTGGTATCAGAGAGGGTTCCTTCTATATCAGTTTAACTACTGGAAGGAGATTCTAGGTCCCCAGGATGGCTAGTATAGAAGGATGCTCAACAAATAAAGCCCCTTTGTTCACCGATACAAATTATGCATTCTGGAAAATAAGAATGAGGAAATACATAATGTATCTAGGAATAGAAGTTTGGGCTGCTGTGGAATTGTGATATGCCCCAAAGGAGTCTGACTCAGAGAAATATGCCAAACTAGTTTTTGTAGCTAATGAAAAATCCATGAATGCTCTTTTAAGTGGACTGTGCGAGGCAGAATTTATCAAAGTAATGCATAACAAGACTGCCAAAGAAATATGGGATACATTAGAAAGCATCCATGAGGGAGACAAAAAGTTGAAGATAGCCAAAATACAAGTCTATAGAGCTCAGTTTGAAAATATTAAAATGAATGATGATGAAGACATTGCGAGATTCTTCTTAAGGGGTGTAGAAATTGTGAATAACATAAAATCTCTAGGAGAAAACATAAAATAATGTGTAATTGTTCAAAAGATTCTAAGATCTTTACCATCCAGTTTTAACCCCAAGGTTTCTGCAATAGAAGAAACAGCTGATTGGGAAACTCTGACCATGAACCCATTACTTGGAAACTTAACATCCTATGAGATGAGACTACCACAGAGGAAGTCAAATGTGAGGGAGGCAACCTTTAATATAGAGAAGAAAAAAGAGGAAAAATAACATACATGCTCCTGCTCTGATGAAGAAGAGGCCAAATTTGTCAGAAAATTGGATAGAGGCTCAGGCAAGTATAAAGGTAAACTTCCATTTAAATTCTTTAACTGTGGAATAGTTGGAAACTACACATCTAAGTGTCCTCATAAGAAGACAAAGAATCAGACTCAAGAGACAGAGAAAACCATATCAAAGAACTGGCAGAAAGGGAATAGATACAAGAGAAAATCATTTTATGCTCAACAAGATAGCAGTGCATCTGAAAACTCAAATGAAACCTCAAATGAAGAAGGAACCTCTGAATTTGTGTTGATGGGAAATGAAGAGCTTGAAGGATTCCTTGTAGAAGATGAGGAAGAAGGTGAATTTGATCTTGAGGGGGAGCTAAGAAGTGCCCTAGAGGAAATAGACAGACTTAAACTAAAGTGCAGAAAACAGAAAGACATTCCCCTCAAATATGTAAGAGAAGAAAAAAATTCAGAAGACCTCATTCAGTTGAAAGTAGAGCTTGAAGAAGCCAAGAAGGTAGAAGACATTCTACTTAAGCAAATTGAGGATAAAATTTAGAAGCAAGAGAAACTGGAAGAAGAAGTAGTATGCTGAAGAAGGAAATTAGAAAACTCCCAAAGGAAATTGTCCACGAACTCTTCTCAAATGACAAGCTCTGAATAGTTGAATAAAATACTAGATGCTCAAAGATCTCCTCTGATAAAAACTGGGATAGGCTATGAAGGAGAAACAAGTAAAGTCAAAGAAAAATATAACAGGAATATCATTTTTGTAAAAGCTGTTAAGGAAAATGAAGCAGCTTAGAAGGTTCCTATAGAAGTAGAAGCTTTCAATGAAGTAAACAGAAACAAGAAGGAACCTCAAATGACAAAGAACGAAATAAATAAACAGTCAGCTGAAAAAGGCTCATATACTCCTGAATATATAAAATTTGGAAGCTATAAAAGGAGATTCTTCCCCCCTGTGAAAAATGTCACTTGTTATGCCTGCCACAAATTGGGACATATTGTTGCATACTGTCATAAAAGGAGAATCGATTCCAACAAGCAAAGGATGTAAAATGTGAAAAGACTACCTCAAACAAACAAATGGAGAAGACAACCCTTCATCAGGTATGCTAATTGTTTTTATGGGTATTTCTTTTATTGTAAGGAGTTCATCCATAAAGCCAAGGAGTGCAGAACGAATGGAAAAAGGCTAGTGTATGGAAACTCAAGGAGATGGATGAACCATGGAGAATTCACTCATGTATATAATTCATTCAGAAACATAATCAAATGCTTTGAATGCCATCAAATCGGGCCCAAGTGTCACAAATGTCCTCTCAGAGAAGGTACCAAACAAAAGAATGCATGCAGTGGAAAAAGAAGTTGAATAAGTGTGACCTAGCTCTAATAGCTCAAGATCGGAAAAACCAATGGTATTTGGATAGTGGATGCTCAAAGCACATGGCTGGAGATTGAAGCAAGTTTGTAATCTTTGATGAAAAGAAATCCGGGAATGTGCATTCGACAATGATAAAGCAGGGAAAATCAAAGGAAAAGGCTCAGTCAGTCTAGATAATGGAAGAGGAAAGGTCCAAGATGTACTATTTGTGGATGGGCTGAAAGCAAATCTGCTAAGTGTCATTCAAATGTGTGATAAAGGCTATGAAGTCATTTTTAGAGCCCAAGCTTGTGAAGTAAGATCAAGCACCACCGGAAAGTCCTTGATCAAAGGTGTTCGAACAGAAAGTAATGTCTATATAGTGAAAGAAGAGGACGAAGCATGTCACCTAAGAAAACTTGATGAATCAGGGTTATGGCATAGAAGATTGGGACACCTAAAATTTGACCACATCATAAGTCTAAGCAAGAAGAAGGCAGTCAGAGATATGAAAGTCATAAAGAAGCCTTCAAATACCATATGTAAATCTTGCCAACTAGGCAAGCAGACCCGCACATCTTTCAAGACCAAAGAGAAACTATCGACAAGTAGACCTCTCAGCTTGTTCACATGGACCTGTGTGGACCTTCAATAACTAAAGCACCAAGTGGAGAATCTTATTTCATGCTAATAATAGATGATTTTCCAGAATGACGTGGGTAGCATTTCTCAAATATAAATCTGAAGCACTTGAGAAATTCAAGATATTCAAGGCATTGGTAGAAAATCAAACAGGATGCAAGCTATAGTGCATCAGATCAGACAGAGGAGGTGAATTCATAGACTATGATTTTGCAGACCTATGCAATGAGCATGGGATAAAAAAATAGTTTACAATTGCAGGTACACCTTAACATAATGGAGTGGCAGAGAGACAAAACAGGTCAGTACAACAGATTGCTAGAGCAATGATGCAAGAAAGTAACATTCCCCAAACCTTTTGGGTAGAAGCAGTACACACAGCTGTTCACATTCTTAACAAAGCTCATTTAAGACCAAACTGTGACAAGACTCCTTACAAATTATGGCATGGTAAACCAGCATCAATCAAGCACTTTAGAGTCTTTGGAAGCAAGTGTTTCATAAAAAATAATGATGAAAAACTGGGGAAGTTTGATGCAAGAGCTGATGAAGGAATATTTTTAGGATATGCATCCAAGAGTAAGGGTTACAGGTGCTACAACAAAACACTACACAAAATTGTGGAAAGCATTGATGTAAGATTTGATGAAGATCTACCAAACAGAACAAGAAGCACAAGATGCAGCAATCCTCCGGATGATCATGAAGAAGAGAACCAAGATAATGATGAACTCAACAAGACAAAAGAAGATACTGAATTAAACTCAAAAGGTCCCTCAAGACACACTCAAAAGAATCATCCAGAAGATCAAATCATTGGGGACAAGAGTGTGGGAGTCCAGAAAAGAAGACATCTTGCTGAAAAGACAGAAGAAGTATACCTAGCCATGCTATCTCAAATAGAGCCAAAGAAGTTCGAAGAAACCAGCAAAGACAAAAACTGGGTAAATGCTATGAATGAAGAACTGGACCAAATTGAGAAGAACAATACCCAGGAATTAATTCCAAGACCCACTGAGAAAAATGTCATTGGCACAGAATGGATATTCAAGAATAAGATGAATGAACAAGGGCAGGTAATCAAAAATAAAGCCAGACTTGTATGCAAGGGATATTCACAAATTGAAGGCCTTGATTATGATAAAACCTTTGCCCCTATAGCCAGAATGGAAGCAATCAGAATGTTTTTGGCCTTTGCATATTATCATGATTTCAAGGTATATCTGTAATGTTCCAAAATTTTATGGAACGTTAATTTTTTCTAAGGAGAGGAATAAAATGGGTAGGGGACCCATACTTTGCATCATTAGAGAATAAAAATCCTCTAAGTATGAAAGAGGATTATATTGGAGCTGGATTTCACATCCCCATGTGTGGAAGGAGGTATTTGCATACATGCTTGGCCATGGTTGATCAAGTCAAACTGCGTTGGAATGAGTTGTAAAGCACTATGTGGGACAACGTAGGAGCGAAGATTATAGAGGGAAGAAACCCTAATCCGAAGTAGGGCCCATGGAGGGAAGGCTCACTTGTTTAAAAGAGGAGCAAGGCAGCTATTGTGGACATCTTGGATCATTCTTCATTCAAGTCTAGAGACTTGTTGCTGCCTCTTTCTGTTCAGCAGAGTTGCAGTGCCTTCGGGCACGAGGGAGTCCTATTGAGGCTTTCCTCTCCTTCTTGAGTAGCTCATGAAGGATTTCACTCCATTCCCCATATTCAAGCATTCAGGACATAGCTTCAGTCATCTACATCAGCGCAGTTTCTGCAGCAGATATTGTGCAGTGTTGCTGGGTGTTTCTGGGGAGGTTTCCACACACTATCCAGAGCTATTTTTTCAGTGGAGAGAGGTTACATCCATTGGGAGATCCAGAAAGGGGGTTTATAAGTAGATCCCATCATCTTTGGCATCGGGCCAACCACATTCCATCATTGGCAGTGCAATCCCTCTCTTAGACAACGTTCTCCTTGGTGAATATTTGCTGTGAGGGATTAGAAGATTTTGGAGGGGAAGTCTTGGGTGAAAGGATCAGCCTTTCACTTCAGATTTCCATTGGAGAAGGGATCTTCATCTACAACAGCTATTTCAACCTTCTCCATCCATTTCTAGCTCTTGAGTTGCAGCAGCTATTGCAACTCCGACACTTTTGTATTATAGTGTTTCTACATAGATTTCAGCCAATCCTCTTAAAGGATTGATGTTATGTATTTTCAGGGGTTGAGATCTTGCTCCCCATTCTTTATTTGAGCCTACATTGTCATATCATTGTATTTTCATTATTTATGCAGCAATTCCTCTTTATAACTGCGCAGTCATGGCCTAGGGCTTTATTTATGCAGCTATGTATTTCACGTTTACATGTACAGGTTTCTTGAGGCTTCTAATGCCTTACTTGAGTGATCATTCTTCCTCAAGATTTGTATACTTATTGCTGCTATGTCATAATATATGATGGCCATTGGATTCTCTGGCATTTTATGTGTTCATGAGTCACTGCTATTTCCATTTGATTTTTTTGTTATTGCTGTAGCTGCAATGTTGGGGTTATCTTAAGAGATTCCCAATCTTGTTGTGTTTCCCTCTTGGGGATATTGTCCCTTGACAATCACTCTATAGACAGAGTCTTCTAGTGGGCCAGGTAGCCTCTGAAGCTCATATTTTGTTCAAAGGTGAAAAATCCAGTAAATGCCCCCACAGTCTATATCTAGAATATATTTTCTTTGTCGATTGACAATGTTTCTTAAAAAGGAACATTACAGTGGTATTAGAGCATCGAACTGGCATAGCCTGTGAGTTCGATTTCAGAGGAGAATGATGAAGAATATGAGACTGATCTCCTCTATTTTTTAAATAAAGAAGAGCCTCCCTGAGGAGGAGGAGAAGAGGAAGGTCCATGCACTTCGTACTCTCTTGAAGACCAGCATGGAAGATGCTTGGATTTCCAGATCTTAAGCAAGTACCTGGGTGACTATAAACCCCATTCTGTAGCATTTAGGAGAGCTACAACGTTCTCATAGTATATTTAGCAAATGGAGGAGAGAAGGCCCTATGGAAGAGGAGAACTCAGAGGCAATAAGTTTCTATTGTCTTCATTTGATGGGGTTACTTCAGCTATAGCTTGGGAGAAGAAGCTGGAGGAAATTTTATTGTTGCATCCAGTGGAAGAGAAAGAAGCAGTGGAAATGGAAGCGCTACACATGGAGGAGAAAGCCTCTGTTTGGTAGTTCAAACCCTTGGTCCATTCAAGGGTGATTTATTTTTCAGTCTTTGCTCAAAGGTTGATCCAAACCTTTGATGGAGAAAGGACAAAGGAAGAGAAGCTCACACCACCATGGGATGAGGATTGCACCAACGCTGCTACAGCTTTGGAGGAGTGCTATAGGGTAAAATGCTTGGGTTGTTGGTTATCGTATATCCTTCTCAGGGCTTTCCGGTGCCCGAGGCAGACAGTAAGATTAGCTGTACAGTTCACAAAGATGGCATATACATGTTCATATTAACTTAAAACAACTTGATGGAATGCGATAGAAAATTACCTCTTTGACGATCTTGGAGTCCCTTGGAGAGCACTAGGTAGCGAAACAAGAGTCCTTCTTCACCGGCTCCAAATATTAGCCCTACAATCAATCAAAGCACTCGTGTAATTTCTAACACAACATATATCCTATCAATTAAGCCAACATATAATCAACCTCTAAATTATGCCCATCTGAGCCATCCATATCATACTAAGTAAATATTCAAACAATAATGACAATATTAAGCATCGAATGGACAAAACAGATACAGTTCTATTGATTTTGAAAGAAGGAGGATTACAATTGTCGGTTGTACCAAGCCCTCCTTAGCCTTCCAATCTCTCTATCTCTCAAGTAGTGAAGTCTTAGTCAACAAGCTCTCCAGGAACCTCTTTGACTCTTGGCCTTCACACTATAACACTATCCTCTACTTCAAAAGTATTCAGAACATTAGCAATCCTTCGACCTTCAACTAAGAGCCTTCAACTCCTTTTTATAGGAGAGGGAGAAAGCCATTGTTGCCTTTCTCTTTCCACTAGTTTGGAATAGAAAAAAAAAAAAGATGTTTCTTTAATCTCTATGCTTTTGCCTCCTTGGGAGTTCAGTCTTTTATGGCAGTGACCAATAATGAATTGGTGCTTTGAAGTTTCCTTTGTGAACTGACTCTCTTGTGAGGGAAAGCCGAAGATTCAAATCATTCTCCGCGGGTTTTTCCCTTTTCAAACTTAAAACATGGGTAACGCCACCTGTTTGGTCTCAATCTAGTCTCCTAAATTGAGCTCATTTAATTGTCAACCAGGGTTGGTAAACTGCTGAAGTGAAGTGTACTGTATGTACCTAGGTGCTTGTTTCTTAATGCGTTGTGTGTAGTGTTTTGTGATGTTTTTGGTATTTTGTGATGATTTATGATGTTTTTGATCTTTTGGTGGTTTTATGTTCACAAGGAGAATGACTAGAAAGCTAATGGAAGGAAGCTAATGATTAAAAACAGAGTGAAACCTAATTGGTTGATGTCAAATGGTAAATGCAAATGCAATATTAAAAACAGAATTAAATCTAAACTATGAATAAGAAAAAGCAAAGCTTGATAATGACTTTTAAGCAAATGATTCAAAACACAAACTAAACTTGTCAAATTCTTTCATCAAAGGCATTTGAGAGAGAGCTTGAAACATGGTCAACTAAGTATGCAAATCTTCCTAACTAAACAGTTTAAACAACTAAATTATAATGATGCAACATTTTATCCTTGATTAGAGATTTGTTGAAGCATATTTGGAATAAAACATTTATACCATCATAAGATCTTCTACTCTAAAGCTAATTCCTAACTCTATTCTGCAATTTAATTGAATGTCACAAAACCTTACTCAAGAGTTATTAATTTCTTTTCAAAGTAGTCTTTTGAGGGAGGGTTCTATTTATGAAATGATAAGGAAATTGCAGAGGTACTTCAGGCCTTAAAATGATATTGTCTTCTGTTCATATGGTGATGAATCAATTATGGATTTTAGAACAAGAAGAGATTTGTGAATAATGAAGGCTATTTTGTTAAATTTAACAACTGAAGTAATCTAGTATGCAGTGAATGACAACTGAATATGGAGTGCAAATGCAATGAGTTGAACTACAACCAAACCTAAAATGTCACTAGCCTAAAACAGTGTTAAACTACAAGTCATTATCAAACTTAAAGCAAAACAACTGAACATGAGTTAAGTGCAATTAAACTCCGGAGCATCCTAACTAGACTATCATGCATTATTCTATGGAATTATACAGTCTGTTTTTCCATCATGATTGATATTTTGGAAGAGTTCCTTCTTTTGGAAGAGTTTTTAGAACAATCCAGACTGTGTAACTGAGTGCAGATGTAAACATAAAGACTGAAAGCAATGAAAAACTAAGATATCATAGCCATCTCTCACTCATCATTATGATGTTTTGGACAAGCGTTTAAGAGCAAGAACAACTATGGTACTTAGTGAAAACACACAACTAAAACGTTCAAGATCACAATCATGCTTAAGATAGTATAAAGATTTCTTGGAAGAGTTTCTTCTTGTGGAAGAGTATTGAGCATAAGTATAACTGTGATGGTGAATAAAAGAGATTACAATTAAATCCTACAATACTATAGCCATTTCCCATTCATCATTATAATCTTTTGGAAGAGCTTCTTCTTTTGGAAGAGTTTTTAGAATGAGTATAACCACAGTAGCTAATGAAAACAACTACTAATTCAAATTCAAAAACGTAAAGGCGGCTAGAATACTTATCTAAATTACGCAAATAAATCCGTGCAAGAGGCAGGGGCCCTCTACCACCTGACGGAATCTAACTCCAAATCAAATCAACGCTTTCAAAACAACATTGTCTGCTTCATTAAAAGTGAAATAACTTGAACAGAGCACTCTGCGTCTTCAGAAATGTAGCATAGAATCTAAGCAAAATCTAGAACAAAATCTAGCCTAGCTCTCGGTTTCCCAAGTGTTTATATAACAAATGTAAATAACAAGACTTGCAACAATTTCAGGAACATTGTCTTTCCTTATCGGAATCACATTAGGACTCTTGAAGTGGCTGCGTAAAGAGGAAAAAGACATCTGGACTGAGGTAGTCCTAATAGAAGTCTTCCTTCCTAAATGTGTTCCCACGTACCAAAACCATACCCAGAATTCGTTTCTTCCTTCATGGTGAGCAAAAAACAATGTAGACATGACGTGGAATATGCCCATATGCGGTTTTTCTTGAGAGGCCACCTGGAACATACTCAAACGTGAAGACAACTGCAGAATCGCCGGTTAGCTATGGAATGTCTGCATTCTGCAGCTAGTTCCGGTCAAAATGCTTTACAATGGCAAAAATCACAAAACTTAGCAAGTCAGTCATGTAAATTATTCTAAAAGTAATTTTAACTAAATTCATTGATCAATTGGGTCTAGGATAGCAATGGAAAAAGGAAAATGAGGTAAAGTGGAATGAAAGAAAGCACAATTTTGAGGCTCAACATACCCCCACTGCTGTCTCTTTGCATGTCCTCATGCAAATTATCCTATGAACTCAGAGGCTTCTGCAAGAACATCTAATCCTCTCCTTCTCCTTTGTCTGGAAGCTAAAGATCTTCTGGGTTTTCTGATAACAAGTTTGAACCTTAGGTTGGTAAGTGCCCTGATTAGCTTTTTGTTCCTCTTCTTCAACTTTTCATTGGTCTTTTCCACTTTATCTATATGTAGGGATAAGGTTGAGTTCATATCAGTTTTGAGCTTGACTTGATCCTTGAGAATTTCATTCTCATTTTTTATGTGTCTATTAAGTATTTCCAACTCATACCTATCCCTTCTTAATACATATATTTCAGATAGTGGAGGACTAGGGGTTCTCTCCTTGCTTTCTGAAGCTCTCCTTTCCAAAGTTTCCACATAGTCATAAATTTCTTGTTGAGCAGGGTCAATTTCAGGGGTTCCTTCATTAAAATCCTCTTCAACATCTTCTTCAATGGATGTTTCCTCATCTTCTATATTAATCACCCCTGTTTGTTTGATTTGAATTTTCCTTAGTTTCCCCTTTAGTCTGTGGCTTCTTCTAGGCTGAGAAGATCCCTCTCCTTTCTCCATGACAGATTTCCTGATTACATTTTCTTCCTTAAGCTATCTCTTGATTTGAGTCAACTTCTCTGAAATGATTTCCTCACTACTTTCTTGGACTATTTTATCAGTTTCAACTTTTGAAGCCCTCCATTTCCTGCTTCTCTTTGTAGGCTGTGGTTCCGGTGAGGGTTCTTTTGGCTCTTCAAAATGATTTCTTATCAAGAAATTGTCCCATGTATCATTTGTTTTGGCTAAATGATGTTCAACCAAAATTTTAATCAACCCATGATGATATAAAGTTGTCTCTAAAAATTGAACCCTTCTTTGAACACAGGAAGCCATCTTTTTCAAGCTTTGAAGCAAGAAATAGGGTAGGTTTAAGTCTTCCCCCAGAAAATGCATTATCAGTCTAATGTGGTAGACATAAAATGTACCATATCTACCCTCACATGTAATAAATTTTGGCAGAAGAAGTAGTATGTTGCTCCATTTATTTTTCAATGCAGAACTTGGAATTCCTTTCTTAAATACAGTGACATCCATACCTGGTGATTTTAGAATTTTCTTCTAGGATTCATTGTGGAATTCTCTGTTTTTGAACCATCTCTCTCCATTTCTATGCAACCCTGTAGCTTCTGCAATGAGAACTTCAGTGACAGTAAATTTGACATCTCCCACTTCAACTTCAGTTCCTTGAAATGATCTTGCAAATGTTTTAGTGACTTCTTTGTGGAAGCCATTAAATTTCTCCAAAAAATGAAGCCATCCTATCTGTTGCAACATTTCTTTGCATTGAGGGTAGCCTTCTAAATATTTTTAACCCACTAGTTCAGTTCTTACAATGAAACCCATAATTTCTTTTTCAATGTTCAGATTAACACTCTTCTACCCACAGAAACAATAACTTTCACCTTCGAATTGAAATGGTTTCAAATTCTTAATGACAATGGCTTCAAACTTCGGAATGAAATACCTCTGATTGACAGTGACAACAGCTTCAAACTTTGAGCTGATATACCTCTGGTTGATAATGAAAACATCTTCAAAACTTCGGGCTGATATGCCTATGTTGACAATGGAACTTTGGACTGATATGCCTCTATTTGACAGTGACAAATGGCTTCAAATTTCCCACACTACTATACCTCTGTCTCTCGGTGGCAAATAGCTTCAAATTCCCATACTGCTATATCTCTGTCTATGGTAACAAATGGCTTCAAATTCTTCTCTGCTATACCTTTGTGTTTATAGTGATAATGCTCAATCTCTGCCCACGGTGATTCAAACTGATATACCCTTTTTTCTCTGCTCACAATGATAAGAATATCTCTGTCTACGGAATGAAATGCTGGCTATAGAATGGAGTGATGGAAGTGGTCACGGAATGAGGTAATGGAGTGAGGTGGAGGAAATGAATTAATGATTGAAAAGACGACGGAGATTTTACAATGGCAAAGAGAATCACCATTGAATGATTTGGTTAAGAGAGGTGAAGAATTCAAATACTTCGGCCATTTTAACCGCTTAAATGATGTCGGGCATGGAATTTGAAATGAGAGATTTTAATCCAAATTATATGGAGGGTTTATTGGTATTGATCAATAAAAATAATTAAAACAACCTTTTCGAACAATTCATAACTAAAACTATGCTAAACTTTATGAAATGCCATTATAATCTAAACTTGTTACCTCTGCTTTTCATTTGATTTTTGTAGTCTTTGTCTTCTTTGTCCACCTTTGGAAGAGTCTTCATAATCCTTCTTGATGCTTTTTATTCATGGATACACTGGATCATTTTGTTGCAATTCTAATGTCTGCTGACTAATGTCTTCAGGATTTGTAGCTGCGGAATGTCTGGCTAGCTGCGGAAAGGCTGAACAGCTGCAGAATGTTTGTTAAGCTGCAGAATGTACCTGTAGAGCATTTTGATCATGGGATGGAGTGTTTTTGGAAATATAGGTGAAATGTTATGTGGTATGAAAGGAGATGGATGATGTGTTATGATATGTATGAAGTGGATGATGAAATGGAATGGATTCCGTTTATGAAATGCTGCCCTGCAATCCATGATATGTTTTATTCATTTACAGCAAGACATCAGACTTTAAATCTTGACATGAAAAATGAGATGGATGGAGTATGGAATGAGATGAATGAAACATGGAATGAAGTAGAATATGAATGAATGAATGAAATGGAGTATGGATGGATAGGTGAATGAAGTGAAATGAAATGAGATGGATCATAAGCACTATGGATCTGAACTTATGATTTTTTTTTAACAGCTGCTTGCAAAAACAAAATGGAAAAGTTAGAGTGTCAGAGAGACTCTGATTCTCACCCTATCTTTTCTGTATAAACATGCCAATCAATGATTGGTTTTCATGTTTATACCTTTTTTTTTTTTTTTCAAAGAAATACTTCAGAAAATTTAATCAAGTTGATGAAGAAGAAGAATTCTTCTTCATTAACTTCACATCACTGCATTCTTGGAACTTCTTGACAAATTCTTCTCTTGAGAGTGGTTTGTGATACAACTTCAATCTATGACCATTCACAAGAAAAGTGACCTCTTCTTCATCTATAGTTCTGATTTTTACCGCCCCATTATCAAAAATTTCAACAATTTCATATGGCCCAAGCCAATGTGTCTGAAATTTACCTTGAAAATCCTTGAATTTTGAATCAAACAAGAGAGCCCAGTCACCCTCTTTGAATTTCTTCTCTTTGATGTACTTTTCATGCCATCTAGCCCTTTGCTGTTGGACTAGACTTGTTTTCTGAACTGCATCTTGTCTGACCTCATCCAATTCATTAATTTGCTCCAGTCTATGCTTTTGTGCCTCCATTAAATCAAGTCCTAGCTGAACTGCCATTTTGAAAGTTTGAATCTGGAACTCTATGGGAAACAAAACTTGCTTTCCATAAACAAGCTCATAAGGAGTATGGCCTGTTGTGTTTCTCCATGTAGTTCTATAGGCCCACAAGGCTTCAAGAATCCTATCTACCCAATCTCTTCTATGTAAATGAACAGTCTTTGTTAGGATTCCTTCAATGATATTATTAATAGATTCCACTTGACCATTTTCTTGTGGATGATAAGGAGTAGATTTTCTATGTCTGATTTTGTACTTCTCCATCATTTTCTCCACTAGCCTTGATGTAAATTGAGCTCCTTGATCTGTAACAATTTCCCTTGGGACACCAAAACGAGTGAAAATATCCTCAAAAATAAAAGTAACTACAGATGATTCATTAGCAACAAGTAATGGTTTAGCTTCTACCCACTTAGTAACATAATCAGTGCAAACTAATATGTATTTCTTTTGTCTTGATGGAGGACTAATAGGTCCTACAAAATCAAAAGCCCATTTTTCAAAAGGTTCAATGTGTACCTGAGGTTGTAATGGCATCTCACCTGAAGGAGAAGGTTTCCCTACCCTTTGGCAACTGTCACACCTTTTGACATATTCTTTAGCATCTTTAAACAAGGATGGCCAATAATATCCTAAATTAAGGATCTTATAGGCTATCCTCTTATCTGCAAAGTGTCTGCCACAAGGTTCATCATGACATGCCTTGAGAATCTCAGGCATCTCATCTTCACGAACACACCTTCTAATGATCAAATATGGACCTGTATTGTACAACTCATTAGCAACCCATGAATATTTTGCACTATCACAAATGATTTTTCTTTTATCCCTTGCATTCATAATTGAAGGAAATTTTCCTGAAACTAAATAATTGGCAATATCAGCAAACCATGGAGTTTGAGTAGATATTGCAAAAAGATATTCATCAGGAAATTGATCTTCAACCGGAGTGTCATCTTTGATATTTTGGAGTCTAGATAGGAAATCAGCCACTGTGTTTTGTTTTCCAGGCCTATCTAGAATAGTAATGTTGAATTCTTGTAAGAGTAACAACCATCTTATAACTCTGCCATTAGTGATTGATTTGTTCATTAAGTATCTAATTGCAGAATGATCAGTGTGAACAAAGTTTCATAGCCTGTTATATAGTGTCTAAATTTGTTTATGGCATGAACAACAGCTAAAAATTCTTTTTTCAGTTACAGTATAGTTTAACTCTGCAGGAGTCAAATTTTTACTGGTATAATAGATGGCATAGGGAATCAAATCTTTCTGTCCCAATACTGCTCCTAGAGCTGTATCGGAAGCATCTATCGAGATATGAAAAGGTAACTTCCAGTTAGGTCCCCTTAATATAGGTGCTTCAGAAATTTTGGTTTTCAGGGTTTCAAAAGCTAACTAGCAATCAGAAGTCCATTTGAATTCACAATCTTTGGTGAGTAATTTGAAGAGTGGAGATGCTATTTTGGTAAAGTTTTCTATAAATCTCCGATAATACCCTGTAAATCCTAGAAAACTTCTAACATCTCTTTGACAACTTGGAATGGATAGGTTAAAAATGACTTCAACTTTTGCCTCATCAACTCTAATCCCATCCCCTGAAATGTGGTGCCCTAAAACAATACCTTCAGTAAACATCATAAAACATTTTTCATGACTAAGTGAAAGGTTTGCTTCTTGACATCTTTTTAAGACTTTTTCCAAGTTTTCTAAAGCCTCTTCAAATGTGTCCCCATAAACCGTGAAATCATCCATGTACACCTCTACACAGTCATGTATTAGATCCGAAAAAATTCCTAATACCGCCTTTTGGAATGTTGCAAAAAGGATTGCATAACTAAAATGGTAATACTGCAAGCATAGGTACCCTGCAGAGACATAGAATGTGGTTTTGTCTTGGTCTTCAAGTGCTACTTGGATTTGATTGTAACCACTAAACCCATCTAGGAATGAGAAGTACTTTTTGCCAGCTAATGTATCTAATACTTGATCTATGAAAGGTAAGGGAAAATGGTCTTCAAGAGTAGCTTTATTTAGTTCTCGGTAGTCAACACACACCCTCCATTTTCCATTTTTCTTTGGCACAATTACCAAAGGAGAAACCCACTGACTATCTGAAATAGGATAGATGAAAGTAACATTTAACAATTTTTGCAATTCCTCTTTAACAATTTCCCTAAGATTTGGATTCATCCGTCTTTGAGGTTGTCTGATTGGTTTGCAATTTGCCTCTATATAGATGTGATGAGTACAAGTCTTGGGGTTTATCCCTTTCATGTCAGTGTATTCCCACGCATATGCAGAAGAATGTCTCTGTAATACTCTGACTAACTCTTCTTGTTGAGATTTTTCTAGGTTCTTATTTATGTTCAAATTTTTTCCTGGAAAAATTTCACTTGTAGAGCTGCCAAATTTGTCCATAGAATGAAGAGACATCTGCCTAGATGAAAAAAATTCAATATTGGATCCCTCCTGAAATGATTCATGTTTGTGTTCTGGAGACGATTCAAAGTTTTCTAGAGTATTCAGAATTTGATTATCTTCACTAATTTCTGAAATTGTGAAGAGTGGTTGTAAATATTCTTCATCCTCTATCCATTGAGTGTCATCTAGATTTGTAATTGTCCTAGCTGGAGGATATAAAGTGAATTTCTTTGTTGAACTTCCATCAGAAATATACATATCACCGGACCTACAACTAATAAAAGCATCAGCTGTAGCCAACCAAGGTCTTCCTAGTATAGCAGGATGGCCTCCTAGATTATTCTTGGGTGTAAGGATCATGAAATCCACAGGGTACTCCCAAGAGTCTAGGGACACTGGAATATCTTCTATTACCCCATCTGGTCTGATCACAGATCTATCTGCTAGTTGTAATAGTGTGGGTGTAAAGAGAAGATTAGGAAGTTTTAGTTTGTCCATGATTTGTCTACTCATGATATTTATTGTTGCTCCTAAGTCAATGAGTGTGTTTTGAATTTCAATTCCATTGATGTGAATTTTGACAACTGGATTTCCTGGGTCAAGGTACTTTGGAATAGTAATCTTGCCCATCGTAATGTCTGCTATTTTTCCTACCAGTTGAATTTTCTTGGTTTCTCTTATTCTTTTTCTTGTTGTCTTCATACTCAACTCCTTTATTGTTTTGGCTAAAATTGGGATTTCTTTGATGGCTTGCAATAATGGAATTTTAATGCAAACATTTCTCAATTCATCCAAGAAATCATAATTAGGCACCATTATTTGTTTTTCTACACCTTTATCAATTTGTAGTCTTTCCAGAAAGGGAGGTATAGAAGTAGATGTGGATGGTTGCTCTAATACTGGAGTTGGATTTATTGGATCTTTTTGTTTCAGTTTTTCAATGTTTTGGTCTTGAAAGGATGTATCTTCTTCAAGACTTTTATTAACTCGTAGGGAGTCTTCCTCAGAATTATCTTGTTCTTGTATAATCACAGAAGGTTTCCTCTTCTCAAGTATCCTTCCGGACCTAAGTTGAACATCACTAAGGTCTAGAGGAGTAATTAAATAAGTTGGAAATTGTTGTCCTTCTATCATGTATGTATTCTGAGGGTTCTTATTATTGGGGTTTGGTATGGGTTGAGCCGGCAATTGATTTGATTTTTGAGGGAATGGTAATGAAAGTGGTTGATTTTGATGTGGTTGGTTCTGATGATGTTGTTGAGGATTTTGAGGAAAATTTTGTTGAGGATTTTGAGGATAAAAATGTGGGTATGGTGGATAGGATGGTGGATACTGATAGTATGGGGAGTATCTTCCATAGGGACTTTGTGCTCCTTGTGCCCAGGATTGAGATTGATTTTGAAATTGGGGCCAAGGTTGTTGCCAAGAATTCCAAGGTGGAGGTTGATTATACATTTGATCATGGAATCCTTGTGTTTGAGGTCCCTGCCAAGGCCTTCTAGATACAAAATTGAGAGACTCTGTGGAATCTGTAGGAGTTTCCTCCTGAAAGACAGCTTTGAGACTAGGAAGAGAAGGACAATTCTTGGTCTCATGTTTTTCAGAACAAATGACACAGGTTTCTACAACTTTTACATCCAAAGGACACTCTCTCAAGGCATGTTTCTTTCTACATTTGGGACAAAAGATTGCCAAGGCATCAGATTCAGCCTTTTGCTTGTTTTGTATCTTAAAGGTGTCTATTTGTTCACTAAGACTCCCTAAGATGTCAGATTTAAAATCATCAAGCATATGACCTATTTCTGATCTACTTACTGTCCCAGAAGAAGACTTACTTGCCCTTGCAAGAGCGGGATCTCTTGGACCTTTGATAGTTTTAGATTTCCCTCTTGAAAGGTTGATACATAACTCAGATATTTCAGGTAATGTGAGTTGTGATATATCCCCTTTTACCATCATGTTAAGGATATCCAACCATTTATCCCTAATTGTTTTCAACAAAAGATCTTTTAAGGTGTCTTGATCTAGGTTTTCCATTTTTTCCCTTTTGATGTTGTAATTAAATCTTTCCAACAAATCTTCCAAATTTTCATCTTCTTTTTGTAACATCTTGAACACTTCTTCCTTATGATTAACCGGCCTACAATAATCCAAATATCTCTCTAGAAATGCTTGTTTCATGTCTTCCCATGTTCTAATAGAACTACTGATTAGACTCATAAACCACTTCAATGCTGCTCCCTTTAAAGTTGAAGGAAATAATTTTAGTTTTTGAGCATCTTGTAAGTAGTCATAAGTTCTACAAAGCACTTCAAATTCGAATAAGAAGGTTTCAAGATCTTCAGTTTTAAGTCCATAGAAGTTTGGAAGGACAGAGGGTGAAATGTTTTTCATGGTTGTATTGGTTTCTTCATCAATTATAGGGAACCCAAAAGAGTTTCCTATTCTACCTCTTCCTCCATTTGCACCTCTACCCCCTTCTCCTCTACTTCCTTCTCCTCTACCTCTACCTCTACCTCCAAACAGTGTGTTTTCTCCATTAAAAACTCCTCCTCCTCCTTCTTCTGCCATGGTTGACTCTCTTGTGGAAGTGGAAAGGTTTGTATCCCTATCAGGAGTTTTTAGATCTTCTTCTATGGCAGGTTCAGTGGATGAAGTGGAAGGTTTCTCTAATGGGATAGTTGACCTTAGATCTTCTAGAAGTCCAGGATCAAGAGAGGATGGAATATGGGTTTGAGTTGAAGGTGTACTAGCTCTGGATCTAGATGAAACAAGTGGTGTTCTAGAAATCAAACTTCTGCCTCTGCTGCTTATAAATCTTCCCCTTGAATCTCTCTCCCTACGCATAAAATTGTTTTTGGATGCTAAGAAACAAAGGTTACCTAGTTTTCACTTCCCCGGCAACGGCGCCAAAATGTTCGGTCTCAATCTAGTCTCCTAAACTGAGCTCATTTAATTGTCAACCAGGGTTGGTAAACTGCTGAAGTGAAGTGTACTGTATGTACCTAGGTGTTTGTTTCTTAATGCGTTGTGTGTAGTGTTTTGTGATTTTTTTGGTCTTTTGTGATGATTTATGATGTTTTTGATCTTTTGGTGGTTTTATGTTCACAAGGAAAATGACTAGAAAGCTAATGGAAGGAAGCTAATGATTAAAAACAGGGTGAAACCTAATTGGTTGATGTCAAATGGTAAATGCAAATGCAATACTAAAACAGAATTAAATCTAAACTATGAATAAGCAAAAGCAAAGCTTGATAATGACTTTTAAGCAAATGCTTCAAAACACAAACTAAACTTGTCAAATTCTTTCATCAAAGGCATTTGAGAGAGAGCTTGAAACATGGTCAACTAAGTATGCAAATATTCCTAACTAAATAGTTTAAACAACTAACTTATAATGATGCAACATTTTATCCTTGATTAGATATTTGTTGAAGCATATTTGGAATAAAACATTTATACCATCATAAGATCTTCTATTCTAAAGCTAATTCCTATTCTGCAATTTAATTGAATGTCACAAAACCTTACTCAAGAGTTATTGATTTCTTTTCAAAGTAGTCTTTTGAGGGAGGGCTCTGTTTATGAAATGATAAGGAAATTTCAGAGGTACTTCAGGCCTTAAAATGATGTTGTCTTCTGTTCATATGGTGATGAATCAATTATGGATTTTAGAACAAGAAGAGATTTGTGAATAATGAAGGTTGTTTTGTTAAATTTAACAACTGAAGTAATCTAGTATGTAGTGAATGACAACTGAATATGGAGTGCAAATGCAATGAGTTGAGCTACAACGAAACCTAAAATGTCACTAGCCTAAAACAGTGTTAAACTACAAGTCATTATCAAACTTAAAGCAAAACAACTGAACATGAGTTAAGTGCAATTAAACTCTGGAGCATCCTAACTAGACTATCATGCATTATTCTATGGAATTATACAGTCTGTTTGTCCATCATGATTGATATTTTGGAAGAGTTCCTTCTTTTGGAAAAGTTTTTAGAACAATCTAGACTGTGTAATTGAGTGCAGATGTAAACATACAGACTGAAAGCAATGAAAAACTAAGATATCATAGCCATCTCCCACTCATCATTATGATGTTTTGGACAAGCGTTTAAGAGCAAGAACAACTATGGTACTTAGTGAAAACACACAACTAAAACGTTCAAGATCACAATCATGCTTAAGACAGTATAAAGATTTCTTGGAAGAGTTTCTTCTTGTGGAAGAGTATTTAGCATAAGTATAACTGTGATGGTGAATAAAAGAGATTACAATTAAATCCTACAATACTATAGCCATTTCCCATTCATCATTATAATCTTTTGGAAGAGCTTCTTCTTGTGGAAGAGTTAGAATGAGTATAACTATAGTAGCTAATGAAAACAACTACAAATTCAACTTCAGAAACGTAAAGGCAGCTAGAATACTTATCTAAATTATGCAAATAAATCCGTGCAAGAGGCAGGGGCCCTCTACCACCTGACGGAATCTAACTCCAAATCAAATCAACGCTTTCAAAACAACACTGTCTGCTTCATTAAAAGTGAAATAACTTGAACAGAGCACTCTGTGTCTTCAGAAATGTAGCACAGAATCTAAGCAAAATCTAGGACAAAATCTAGCCTAGATCTTGGTTTCCCAAGTGTTTATATAAAAAATGTAAATAACAAGACTTGCAACAATTTCAGGACCATTGTCTTTCCTTTTCGGAATCACATTAGGACTCTTGAAGTGGCTGCGTAACAAGGAAATGGACATCTGGACTGAGACAGTTCTACTAGAAGTCTGCTTTCTTAAATGTGTTCCCACGTATCAAAACCATACCCAGAATTCATTTCTTCCTTCATGGTGAGCAACGAACCATGTAGACATGACGTGGATTATTCCCATATGCGGTTTTTCTTGAGAGGCCACCTGGAACATACTCAAACATGAAGATAGCTACAAAATCGTTGGTTAGCTACGGAATGTCTGCATTCTGCAGCTAGTTCCGGTCAAAATGCTTTACAATGGCAAAAATCACAAAACTTAGCAAGTTAGTCATGTAAATTATTCTAAAAGTAATTTTAACTAAATTCATTGATCTATTGGGTCTAGGATAGCAATGGAAAAAGGAAAATGAGGTAAAGTGGAATGAAAGAAAGCACAATTTTGAGGCTCAACACCATCCTCTAGTGTAAACAGAGCATTTCCCTAGCCACTAACGTGGCACATTCACTTATCAGATGCGTTATAACGCTCTTGTATTGTTATAGAGAGGCATTACCTTGGCAGAAATAGGTTTAATTTAGGTCTTTGTATTCCTTCCATATTTGTCTTCTCCTCTGAGCTGATGAGGAGGTATTTTGACCTGTAACAGATACCCCCTAAAGTGTGAGGTCAGAGACGAAGACAATGGATGAAATACTTTATAATTTGTGTAGAGATAAGGAGATTGAAAGACTGAGGAAAACCTGAAACAACAACATATGTCAGAAAATATAGTATCTCCCTTGAGTCGGGCATTCGCATGCTCAGTAGCTTAAACAACATGATTTCTCTAGAATAGAGATATGAAGAATCTCTCCCCCGATAAGCACAATGTGGAAGTGTCTGTCATAACAGGATCAGGCTGAAGAAGCTGTCCCCATAAACAATATCGCAAATTGGGGAAGGAAACACAACTTTAATGATGTAGCCTTTGCCCCAAGGTCTTGACCACCGATTCACTTAAACTGCATATTCCTCAACATGTGAATGAAGGAGTTGTCGTCGAACATGTGAGAAATCGTCTGATTACCAGTCGATAATGAAAAATGTTAACAGATGTGAAGGCGGCCACAGATAATGATGATGGTCCCTAAGATACACAGTACAATCTAGCGAGTGTGAAAAATGAGTTGAATTTGAAAACTCGTAGAATCATTCGACTAGGAGCCAATGACGAAGACTCCTGATCAAACACAAGACTACCTGCCACTGATGTTTGTAAGTATCTGGGTACTGATGGGTTTCTCGATCAACTTCCTAGATAAGATGTTGAAGTCGATAGGAAGAGATCTGTTGAAAGGTAGGCACTGAGGCGTCCTACATTAGTCAACACAAAATAGAAACCAACGGATGTTGTTTATGATTCGAGATAATGAAGAGGAAATGGGGATGTCAAACGAAAAATAATTTCTGGCATAATGAACGGTTTGGTTGATAACAGGAGCAGTAGATAGCGAGATCTGCTTGAACAATAGAAGGCACTCTAGCAGGGTACTAGGCAGCTGAAGCTTGATCAACACCAAAGAGTGTGTTAGGATTTTACCAGTGTAGGGACACTGGGAAATGAAGGCTAATACTCATAGATGGTAGGGTTCGGCTGGTTGCGAAAGAGTTTTCTGGGAAGTGCCATGTTCAAGAATTTTTCTGCCAAATCGACCTTTTCTGAAATGTAACAGAGGTAGTATCCATTTTGTCCAAATTTTTCCCCATCTGATTAAGTTTAACGAGTCCAGACGAGTAAACTCGATGAATTTTTCATATTTAGAGAGTCTGAAAAATGTCAGAAAAGACAACTCTGTGCCCCGTCTGATTAGGTTTAACGAGTCTAGACGGGTAAACTCGGTGAATTTTTCGTATTTAGAGAGTCTAAAAAATGTCAGAAAAGACAAATCTGTGCCCCGTCTGATTAGGTTTAATGAGTCCAGACGGGTAAACTCGGTGAATTTTTCATGTTTAGAGAGTCTGAAAAATGTCAGAAAAGACAACTCCGTTGGGGTACCTTTGTCACGTCTTGATAACTGGGCATGGTAAAGGGAGAATAGTAAGCCTGAAACAGTTCATTTTCCGTGAGTTAGTCCATCGAAGCCGGAAAAGTGAGAAATCTATGTTCGATGGACGTCTACCTCATTTTGTTATGAGTACGAGGAGACGGAGTAAACTCAATACTCTTTGTGAAATTTTAACGAGTCACGCGGAGAAAAATCGGTTACTTTTTCAGTTTAAAGAGCTTTGAAAAAGAGAAAAGAATGGCTCCTTACTTTCTGTCGTGGTAGTTTAATGAGCCCGACAAATTCAACTTGGGGTTTTTCCAATTTTATGAGCGAGAAAAAGATTCCTAAAAATAAAGCTCAATGCTTCTTCATAGTTTTAACGAGTCTGAAGAAGAAAACTCTAGGTTTTTCGGATTAACGAGCAAGAAAAATACCATATAAAAAGAACGCTCGATATCAACTTCATATAAGTTTAATGAGTCTAAAGAAGGGAACTCGAGGTTTTTCGGATTAACGAGCAAGAAAAATACCATAAAAATAACGCTAGAAATTTCTTGATCTCTTTCTCGTAAATAGAAGGATCTATGTCGGGAATTTTCTTGTGAGACCAAGCAAACACATCGCGGAATTCTTTGAAAATGGATGTGAAGTGCACAATTTCCTCAGGATTGCAAGCTTCTCCAATATGAATATTTTCCACGATACCCGTTTTGACCAAGATATCGATGAGCATTGTCTTAGAAAGATTACCCATGTTCCCTTATGAATCGATAGTTTGAATAGTCGTGTAAGCAGAGGGAACCATCTTATGTGGGTCAAGGGATGGGATTTTAGTTTTTATCACATCCGAGTCAATCATCGAAGCACGATGGTGAAACTCTTCCCAAAGTCATTCTTCTAACGACATGATCTCTCGAATATCTTCGTCTGTTGGACAGACTTCATTGAGGAGATCCTTAGAGAGAACTGTGATGGGAGGGAGGTTTGTACCTTTGGTCGAAACCATAGCAGTGGAGGGTTTAGATGTGATTTGGATGGCTTGGTAATCCAAGTCGGCTGGTGAGAACGACATCTGATCTCCGTAGGAATCAACGTCTGAAGGTGTCGGGATGATCCAAGGGTCGATAGAGCCATCCAAAGTGGTGGATATCATTGCAACTGTATGTGGGATCTCTGGCGGCGGGAGAGGAAAAAAACGTAGTAGGGAAGATGCCTTCAGAAGACTGGTACCAATACTGACGTAAGAGTCAGAAGTGCCTCCTATTAGAGGTATAGTGCTACTTGGTAACGTGGAATAATCAGGGGTGCAGAAGGATAACTGATCCACTGTGACTATTTTCCCATCCAATGGAAATAGGACGAGTCGGAAGACCAAAGAAACAATGGCAGTCATGGCATAAGACCAACTTCGACCGAGCAATAGATTATAGTCGAGATGGTGATCTACGACTTCAACGTCCACAGTTACCATTTTCCCACTCAGAGTGATGGGAAAGCTAGCAAGGTATCCGTTTGGGAGGAAATTGTGGCCATCGAAAGCTTTGAGGGAATTCGATGGCGGTGTTAAGGTAGTAGAACCTAAAGCGAGCCAGCAAGCTTGTGACATAACACAGGTCGAAGCACCTTCGTTTATGACAGTGCGATGGATTGATCTCCCTTTCGACACAACCTGCACCTGGAATGCGAGTTGGTGTGAGAGGCGAGGTTTAGCCTTTTCCATATCAAAGATAGCTAGCATGGAATCCTGGGGGTCTATTCCACCAATGGCCGAAAGCAAGGCTTTCCTTTGTGCTGGACAGGTTTGTAATACTCGGAGAGCAGACATGGGTAACGATGCCTACGCAAAATCTTCTACAATGTTGTAGTTTTGGGCTGCACGTGTAGAGGTGTTATGAGTCGTGCGTCGAAGTGTCCCTTTAGGGGGACGAATCAGGGGTTCAGCAGTAGGTCGTTCGATATACAAATCGTTGGGCGGTGGTGGATTTGAACTAGTTCCAGGTTCTTGAGCATCTATGGTAGGATTTCCATAAAGCTTGGCTCGAGTTTGAAGTTTAACACTCTTAATGCCATAAATGGAAGATGGTCCTTCACCAGAAGGATGTGAACCACCATTGCCCTATTGATGGGGTTGTGGTGGATTATCAACCATGTGTTGATGTTGCTGCTGCTGATTAGGGAAAGGATTATGAAGAACATCATGTGTTTGTCCAGAATCCTTGTTGGCAATAAAATCGGTGCATTCCTGTAGCCGAGGACATTTGTATGTCAAGTGGTCCTCCGCACAGATATTGCAAGGAAATTTCATGGGTTTTTCCTTCCCTTTGTCATTTTTGGCAATGTTTTTCTAATTAGGGTTATTCTGATTACCCGACTGCTCTTCCGAAGAAGACGTCTTTTTCTTGTTCTTCTTATTTTTCTCGCTATGTTTTTGTGAGGTTTGCACAGAATTCACATCAGTGGTAGGAAGGGTAGTCATTTGGTGGGGGGTGGTGGAAGCCAAAGATGGCTGGGAGGTTTTCCCCCGAGACTGCTTTGTGGCCATATCAGAGATTGTGCCAACGAGACCGTTGGCATGTGCTCCGGTTTTCTGAGTGGCTGGAGGATTTGGGTTACCAGGGGCATGGGGGAGTAGATCGTATAGCGTGCCAGATTTTGAATAGATTAAATCCAAATGCTGGGCACGACAAATACATTGATCTTTTGTAACCACACCAGAAAGGCCAATGTCTTTAGAGATGTGGGGTAAAAGAGACTTGCAAAACCAATTGGCTAAGAGATGATCTGGGATTGGCACTTTGACTAGCCTCCTCCTACGTCTCCGTTCATGAATGTGATCGGAGATGTGGGTGGCGGTGTCTTGGCGCAGCGAGGTTAAAAATTCCGTTCTGGTTTCAAATCTAATTGGTAATTGGAAGTTCTTTAGGAACTCCGTCGCTAAAGCGCCAAAAGTATTGATGGCGGCACATGGAAATTCAATGTACCACTTGGCGGCATTGCCTGTAAGGGTGCGGGGAAACAGTCAAAGCCGGACACTATCATCCACCATGGAATTGGATATAGACCATAGATGAAAGGTAGTGATGTGTGCAGCTGGTTCGTCCCCTTGTTTCCCGTCGAACTTCGGGATGTCAGAAGGAATCTTATGCGGTACAGGAGGCCAAAGTGGGTTGTGATTGATGGGGCCGTTAGTCAGTTTATGGATATCGGGAATGTCCAAAGCTTCCAAAAATGGCAATTGTGGATTTGCCCCCGAATCTAACCAAGGCAGTATGGGTTGACTACTTAGACCATAGGGTCCACCCATCAATGTGTTACCAGGAGGATAAGTAGGAATTTGATAAAAACTTCCTATAGGTGGAGGAGTAGGGACATGATGTTGCTGTCCATAGGGCATATTGTATTGTGGGGCAACCAGTTCATTGCCCCCAGTATAAAAGTGTCCTCCCATTCTAGATGGAAGTTGGGGTTGGTTAGTCCAAATGGATGCAATAGAGTTACCTGGAGGCATGCTACTACTTGCATAGTTTGGCAATGACATAGACCCTACACCTATATTTGCACCACTTAAGGGAAAATTATTGACAATAGGTTGTCCTATTTTTCCTAAGGATTGCAAGGGAAGTGAAATGTTCCTTGCTACCTGCGTGCTGGTGACACTGCCCCCTAGTATAGTGACCAAGGGGTTTGAACTCAGCAGAGGGTTCCAACTGAAAGGGTTGCTAAAAGGCATTGAAGTAGTCATACTCGTGGGAGGAGCTACCGTGGGTCCCAACGTGGTCACGGTAGAAGTAGGTGCCGAAGGATTCGGTAAGCTACTGACAGTTGTGATGATCGTAGGGTTGGGAGTAGGTATATGTTGACTACTGGGGTTACCCAGTAATGGCATAGAACTGACCACCAGCGGGGAGGATGGTGGCGAACCTGGGATGATTTCCATTGGCATTGACCCTGTGGATGCTGGTGGTGAAATGGATGTTTGTGTGGCCGAAGACATATCTTGGCGTGGTGGAATCTGAATTATCATAGGCCCCGACGGATCAGTGAGCGGAGGATTGTAATGAGGTACAACCCCTTCCGTGAAAGGGTCCTCTAGAAATTCTGGATGATATGAAGCTATGTGAAAATCAATATTAGTCAGAGGAGACTGCTCTTCTGTAGAAGGCATGGGTTCACCAATGTTCAGTTCTTCCTCAATAGTTAGAGGAGGTAGACCTTGCTGTCATCAGGACAGACGACGTGGGTCAGAGGATGCCACGGTGACCTGTTTAATTTTAACAAATTTTAATAAATTGTGATGTATTATGAAGTCTCAATGACAGTAACCACACACCTAAAAAAAAAAAGGGCTCTCTAAAATAAATCAGCAAGCAGCTAGAATAGGGTGCCCTGTCTGAGTACTACCATTTGCTGGTGATGAAATCCAGTATCACAATAGTATACAGAGAGGGTTGGTCGAAAGTACAGTTATGGTCACTCTAGAGCCTCGCCCGAACCTCAGACGATATGTGTAAGCACTCTCGTGAAGACGAGTACCCTCCTAAAGACCGAAGACAGAGTGGGTTCATCTGTTTCAAGTACCAGGACAGCCCGTCCCAGTCACCTTGTGTAAGTCCCTAAAAAGTATGGCCACTAAAGATACCTCAAATCACAGACATCATCAGGGGGATCCACGGTCAAAGACAGTGTGCTATATGGGAAGAATACCTAGATCCCCGATCTAGTTTCGACATCCCGGAAGGGAACCCCAATATATAACACACCCACCGGATGCAGTCGAAGGTGGGCTACCTTCTTGTGCACCCAAGTGTTGTCTCATGCTGAGCTCCGGTAAAGGAACGGTCCCGAAAATATGAGTGCAGTAGGATTTCGCTCATTTAATGACTCTAGTTTCAAGTTTTGAGATCTTGTGTGTTTTTCTCACTGTTCCTAACCCAATATCCTAGCCTGAACTACTATTTGTGTGAGCTCAAAAAAGAGTAATGTGATTTATTTTATTATCGCTTTGATTTTTAGTGTACTTGATTATTAGTCTTGCAGAGGGGGAGTGGACGTATGAAATGTAATGAGACTCTGACTCAAGAAACCATGCAAAACATGCTCTACATATTCAATTCGATGAAGAGTATTTCTACAAGGAGAGGTTTCTTTTCAACATCCATGCACTAACATTCAAATAACACAGTTCATCTTTAAAGATTCAGACTTCTATCTACCTCTTCTTAACAGTCTATGAACTGAAAATTTCAGAATTAACTCAGCTAGATGCAGAAAAAAAACTAAAAAAAAAAATTATTCTCTAAAAAGTAAATGCTTTTGACACTAAATTTTCAAACAAGAGCAAACAAAAAAAAATGCCAGCTTAGTAAACAAGCACAGGGATTCAGTCAAGGAATTATACTGATGGCCAAAAAATTCTGCAGCTAAAACATAATCACAACAGTGAACAGCAAGTTTTGGCTGAGTAACGCACCGTCTCTGAGTAAATACAGCATTAATCCAGAGACTAACACACTGTATTTAAGCAGAGTCAACGTTATAATTCACTAGAAAACCTACAGGGGTAGCATTAGCCAGGGAAAAATTCTTTAGATGGTCAAACAGAAACAGGATTGAACTCTGCGAGCTTTTGAAATGTCTACTGGGCATAAGTACTAGTAGGAAGGATCTGTGAACAGAGGAGAGAATAAAGGAGGAAATAAATAGTCCAGAAACTATGGGGAAACTCCCTAGCGGAGTCGTCAATTCTGCTATAGGGTAAAATGCTTGGGTTCTGGTGCCCGAGGCAGACAGTAAGATTAATTGTACAATTCATAAAGATGGCATATACATGTTCATATTAACTTAAAAAAACTTGATGGAATGCGATAGAAAATTACCTCTTTGACGATCTTGGAGTCCCTTGGAGAGCACTAGGCAGCGAAACAAGAGTCCTTCTTCACCGGCTCCAAATCTTAGTCCTACAATCAATCAAATCACTCGTGTAATTTCTAACACAACATATATCCTATCAATTAAGCCAACATATAATCAACCTCTAAATTATTCCCATCTGAGCCATTCATATCATACTAAGTAAATATTCAAACAATAATGACAATATTAAGCATCGAATGGACAAAACAGATACAGTTCTATTGATTTTGAAAGAAGGAGGATTACAACCGTCGGTTGTACCAAGCCCTCCTCAGCCTTCCAATCTCTCTATCTCTCAAGTAGTGAAGTATTAGTCAACAAGCTCTCGAGGAACCTCTTTGACTCTTGGCCTTCACACTATAACACTATCCTCTACTTCACAAGTATTTAGAACATTAGCAATCCTTCAACCTTCAACTAAGAGCCTTCAGCTCATTTTTATAGGAGAGGGAGAAAGTCATTGTTGCCTTTCTCTTTCCACTAGTTTGGAATAGAAAAAACAAAGATGTTTCTTTAATCTCTATGCTTTTTCCTCCTTGGGAGTTGATTCTTTTATGGCAGTGACCAATAATGAATTGGTGCTTTCAGTTTCCTTTGTGAACTGACTCTCTTGTGAGGGAAAGTCGGAGATTCAAATCATTATCCACGGGTTTTTCCCTTTTCAAACTTAAAACATGGGTAACACTGCCCTCTAGTGTAAACAGAGCGTTTCCCTAGCCACTAATGTGGCCCATTCACTTATCAGATGCATTATAATGCTCTTGTGTTGTTATAGAGAGGCGTTACCTTGGCAGAAATAAGTTTAATTTAGGTCTTTGTATTCCTTCCATATTTGTCTTCTCCTCTGAGCTGATGAGGAGGTATTTTGACCTGTAACAAGGAGCAGCCTTCTACATCTATGGATGAGGAATCCATTGGAGAAAAATCCATTGCAGCCACACAAGAAGGTCCCAAGATCCACCAAGGTATGAATAACTTTCCACTTCTATTTCAACAAATAATCTTAAGGATGGTGGAATTTCATATGAGGAGGTCCCACGATCAAATCACATGGCCACTTTAGGGCCTCATGATTGCACTGCGCTGTGCAAGGGGTTCAAGGTGGAGATGAACCATCATTCTCATGCACTATTGATGAGTATCACTCAGCCCTTGAGGTTGGGATGTGGACCATTGGAGGATGAAGTAAACCATGAAACCTCCATGGAGAATCATGAAGCAAATTGTAAAACCGGAGGAAGAGACAGCTGCTACAGCATTGGAGGAATCAACAGTGTTGTTGAACATGGGTGGAGAGGAGAAATAACCTCCATCACATTTGGATCCTCATAGATCCAACATAGTCATCGGAGAGAGGCCTTTCCTAAGAGGTCTCCAAGAAGCTGCATTTCAAACTCTCATGAAATGCAAGGAGCAAGAATTGGTTTGGGAGGATGGTAGCCCTCATGGGAGGAGTACCAAAATGATGAAGAAGAGATGGCAGGATGTTTAAATAATTGGGAAAAAAGGATAAGGGATACATATTCCTGATATAACTTATATATTAGTCATGATACCTTCATCACATGAGTCATATGATGTGAGCATGAGGAGGCATCAAGCACTTGAGTTGCTTGGAATGGATGGGAGAGAGCACAAGCATATTTTCTCTCATATGACTGATGGTGTTGTAGGAGTAGAGGAGGGCACTCTCATAGTGCAATGCGATCACTCCTTAGCTGGGATTGATTGGGAGGCATTTCCCTCTTGGGAGAGGCTTCATATTTGCAGCAGCATCACCAGAGTTGTTCTTGACAAGGAGCATGTCAAGGAACAAAGATTGGCATGGGCAGGAGCCTTTATGCATGAGCTCACAATGCTGTCATTTGGAAGGAGGATCACATGCATAGATCCATATATCATCTCACTTCCAACCTATGGTAATATTCTTGTGTGTACCTTTTTTTATTTGCATACTCTTATCATTATGATGTAGTGCAGGGCTTTTCAAAGGGGCAGATTTTTCATGTTGCTCCATGAGCAAAATTGGGCCAAACCATGTGATGGAGACAACCATATTTTATATGGCCTTGGGCAAGTGTTACCTTCTATGTATTTTAAGCATTCATATTCAGCCAATTACCATGCATTATCATATGTAAGAACATGCATTATTATTCATGAGCTGCAAAACAACTTGCCATGTGATTTTATAAAGCAGCAGTTTGGAAAACTGCAAGGTCACTTTGGAAAAACTGTTGGTACACTCTTGCAACACATGAAACCTTCAGAATTTTCCTCATTGTATTTATTATCATGACTTCCTTTTCTGATATGGATCATATTTTTACAAGAAGCATGATTATGAGAAATGCACATGAGTTGGATGTGCCCTTGAGTGAGAAAAACTCTCACATTTTCTGCAGTGCATGTTCTAAAGGGAACATGAGAGGAGGCATGGCTACAGCCACATATTTGCTCATTTGTGGGGAAATCCATGGGCTTGGTAATTTTATCCATCCATTGTATGTATATGGGCAGGTACTTGACCTTATGTTGCTGATTCACTCATCTATTTACTATTTAGTAGTAGATGTGATATTTGTTGTGCAATACTTGCCATGTTATTTTCTGCAGCTGCAGTGGATGAGGTTGCATTATAACCCTATGAGGCATTGTTTGAACTTGTTGCACATGGTATAACCTACAGAAAACATGTCATGGGGGAATTATATGGCGATATTTTCCTATTCATCATAGATGACATGTCTTGGGCCAGCTGATTTTTCATTGATGGAGGGGAAGATTCTTGGGGAACTACTCTTCATTTTGCCATTTGAGGGCAATACATTTGCAGCCCAGGATCAGCATACACTCCAAACTTGTCATAAGTGGGGGATAGGACAGCATGGGGCAAGTTATAGTGCTTTCCATGATCAGATTTTAGCCCACCTTCATTTCCGGAGCTCAAGGTGGAGGGTGATTTTCCATGAGTTCTCTTGTTGGGAGGCAGCTTATTTTCATGATCGATCGCTTGGGGATGAGAGATTCATATGGGGGATGATAATTCCCATTATATATCAGATTTCATGCCTCAAGGAGGCCCTTATATAGCTCTTGTTCCTTCATGGATACTTGTTTCTACATGATAGTTGTTTTGGGAGTGTTCACCCCAAAGCTAGATTGCATATGTTGGAGGGACAGTTGGAGAATTAATTGCTGATATGGCATCCCTCTTCTTGAGGAGATCATTACATAAAGATGCTATAGGAGGACAGGCAGAAAGAAACTCAGTTCATCCTTGTAATTTCTTGAGGGCAAGCAATATTTTGAGAGGGGAGGACTGTAATGTTCCAAATTTTATGGAACATTAATTTTTGCTAAGGAGAGGAATAAAATGGGTAGGGGACCCATCCTTTGCATCATTAGAGAATAAAAATCCTCTAATTATGAAAGAGGATTATATTGGAGCTGGATTTCACACCCCCATATGTGAAAGGAGGTTTTTGCATACATGCTTGGCTAAGGTTGACAAAGTCAAACTGCGTTGGCATGAGTTGTAAAGCACTATGTGGGACAACGCAGGAGGGAAGATTATAGAGGGAGGAAACCCTAATTCGAAGTAGTGCCCATGGAGGAAAGGCTCAATTTTTTAAAAGAGGAGCAAGGAAGCCATTTTGGACATCTTGGATCATTCTTCATTCAAGTCTAGAGATTTGTTGCTGCCTCTTGCTGTTCAGCAGAGCTGCAGTGCCTTCGGGCACGAGGGAGTCCTGTTGAGGATTTCCTCTCCTTCTTGAGTAGCTCATGAAGGATTGCACTCCATTCCCCATATTCAGGCATTTAGGCCATAGCTTCAACCATCTACATTAGCGCAGTTTCTGCAACAGATATTGTGCAGTGTTGTTGGGTGTTGCTGGGGAGGATTCCACACACCATCCGCAGCTAGTTTTTCAGTGGAGAGAGGTTCCATCCATTGGAAGATCATCAAAGGGGGTTTATGAGTAGATCCCATCATCTTTGGCATCAGGCCAATCACATTCCATCATTGGTAGGGCAATACCTCTCTTAGACAGTGTTCTCCTTGGTGAATATTTGTTGTGAAGGATTAACAGATTTTGGAGGGGAGGTCTTGGGTGAAAGGATCAGCCTTTCACTTCAGATTTCCATTGGAGAAGGGCTCTTCATATACAGAAAATATTTTAGCCTTCTCCGTCCATTTATAGCTCTTGAGTTGTAGCAGCTATTGTAACTCCGACATTTTTGTATTATAGTGTTTCTACATATATTTCAGCCAATCCTATTAAAGGATTGATGTTATGTATTTTCAGGGGTTGATATCTTGCTCCCCCTTCTTTATTTGAGCCTACATTGTCATATCATTGTATTTTCATTATTTATGTAGCAGTTCCTCTCTATAACTATGCATTCATGGCCTAGGGCTTTATTTATGCAGCTATGTATTTCATGTTTACATGTATAGGTTTCTTGAGGCTTCTAATGCCTTACTTGAGTGATCATTCTTCCTCAAGATTTGTATACTTATTGCTGCTATGTCATAATATATGATGGCCATTGGATTCTCCGACATTTTATGTGTTCATGAGTCACTGCTATTTCCATTTGATGTTTTTGTTATTATTGTAGCTGCAATGTTGGGGTTATCTTAAGAGATTCCCAATCTTGTTGTGTTTCCCTCTTGGGGATATTGTCCCTTGAAAATCACTCTATAGACAAAGTCTTATAGTGGGCCAGGTAGCCTCTGGAGCTTATCCTTTTTCCAAAGGTGACAAATCCAGTAAATTCCCCCGCAGTCTATCTCTGGAATAGATTTTCTTTGTCGATTGACAATGTTTCTGAAAAAGGAACATTACAATATCAAATGGATGTGAAGTCTGCCTTCCTAAATGGAGATCTAGAGGAAGAAGTCTACATGGAACAACCTGAAGGATTCTCCTTAACAGATAAACAAGACTATGTGTGCAGATTAAAGAAAGCCTTATATGGACTGAAACAATCTCCTTGTGCATGGTATTCAAGGCTGGACAAATACTTGCAAAAACAAGGTTTTAAGAAAGGAGGAGTAGATAGAAATTTGTACTTAAAGGCTAATGAAAATGAACTCCTAATTGTCGTAGTATATGTAGATGACATCATGTTTGGTAGCAACAAAGAGAAGTTAACAAAATAATTTGCTGAAGAAATGAAATCAGAATTTGAGATGTCTATGATTAGAGAGCTCGCCTTCTATTTAGGACTTCAAATTTAACAAAAGAACACAGGAAAATTCATCTCACAAGAAAAATACTTAAGAGAGATATTAAAAAGGTTCCAAATGGAAGACTGCAAACCTGTGTCAACTCCCATGATCACTGGATGAAAACTATGTGCAAATGATGCATTTGTATATATAGACCAAAGACTTTACATATCCATGGTAAGAAGTCTGCTATACCTAACTGCCTCTAGACCAGACATTGTGTTGGTAGTAGTACTTGTGGCAATATATCAAGCAGCACCAAAACAAAATCACTTACTAGCAATCAAGAGAATATCAGATATCTACAGGGAACTGCGGATTATGGGCTATGGTATGCAAAAATCAAAAGCTTCACTTTGACAGCATATACAGATGCAGATTGGGCCATCTGCATGGATGACAAGAAAAACACAAGTGGAGGTGCATTTTATTTGGGAAAAAATTTGGTGGCATGGATAAGCAAGAAGAAAACTTCCATCTCTCTATCTACAAAAGAAGAAAAATACATAGCAGCAGCAGCATGTTGCACACAAGTAATGTGGATGAAACAAACTCTCCAAGACATGAAGGTAAGCATGGATGATCCCATTTCAATCAAATGTGACAATACAAGTGCAATAAGTATATCAAAAAATCTTATATTTCATTAAAAAAAAAAGCACATCCCAATTAAGTACCATTTCCTTAGAGAAAAAGTAGCACAGAAAGTAGTGAAGTTGGAATATGTACCAACAAAGGAACAAATAGCAGACATATTCACAAAACCTCTTGCTAAAGAACCATTCGAATATCTAAGAGACAAAATAGGGGTAGTGTCTACAGATGTTACTCTCTAACATGAAAATAAAGCATCATTCCAGGGGGTGATCAAAAAAGAAAGCATCATTCCAGGGGGAGATCAGTCAACAAATATTGTCACAAAAAGAGCCAGAGAAAGTGAGCAGTGCATGGAACATGTCCTCAAGATCAGAGTATTATGGACAATATTTGGAAACCACACTAGGAAATGTGCAACCCTTTTCCATTGATGTCAAAGGGGGGGGGAAAGCAAGCAAAAGAAGAGTATTAAAGTATTTTCATCAATGCCAAAGGGGGAGACTGTTTGTGCTCAACCTAGTCTCCTAAATTGAGTTCATTAATTGTCAACCAGGGTCAGTAAACTGCTGAAGTGTGGTGCACTATATGTGCCTAGGTATCTATTTCCCACTACGTCGTGTTTAGTGTTTTCTGATGTTTTTGGTTTTATGGTTTTATTTTGAAAAGGAAAAGAAATAAGTGCTAAATGAAGGGAAACTATTGGTCAAAACAGAGTGAAGCCTAAACTATGATGGTAAACAAATGCAAATGCTGAAACAAAACAGAGTCTAACTATGACTAGCAACCAACAAATACAAGGCTTGATAATGACTCTATTGTAAACTCACAACATGAAATTGAAATGAACCTGAGAAATGAACAAGCTAAGTGTAAATGAATTTTTTTTCCTAAATCACTAATCAAACAGATAACTTACAATGTACAACATATTTATCCATGAATAAATATTTATTGGAAAATATGTGGAAAAGAATATTTGTAACAAGGTAAAGTTTCTACTCTAAACTAGTTTCTACTTCTGTTTTGCAACTCAATTTAACACCATTAAACCTTTCTCAAAAGTTATAGATTTCCTTTCAAAAATAGTCTTTGAGAAAGAGGCTTGTTTGTGAAATGATAAAGAAGCTGCAAAGTACTCCAGACCTTATAATAATACTATCTTTTGTCCAGATAATTGTGTATGAGTATGAATTTTGAACAAAAGAAGTTTTGTAAATAATTAAGCCTGTGATTGAATTTATCAACTAAGACAAAGTAAGCTACAATGGACAACAACTAAACTTGAAGTGTTAAAGCAATGAGTTAAAACTAAACTAAGATGCTATTAATCTACAATGAACAGTTTTAAACTAAAGAGCCATTATCATACTTGAAAAGAAAAGACAAAGCTGAACCACATGCATTCTACCTTCGGAGTATTCTATTGAAATTGACATGCCATTACTCTATGAAATTACACAGTCCATCTTGTTCATCATGAATAATATGTTGGAAAAGTTTATTAGAACAATTCTGGTTGTATAACTCAATGCAATTGAAACATAAACATAATACTAAAAGTAAATACTTATCTAAACTGTGAAAACAGAGCTAAAATACTTATCTAAATTATAAAAACAGAGCTGCATAGGAGGTAGGGGCCCTCCACCACCTGGTAGCATGCAATCTAACTCAAAATTGACTCAGCTCATGCAACAGAATGATGCTTATTTCATTAAAGGAGAAAATGACTGAAAACAGAGTATTCATGGTTCTAAAATCTAGCAGAAAAAGCCAAAAAACTAACCAGTGTTGCTTGGTCTCCCAAGTCATATTTATAATTAAATTACATAACAGAACTTGAGATAATGCAGGGATTACTGTCTTTCCCATTCCTATTCGAATTAAAACTCTTATTGAAGGTTGCGTACTTTGCTGCAGACAGCTGTAGAGTTTGTGTCCCGGTAGAACTCTACCTCTTGGTTTTGGTTTCCCACGTGCATAACCACATGTAGAATTGTGTTCAGACTTTGTAGGGAGCAAGGAATGATGTGGATGAAGTATGGAATTTGCCCATATGTGCCTTTCTTTGAGACGACACATGTAACCCACTCAAACTGTAAAACAGCTGCGGAATGCGGGATCAGCTACAGAATGCGCGGTCAGCTACAGAATGCCTGTATTCTGTAGCTATTTTGCAGAAAATTGTTAAAATAGAAAAAATCATGAAAATACAATATGTTAATCAATTGCATGTAACCTTTAAGCAATCCTAATCATTCTTCATTGATTTTAGGCTTATGAAGCGATAAAATAACGATGAAATGAAGTGAAGGTTTGTAAAAGAAAAGGCAATTCTAAGGCTCAACATACCCCCACTGCAAGACTATTACATGTCCTCATGCAATTTCATCAAAACTTATTCCATGTGCTTTGAAACCTCTGTTAGAACATCCAACCTTATCTTTCTGCTTCTTTTGGCCCTAATCTATTTTCTAATCTCTGTTAACTTTTCAGAAATTAGTTCTTCATCTTCCTCCTGTAGTGGAATGTCAAGTTTATTTTCAATAACCATGTCAGTTTTTCTTCTTCTGCTCCATCAAAAGATTTGGAAAAATATTTTGTAATCTCCTTATGGAAGCCATCAAATTTCTCGATAAAATTTAGCCTCCCTGCTTGTTGTAGTAGTTCCTTGACTTATGGATATCCTTCCAAATACTTGACTTCAACTGATTCTGTCCTGATAATTAGCCACATTCCTCCTTTGTGCAGATTATCTTCCTTTTAGAATTACTTTTCTATGCTTAAAGCTTGATTGACTACAGAGTCTAATGCTTTATTTTGAAATTGTATCTCTGTGTCTGAAGATGGATTAGTTGAAGAGTGATGCTTCACCCTTAGAATTACCTTTCTGCACTTAGAGATGGATTGGCTGCAAAGTGTAATGGAAGTGAATGGATGGAGGTAATTAAGCTATAAGGGAAAATGATGTGGGTATGGATCTGATGGAGGGTGAAATAAGTGAATGATACAATATTAAGGAGGTGGTTGGAATGTTGGATAAGGGATATGGCCAAGATATGTTAATCAATTCGAATGATAGGTTGTTTTAGGAAACATATGATTATACACATTGTATCTATTTCATGTTTTAACTTTTTGCTATTAAAATAATTTTCACAATTTACCTCAGAATTTTGACCTTGTTAATTGATGTGCTTGATGTTGTTCCTTTGGTCCTCTTTGAGCATGTTGATCTTCAAAACAAAATCCTTCAATTTCCTGTAATCATCATCTCTTTGTAGGCTATACAATTATGTCAGAACTGCTGAATAAGATGTGGCTGCAACATGCAATCTGTAAGAAGAAATGAAGTATGAATATGGAAGATGGATGTGAAATGTAATGGAGTGAAAGTGGAATAGGACTTGTGAAATGAAATGAAAATGGCGTGAGATGGAGTGAAAGTGGAATGGACTTGTGAAATGAAATGAAAATGGCGTGAGATGGAGTGAAAGTGGAGTGAGATGGAGTGGAATTGTAGAATGAAATGAATTTTGCAATTTTTCTCAAATGGTACATCAGACTTCGCTGAAATTTTCTGAGGTTGTCACCAATATTATTATGCATCTTCCGACGAAAAATCTCTACCATTGGTTACACGGATCTTCCGGAAAATGAGAAATGGCTGTAGGTGAAAGTGGTCAATTTCTTGAAAAATACACACTGAAATTTTCTGAAATTTTCTGTGTTTATTCACCCTACCTCAATGCATTTACCATAAAAATTTCAGGATCAACGGATGCACGGTTTGAAAGTTATGATAAAATCAATTTATGCCCTGTTTCACCCTTCATTTTGCCCAATGTTGCAACAAAAAAGTACGCCACGAACTCATTTTAAGGCCAAATTGAGTGATTCCAAAGGGAAACTATGTATTTTTAGCTTCTCTACTGCCACATGCTTCCAGAATTTCATTTTGATGAAGAAAAGGCGTTGCTGTGCAAAAATACTCAAATATGTCCTAATCTGTCCATAATGTTGAAAATTGAAAATCTGTCTGGAAAACCCTTCTGAAATTTCCTTAAAAATTGCTTTTTTCCAAATTTTGTCCACGCGTTATTCAATTTACCATATTCTGAGAAAACCCAGAAGCTCAAATTTTTTTATTTCTGCTCCAATCTCTTGCAATATTTGCGCCAAAACTTCCTCTGGAAAAAGTTGCAAAAAAAACAAGAACAGGCTGCTACAGCAATAACTGCAGAAACTGCCACCTTCCGCAGCTGTTATTGAATTGACAAAAAGATGAACATGCTGCTACAAAAAACTAATAAAATGTACTGCTGCAAGTTGTTGTTGATTCCATAAAACCATTAGTCTTCATCAAAGCCAACATTCAAGGTACAATTCTTACCATGCGAATAGATGTGTCGAAGTCGAGCATGGGAAGAAATCATTGGATTACCGATCAATAATGAAAATCATTAACCAATGCGAGACAAATCACTGATAATGTAAATGAGTGTCAAGGTACCTCAGTGCATCTTGACAGGGACGAATGAATGTGTCGAAGTCGAGTCGCCTGCAAGATTTGACAATCAAGAGACATTGTTGTATTCCCATTGTTATCAACGAGGAGGCTTGCCATTGATGAATGCAAGCTCCAAGGCACTTCAAATAATCTCTAATATTGATCCCAGATAAAGTGTTGAGGTCGATAGGACAAGATCTATTGGAAGGTGGACCTTAAGGAATTCCACATCATCCAACTCGAGCATAGAACCAAGAATGATTTGAAGAACCATGAAAGATTGAAACCATCATGAAATTGCAGAAATTATTGTGAAATTTGCCCGCCAGTTGCCTGGTTTTCAAACAAAGCTCATGTCCAATCGCGCCAGCAAGCTGGTTTTCACAATAGGACTTATTTTTCTCTTTACTTTTTTTTTTTCTCTTTTTTTTTTATGTCCTACTCTACTTGAAAAAGAAAATCTTGTTCAAGTATATGAGTACTTCCAATGGAACCATGTCTGTAACAAGATGATAGATAAACTCATATGCAGGTTTGAAAGACACTCTTTGATATGTATCTGTATATGAGATGCCAACTGTCTTGATTTAGATGATGTCAAAAGATATTGAATAATTGAGCATTGGAATCCGATGACTGAATGGAACCAAGATTCAATGTAATCTTGTCTTTCTTGTCTTTCCTCTATCATGAAATGCAAGTCTTCAGAGATGTGATCTTCATTCATAGGATTTGGTGATAGGCATGCATGAGACTTTTCAATCTTTGGTTCCAATATCTTCTCTTTATCAACAGACATCCCTGATTCTTGGACCTTATCTGAGTCTTCTTCTGCTGCTTGTTGTTCTTCAATGACAGCTGGTAAATCATTTTGCAATACCTCAGATTTGTAAGTTGATTGAGGTGTTTTATTGTTGGGAATATGAAATGGTTGTGGAGGTAGTGGAGTGGGGAATCTTTTGGGTGTTTGTGTGGATGGTAATGGAAAAGGTTGAATTGAGGTCAAATGAGGGTGATATTGATGTTGTGGTGGAGGCGAATGGTATGAATAAAATTGATGATGGTATTGGGGATAGAGAGGGAAATATTGAGGATATGGTGGATTTCCTTTATAGGGCCTTTGCCAACTTTGTTGCCAAGATTGGTTTTGAGGTCGAGATTGAGATGGCCAAGGTTTCAAAGGTTGGTTTTGAGGTTGGGATTGAGATGGCCAAGGTTTCCAAGGTTGGTTTTGAGGTTGGGATTGAGATGGCCAAGGTTGCCAAGGCAAGGGTGTTCTCCAATTACCTTGAGGTTGTTGTGCATAACCTTGAAACTGTGCATAAGGATATTGCATCATATTGGGTTGATGAGGCTGCCATAGTCCTCTTGGAGCTACATAACAAAGTTGCTCTTGTGCTTTATTTGCTCCATTATTCTTCTGGTAAATTTCCTTCAACCCTGGTAATGATGGGCAATCTTCAGTAGTATGTGATCCTGCACAAATTTTACACATTTTAATGTTATCAAGTGGACATTCATGCAAAGCATGTTTCTTTCTACATTTAGGGAAAAATATAAATGAAGCAACTTTTTGCTTGTTTTGCATTCTTAGCATGTCAGTTTGTTCATTTAAATTACCAAGAATGTTTAGCAAATTGTTAGGTTCAGTTTGACTTACCAATCCTGATGTTGACTTACTTACTTTTGCCATAAATGGATCTTGAGGGGACCTTACACACTTTTCTTTTCCTCTTGATATGTTCTTGCATAGTTCACAAATTTCTTGAAATGACAATCGATAAACATCTCCTTTTCCCACAAGATTAAGAAGATCAATCCATTCATTCTTTATAGCATTTAGTAGGAGAGTTTTTAATGCATCTGATCCTAAATTATGCAATTTAGATCTTTTGATATTATAAGTAAATCTCTCTACTAAATCTTCTAGGCTTTCATCCTCTTTTTTGTTCATCTTAAAGACTTCATTTCTAAGGTCATGGTGCATGCAATAACCTTTATATTTTTCCAAAAATACTCTTTTCATATCATCCCATGTCCTTATAGAATTTGTTCCTAAAGTCATGAACCATCTAAGAGCTCTATCCTTCAATGTTGCCAGAAACAAATTCAATTTTTGAATGTGCAATGAATACCGATAAGATCTACAAATTATTTCAAATTCAAAAAGAAAAGTTTCCGAGTCTTCTGATCTCATACCTTTGAAATTAGGAAGTACAGATGGATGGATGTTCTTCATTTGAATGTTGATATCAGTTTCTTGAACAGGAAATCCAAAAGGATCTTCCTCATTGTCATCATCTCCATCCATTTCTTCAACCTCATTTGTCACCTCTTCTTCTACCTGCAAATATGAATTCATGATGTGGATGTGTGGCTCTTACTGCACCACATGATATAGTGGATGTGGTAGGTAATTGAAGTTTTTGTTTTTGTTTTTTTTTGTTTTTGTTTTTGTGTTTTTTTTTTTTTTTTGGATGTAAGAAATAAGGTTACCTAGTTACACTTCCCCGGCAACGGCGCCAAAATGTTTGTGCTCAACCTAGTCTCCTAAATTGAGTTCATTAATTGTCAACCAGGGTCAGTAAACCGCTGAAGTGAAGTGCACCATATGTGCCTAAGTAACCTCTTCCTACTTCGTTGTGTTTAGTGTTTTCTGATGTTTTTGGTTTTATGGTTTTATTTTGAAAATGAAAAGAACTAAGTGCTAAATGAAGAGAAACTATTGGTCAAAACAGAGTGAAGCCTAAACTATGATGGTAAATAAATGCAAATGCTGAAACAAAACAGAGTCTAACTATGACTAGCAACCAACAAATACAAAGCTTGATAATGACTCTATTGTAAACTCACAACATGAAATTGAAATGAACCTGAGAAATGAACAAGCTAAGTGTAAATGAAGTTTTTTTCCTAAATCACTAATCAAACAGATAACTTACAATGTACAACATCTTTATCCATGAATAAATATTTATTGGAAAATATGTGGAAAAGAATATTTGTAACAAGGTAAAGTTTCTACTCTAAACTAGTTTCTACTTCTGTTTTGCAACTCAATTTAACACCATTAAACCTTTCTCAAAAGTTATAGATTTTCTTTCAAAAATAGTCTTTGAGAAAGAGGCTTGTTTGTGAAATGATAAAGAAGCTGCAAAATACTCCAGACCTTCTAATAATACTATCTTTTGTCTAGATAATTGTGTATGAGTATGAATTTTGAACAAAATAAGTTTTGTAAATAATTAAGCCTGTGAGATTGAATTTATCAACTAAGACAAAGTAAGCTACAATGGACAACAACTAAACTTGAAGTGTTAAAGCAATGAGTTAAAAATAAACTAAGATGCTATTAATCTACAATGAACAGTATTAAACTAAAGAGCCATTATCATACTTGAAAAGAAAGGACAAAGCTGAACCACATGCATTCTACCTCCGGAGTATTCTATTGAAATTGACATGCCATTACTCTATGAAATTACACAGTCCATCTTGTTCATCATGAATAATATGTTGGAAAAGTTTATTAGAACAATTCTGGTTGTATAACTCAATGCAATTGAAACATAAACATAAGACTAAAAGTAAATACTTATCTAAACTGTGAAAACAGAGCTAAAATACTTATCTAAATTATAAAAACAGAGCTGCACAGGAGGTAGGGGCCCTCCACCACCTGGTAGCATGCAATATAACTCAAAATTGACTCAGCTCATGCAGCAGAATGATGCTTCTTTCATTAAAGGAAAAAATGACTGAAAACAGAGTATTCACGGTTCTGAAATCTAGCAGAAAAAGCCAAAAAACTAACCAGCGTTGCTTGGTCTCCCAAGTCATATTTATAATTAAACTACATAACAGAACTTGAGATAATGCAGGGATTACTGTCTTTCCCATTCCTATTCCGATTAAAACTCTTATTGAAGGCTGCGTACTTTGCTGCAGACAGCTGTAGAGTTTGTGTCCCGGTAGAACTCTACCTCTTGGTTTTGGTTTCCCACGTGCATAACCACATGTAGAATTGTGTTCAGACTTTGTAGGGAGCAAGGAATTAGGAATGATGTGGATGTAGTGGATGAAGTCCGGAATTTTCCCATATGCGCCCTTCCTTCGAGACGGTTGACTCGTAACCCACTTAAACCGTAAAACACCGAAGTGAATGCGGATCGCCACGGAATGCGCGGTCGGCCGGCTGCACGTTCGTATTCTGTAGCTATTTTGCAGAAAATTGTTAAAATAGCAAAAATCATGAAAATACAATATGTTAATCAATTTCATGTAACCTTTAAGAAATCCTAATCATTCTTCATTTATTTTAGGCTTACGAAGTGATAAAATAACGATGAAATGAAGTGAAGGTTTGTAAAAGAAAAGGCAATTCTAAGGCTCAACAAAGACTATTGGAAATATTATCATTGATGGAAAAGGAGAAGAAAGGAGCAGCACCTGAACTATCACTAAGGCAAAAGAACAAAGAAGTACCAGCAATAAGACAAAGGAGAAAGAAAAGGAGCAGAGGAAGAAAAGGCAGCGAATTGAAGCAGAAGAGTTATTCAGAGCTGCAAAGTGTGTGAATTCAGTCTTTAGAAGAACAAGAGTTTGTTCCTGTAAGCTTATGGGAAATTGAAAGGGCCATCAATTTTGAAGATCTGGCCAATGCTGGAAGTTTTTTAAGCAATTTCATTTATATATTATGGAAGAATTTGTTTCAACATTTCATGAGTATTATTCGATTTAAATTCTGTGTGAATGGGTTTGAATTCAATAAGAAATTGTATAAGAATGCGTGATGAAACTCTGTAATTGGGGTTTTAGATGTACTCTGTGTGTGATTGAAGAAGTCAACATTCATGCCGATGTTGTGATGTGGAGTTGAATGTGTACAAATTTATGAATCGAATCCTATGGGGATCATTTTTTTTTATCATTGATCACAGCATGGATCAATGCCTTTGGAGAAATATGATTTTGAAATTGACCTTCAATATAATAGAATCAAGGCAAAGAAATATAGTCTTGTTGTAATATCTGCACGTAGGGGAATTTATGAGCGAGGGTTCATATATAGGGATTATATGAAATCTGTGAATGTACACACAGCGGAGAATGCACTAAATGGAGTCAAAAGACTAAGACACAGTTGTGAAATAGAATGGCCTGGGAGCGAAGACATAGCAATTAGAATGGATAGAAATTAACGCAGCAAAGTCGAAGGAGTTAAGCGGGACTAAAATTTTGAAACATGTATGCGGAAATGCCATGTAGAAGTGTTAATAAAGAAGAGATTTAACTTCTGAAGAGGCGTAGCGAAGAAGAATTAGAAGCGAAATCGTGAAGACATAATTCAATTGAATTGGAGTCAAGTTTGTGCGGAACTAGGAGTCAACGGAAGGTTGAACAATAAAACCGAGTTTTGAAAACTAGTGGTTTCACATTAGTTTAAAATGGTAAGTGGAATGTCTAAAAAAAACGCGACAAGGTTCATCGGTCTACACGTGGCATAAGGTGGTATTCTAAAACCGGCTATTTCACATTTTTTTTTAGCGTTAAAATTCTGTTCTTGAAAAAATGTGAATTCCGTCATATCTACTTTGTGGAAGATCCAAGGGTAGTTGCACTTAAAGCTGCGAGGGTGATAAGTCAAGGTATGGCCTAGTGTTCCTGGAGTTGATAACGGTTTATTAATTATTTGATATGTGGGCCAGAGGGAAAGAGTTCACTGTTGATTTGTTGAGTTGGGATGCGACGGGATACCAACCATCCGATCTGATAGTGTGTAGAATTGAAAGTGGCCCACGAATGAGAGGCGGACTTGGTGTGTAGAGGTATTATGTTAACCTTTAAAATATAAAGTTTAAGCTTTGGTTGAGTGTTGTGATATGGTGTGGCCAAACCGAGACATGGATTTTAACCTAAAGTCCAAGCTATGTTGGACCTTTTTCAACTTTTAAAAGTCTGAGATGATAGGTCTAGTGCCGAAGTTATTTGAATGAGCGAGCATATAAAAACTTTAATATATGCTAGTGTTTGGACTTTAATCAAAGTCTAAGTTTGTATGAAATTCTAGGACCGAAAGTTTTAGGCACGTTGGTTAAACCAAAGTCAAACCTTGGTAAGTTATAAGATGTGAAGGCACATATATAATTGTGGATGAAACTTTTATACTAGCAAGCTGTGGAGACCACTAGTGTTAGTGTTGGCCGAAGATTTACGTTGATGTTTAAGCCAAAGAAAATATTGATTGGGCGCTTCCATAAAATGAACTCTTGATACAGGATTTTACCATTGTGGTGGAAAATGAAAGCTTTTGCGTTAGGAATTATGAGTTTGCCAATATGGACATATTTTGGTTGATATAAAAAAAAAAATTTGGAGATGCATTTTTACATGCACAGGAATGAAAATGTGGGTTTGTTACACTATAGCAGCAGAAAAGACAAACATACAGTGAGCCAAGAACTGAAATGGTTGAATGAGATATATCCACTACAAATGTAAATGTAAATGTTTTTAATTAATTTTATAATGTTTTTTATGCAAAGGCAAGTCTCTGTAGGCAAAGAAATACCCCACTGTAATATTGAAATGTATACATATTTTTATAATTTTCTGAATGTGCTAGGTAAGAAAATGAGAAGGTGGAAGGCAAAGAGTCATACCTATTCACTTCAAATTCCCTGTGGAATACAAACAGTCATAAGGTAATCTCTATAAATGATGTCACATAGATATGCATAAAGAGGTCAGAGAATGGAGAAATGAGGCATAGAGGGTAAGAAAAGGGAGGAGAATATAGAGAAGCTGTGAAGATTCAGAGGTGAAATGAGGCAGATATGAAGGCTGGTGGACAGCAGTGAAGAAGGAACCGAACAGAACTGATATCCAGGTAAATCAACATGTGTTTTTTATGAAAGAGTGAGGAAGTTGGTGCTTCCATATCAAGTTGTAGCTGGCTGAGGTAGGAGCCTCCCCTAGGTTGTAGCCTGCAGAAATTAGATGGGAGTTGGAGCTTCCTTGCAAGTTGTAGCTTGCAAAACTGAGGTTGTAGCCTCCTGTAGGTTGGAGCCTACAGAAATTCAGTGGTGAGAGGGAGTTGGAGCTTGCCTTTGCATCACAAAAATAATAAGATGTGGTTTTCTCCCTTATGGGTTTCCACTTATATCCGGTGTCTATGTACATGATGATTATGTGTTGATACTCTGTATTTAATCTGCTTAATACCTGCTGCTCACTAATTAAGATTGTGGTTTCACTGTACATTAATTTAATCATGAAATGAAGATGTAAATAAGTGTAAATGAAAGTTTTACAAGACCATGAATTCATTAAACTAATTCACCCCCCCCTCTCAGTTTAACAAAGGATTCAACAAAATGTCACCATGACGTTTTACTATTTTTATGGGTTCATCATTACTCATACAATTTTCCCTTAGAAGTGTACAAACATGAAGTTCCTAACACCAAGCCTTGAAATTGAATGAAAATCTTATAAAAGTCGTTAAAATACTTGTACCGCACTTTCTCTTAGTATTACCTATGGTGCCGCATTTGTTTGCTCTAGAACATGTGGAACTAGCCACACTTTTTCTTCATTCAAAGTGCGAACTCCTGTAAAAGGTAAAGTGAAGGCGGAAGTAAAATTTGGAAGCCCAGCTAGTTGAATCTGGAAGCTTCTGGAAGCAATTATTCAGTGGAAAGTTCGCTCCTTTCATGTACATTCATCCCTCCATTAAAGGAGCCTACGCCTTGGTATGTGGAACTTAATCCCTTGAAAGAGGATTCTATCCTCTCTTCTTTGGAGCTGCAACCTCTTCTCTTTTGCTATAAATTGAGGCCATAGTTAAGCCTCAAGGGGAGTTAGGCTTTGAGATTTCTTGAGGAGAATTGTTGGAAAAACTCAGACTCTCTTAACTAATTATCATATGGGAATGATTACACACTCACGTGTATGTTAGTCGAGCGAGTGAAAAGGCTTGTAAAAGTAGAGGAAACACTTGTTCTGGACCCCGGAAGGACCTGTACAAAATCAAGGCGAACATGGTTGTAAGGCTTCTTCTTTCATCAAAGATAATACGAATGAATCATGTTTTCTCAATGAGTTGTTTATTTAAATGTCTTATTTCTTGAATTCATTGATCATCAAGATAGGTTTATGGTTTATGAATTAATCTATATTATGCAGGTGCTTCTGATTCTTTCATGTTTTTGATTGCACATCCTGAAAGGAAACATATTCAAAGTGATAAGAAAGAAGCCTACAATCAGCGCTGGACTATAGGTAAGTCCTAAATCCTTCATTATGGATAATTCTAAATCAAATATAATCTAGATAAAGTAGTTTACATCTGTTTTTTTGTTGCTAGTTATCATAGAATACTAGGGAGATATGTCTTGTTCGCAAGAACGATTCATCCGTCCAACAAAATGGTGACTCCACTAGGGAATGGATCTTGAACTTTGTTTTATTTTATTTTTTGACTTGTGGAATTATTTTTCTGATTTTGATTGATTGATAATGGCTTGGGTAATTTATTCCTGTAGAATCCCTGAAAGGTGCTTTAGAATTTTTTATTTTCTTAAAGTTTTCAGGTCTCCGTACTTTTTCCTTAGGCACAGTGTGGTCATCTCCGCTATTGTTTTGTATCCATAGTGCAACACCGCACCTGTTTACACTAAAACCTACGGACCCTGAGAAATTTTTTTGAAAAACTTAAAATTCTCTTTTCTAGGATCAGCTTGCAAGATTCTTAGTATATACCCAGACTTGTATTTTCTGTCAGAAAGCTTTGTGTGAGAGTTTCTTTCAGCATTTTTAGTTTTCAATGATTTTCTACAAGATCTGCATGTTATAAGTGATTTTTGCTTTTTTTTGTGTCACTCAAAGATTAGAAACCTCGGTATACCTTAGATCACTGGTATTTCATTGTTTTCTTGCTGAGTCTTTGACTTTATAGCAAAAAACGCTTTATGAGAATTAGATCCCATTTTCTCATTTGAAAATCTTTAAAAACTTTTTCATTAAGTTTTGAATTTCACTTAAAAAACAATAATTGGATGTTTTTGAGTTTTTGCTCATTTCACCAAAGAATTTCTTAGTTAGATTAGAAACTAAGAAAAACGTCCTCAAAATATTTAAAGTTTTGATTTCAGATCTAATTCTTAGAATTTTTAGATCTCGAAATTAGTTTTTTTAGTTTTGAGTGTTATTTCTAGAAATTATAGTTTTCTTTTGGAGAGTGTTTGATTGTAGATTCAATCTTGAAGAATAAAGGGATTTTTTTTTTGAGCAATTGATCATTCTTATTTATCATATGATAAGATTTCCTTTCGTATGTTCTTGTTTTGAAGTGAAGATTGTTTTAAAAGATTGCATTTCTCAACTATTTCTTTTAGATAGAATTCATCGAAAGGAAATGAATTGTTTCTCATAATAGATGCATTTTTAGTGTATTTTGAGTCGGGTCACTACATATCATCAAAGTTTCACTTTCGCACCTATTGTCTTCAGAAACAACCTATTAAAAGCAACGATTAAATTCAAATCAATCTAGTAATGTTTATATTTCTAGGAATCTTTTCACCAATATAGCTTAGGCTAGTGTCTTGGAGTAGGGAGTAATTAACTCTCCAAGAAAATTAAAACAAACAAGTAGTCGATCTTGCGGTAGGAAAAATCCAATAGTAGCTTGTATGCTCTGGGAAGCTCCTCCTAAAGGAGTCAAGAATGAGATCATATCTGAACCAGTGAGGTGATCAATTCCATCTCATTGGGAAAAATAGAAGTGTGCGTGTATTAACAACGGTAAACCTCGGATTGACCATTCTCGAGGAGCCTGAGGTCACTTGTCGGTATACCTTGGATTATGTCAAGGAGCCTTCAAGGGGATTGAGCTTTGTTACTCTGCCCTTGCGCGTATATCGGATCGTAGACTATTCCCCAAGGTATATTTTTTCCTGTTGGTAACCTCAGTGGCCATAAACTTTAAGATTTTTTCCTAAGGTGACGGTGGAGGAAAGATCTCAATATACCTGGAGTAGACATCGACTAGAATCACTTGGACTCTCCAGAGGGTTATCTTCACTCAAGATGGTTTAAGTGGAGAAACTTGCACCAGTCTGTTTCATTAAGCAGGTTGTGGGGGTAATTGTTCCAACCGCCATTTCTACATTAAATACTATGATGTTGGATATCATCACCAACTAGTGTTTTTAGTGTGGGAATCTACTATTTGTGTGTGGTTTGATCTCCTATATTTTATAAGTGTTTGATCATTTGATTGTTTCCTTAGTGACTTTAGGATTTTTGTTTGAAATTTTCTTTGATTGCATGTGATTAATAGTTTTTAATCGTGGCTGAATTACCAAGACAATCGCGTATACTTCAGGGGAAATCGCTTGAGTATACACCAAGCCAACTTGAAGGACTGAAAGCTCTGGTACCACCTAGTATCAGCAGAATTAGATCAACAAAACCAGGAGAATCATCCATAATTCCTCATCCTGATTATCATGAACTAAATCAATCAAAAATAGTATAATATATTCAAGAGCCAATTTCAATTTCTGAAATCACTGAAATTGCTTCTCCAACCAGTGAATTAGCTGAAGAACCTAAAATTTCTGAGCCAAACACTGAACCTGTTGTGTTAGAATCATCTTTAGGATTTTTTACTCCGACTTCTAGTGATCTTGGTTCACCTAGAGTAAGACAATGCATTACCGAAAATATTCCTTCTGATCTCATATGTATTGAAGAGCTGGTTGGTCCAGACGAAGACGTAGTTCTTCCCGAAACCCAAGAAACTTTGAATCTTAGAGAGCGTGAATCAATATTCTACAGTCCTTTTAGAACTAATGCTTGGTATTTATCATTGACATATTTTTTACAAAATGCAGGTCTTACTTACTCACCACCCTGAATTCCTTTCTACCCTACACCGAGAGGTTATCAACCTTCATTAGCTATGTCGGGTGAGTCATATATGTTTTTTGAATCTCCAGAAACATTCTTATATGGTGGTTCGTCTGTTCCTCCGAGATACCAGTCGCTCTCTGGTACCTTCTCAGGAGCAACTCCTCAACTAATTGAACAAGTGTTATCATCTCGTACGAATGGAACAAACACAGGCACGTTGAACAAAGAACATATTTTTATGATGTCTAGAAATATTCCAAATCCTCAACCTCAAGTAAGTCAGTTACCCCCTAGGGGAAAACCTGAAGGAAGTCAGTTACCGCCTGGGGGGTGTTGCACTGAAAATTGTCATCTTCATATTCTGCTATTTGTATGAGCTCATTATCACTCATACTTCCTCCTTTGCAAGTCTAACACATCAGTTCCTCATATCAAGCCTTGAAAATAAGAGAAAAGTTCTTAAAAATCTCCTTAACTTTGGTATCGCACTTTCTCTTTATCTTGCCTGCGGTCCTGCACCTAATGTTCATGAATCCTGTGTACCTGAAAGCACTTTCTCTGTGTTATGGGTGCAGACCCCTGTAAAAGATTAAAAAGGAACAAGTAAGCTCAAAAAACTTATTTTTCAGTAAATTCTAGAAGCCTCTAGAAAGAATCTTGCAGTGGCAGAACCGCTCTTTTGCGGTTCATGTATCCCTTACCTTATGGAGCTAACCCCTTGATGTGAGGAGCTTATCCCTTTGAAGGAGGATTATATCCCTTCATAGTTGGAACTGAAACCTCCTTTTTTGCACTATAAAAAAGGCATTGGGTAGCCTCAAGGGGAGTTCAAGCTTTAGAATTATTTGAGGTTAAGTGTTGTTGGGATTCAGAATCATTTAACTGATATTTTGTGAGGAGAGATCACATACCTCTATCTGTCTCAGTCAAAAGAGTGCAAGGCTTTTTAGAGTAGAGGAGATTCCTACTTCGGACCCCGGGAAGGCCTGTTCAACAGGAAGGCTAAGGTTGTAAGGTTTTCCTTCTTTCAAAGTTAATACAAATGAATTCATTTTTGTCAATAAGCTATTAGTTAACTGTTTATTTCATGGATTCCTTGATCACCATGATAAGCATGATCTATGATGTTTACTATACAGGTGCTATTTAATTTTTTCTTGTTTGTGACTTCAAGTTTACGAAGATAACTCCTTCAAGTGCACGAGGGACAACAACTTCAAACAAGAATTAGATCTATGGTAAGTCCTTAACACCTTTATAGTATTCTTTTGTAAATTGCATATGTTTAGAGAAAGATAGGTTTGTTTGGATGTTTGTAGCTAGATTACCTTTTGGTACTAGGGAGATCGATCTTGTCCACAAGATTGATTTATCCGCACAACAAATTGGCGACTCCGCTGGGGAAGGAACTTGTTGTTTTTGGTTTTCCTTTATTTCGATTTGAGAAAATGTCTTTTCTGGTTTTTGATCGATGGATACTTGACTGGGTAGCTTAGCTTTACTTTTATTTTAAAAATTTTGAAGTCTATTGAGTTTTTCTTAAAAATTTCTAAGGACCGCACTTTTTTTTCTTGCACAGTGCGGGCAGTGTCGCAATTTCCTTTAGTAAATAGTGCGAGACCGCACCTGTTACTTCTAGGAGCCTGCGGACTCTGTTAAAATTTTTGGAAAATTATAGATTTCTTCTTCCAGTTTATCTTTAATTTGATTTAAGGTTTCTAGTATCTGCCCATGTTTGTGTTGTTTCTATCAAAAGTCTCTTATGAGTGAGTTCCAACAGTATTTGTGTTTTTGATGATTTTCTAGAAGTTTTGCAAGTTGGATTTCTTTTCACTTGGTCTCTGTAGTGACTCAAAAATTGGAAGCTTAAAATACCTTGAATCACATTGGTATTTTTGTCTTCTTGATGAGTCTGACCTGGTTGTGAAATCCATCCTTTCTTGAGAAATAGATCTAGTTGTTTCTTTGCAAATCTTTGAAAATCAACTTGTTATAGGTTTTGAATTTCATTTTTATAAAAGGAAACATATCTGGATTTTTTTTGATTTGTTTGTTATTCTGGAAAAATATATACTTAGTTTACTGAACAACTAAGTAAAACATTCTAAAAAAAAATAACGCTTTTATTCAATTAGATTTTCAAAGTTTGTAGATCTCAGAATTAGTTTTTTATAGCTTTGAGTACTTTTTAGAACTTGTGGATCTCTTTTGAAGGAAAATTGTTTTTTGTAGTTTCAGCTTTTGAAAGTTAAAGGGATTTATTGTGAGAATTGATTATTTGTCTTGTTTTGAGTTATTGTTGAAAAGACAAAAATATTTTCTTTCATTTATTGTTTATGTTCAAAGAAAGAATTGTCTCTTAAAAGAATTGCATTCTTGAACTCTTTCTTTAGCTAGAATTTCATTGAAAGAAAAACGAATTGATTATCATTTTAGGTGCATTTTTAGTGTTTTTGGAACTCGAGTCTTCACACCATCAAAGTTTCATTTCCATACCTATTGACTTAAAGAACAACCCATAAATGTAACGCTTAATTAAAATTCATCTAGTAATCTTTTTATTTCTAGGGCTCTTATCACCAATATAGCTTAGGCTAGTATCTTGGAGTAGGGAGTAATTAACTCTCCAAGATAGTAAAAACAAAAAAGTAGATAAATCTTGCGGTAGGAAATAAATCAATTGTAATTGGTACAATCTGGGAAGCTTCTCTTAAAGGAGTTAATCACGAGATCATGTCCGAACCTTTGAGAAAATAAATTCTATTTCATTGGGAAAGATAGAAGATTCTGAGCGCATTACAAACGGTAAACCTTGGATTAATCATTGTCGAGGAGCCTGGGGTCACTTGTTGGTAAACCTCGGATTGACCATGTCGAGGAGCCTTCAAGGGGATTGAGCTTTGTTACTCTTCCCTTGCGCGTGGGATCGGATTGTAGACTTTTCCCCCAGTTGTATTTGTTACCGTTGGTAACCTTAGTGTCCATAAGCTTAAGATTATTTCCTAAGTTGAAGGTGAAGGAAAGATCTCACTGTACCTAGAGCAGATGTCATCTAGACTCACTTGGACTCTCTGGGGGGTTCTCTTCACTTGAGATGGTTTTGTGAAGAAAATTTTGCCAGTCTGTTTCGTTAAGCAGGTTGTCAGGGTAAATGTTCCAACCGCCCTTTCTGTATTAAATTTCTACTAAGTTGGATTTCATCACCAATTGTGTTTTTAGTACGGGAATTTACTGTTTGTGTGTAGTTTGAACTCTTAGATTTTTTTTTAGGCATGTGATTCAGCTGTTTGTTTCTTTAGAGACTTTAGGTGTCTTTATTGAGATTTTATTTGTTTGCATGTGATTAATTAATATTTAAACGTGGTAGAATTACCGAGACAATCCCGGAGACTTCAGGGGAAGCCTCTTGAATATACACCAAGTCAGCTTGAAGGGTTGCGTGCTCTAGTATCATCTAGTAGCTGTAGAATTAGATCAACAAAAATTGGAAGTTCATCTATAGTTGTTCATCCTGATCATCAAATAACCACGACAAAACACATTCAAGAACCGATTTCAGTTTCTAAAGTTACTGGTAGTATTTCTCCTTCCAGTGAACTAGCTGACGAACCTAAAATTTCTAAACCTGACAGTAAATCTTCTGTTCTAGAAACATCCTCAGGATTTATTACACCAACTTCTAGCGATCCTGGTTCACCTAGGTTAAGAAATATTGTTACTGAAGATCTTCCATCTAGCCTCATTTCTATTGAAGAGCTTACTAGTCCAGACAAAGAATTATCTCTTCTTGAATCCCCTCAATCTTTAAATCTTAGGGAGCGTGAATCTATTTCCTACAGCCCTATTCGGAGTGACACTTAGTATCTATCTTTGACAAAAATTTTAGAAAACCCAGGTCTTGCTTTTTCTCCACCTTGAATTCTGTTTCATCCTACGCCCAGAGGTTACTATCCTTCATCTATCATGGCAGGAGAGTCATCTATGTTTTCCCAATCATCGGAAGCATTCTTACATGGTGGTCCTTCTGTTCCTTTGGGATATTAGGCTCTATCTGGTAATTTATCTAGAGCAGCTCGTCGACCGTTTGAACAAGTATTATCGCCTGGTCTTAATGGGATTAAAACTTAAACATCGAACACAAAGAAAATCTTTATGATGTCTAGTAATATTCCAAATCCTCAACCTCAAGGCAGTCAGTTACCGCCTGGAGGAAAATTTCAGGGAAATCAGTTACCGCCTGGGGGGTAACCTCAGGGTAGTCAATTGTTGCCTAAGGGGCAACCTTTAGGCAGTCAGTTACCACTTGGGGAGCAACCTCAAGGTAACTTTTTCCCACGACAAACTGTGGGACAATATTTTTTTGGAGAACAACCTCAAGGACAGTACATACCTCAAGGTTATCAACCTTCAAGACAGTACATACCCCAAGGTCAACCCCAAAATCAATATGTTCCTCAAGGTCCTTATCAACCCCAGTTTCTGTACGCGCCTCAGGGTTATCAACCTCAAGTTCAGTACCCAATTCAAGGTTTCCAACTGCCTTCTGGTCAATCATCTGTACAGGGAGCCGTAAATTTACCACTTACTTATCAACCCTACGTTCAACTAGGCTATGGTCCTTACGTTCAACCTTCTGCGAGACAATACCTTGGAATGAACATGGTGTGGGATCTATCCCAATTTCAACAACCTATGCAACCTAATGTGTAGTTGTCTTCTCAACTTGGACAACCTTTGGTTTCTAGTCCAACCCAACAACCTGTTCAGTCTACTATTCAAACCCCTGCACCTGGTTTTGTTCAGCAGTCTGGGCCTAGTACACCTCAGACTCCGCCTCAAACTGCTGCGACTACTGCAACATCTGTTCAACCTATAACACCTATTTTTGGAGTATCTGTAGCTCTGAGTTCTTCTATCCCTGCATCCGTGCAAATCCCTCAAGTTTGTGTACCCCAGTCAAGACCTACAGCTCAGAATTCAGTCTAGATACCTATGGGACAAGATGGTACAAGTACGATTGTCACAAGTCAACCATAATTCACGTATCAACCGTACCAGGGACAGTATCAATTCGGTCCCGTTTCACAAAATCCAACTTATCAGTATCAACCGTACCCTGGCTATACTTATCAATGGCCTCAACAGCCCCAGTTCGGTCTGGTTAATCCTGGTTTCCCGGGAGGTTACACAATTCCTAATGCAAATCTGATTCCCAGATATCCTGGGTATCCTCCTCCCGGAACTGCTCTTGCTACTCAAGGTTTTCGTGACCCTAACCATCAGTTACCATTTATTGCAACTTTGGATTTACCTGATTTGACATGCCTCACGAATGATCCAATTTTCTATTATTCATGCTGGCCACCAATGCCGCATAAGTTTCCCAGTGATATACTGAAATTTTAGGGTAAGTCAGGAGAGGATCCATCAAATCACATTACAACTTATCACCTCTGGTGTGCGTCTAATTCAATAATTGATGATTCAATTCACTTACGTCTTTTTCAACGAACTCTAATTGGTCTTGCCGCCAAATGGTACATTGAGTTACCACGAGGCTCTTTTAATAAGTTCAGTCAATTAGCAACTGCTTTTTTAACTCATTTTCAGTTTCTTGTTATATACGAAAATGGCACAAAACTATTGGCTTCACTAAAGCAATCCATGTCCACGTATATTTCTGATCATATTTACGAATGGTGATGTAGAAGGCGTTTAGTGAAAGTTTACATTCCGGATCAAATTTTGGCGAAATGGTTTGTTAAATAATTACTACCCAAAATCACTGAAGATGTAGCTAAGGCAGGATTTTTTACTGAGGAGCAAGTCATTTCTCAAGCTCAGTATCTCGACCTCGTCTATACGTAGTCATGTACTTTACATGAAAAAATCCTTGATCTTCCAAAACAAGGTCAAATAACTGCAGCTCCTTCAAGGTCTCATGCCACTGATGGTATGATTGGTACAGTTAATACTAAAATCAAGAAGAAATCTTCAAATAATTCTTCTCCTATAATAACTTTGACTGATTCCTCAAAAGGAGAGTCTTCTGCTGAAATTTATGCTGACATTCATGTCGTAGAGACATCTATGACCAAATCTAAATCTGGCAGTAAAAATAAGGGGAAGAATAAAAACAAAAAGAATTCAAAAGACAAAATAGATAAAACTAAATCTAATGACGAAAAACGCAAGCCTCGCTATCCTTGTTTCATTTGTGACGAGGATAATTTTACTAAGGAATTCCCGCATCGAGTGGAAGTTGCGAAATTTGTTAAAGGTTCTCAACAACCTGCTATCTTGAAAGATCGTTTTCCAAATCAAGACAGTAAGATGATTGGTTCCACCTCGAATGTCTCAGAAGAACCTATTATGATGATGTCTCATGTCAGAATTACAACACGATCGCAAGATTATGGTAGTAAAAATCTTGTTGGTGGTAAAGAAGTAGAATCTTCTAGTTTAAACACATCAACTACACCTCCTTCCATTTCTGATCCACTACAGATCAAGAAACCCAACCCAAAATTAGTAATCAAACCGCCTGCTAAAGGTGTTCTTTGTAAATCAGCTTTCAATCCACATGCGAGAGATGCTCAGAATTACAACATTGTTGAGGACTTAGCTATTTCCCCTTCAGCAATGTCGGCTTTGGAAGAGCTGCAATCGTGCCCAACATAGCGTAGATTACTTTTTTTTTCTATATGAGCTATTGATACTCATGATTCTAACCTTATAATATTTGATTTAGAGAATATTACACCATGCCTTCCTCATCAAATGGCTTTCCAGATTCCAGTAATAGTAAAAACAGACCGATTTATCGAACTTTGATTGATGAGGGAGCTTCTACGTGTATTATGTCGATCCAGTGTTGTAAATTGCTTGGTTCTCCTACACTCAATCAGTCTCCGACAATTCTAAAGGCTTTTTATGGCTGAGGGTTCCATCCTTTCAGTATTTTGCAGGATTTACCTATAGGGGTCGAAGGTAAAACCGTAAATCTAGATGTGGAAGTGGTTGATGCCCCTCTAGATTACAACCTTCTCCTCGGTCACAGTTGGTCTTATGCTATGACTGTTGTTGTTTCATCAGTCTTTCGGCTTATCAAGTTTCCACATCAAGGAAAGATCGTTAAAATAGATCAGTTAACTTATTTTTCTTCCGATCCAGCCTATACAGAAACTATCCAGAACATCGGTAAAACGGCTATCCCTTACAAGGATGTTGGGGTAGGATTGATTAAAGATTCTGGTTTACTAGGAACTTTTTCTTTTCCTCCTCCTAACATATCGCCTTCTATCGTAACTATTCATATGATTTTGTTGAATACTGTTACGTTTGATGATCCTTGGATCGTACCTTCCGATTCTGAGTTCGATTCATTTGATGGCACGATGCCTTTGAGTCCCTTTGAAATTTCATATCAGGCTGTACAGTTGCTCTTCGATTCTTCTTCGACTGAAACCAATTTGATGAATGGGATCCATGAGGAATCACTTTCTATATCTAGTTCAGCCACAATGACATTTCCTGATCTTGTTCATACTGATGAGCAGATTCGTGAACTTTTGTCTGTTGACGATTTACCATGGGAAGATCTACATCATCAATCTTTATTTTTACCTGAGCTGGATCATTTTGAAAATGATTTCACTTCAATTTTTACTGCTGAATATGTCAAAGAACTGCAAAATCCATTGCAAAATCCTGATTCTGAGTTAAATTTGGAAAATATCTCTCGAACGGTTCCACTTGACATTTCAGTTAAGACAGGAATAATTGAAAACATTCATATAGGGGCTTGCTGTATGGAAGATGAAATCCAAACTTATAAAGCCCTATTTCAAGAATTCTGTGACGTGTTTGCCTATTCATATGAGGAAATGCCAAGAATCGATCCATCAATTGCCGTACATGAAATCAAGACTTAACCGGATGCCAAACCTGTCTGTCAACGTTTACGTCAAATACATCTGAGAAAAGCTGCTACAATTAAAGCCAAAGTTGAGAAATTACTTCGTGCAAGTTTCATTTATCCAATTCCTTTAACCGATTGGGTATCGAATATTGTTCCTGTTAACAAAAAACAAGGAACAATAAGAGTATGTATCGACTATAGGGATATTAATCGAGCTTTTATTAAAGACAATTATCCAACCCCCTATATTGATCAAAAAATTGATGATTGTGCTGGCAGTGAAATTTTCTACTTTATGGATGATTTTTCTGGTTACAATCAAATAAACATACTCCCTGCTGATCAGCCAAAAACAAATTTCATTTGTCCATGGGGGAAATTTGCTTATTGCAAACTACCTTTTGGATTGAAGAACACTGGGGAAACTTTTCAAAGGGCCATGTCTTATGTATTTCATGACATTAAGCACATTGTGCAGCCTTATCTCGATGATTTACCTGCTCATTCATTGCGTAGGGCTGACCATCTCACTCATTTACGACCTATCTTTATGAGATGTAGGCATTATCGAATTCGGCTGAATCCACACAAATGTGTTTTCTGTGTAGAATCGAGTCGCTTATTGGGATTTTTTGTTTCAAAGACAGGCATTTGTGTTGGCCCGTCGAAGGTCGAAGCTATTGTTAATCTACCTCCTCCTTCGACTCTACGACAACTCCAAATTTTGCAGGGGAAAGCAAAATTTTTATGTCGGTTCATTCCTAACTATGCCGAGCTAACAAAGGGTTTTACCAGGTTTTTAAAATAGAATCTTCCATTATTTTGGGATGAGATCGCTGATCGATATTTTGATGCACTTAAACATGCATTGACCCATGCACCGTTATTGCATCCACCCAACTACCGCCGAGACTATTTTTTGTACCTCGCCGCCTCTCATTCCACCATTGGGATGGTTTTAGTTTAGGAAGATGAATTCAACAATGAACATGTGATTTACTATATTAGTCAAAATCTGCATCCGACTGAGATCAAATACATGCATGTGGAGAAATTGGCCTTGGCAGCTATTCAAGGTGTCTAAATATTTCGAAACTACATCTTATTATGCAAAACCACTGTAATTTTTGATTGTAACCCTATGATGTACATCTTGACCAAAAAATTTCTAGGGGGCAAGTATTCCAAATGTATATTTATCCTGCAGGAATTTGACTTGGAATTTGAAAAATCCAAGGCAAAGAAATCTTTGGTTTTTTTCGAATTTATGTGTGATTTCCCCTCTACTGATACTGAAACTATGGCAGAGCAACCCATTGCAGACGAATCCTTGTTTCTTATCAGTACTCTTGATCCTTGGTATGGGGATATTATTTTTTATCTCCAAAGCCAATTTTTTCGGCCTAAAATTTCACGATCTCAGTGATGGAAAATACGTTTCCAATCCCAACAATACAATATTATCGGTGATACACTCTATCATCGTGGAGCGAATTCTGTTTTTCGACGTTGTCTTACTCATGAAGAAGCTGAGAAGGTTCTAAATTACTGCCATTGTGGAGCATGTGGCAGTCATATGTCTGGGTATGCCACAACCCAAAAGATATTGCGCGTTGGTTATTTCTGGCCATCGTTATTCAAAGATTGTATTTATGCAGTCCGGAAATGCCACAATTGTCAAGTCTTTGATCGTAAAATGCGTGCACCACCCGCTCCTCTTCACCCTATAATTGTTGTCGGTCCTTTCGCAAAGTGGGGTATTGACTTTATTACATGTAACCCTCACTCGGCCGGGGGGCATGCATATATTATATTAGCAGTAGATTATTTTACTAAGTGGGCCGAGGCGATGCCTACATTTTTGGAAGACGACAAGACTACTGCAATTTTTGTGTTCAATCATATAATTGCTAGATTCGATGTTCCTCAAGCCATTATTACAGATCATGGAAGTCATTTTCGGAATATCATGATGACTGAATTGACAGATCAACTTGGCCTGCACCACGATAGTTCTACTCCTTATTACCCACAGGCTAATGGTCTGGTTGAAGCTATCAATAAAGTTTTAGTCACTATGATCAGATGAATTATTGGTATTCATAAATCGAATTGGCATTCCATGTTATTTTCAGCACTTTGGACATATCGGGCCTTAGTAAAAACATCAACTGGTTTCACTCCCTTTCAACTGGTTTGCGATTTGAAAGCTATGTTTCCTATTGAATGCGAAATTCCGTCTTTGAAATTAGCCATAGAATTACTTCCAACTATGTATGAAGAGGAGAAGCGTTTTTTTTACTTGGCTCAACTAGATGAGAATCGACGAAATGCTGCATTAGCAAACTAAGCTCATGTCAAACGAATAAAAGCTCAGTACGATAGAAATGTTACCCCTCGAAGTTTTTCAGAAGGAGACCTAGTTTTAGTGTACGATCAAGCCAACGATAAGCTAGGGGCTGGAAAATTCGTGCCTATGTGGCATGGTCCTTTCATTTTTAAGCGAAAGCTAGCAAAAGGGGCCTATGAGCTGATAGATTTTGACGGTGTCTCTTTAGATAAACCCAGAAATGGGATTTATTTGAAGAGATATTATGCTTAAACTTAGTGTGGATATTTTTACTTAGATTAGATTATTTACTGTTGGTGTGTCTTAGATTAGAAAAGTGTGCCTAGTTTAGAGTGTGTTCTTATCACTATTCCTGCTTATCTGAGTTTTACTCTTGATATTACAGATGCTGACGTCTCTTCAAACCTACATTGGTTTTACTGATGGTGCTTGTCATAGTACATGGAACATTTCTTCCACAGCTTGGGTTATATATTCACCCTCTGACGAGTTAGTATCCATGCATGGGGTAAGCCTCGGTTAAACAACAAATAACATTGCATAGTACAGTGCAGTGATTGAGTTATTATCTTAACCCATATCGTTTGGAATTCGGAGTTTGATTTTTAGGTTGGATTCTGAACTTGTTGTATTACAGCTTAACAGGGTTTATGCCATTAGAAATCCAGTGTTATTATAGTTATTTTTAATATTTCGTCTCTTGGAACGTGAGTTTGATTACATTGAATATCAGCATATTCCAAGACGTTTAAATACTTAAGCAGATGAAGTTGCTTCTAGTATGATAAATAGACATTTGCAATAATCAAAACAGTAAATTAAACAACATTCGATAACATGTACACAGATAGCCGGTAATAGTGATATATCATAACATAGAAGTTTGTTTTCAAAAAATATATATCGTCTTTGATCATAGGTTGAAATACACCTTATGATCGGAAAAATGATAATACAAAAAGTAAAAAATATGAGTCTACGAAGCGATCATCCTATCCCTGATGATGATCATGATAAGAGACCACTGCCTGGGCCACCCTACATAGGAACCTCCTAAAAGTTCCTAGGACACAAATCACATATCTCTGTAATCTGAGCGGAATATCCTTGTGGGTCTGCGCGCATGTCTGAAGTACGAGCGCTACAGGTGATGTCTCAGCTTAGAGACAATATTTCTGCTGATTGGCCTACTGGGGCTGGTGCGGCTGCAACTGGTTGTCTTCTGTCATAAGGTTGGAGATGGGCTGGTCGCCGTGAGCCCACATCTACATTCAAAAAAAATTTTGGTTATTAATTGTCAAGACGATAAAAAATAAAAAAAATTAGAATTTCGAACTTGTTGAAAATGATTTTACCTGATTCATCCCACTGTTCCCCTGTTGGGAGAGTCATCTCTCGGTCGCCGCGAAAATCTATCCCGACGTATGGAAAATCCTCTAAAACAAAAAGTTGGTGTTCCAACCAATGGAAATATGAAGAAGGAAATTGAACAACCTCGACACCTTCAGCAACATGACGGGCCATCAATGCAATCCAAAAAACCATCCTAGGTTCTCGATGTAGTCCAACATCAACAGGAATGTTTTGCAGAGCTAACATGGGGATCCTCTCTAGAGAAAAGGTGACTACAATGGATCCATATCCAAATTTATTTAGCTTTCTGTTCTTTTCTCTGGTTAGTTGGCCTTTTATGTTTTTCAACACAGCTTCGCACCAGTTGAAAAAGGTGCCTCGAAAACAGTCTACAGCAATGCGCATCTGGGAACTGATAGCCACATGCAACGCTGCACTCCCACACAGTCTGGTAAAAGTAAATGCAATAAATTTTAGCTCGGGACAGATGATAGTTTTTGTGTCAATCCGTTTGTCCCTGGGGTCTACCTGATCATTACAGAACTCTTGTCGAAGACTAGTGACAGTCTGGCCACCTGGCCTAGTCCCAAACAGAGAAATTTTTTCGCCCCTCTTGGACAAACCAGTCAAAAATAGATATCCTCCAGCTCAATTTCCAGCTGGTGGCTGCCAATAAAGAAACAATGGTCCTGTACGTTACACCTATTCACCAGCCATGTTAAGAGGTCTACCTGTACCCTCATGCCTTGAATGGCCCAGAATTTATACAAACCGCATGCTCTTAATGCTTGCATTGTGGGAAAATGGAGCATTGCGACGTCATCTACGTCTTCATGCTCACGTTCTCTCCAAATTAGCATCTTGTTTATCCTACAATGCATGAAAAGATATATTAGAACAATCTAATTTGAAAATTCTTGGGTGGCAAGTGAGAAATTTAATTTTGAAATTCAATTGCGCGGGGTCTGCACTTTGTCTTCATACACAGTGTGTAGGAACGCACGAGCGTTGTGTCACAAGTGCGGACCCACGAATTTTTTCTACATAGGAAAAATTTGGGGTCCATAGGGCTCGTGTGTTGCGCCTGCAGACCCCCGCGGGCGATTTTTTAAACATATTTTTCCTCTTAAAATGAAATCTAAAGCCTAAAAATGAAATGTAAATGGATGAAATACAAGATTAGGAGGTCTTGGATTACCTGGAGCTAACGGTTCTCGATTTCGTTGGACGGATTTTCCAGAATCTTCACAGGAACTTTTTTACCCAAAAGCTTTTACTTTTCACTCTGAACTCGAACGATAAAAATGAAGTTAGAAAAGTCCTTTTTATAAGTTTTTTCGAATAAATGAATTTTTAATTTGTTTATTTTTCACTTTAAAAAGGTTATTTTTGAAAACATTTTTATTTATCTTAAATAGGTATGTGTAATGTTTCGAGTTTTTGTGCAGAAAATTGGATTTTTTGGGAAAATTGATCGTTTTTCAACAAAGAGCATACTTTTATCACTTTTTCGGACTCTTTCCAAAATTTACGAAAAAGCGAAAACTTGGAGTCCTCTTTTAAGCTCTTTTCAGACTCTCGAAAATTGAAAAGATTGCTGAGCACTTGATTATTCGAAATCATTAAAATAAATGAATGATTGTCCTTTCAGTATAAGTTTACCCCTTTTACGGACTGAAATGGACTATTTACGAAAAAGGTATATGTTGACTAATTACGGTCAATAGAGTTCTCTCCCACATTATTTTATTCTTTTTTGGGCTCTAGAGACTAAATTTACGAAAAAGTAACCCCATGGAGTCTTCTTAAGTTTTTTCTTCTGATTCTCTAAAATTGAAAAAACATCAAGTTTCTCCTATACTGGACTCGTTAAAATTTAACAGTAAAGGACCTGTTCAATTTTAAACAGGAATGAACCACTCCTTCTTAGGGTTCAAATCTTAAACTAAGTTGGACTCATCCGAAGGATGAGCTTATAAACAAGCAAATGTTATCCTCCTCAAGCTTGTCAAAAATAAAGAGGTACTTGCCAGAAATGGTGGGGGAAAAGAGAGGAAAATGAACCTGTTTGTTGGATTTTGATTTTTCGAAAAACTGTTAACCACTCTTGAACACAACACTTTTTTTCACCTGGGTTGGGAAATCCTTTTCCTAACAGTTAATCAAACCATATTGAAAGTCTTTAGCCTGTTTCTGGGTATTAGCTTTGGGTCAATTGTTACCAAGCCATCTGTAGTGACGTTATGTGTTCAAGAGGACAGTTCAAACAAACCATTTATCTACAAAATATCTATCATCCATTTTGACCATCCCTGAGTCAGTCCTTGCCAATATATTTCTTCAAAAAATTATCTATGACTTCGTGTTGTGGGCTTGCCAATGACGGATCACTTTCTATCGATGACATCTCATTATCTAGGAATTTGATCTAGAAATCGTCAGAACCTTGAAATCTGCATGCCTCAATGGCAGGTTTCTCGATTTCTACGACAGGTTGCATCGTTGACCTTCAATCGAATGATTTCGTGACATGTTCGACTTCAGCTCATTCATTCACATTTCATGGATTTTACTGAGTACTTTGAGATCCATTGACATTACTGGTGGTTACTCTCACACTTGTTAACAATTTACATCATTGACTGGTAATCAAGTGGTTTCTACCATGTTCCACTTCGACACATTCATTCACATGGATAAAATCGTACTAGTTCGAGAAGCAGAAATCAAGACCTTGAATCTAGTTTCTACCATCCAGGCTACGAGGAATTTTGTTATCATTTATGAAGTGGACTATTCATAAACAAATGGTTGCGTCCATACTGTGTCTATACATGTCTATAATGTTGATGTATTCAAAATCATTCCTGTATCAGAATAGTTTAAATCAGTTTCTAGTTAGTTTTGATCTGAATATGGGAGTGCCTACCTCAGCGATGATATGTACACATATATTTTTCATTGAATGTTTTTATAAGTTCCGACTGGGGTGTCCACAGGATGATCCCTGAAATGATAAATTACTGCACTCTTCATATATGATAGACTTCAGCTTCATCTATTCCGGACTTTGCACTTTAGGGGGCAATCTGTTGCACTAAAAATTTTCATCTTGACATTCTGCTATTTGTATGAGCTCATTATCACTCATACTTCCTTATTTTAAAGTCTAACACATCAGTTCCTCATATCAAGCCTTGAAAAGAAGAGAAAATTTCTTAAAAATATCCTTAACTTTAGTATCGCACTTTCTCTTTATCTTACCTGCGGTCCCGCACCTAATGTTCATGACTCCTGCGTACCTGAACGCACTTTCTCTGTGTTATGGGTGCGGATCCCTGTAAAATATTAAAAAGGTGCAAGTAAACTGAAAAAGCTCATTTTCGGTAAATTCTAGAAGCCTTGTAAATTCTAGAAGCCTCTAGAAAGAATCTTGTGGTGGCAGAACCGCTCTTTTGAGGTTCATGTATCCCTTACCTTATGGAACTAACCCCTTGATGTGAGGAGCTTATCCCTTTGAAGGAGGATTCTATCCCTTCCTAGTTGGAACTGAAACCTCCTCTTTTGCACTATAAAAAGGGCATTGGGTAGCCTCAAGGGGAGTTCAAGCTTTAGAATTATTTGAGGTTAAGTGTTGTTGGGATTCAGACTCATTTAATTGATATTTTGTAAGGAGAGATCACATACCTCTATCTGTCTCACTCAGAAGAGTGCAAGGCTTGTCAGAGTAGAGAATATTCCTACTTCAGACCCCAGGAAGGCCTGTTCAACATCAAGGCTAAGCTTGTAAGGTTTTCCTTATTTCAAAGTTAATACAAATGAATTCATTTTTCTCAATAACCTGTTAGTTAACTATTTATTTCATGGATTCCTTTATCACCATGATAAGCATGATTTATGATGTTTACTATATAGGTGCTATTTAATTTTTTCTTGTTTGTGACTACAGGTTTATGAAGATAACTCCTTCAAGTGCACGAGGGACAACAACTTCGAACAAGCATTGGATCTACAGTAAGTCCTTAACAACTTTATAGTATTCTTTTGTAAATCGCATATGTTTAGAGAAATATAGGTTTGTTTGGCTGTTTGTTGCTAGATTACCTTTTGGTACTAGGGAGATCGATCTTGTCCACAAGATTGATTTATCCGCACAACAGGGGGCAACCTCAAGGTAGTCAATTATTGCTCGGAGGGAAACCTTAGGGTAATTTTTTGCCACCTGGAGGTCAAACTATGGGACAATATTTTTTGCCTGGGGAGAAACCTCAAGGAAAGTAGATACCTCAAGGTCAATATCAATCCCAAGGACAGTACATACCTCAAGGTCAATTTCAATCCCAAGGAAAGTACATAACTCAAGGTCAATATCAACCCTAAGGATAGTACATACCTTAGGGTCAATATCAACCCCAGATTTTGTGCATGCCTCAAAGTCAATATCAACCTTAGGGTCAGTACCCAGCTCAAGGTTTTCAACCTCCTTCCGATCAACCATTATTACAAGGAGTTGGAAATTTGCTAGTTAATTATCAAACTTACATTCAACCTGGCTATGGTTCTTCATATGCACAACCTTCTATGGGTCAATATCCCGAAATTAATATGGTGTGGGATCCATCTAAAGTTCAACATACTTTACAATGCAATGTGAAGTTACCTAATGAACCTGGACAGTCCATAGGTTCTGGTCCGACCGAGAAAACTATCCAGCCTACCATTCAAGTCTCTGCACCTGGTTCTGTTCAGCAACCTGGGCCTAGTACACCTAGAAATATGCCTCAAACTTTTGCCGTTGCTGCAACTTCTATTCAACCTACCACACCTATTTCTAGAGTATCTGTAGCTCATGTTTCTACTACCCCTATATTAGTGCAAATTCCTCAAGTATCTGTGCGATAGTCAGGACCTACAATTCAGAATACGGTCTAGATACCTATAGGACAATCTGGTCCAAGTACGATTCTCACTAGGCAACCTCAATTTACTTATCAACCGTACCAGGGGCAGTATCAATTTGGACATACTACATAGAATCCAACATATCAGTATCAGCCGTATCCTGGGTATACTTATCAAGTACCTCAACAAACCCGTTTTGGTCCGGTTAATACTGGTTTTACAATTCCCACTGCACATCCAATTCCAAGATATCCTGGATATCCTCCTTCTGGAACTGGTTTGATCACACAAGGTTATCAAGACCCTAACTGTTGGTTACCATTCATAGCAACTTTAGATTTACCTGATCTATCGCGCCTTATGAATGATCATATATTTTATCTTCCGTATTGGCCACCGATGCCTAATAAGTTTCCTAGTGATATTCCAAATTTTGAAGGTAAGTCAGGAGAAGATCCATCTAATCATGTTATGACTTATCACCTCTAGTGTGCATCCAATTCTCTAATCGATGATTCGATTCGGTTACGACTTTTTCGGAGAACTCTCATTGGTCTAGCGTCTGTTAGCCCCCTATAAATTACTTGACAAGCAAGCAAGGGGCTAATTTTTTTTATGAGCCTTCAAGGAATGCATTTCTCTTGTAAACACGTCATCCTTGAAGCCTCTCCATGTTCCCTGCCCTTTGATCTTTTCCCTCTGATGTTCTGTATTCAATAAGCCTCACTGATTGTAAAACATTGTGCTCCAAAAGGCCTTTATTTTCCCCTTGTATCCCTGTAGAACGTCCCATTTTACCCTTTTTTCCTCTAAATCCCCCCAAAATCCCCCTTAAATCCTACATTCACCCCTTGTTTGGTCTAATACCTCTTGTTTCCCTCTATCGTTACCCTTTCCCAACCTCAAAATGCATTAAAAAGGGGCAAAAACCCACTTTCCACTTTATATTAAGGCCTAGCCCCTTTCGTCCTAGCCCCTTAACCACTTCCCCACGTGACCCACACCTAGGACCAAGCGTTTAAGCCACAGGCGCTTACTGCAATCGGAGCTGTCGGGCGGGCAGTTTCCTTTGTAACATCGAAAATCTTTGATGCGATTGTGTTTCATTTATTTGACCTCCATTGCGATCTAGGCCGTCGATCTATATAGATTTGACGGTCCAGTGCTGGTCACTGCGTGCTCGTCGCACCTCCCCTTTCACTCCGCCAACCGTTTTTGAACTGTCAGTCTCCCCGCCAGATCCAACGGCTGGCGCATAATTGCATTCCCCCTCCAAATCACAATCGGAACTTTCAATGGTGCCACCCCTTATTTCCCCCCGATTTCGATCCCCTGATTTCTTCTCCACCGTCAATCTCCTGCCAGATCTGATGGCTGGCACACAATCGCATCGCAAGTCTTAAAATATGTCACCCGACTGCATTTTCCAATTGCGATCCGCCAATCTGATCTTGTCCGTCCATCCATTCGGATCCAACGGCCCAGATCTCATCGCTCCCAGCCTGTTTTCCCCCTTCGATTTAATCTCCACCGTTGATCCCCTGCACGATCCAATGATCAACGCTTAATCGCCCCAAACTTCCAATCGCAATCACAAATTATAAATTGTGTCCCCCTCCGCCTCCCCGAATTGCGATCTCCCGATGCAATCATGGCCGTTGATCTCCTCTTGAGATCCGATGGTCTTAAATGAATCGCCCTCTGTCCACGACCGGGTCCCACCACATCAAACTGTTTCATATTTTTTTCGCGCATTTTCTATATAATTGTAGTCAAAGGCCCAAACTCGGGTTTTGTATTGATTGCATTAAAGTTTTCATTTCGTCGGGCCTCCGCATACTTTTCTCCACCGACTCACTGCATATTCCCACCATTTTCCATTACATCCATAACATTCGCTCTTGTCACGCCGGCACCATCACCAGCATTCCATCTCAACCATCTTCCCCATGCATGGATTTCATAGCGTGCTTCTGAGTTTTGCGGGGTACGAACGGCAGAAAAAAGCCATGATTCACAGTCTCTGTACAGTTGCAGAGAACACAGGAGGACCATTTTCAAAGATCTGAACTCATGAAGAAGGGTCTGAAAATACATATGATAGGGCTTGCATTAAAGAATAGAGTTTAAACTCTGTAAAATCTTCCCCAGAGCCATTAAAGCACAAATTTTGCAGTCAGAGGCAAACATGGAAGCGGCAAAGAGTATCAGTGGGAAAACATAGTGTTTAAGGCCTATCATTGAAGATTTTGAGCCTAATCCAATCATTTGAAGGCAGAGTACCTGATCAAAAACATCATGGACCACACAGAAGGCCCAACGCACAAGAAACAATACTATCAGGATGTCACACCAGTAGATTTTTCTTTCCCTAAAGGACCAAGCGCCCATATTGTACCCTTATTTACCATGTTCCTTAGAAGATTTCCACCCTAACAGAACAGTCTGATGCTACCAGAGCATTTGATTGTGGCATGGCAGAACTCAAAGTCATTTATCTGTCTTATTCGTTTATTCACCATAAGTACTACATAGTACTGCAGCCAGAGTGCATCAGAGCCATACCGGAGTAAATGGAAGCCTGAAGAAGATCGCTCCTTTGTCCAAAGGAGTACCAGCGATAAATGCACAGGATTTAAAACTGAATGGGTTTCAACCCTCTTTCTTTCTGAGTTTTAATGCTTCATTTAGTGCTTCACCTACCTCCTCTGCTGACCTTTCAGCTATAAAATTCAAGAAGGAACTCATTGTAAAGGTTGTTAATCAACTATCTAAGAATTGCAAGCTATTTCCTTTAAGACTTGTCCTCTATTTAAATTTGTAAGATAGGCCGAGGAAGATGTTTTCAGACTGAATATCAAGCTATTGGTAATGTTGTACTTGACTAGCGTTGTTTTTTAATATGATAAGCACATTTCTTTGGATCCTGATTTAAAGCAGCTGCTGATGTTTTCTATCTCTGTGTTTTATTTCATTTCATTACATTTCTTCTGGCACGCATCAGAAATATGGCATAGGATTTACCCTTGTTAGGTACCCTATGTCTCTGCTCTCCCTGCCTTTAATTTTTTTCTACTATATGTGTATTTGAGGTTTGAATTCAATTGATTTAACCAGTGTAGTGGTTCTATATACTGCTAGCTGATGTATGAATTAATGAATCATTTCTTAGATGTTCTTGTTAGGATTTATTTGAATGAATTGGGAACACTGGGAGGTCCAGAACTTGTCTCTATCTCACTAGGATCATTTTCAATTAATTAAGCCTATCTAAGTTCCCTTGAGCTGGAGGCCGAAGCATTGAGAGTTCAAAGTCTCTCTCTGATCTCAGGTTTTCAACTTTGTGTTCTGAATCTTTAATGTTTCCTTGCTCTCACCTTACCTCTTGCCTATCCTACCACGCTATCATATTTAAGATCCAATGCTTTAGATGACTAGCTCAATTGAAAGTCTGCATATTGATTAGCAAAAAAATCCTTTCCTAACTCCATTGCCCAATGGTCTTGAATGTTCCCTGGAATTATCTCTCCTTTGCCTAAACCCTCTTTGCTCATCCTTGTCTTACATTGAACCCTTATTTCCTGATTCCCAACAACCAAACAAACAATCAAACAAACAAATCCCGAGCCTTATAACTAGCCTAATATCTTAACCTTTTGCACTTCAAAGACATAAATCCTTTTCCAATCATAGAGAGATCCCTCTTTGGACCCATGAGAGCTAGATCCTAAGGTCTGAAAGTGGTTTGATGTTGTCTCATCTTTTGGTATTTCCGTCTTTTCCAAAACATGGGAACCCCAACATAATGGCAACTCTGCTGGGGAATTTCTGATTATTTTCCATCTTACTACATTACAAGAGCCTTAGAAAATATAGAAACTCTGGTTAGGTTTGTAGTGAAACACTTCCATTTGCAATTCACTTTCTACACCATTTGTTGTGTTTTTCCCATACTCTTAGACAGAGCCTGGAAAAGGCCAGGTAGCCTCCGGATCTCACACTCTTTCAGAGTTGACATATCTGGTAAATTCCCTCCCAGTCAATCTCTGGTTCGAGTTTGCTGAGTTTGAGATATTCCTGAAAGGGGACATGTCATAAGCACTGTGGTGTACAGTGTACCCTCTAGAAGCACCCTAAACCTTCCACCCGGTGACTCCACAGCTCTTTAAAGATCAAAGACTCCACTGGTGATTAGTAGGCCTGCTGATTATCTTGGTTTCACATAAGACTCCACTAGAAGACCAGCCTCTAAAACAACATCAACCACAATAAAGGTAACAAGTAGGGTTAAGTTGCCTTGCTAGAGAACAACATTATAGCTTCAAGAAACATTCACACAAGAGCTTATCCCAACCCAAACCCCCCTGAAATAGTTGACAACCCTGAGATCATCCTCAAGAGATCTCCTGCACCTATAAGACCAACTATTTCTTGTCACATCCATAGAGCTAAATCTGAACCGGAAAACTTCACAGCTCTATTAGCCTCACCTTTACACCTAGACTCCCAAAAAAACTTACCTAGGACTAGGTCATTCAATGCTCTAGACCATCTAGACCTTGAGCTTCATGGTTCACCATCTCATAGTGTTCAACACATTAGGGACAGGGGGACCCCTCCATCTACACCTCCTGATATTCACTTCATTCAAAACTTGGGGCTCTGCCACCCCAAATCTGCCCAACAAGATTTTGGTGGTCACAATATCCCTGCCATCCATATACCAGCTGCTCATGTTAACCCTATACCTCCTCAGAACATCATCATGGCAGCTTGGTATGCACCTCTGGTTTTACCTCAGCCTCTGGTACCTTTACCCAACGATTATCAATCAAAGATCCCACATTTCACTGCCAAAGAGTCTACCACGGCCCAGCACCATGTAGATAGGATGGAGGACTCTTTTGACTACATGGAAATAGATGATGATACAGTCAAAATGAGAATCTTTGCCCAGAGCTTAGGAGGTGAGGTGAAGAAATGGTTCAAAATCCTACCTCCTAATAGTATCCAAGACCTCCCTGCTTTATATCAGACCTTCATAAACAAATGGGAAGTCAAGGCCAATCCTCGCCAAATCCTAGAAAAATTCATGAACCTTAAAATAAACGTAGGAGAGAGTGTCCATGATTACTGAACGAGATTTAACAACATTTACAATGCTCTTCCTCCACATATTAAACCTCCCCAAGGTATGGCCCTAGTGAAATACCCTGAAGGCTTTGATGCTGACATGGCCTACCAGCTTAGGGAGAGAGATTACAACACGTTGGAAGACATGCAAAAAGGATCAGTGAGTGTAGAGGCTAATATGATTGAGAAAAGAGCAAGATTGAGGACTGAGAAAAGGGTAACATATAGAGATGACAATGTAGCTTCCACATCTGATCCAAATTATGACCGTCTATCTAAAAACATGGAAAAGCTATAACAAATGATGGAAAAAATGGTTGTCACAGTTAGTAACTAAAACAGAAATCAAAACCATAACCATAACCAAAACTTTAGAAGAAACAATGCCACTCCCAACAGACAAAGAGAATTAGATCAGCAAGTTATTCCCCCGTTCCAAGAAAATTTTCTTAATGAAGATGAGGGAATCATAGAAGAGTCTAAAGGGAACAAAATAAACATGTTTAAAATAGAAGATTCAATCCACAACTGTTCTGCAGAAGAAGATCAACCCTCACCCTCATATTGGGATCAGGAATGGTTAGAATCCGAGGATTACAGGTTAGGATTTGAAAATGCTATCATGCAGGTCAGAGAATAGTATGAAGTTAGGAGCAAAAAGATCATAGAAAATTCCAAACCCAAAGCTTCTGAGGTCACTATCAAGAAAAGGCCTGAGAAAAATTCTAAAGAAGCTACCAAAAGCAACAAATCAGCAACTGAGAATTCTGGGAAGAACAAATAAAAAGACAACCAAAACACTGATAAACAAGGTCAACCAACTAGCAGCACTAGCACTGCTGTTAGTGCTCCTGATAAAACAATTCCAAACACTGTACATAATGAGAAGAAGCCCACTGATTCAGCCGCTAAGGTAGTGGCTAACAAAACAGAGTTGAACATTCCAAAAAGTCAGTCCACTTTCAATTTAGAGAGTGAGATTGCAAAGATTAAAATCTCCGTCCCACTCTCTGAGCTAGCCACTCAGGATGTATATGTTAGCACCCTATAAATTCCTTGACAAGCAAGCAAGGGGCTAATTTTTTTTATGACCCTTCAAGGAATTCATTTCTCTTGAAAACACATCATCCTTGAAGCCTCTACATGTTCCCTGCCCTTTGATTGTTTCCCTCTGTTGTTCTTGATTCAGTAAGCCTCACTGATGATGAAAAATTGTGCTCCAAAAGGCCTTGGTTTTCCCCTTGTATCCCTGAAAAATGTCCCATTTTACCCTTTTCTCTCATTTCTCAAAGTCCCCCTTTCACCCTCTAAATCCCCCCAAAATCCCATTTAAATCCTACATTCACCCCGTGTTTGGTCTAATTCCCCTTGTTTTCCTCTATCGTTACCCTTTTCCAGCCTTGAAATGCACTAAAAGGGGCAAAAACCCCACGTTGCACTTTATATTAAGGCCTAAGCCCCTTTTTGGCCTGCCCCAAAAACCACTTCCCCACGTGACCCCATGCCCAGGACCAAGCGTTAATGGCCCGAGCGCTAATCGCAATCCCACTGTCGGTTGGAACGCTTTTCTTTGTTAAACAAAAAATTCCCTATGCGATTGAGTTTTGCCTATAAGACCTCTGCCGCGATCTCCACCGTTGATCTATCATCCAGATCGAATGGCTCGATGCTGATCGCACTCCCGCCCCGATTGAAATCGCAAACTATTTCCGTGTCACTCCTCCGCTCCATCCGATTGTGATCCTCCGATCACATGTGAACCATTGATCTTCTCGTAGGATCGGACGGCTCAGCGCTAATCGCATCTCCGCCTCCATCGCAATCACAAGTTCTAAATGCGCCACCCGACTGTATTCACTGATTGCGATCCACCGATCGCATCCTAGCCGTTGATTTTCCCGTTGATCTGACGACCCGCGCTCTCCCGCTCCAATCGCAATCGCATTTTTCAATTTCTACCACCTTCCGCCCTTTACGATTGTGATCTCCAGATTCAATCTCGACCATCCATTAGCCCCAGATCCAACTATCGTGAACTAATCACACCATCGTCCATCGGACTGTCAACCCTCCCATGTCTCCCCTCTGATTGAATCGTAGCCGTCGATCTCCTCTTGAGATCCAACAGTCCTGGATGAATCGCCCTCCACCCATGCCGAGTCCCACCACATACGATTGTTTTTGTTGCATTTTAGTTCATTTTAATGCATTTCACCCGATTTCATAAACCATCCCACTAATTAATCTCCGCCATCGATCTTCATCACCGGACCATGATCGAATGGCCCACGCTCATTTCTCCACCATAACCCTATAGGTCACAGTTTATGCTACATTTATGCATTTTTCACCATTGCTTCATCATTTTATCACCGGCGCGCTTCCATCTTCTTGACTCCCCTACATCCACCACCTCCATGCACGATTTTCTTAACAGGTTTTCATGTTTTGCAGGGTTATCAGGTGGCGAAAGCCGCCATGATTACACAGTCTTTAATACAGTGGCAAAACGACAGGACTTGCATTAAAAGAACAGAGTGTAAAATCTGTAAAATATTCTCCAGAGCCATTAAAGCATAGATTTCACAGTCAGAGGCAAACGTGGAAGCGACAAAGAGTGTCAGTGGGAAAAAAAAGTGTTTAAGGTATGTTATTGAAGATTTTGAGCCTTAATCCAATGATTTGAAGGCAGAGTACCAGATCAAAGTCATCTTGGATCACACGGAAGGCCCGGCGCACAGAAAAAAATACTATCAGGGTAGCTACATTAGCAGAAATTTCCTACCTGTGAAAGGACAAAGCGCCCATATTGTTCCCTTATTGACCGTGTTCCTTAGAAGATTTCCACCCTGATGGAATAGTCCTATGCTACCAGAGCATTTGTTATGCAGCAAGGCATACCTCAATCTTTCTTTTTTTTATTCACCAAAAGTACTACAGAGTACTACATCCAGAGTGCATTAGAGTCATATCGGAGTAAACAGAAGCCTGAAGAAGATCATTCTTTTGTCCAAGGCATGCCAGAGATAAATGTACAGAGTTTAAAACTGAGTGGGCTTCGGCCTTCTTTCTTTTCTGAGTTTTAATGCTTCATTTATTGTTTCACCTACCTCCTCTGCTCACCTTTCAGCTATAAAATTCAAGAAGGAACTCATTGTAAAGGTTGTTGATCGGCTATCTGATAATTGAAAGTCGTTTCCTTTAAGACCTGTCCTCTGTGTAAAGTTGTAAGATAGGTTGAGGAAGATGTTTTCAGATTGAATACCAAGCTATTGGTATTGTTGTACTTGACTGGTGTTGTTTTTTAATATGACAAGCACATTTCTTTGGATCCTGATTTAAATTAGCTGGTGATGTTTTATATCTCTGCGTTTTATTTCATTTCATTACATTTCTTCTAGCACACATCAGAAATTTGGCATAGGATTTACCCTTCTTAGGTACCCTATGTCTCTGCTCTCCCTGCATTTAATGTTTTTATGCTACATGTGTATCTGAGGTTTGACTTCAATTGATTTAACCAGTGTAGTGGTTCCATATGATGCTAGTTGATGTATGAATTAATGAATCATTTCTTAGATGTTCTTGTTAGGATTTAATTGAATGAATTGGGAACACTGGGAGGTCTAGAACTTATCTCTATCTCACTAGGATCCTTTTCAATTAATTAAGCCTATCTAAGTTCCCTTGAGCTGGAGGCTGAAGCATTGAGAGTTCAAAATCTCTCTCTGATCTCAGGTTTTCAACTTTGTGCTCTGAATATTTAATGTTTCCTTGCTCTCACCTTCCCTCTTGCCTATCCTACCACACTATCATCTTTAAGATCCAATGCTTTAGATGACTAGCCCGACTGAAAGCCCGCATATTGGTTAGCAAGAAAATCCTTTCCCGAATCCATTGCCCAATGGTCTTGAATGTTCCCTGGAATTATCTCTCCTTTGCCTAAATCCTCTTTGCTCATCCTTGTCTTACATTGAACCCTTCTTTCCTGATTCCCAACAACCAAAGAAACAATCAAACAAAAAAACCCCGAGCCTTATAACTAGCCTAATATCTTAACCTTTGCACTTCAAAGACATAAATCCTTTTCCAATCATAGAGAGATCCCTCTCTGGACCTAGGAGGGATAGATCCTGAGGTCTGAAAGTGGTTTGATGTTGTCTCATCTTTTTGTATTTCCAACCTTTCCAAAACATGGGAACCCCAACATAATGGCGACTCTGCTGGGGAAATTTTGAGTATTTTCCATCCTAGTACATCACAAGAACCTCAGAAACCTATAATCTCTGGTTAGGTTGGTAGTGAAACACTTACATTTTCAATCCACTTCCTACACCATCTGTTGTGTTTCTCCCACACTCTTAGACAGAGTCTGGAGAGGGCCAGGTAGCCTCTAGATCTCACACTCTTTTAGAGGTGACATATGTGATAAATGCCCTCCCAGTCAATCTCTGGTTAGAGTTTTCTGAGTTTGAGATATTCCTAAAAGGGGACATCTCATAAGTACTGTGGTGGACAGTGTACTGTCCAGAAGCACCCTAAACCTTCCACCTGGCGACTCCATAGCTCCTTAAAGATCAAAGACTCCACTGGTGATTAGTAGGCCTGATGATTATCTTGGTTTCACATAAGACTCCACTAGAAGACCAGCCTCTAAAACAATATCAACCACAAGAGAAGTAACAAAGTAGGGTTAAGCTGCTTGGTTAGAAAAAAACATTCTGGCTTCAAGAACCATTCACACAAGAGCTTATCCCAACCCAAACCCACCTGAGATAGTTTACAACCCTGAGAGCATCCTCAAGGGATCTCCTGTACCTATAAGACCAACTACTTCTAGTCACATCCATAGAGCTAACTCTGCACCGGAAGACTTCACAACTCTATTAGCCTCACCTTTAGACCTAGACTTTCAAAACAACTTACCTAGGACTAGGTCATTCAATGTTCTAGACCAGCCAGACCTCGAGCTTCCTGGTTCACCAACTCAAAGTGGTAAACACATTAGGGACAGAGGAACCCCCCCATCTACTCCTCCTGATATTCACTTCATTCAAAACTTGGGGCTTTGCCACCCTAGATCTGCCCAACAAGCTTTTGCTGGTCCTAATATCCCTGTCATCCGTGTACCAGCTGCTCAAGCCAATCCCTTACCTCATCAAAACATCATCATGGTAGCCTGGTATGCACCTGTAGTATTACCTCAGCCTCTAGTGCCCCTACCTAATGATTATCAATCAAAAATCCCACATTTCACTGCCAAAGAGTCTACCACGGCCCAACACCATGTAGATAGGATGGAGGACTCTTTTGACTACATGGAAATAGATGATGATACAGTCAAAATGAGCTTGTTTTCCCAGAGCATAGGAGGTGAGGTGAAGAAATGGTTCAAAAGCCTACCTCCTAATAGTATCCAAGACCTCCCTTCTTTATATCAGACCTTCATAAACAAATGGGAAGTCAAGGCCAATCCTCGCCAAATCCTAGCAGAATACATGAACCTTAAAAGAAACATAGGAGAGAGTGTCCATGACTACTCTACAAGGTTTAACAGTGTTTACAACTCTCTTCCCCCACACATGAAACCTCCCCAAGGTATGGCTCTCGCGAAATATCTTGAAGGCTTTGATGCTGACATGGCCTACCAGCTTAGGGAAAGAGACTTTAACACACTGGGAGACATGCAAAAGGGAGCAGTGAGTGTAGAGGCTAATCTGATTGAGAAAAAAGCTAGATTGAGAGCTGAGAAGAGGGTAACATATAGGGATGACAATGTAGCTTCCACATCTGACCCCAATTATGACCGAATATCCAAAAACATGGAGAGGCTACAACAAATGATGGAGAAAATGGTTGTCACAATTAGAAATAAAAGCAGAAACCAAGGTCATAACCAGAACCAGAACTAGAACTTTAGGAGAGACAACACCACTCCCAACAGACAACGAGAGTCAGATCAGCAAGTTATTCCCCCATTTCAAGAGAAATTTCTTGATGAAGATGAGGGGATCATAGATGATTCTAAAGGGAACATAATAAACATGTTTGAAAGAGAAGGTTCAATCCATAACTGTTACACAGAAGAAGATCAGCCCTCACCCTCATATTGGGATGAGGAAAGATTGGAATCTAAGGATTACAGACTTGGGTTTGAAGATGCCATCATGTAGGTCAGAGAACAGTACGAACTTAGGAGAAAAAAGAGCCTAGATACTTCCAAACCAAAAGCTTCTGAGATTACCATCAAGAAAAGACCTAAGAAACCTTCTAAAGTGACTGCTGAAGGTTACAAATCAGCAGTTGAAATTTCTGGGAAGAACAAAGAAAAGGACAACCAAAACAGTGAGAAACAAATTCAAACAACTAGCAGCACTAGCACTGCAATTAGTGCTCCTAATAAAATAGTCATCAACACTGTACATAACAAGAATCAGCACACTGATTCGGCCACCAAGGCAGTGGCTAACAAACCAGAGTCGAACATTCCAAAGAGTCAGTCCACTTTCAATCTAGAAAGTGAGATTGCAAAAATTAAAATCTCTGTTCCACTCTCTGAGTTGGCCACTCAGGATGTATATAAAGGCTAAATTTTGAAAGCATTGAACCTAGGTGAAAATAGTGACACTGTCAACCTAAGTGACGACCAACCATCTCTCCTGTTTGGTCCCAAGATGAAGGGAAATTTCAAGAAGGGGTAGTGCGGCGTGCCCCCTTTCTATATCAGTCTCAATGTCCATGATAAGATCCTCCACAATGCAATGCATGATTCTGGGGCCTCACACAACCTGATGCCTAAGGTAGTGATGGAAAGGTTAGGCATAGAGATAACCCGACCCTACAAAGACTTATATTCATTTGACTCTAGCAGAGTAAATTGTCTGGGCCTAATCAAAGACTTGTGTGTAAGCCTAACCCAGATCCCAGAAAAATGTATGGTCATGGATGTTGTGGTGGCTGATGTGCCACCTAAGTATGGTATGCTAATGTCAAGGTCTTGGGGAGCAAAGCTGCAGGGTATCATGCAGATGGATGGGGCATATACCACAATCCCTATTTTCAACCAACTGAGAAGACTGTACAGGGAGGCACAAATGAAATTCCTAGTTAGTAGCCCCAAAAAGCCTGAAAATTCTCCTTTTTACTCTGTACAAACAGACCTGGACTCCTTTATCTTCTGCAGCGATGAATCTTTGGGGGAGCCAGAACCAGAAAACATAGATACAAAAAAAGGGGTTGAGACTACGGACCTTAACATAATGGCTACTCTAGACTCGGAGGAGAATGATGAAGAAAGTTTTGAACAGTGCACTGAAACAAACACTCAAAGTGAACCAGAAACAGAATGCAACCAGCCAACTAGTCGCCTCTCTGATTTCCACACCCATTACGAAAAACAAAACAACCCACAGCCTAGTGCAGCCCCTACAATGCAACATAATGGTGAAACCCACGATAGGGAGGGAGATGACGATAAAAAAAGAAATGGGCCCCTGTGGGAAATGAACTTTGATGGGTCATGCACCAAGAGAACTGTCAGAGCTGGCGTGTGGCTACACAACACAGAGAGTGAATACGCGGAGAGCCATGCCTGCAACCTGCATTTCAAATGTACAAATAATATTGCAGAGTATGAGGCTCTTATCCTAGGCTTAAATCTGTTGAAGAAAATAGGAGCCCATAGGATAGCCGTGTAGGGAGACTCTGAGTTGGTTATAAAATAGGTGAACGGTGAATACATAGCCCAACTCCCTAGGTTGAGAGCATATAGGAACGATGCCATGGATATATTGAAAAAATTTGTTGAATACGAATTAGTGTTTGTTCCTAGGAGTCAAAACGTCATTGCAGATGGATTAGCTTGCCTAGCCAGTTCATACCCTAAGACTCCAAGCGACCATCAAATCATAATACAGACCAAATTTAGACCTGCTGTGCTGGACAATGAAAAATGTTGGCAGGTTTTCGAGGGCGATAAGTAGATTGAAGATTTCCTGACAGGTAGGAACGAGTTTGAATTTTCTGATTCAGACTCTATGTCCAGTGATAGCTGCCTAAATGAGGAACCCTTAGACGAGGAAGAACCACCCCGTAACATAGAAATAAACACTTTGAACGAACAGATTGGAAACCCAAATGGGAATTGTGAAAATGCGGAAAACGAAGAAGTTGAGGTGCTGCAGGCCAAAGATAAGAACATACCTCGAGGTCCGGTGCCTTTATAGGACCTTTTTGACTTTGATGATGTAGCAAATAAGCCTACCATAGAACACACAGACTCTAACATTGAAGAATGCAACATAGGAACAGAAGATAAGCCCAAAATGATTAAATTGGCTAAGTCTCTTCCTGCAAACATGAAAAATAAATACATTGTCCTATTCAAAGAATTTATTGACGTGTTTTCTTGGAGCTACGAAGACTTAAAGGCCTATGACACAAACATCATACAACACAAAATACCTTTGAAAGAAAATCAGAAACCCTTCAGGCAGAAACTCCACAGAATTAACCCAAAGCAACTGCTTGTAGTTGAAAAGGAAATTAAAAAGATGTATGAGGTAGGCATAATAGTTCCTGTGAGGTTTTCTGATTGGGTCTCAAACCTTGTAGCTGTGAGAAAGAAAATAGGTGAGATCAGATTATGCATAGATTTAAGGAATCTTAATAGTGCCTCACTCAAAGACAATTACCCTTTGCCAAAAATGGAACATATTCTTCAGAGGGTAGTAGGCTCAAAAAGGATTTTCCTGGTAGATGATTTTTCATGTTACAACCAAGTCTTAGTAATCCTAGAAGATCAACTCAAGACAGCCTTTACCACTCCATGGGGCACCTTTATGTATGTTAAAATGCCCTTTGGACTGATGAATGCTGGTGCAACCTTCCAAAGAGCGATGGATATAGATTTTTCCGATGAGATAGGGCACTTCATTGTCATCTACCTAGATGACATAACAGTCTATTCCAAGATTGAAGAAGAAAACCTAAAACATCTGAGAAAGGTATTTGAAAAATGTAGAAGGTTCAGTCTATCATTGAATCCTAAAAATACTGTATTTGGGCTACAAGAAGGTAAGCTTCTTGGCCACATCATATCTGAGGAGGGAATCATGATAGACCCTCAAAGAGTCGAGGGAATACTACAAATCACACACCCGAGAAACATCAAAGAATTACAGTCCTTTACTGGGAAGATCAACTTCTTAAGGAGGTTTATTCCCAACCTAGCTGAACACCTTAGGAATATGACAAACATTTTAAAGAAAGGTACAGGAGTTAAATGGACTGTAGAAGCCAAAAATTCCTTTGAATCAGTGAAACTTGCACTCACCCAGGCTCCTGTCCTAATCAGCCCTAATTTCTCAAAGGATTTTATGATTTTCTCATTTGCATCGGAGCATACAATAGCTCCATTTCTGCTACAAAAAAATCGAGAGGGAATGGAACAACCCATTTCCTTTTTCAGCAAAGCACTGAGAGACGCACCCTTGAAATACAAAATAATGGAAAAATAGGCCTATGCCTTAGTCAAGGCCTTGAAAGACTTTAGGGTGTACATTCTGCATTCCCACACCATAGCCTACGTGCCTAGCATAGTGGTCAAAGATATCTTGTCCCAAGAAAATGGTTGATTTTTGTCACAGGTATCAAATAGCACTTGGTCATTCAACTGCCTATTACCCACAAGGTAATGGCTTAGCTGAATCATCAAACAAGAGCCTAGTGGCCATCATCAAAAATCTGTTAGAAGAGAAAAAAAAGTCTTGGCATAACAAGTTAGTGCATGCCTTGTGGGCCGACAGGCTTACAAAAAAGAAATCCATTGGCATGTCACCATACCAGCTTGTCTATGGGACAAAAGTAGTGTTTGATAGATGATCCAAATATTATCATAGGATATAAATTTTGAATAAAATAATTATTAATTTAAGATATTAACTTAATAATTATTCTAGAATATTTAATAAATCTTTGAGATATTTAGAATTAGAAATTTGTTATTAAAAATTAGGACTCTAGAAAAGAGTCGTTTCCTAGGCTCTAAGTTAGGAGCAAAGTTAGTAGTTTGGTTAGAAGCTCATTTATTGTAAATGGACACTTGTTTATTTTCCAAGTGATCCATAACTAGATTAAGTTAGAGCATAGAGCATATAAATAGGTTAGTTTCCTATTTTCATTGTAATGTGTAATGAGAGAATGTGAGAGTGAGTTTACGTGTGTAAACTCCTGTAATTTGCCCTGTAATATTTTTGCTTGATCAATAAAGTTGTGTGTCTGAGGACACTTTTTCACTTTCATGTGGTGTTAGAGCCACGGTAATGCTGTGAGGAGGAGATTCCAGCTCTACCAGGTCGTGGAAAACTCAACTCGATTGAAGTGATCAGCAAAAGATTGGTATGAAATTTGTCAAATTTTTTATTCATTTTAGATCTGTAAATTCTAAAATCATTTTTTTAAAGCCACTACAAAATCTGTGTGACTTTTTTTAAATTGTTTGAGTGAACAAAAAAGGAGAGCACTCTTTCCATTTCCGCACAGGGTTTATTTTTGGATTGAATTAGTTTATAATAAGTTTGTTGCAATAAATTAAAGAAAGATGAAAGCGTTGTATAATTTAAGGGAAAGCGCTGTATATTTTAATTTTTTAAAGAACTTTCTTGAAACATCGATTCTGAACAATCGATTCTGAAACATCACCAGCCTTGGGGTACCAGTGATCAAGCTGGTCCAGGAGATTCAGACAAAAGAAGACAGTATGGTGAGAAGGGTAAACCAAACAATTCATCTTCAACAAACAAGGGAGGAGGTCTATAACAGAGCTATCAAAGTTCAGGAAAATATAAAGAAGTTATTTGACAAGAGAACCAAATCTTCTAATTTCAAAATCGGAGATAAAGTTCTGAAGTGGGACTCAAGGAGAGAGGACAAAGGAAAACACAGCAAGTTTGACAGTTTGTGGCAAGGTCCCTACATCATCTAGGCCACTATGGGTTCAAATGCCTTTTTATACAATATTTAGATGGTACTGAGCTATTTGGGGTCCTATCAATGGCAGGATGCTCAAACACTATTTCTGCTAATCTCCAATTTCCAGTTTCTATTTCCATTGTACATACCATTCAGTGTTTTTTTTTTCAAGAAAAAGAGAAAATGTTTCAAAAAACAAAGAGAAAGGAGAGGCTTAGACATGCTCAAAACATGGACCTCTGAAGTGGAAATATTGGCTCTAATATGATCAAAACCTGAGCCAAAGAAAGTAAAGATAGCTGGTTCAAACATGCCCAAAACCTGGACCAGCAAAGAAGAAAGAAGAATCAGCTCTAACAAGCCCAAAATCAGAGCTGAGATGAGGAAAAGAAAGTGACTCTAACAAGCTCAAAAATTGAGTCACAAGAGAAGAAAGATGCTTCAAGCGTCAGATTTCAAACCTTCAAAGTTTTGTTTTTAGTTTTCTGCAAATTTATGTCCATGTGCAACTGTATTTATGCCTTGGATGTACAGCAAACTAGATTCTCTAATCCTAGTTTGACTATTTTTAAATTTCTGTTGTAGAATGTAGAGAAGAAATCTGCTAGACAGTCTAATCCCAGAAGATATTAGATTAGGTAGAGAAACATATGAGACCAACAATATAATCTGGTCTCATGGAGTGATAAGGGTAGAATTAGAATATTTTTATTTTCTGTTTAGAAAAATAAATGATGTAAAGGGTCTGCTAGTCCAAATGCACCCTAGAAGAAGAAAAAATGTTAGGATTGTAGGATGGGTAGGTAGATTGTTTGGGTCATGTTTCTGCTAATTGATGTCTTCACAATTGTGGCAGCTGAAAAATCAAAGAAGAAAGGTGGCTCAAGCAGCAAGTATCTGGCCTACTCCAAAGATCACTTCTGAATTCTTGACTCCTTCAAGAAGAAGCCATCCCCATGTGTAGCCACTGTTAGCCCCCTATAAATTCCTTGAAAAGCAAGCAAGGGGATAATTTTTTTTATGAGCCTTCAAGGAATGCATTTCTCTTGGAAACACATCATCCTTGAAGCCTCTACATGTTCCCTGCCCTTTGATTGTTTCCCTCTATTGTTCTTGAGTCAATAAGCCTCACTGATGATGAAGAATTGTGCTCCAAAAGGCCTTGGCTTGCCCCTTGTATCCCTGCAAAATGTCCCATTTTACCCTTTTCTCTCCTTTGTCAAAGTCCCCCTTTCACCCTCTAAATCCCCCCAAAATCCCCTTTAAATCCTACATTCACCCCGTGTTTGGTCTAATTCCCCTTGTTTTCCTCTATCGTTACCCTTTTCCGGCCTTGAAATGCACTAAAAGGGGAAAAAATCCCACTTTGCACTTTATATTAAGGCCTAAGCCCCTTTTTGGCCTACCCCGAAAACCACTTCCCCACGTGACCCCGTGCCCAGGACCAAGCGATAATGCCCTGGGCGCTAATCGCAATCGCACCGTCGGTTGGAGTGCATTTCTTTGTTAAACAAAAAATTCCCGATGCGATTGAGTTTGGTCTATAAGAACTCCGCCGCGATCTCCACCATTGATCTATCACCTAGATCGGACGGCCCGACACTGATCGCACTCCCACGCCAATCGCCATCGTAAACTATTGCCGTGCCACTCCTCCGCTCCATCCAATTGCAATCCTCTGATCACATGTGAACTGTTGATCTTCCCGCAGGATCGGATGACTCAGTGTTAATCACATCTCCGGCTCCATCACAATTGCAAGTTCTAAATGCGCCACCCGACTGCATTCACCGATTGCGATCTACCGATTGCATCCTAGCCATTTATTTTCCCATTGATCTGACGACCCGCGCTCTCCCGCTCCAATCGCAATCACATTTTTCAATTGCTGCCACCTTCCGCCCTTTGCAATTGCGATCTCTCGATTCAATCTCGATCGTCCGTTAGCCCCAGATCCAACGGTCATGAACTAATCGTACCATTGTCCATCGGACTGTCAACCCTCCCATGTCTCCCCTTCGATTGAATCATAACCATCGATCCCCTCCTGAGATCTGATGGTCTTGGATGAATCGCCCTCCACCCATGCCGGGTCCCACCACATACGATCGTTTTTGTTGAATTTTCGTTCATTTTAATGCATTTCACCCAATTTCATAAACCATCCCACTGATTAATCTCCGTCATTGATCTTCGTCACCGGGCCATGATCGAACAGCCCATGCTCATTTCTCCACCATAACCCTATAGGTCACAGTTTACACTACATTTATGCATTTTTCACCATTGCTTCATCATTTTATCACCACCGTGCTTCCATCCTCTTGACTACCCTACATCCACCACCTCCATGCACGGTTTTCTTAACAGGTTTTCATGTTTTGCAGGGTTATCAGGTGGCGAAAGCTGCCATGATTACACGGTCTTTAATACAGTGGCAAAACGATAGGACTTGCATTAAAAGAACAGAGTGTAAACTCTATAAAATCTTCTCTAGAGCCATTAAAGCATAGATTTCACAGTTAGAGGAAAACGTGGAAGCGGCAAAGAGTGTCAGTGGGAAAATAGAGTGTTTAAGGCATGTTATTGAATATTTTGAGCCTTAATCCAATGATTTGAAGGTAGAGTACAAGATTAAAGTCATCTTGGATCACACGGAAGGCCCAGCGCACAGAAAACAATACTATCAGGGTAGCTACATCAGCAGAACTTTCCTACCTATGAAAGGACAAAGCACCCATATTTTTCCCTTATTGACCATGTTCCTTAGAAGATTTCCACCTTGACAGAATAGTCCTATGCTACCAAAGCATTTTTTACGCAGCAAGGCAGACCTCAATCTATCTTTTGTTTATTCACCAAAAGTACTACAGATTACTACAACCAGAGTGCATCAGAGCCATACTGGAGTAAACAAAAGCCTGAAGAAGATCATTCTTTCGTCCAAGGCATGCCAGAGATAAATGCACAAAGTCTAAAACTGAGTGGGCTTCAGCCTTCTTTCTTTTATGAGTTTTAATGCTTCATTTAGTGTTTCACCTACCTCCTCTGCTCTCTTTAGCTAAAAAATTCAAGAAGGAACTCATTGTAAAGGTTTTTGATTGGCTATTTGAGAATTGCAAGCTGTTTCCGTTAAGACTTTTCCTCTGTGTAAAGTTGTAAGATAGGCTAAGGAAGATGTTTTCAGACTGAATATCAAGCTATTGGTAATTTTTTACTTGAATGGTGTTGTTTTTTAATATGACAAGCACATTTCTTTGGATACTGATTTAAAGTAGCTGGTGATGTTTTCTATCTCTGTGTTTTATTTCATTTCATTACATTTCTTCTAGCACACATCATAAATATGGCATAGAATTTACCCTTGTTAGGTACCCCATGTCTCTTCTCTCCCTGCCTTTAATGTTTTTCTGCTATATGTGTATCTGAGGTTTGACTTCAATTGATTTAACCAGTGTAGTGGTTCCATATGCTGCTAGCTGATGTATGAATTAATGAATCATTTCTTAGATGTTCTTGTTAGGATTTAATTGAATGAATTGGGAACACTGGGAGGTCGAGAACTTGTCTTTATCTCACTAGGATCCTTTTCAATTAATTAAGCCTATCTAAGTTCCCTTGAGATGGAGGCCGAAGCATTGAGAGTTCAAAGTCTCTCTCTGGTCTCAGGTTTTCAACTTTGTGTTCTGAATCTTTAATGTTCCCTTGCTCTCACCTTCCCTCTTGCCTATCCTACCACACTATCATCTTTAAGATCCAATGCTTTAGGTGACTAGCCCAATTGAAAGCATGCATATTGGTTAGCAAGCAAATCCCTTCCTGTCTCCATTGCCCAATGGTCTTGAATGTTCCCTGGAATTATCTCTCCTTTGCCTAAATCCTCTTTGCTCATCCTTTTCTTACATTGAACCCTTCTTTCCTGATTCCCAAAAACCAAACAAAAAATCAAACAAACAAACCCTGAGCCTTATAACTAGCCTAATATCTTAACCTTTTCACTTCAAAGACATAAATCATTTGCCAATCATAGAGATATCCCTCTCTGGACCCAAGAGGGCTAGATCCTGAGGTCTGAAAGTGGTTTGATGTTGTCTCATCTTTTGGTATTTCCAACCTTGCCAAAACATGGGAACCCCAACAGTATATAAAGGCCAAATTTTGAAAGCATTAAATTTAGGTGAGAACAATGAAACTGTAAATCTGAGTGATTATCAACCAGCCCTTCTGTTTGGTCCAAAGATAGAGGGAATGTTTCAGGAAGGGGTAGTGCCCCCTTTTTGTATTAGTCTTAATATCCATGATAAGATCCTTCACAATGCAATGCATGACTCTGGGGCTTCACACAACTTGATGCCTAAGATAGTAATGGAAAGATTAGGCCTAGAGATAACCCGTCCATATAAAGACCTATATTCATTTGACTCTAGTAGAGTAAAGTGTCTTGGCCTTATCAAAGATTTGTGTGTAAGCATAACCTATATCCCAGCAAAATGTATGGTCATGGATGTTGTGGTGGCTGATGTGCCACCAAAGTATGATATGCTACTATCAAGGTCTTGGGGAGCCAAGCTGCAGGGTACCATGTAGATGGATGGTGCATATGCCACAATCCCTGTTTTTAGCCAACTAAGAAGACTATACAGGGAGGCACAAATGAAATTCCTGGTTAGTAGCCCTGAAAAGCCTAGAAATTATCCTCTTTACTATGTACACACAGACCTAGACTCCTTAATCTTCTGTAGCGATGAATCTTTGGGAGAGCCAGAATCAGAAAACATAGATACAAACAGAAGGGTTAAGACTATGGACCTTAACATAATGGCTACTCTCGACTTAGAGGAACACGAAGAAGAAAAACTTAGGTAGTGCACTGAAATAGAGATTCAAACCAAACACAAAACCACATGTAATCAGCCGGTTAGTCACCCCTCACAAACTCATATACCACACGAGCAACGAAACCCTCCATAGCACAATGCAGATCCCGTAATACAACAGACCAGTGAAACCCACGATATGGAGGGAAATGATGATAAAACGAAAAATGGGCCCCTGTAGGAAATGTACTTTTATGGGTCATGCACCAAGAGAATTGCTGGGGCGGGGGTATGGCTACATAACACAGAGAGCGACTACGCGGAGAGCCATGCCTGCAACTTGCATTTCAAATGTACAAATAATATTGTAGAGTATGAGGCTCTTATCCTAGGCTTAAATCTGTTGAAGAAAATAGGAGCCAGTAGGATAGCCATGCAGGGAGACTTTGAGTTGGTTATAAAACAGGTGAACGGTGAATACACAGCCAAACACCCTAGGTTGAGAGCATATAGGAACGGTGCCGTGGATATATTGAAAAAAATTGTTGAATATGAATTAGCGTTTGTTCCCAGGAGTCAAAGCGTCATTGAAAATGGATTATCTTACCTAGCCAGTTCATACCCTAAGACTCCAAGCGACCAAAAAATCATAATACAGACCAAATTCAGACCTGCAGTGCTGGATAACGAAAAATATTGGCAGGTTTTTGAGGACAATAAGCAGATTGAAGATTTCCTGATAGGCAGGAACGAGTTTGAATTTTCTGATTCAGACTCAAAATCTGATGACAACTGCCTAAGTGAAGAGCACTCAGATGAGGAGGAACCACCTTGTAACATAGAAATAAACGCTTTGAACTAACAAATTGGAAATCCAAACGAAAAATGCAGAAACGCAGATAGTGAAGAAGTAGAGGTGTTGCAGGCCAAAGATAAGAACATACCTTGACGTCTGGCGCCTTTAGAAGGCATTTTTTACTTTGATGATGTAGCAAAAAATCCCACTATAGAGCATGCAGATTCCGACATCGAAGAATGCAACATAGGCACTGAAGATAAGCCCAAAATGATTAAATTGGCTAAGTCCTTGCCGGCAAACATGAAAAAGAAATATATCGACCTTTTCAAGGAATTCATTGACATGTTTGCTTGGATCTATGAAGACTTAAAGGCCTATGACACGAACATCATACAGCACAAAATACCTTTTAAAGAAAACCATAAGCCCTTTAGACAAAAACTTCGCAGAATAAACCCAAAGCAACAGCCTGCCATTGAAAAAGAGATTAAAAAAATGTATGAGGCAGGCATAATAGTTCCTGTGAGGTTTTTTGATTGGGTCCCAAACCTTGTAGCGGTGAGAAATAATATAAGTGAGATCAGATTGTGCATAGACTTCAGGAATCTTAATAGAGCCTCACTCAAAGACAATTACCCTTTGCCAAAAATGGAACACATTCTTCAGAGGGTAGTAGGCTCAAAAAGGATCTCCCTGCTAGATGGTTTTTCAGGTTACAACCTGTTAGCCCCCTATAAATTTCTTGACAAGCAAGCAAGGGGCTAATTTGTTTCATGAGCCTTCAAGGAATGCATTTCTTTGAAAAACACATCATCCTTGAAGCCTTTTCAGGTTCCCTGCCCTTTGATCAATTCCCTTTACTGTTCTTGAGTAAATAAGCCTCACTGAGTGTAAAAAATTATGCTCCAAAGGGGCTTTATTTGCCCCTTGTATCCCTGCAGAATGTCCCATTTTACCCTTTTTTCCCCTTTTTCTAAGTCCCCCTTTCACCCTCTAAACCCCCCCAAAATCCCCTTTAAATCCTACATTCACCCCTTGTTTGATCTAATTCCCCTTGTTTTCCTCTATCGTTACCCTTTTCCGGCCTTGAAATGCACTAAAAAGGGGAAAAAAACCCACTTTCCACCTTATAATAGGGCCTAGCCCCTTTTCCGCCAGCCCCTTAACCACTTCCCCACGTAACCGGCACCCAGAACCAAGCGCTAAAGGCCCCGGGTGCTTATCGTAATCAGAAGTTCACGATGGGAGTTTTCCTTCGTTTCTTGAAACGTTCCGATGCGATTGGGTTTTGTTATGAAGACCCGCGATGTGATCTACACTGTTGATTTGCTATTCTGATCTGACGGTCGAGCGCCAATCGCACTCCCCACCCCATCACAATCACAAAGGTCTTTCCGTATCCCCCGATTGCGATCGCCCCGATCCATCCAGTCATTCGATTATGTGTGAGCCGTCGATCTGTTTCCAAATCGGATGGCTGGTGCTCAATCGCACCCCCGCTCCAATCGCAATCAGAACTTTTGTAAAGTGTCACCCCTGTACCCCCCGATTGCGATCTTCCAATCTAATCTCCACCGTCAACTCCCCCTGTTGATCCGACGGCCCGTGCTCTCCCGCTTCAATCGCAATCACATTTTTCAAATGCTACCCCCTTCCGCCCTTTGCAATTGCGATTCCCCGATCCAATCTTGACCATCCATTTAATCCAAGATCCAACGGTCATGATCTAATCACACCATCATCCATTGGATTTTCAAACCTCCCAGTTCTCCCCTCCGATTGAATCGTAGTCGTCGATCTCCTCCTGAGATTCGACGGTCTTGAATGAATCGCCCTCCACCCATGCCGGGTCCCACCGCATACAATCGTTTTTATTAAATTTTCATTCATTTTAATGTATTCCACCCAATTTCATATACCATCCCACTGTTTAATCTCCGCCGTCGATCTTCGTCACCAAACCATGATCGAACAGTCCACTCTCGTTTCTTCACCGAAAACCTATTAGTCGAGGTTTACACCATATCAATGCATTTTTCACCATTGTTTCATCTAAAACCACCGCTTTACCACCACCGTGCTATCATTCTACCCACCCTCCATAGCCATCCTTCCCTATACATGGATTTCATAACTGAGTTTCATGTTTTGCAGGGTTATCAGGTGGTGAAAGCCGCCATGATTACATAGTCTTTAATACAGTGGCATAACGATAGGACTTGCATTAAAACAACAGGGTTTGAACTCTGTAAAACCTCCCCAGAGCCATTAAAGCATAGATTTTACCAACAGAGACAGAAATGGAGCAGCAGGGAGTTTAAGGCAAGAAAATGAAGGTCTTTAAGCCTTAACTCAATGGTTTAGAGGCAAAGTACCGGATTGAAGACATCATGGATCTCTCAGAAGGTCCAGCGCATAGAAAACAATAATATTAGGGTTTCACATCAGCGGATTGTTCTAAAGGACCAAGCGCCCATATTATCCCCTTATTTGTTGTGTTCCTGAAGAAGATCTCAGCCCTGACCGGAGTCCAAAGCTACCACAGCATTTTTTATGCAGCATGGAAGACCTCAAAGTCATCTATCTGTCTTGTTTATTTATTCACCATAAAGTACTACAGAGTACTGCAGCCAGAGTGCATCAGGGCCATACCGATGTAAATGGAAGCCTGAAGAAGATCGTTGTTGCATCCAAAGAGTGCCAGAGATAAATGCACAGGATTTAAACAAAATGGGCTTCGGCCCTCTTTCCTTTTCATAGTTTAATGCTACATTTAGTTCTCCACCTACCTCCTCTTCTCATCTTTTAGCTATAAAATTCAGAAAGAAACTCATTGTAAAGGTTGTTGTTGATCAATTATTAGAGAATTGCAAGTTGTTTCTTCTTAGACATAGACTCTGTGTAAAGTTGTAAGATAGACTGAGGAAGATGTTTTCAGACTGAATATCAAGCTATTGGTAATGTTGTACTTGAATTGTGTTGTTTTTTAATATGACAAGCACATTTCTTTGGATCCTAATTTAAAGCAGCTGGTGATGTTTTCTATCTCTGTGTTTTATTTCATTTCATTACATTTCTTCTGGCACACATAAGAAATATGGCATAGGATTTACCCTTTTTAAGTACCCTATGTCTCTGCTCTCCCTGCCTTTAATGTTTTTCTGCTATTTGTGTATCTGAGGTTTGATTTCAATTGATTTAACTAGTGTAGTGGTCCCATATGCTGCTAGCTGATGTATGAATTAATGAATCGGTTCTTAGATGTTCTTGTTAGGACTTAATTGAATGAATTGGGCACACTGGGAGGTCTAGGACTTGTCCCTATCTCACTAGGATCCTTTTCAATTAATTAAGCCTATCTAAGTTCCCTTGAGCTGGAGGCCGAAGCATTGAGAGTTCAAAGTCTCTCTTTGATCTCAGGTTTTCAACTTTGTGTTCTGAATCTTTAATGTTTCCTTGCTCTCACATCCCCTCTTGCCTATCCTACCACACTATCATCTTTAAGATCTAATGCTTTAGATGACTAGCCCAATTGAAAGCCTACATATTGATTAGTAAGAAAATCCTTTCCTGACTCCATTGCCCAATGGTCTTAAATGTTCCCTGGAATTATCTCTCCTTTGCCTAAATCTTCTTTACTCAGCCTTGTCTTATATTGGGCCCTTCTTTCCTGATTCCCAACAACCAAACAAACAATCAAACAAACAAACCCCGAGCCTTATAACTAGCCTAACACCTCAACTTTTAGCTTCAAAGACATATACCTTTGACAATCATAGAGAGATCCCTCTCTGGACCCAGGAGGGCTAGATCCTGAGGTCTGAAAGTGGTTTGATGTTGTCTCATATTTTGGTATTGCCAACCTTGCCAAAACATGAGACCCCCAACATAATGGCGACTCCGCTGGGGAAATTATGAGTATTTTCCATCCTACTACATCACAAGATCCTGAGAAAACCTAGAAACTCTGGTTAGGTTGGTAGTGAAACACTTCCATCTACAATTCACTTTCTACACCATTTGTTGTGTTTCTCCCATACTCTTAGACAGAGCCTGGAAAGGGCCAGGTAGCCTCCGGATCTCATCCTCTTTCAGAGGTGACATATCTGGTAAATGCCCTCCCAGTCGATCTCTGGTTAGAGTTTTTTGTGTTTGAAGATGTCCTTGAAAAGGGACATATCATAAGCACTGTGGTGGACTGTGTACCCTCCAGAAGCACCCTAAACCTTCCACCTGTAGACTCCATAGCTCCTTAAAGATCAAAGACTCCACTGGTGATCAGTAGGCCTATTGATTATTTTGGTTTCACATAAGACTCCACTGGAAGACCAGCCTCTAAATCAACATCAACCACAATAAAGGTAACAAGTAGGGTTAAGTTGCCTTGTTAGAGAACAACATTCTGGCTTTCAGAACCATTCACACAAGAGCTTACCCTAACCCAAACCCACCTGAAATAGTTGACAACCTTGAGAGCATCCTTAAGAGATCTCCTACACCTAAAAGACCAACTATTTCCAGCCACATCCATAGAGCTAACTCTGCTCCAGAAGACTTTACAGCTCTATCAGACCCATTTTTTGACCTAGGCCTACCGAACAGACTACCAAGAACTAGGTCATTCAGTGTTCTAGACCGGCCAGACCTCGAGCTTCCCAGTTCACCATCTCATAGTGGTGAACACATTAGGGACAAGGAGACCCCTCCATCCACACCTCCTGACATTCACTTTATTCAGAACTTGGGGCTTAGTCACCCCAAATCTACCCAACAGTCTTCTGCTGGTCATAATATCCCTGCCATCCATATACCAGCTGCTCAGGTTAACCCTCTACCTCCTCAAAACATCATCATGGCAGCCTGGTATGCACCTCTAGTGTTACCTCAGCCTCTAGCACCTTTACCCAATGATTACCAATCAAATATCCCACACTTCACTGCCAAAGAGTCTACCACAACCCAACACCATGTAGATAGGATGGAAGATTCTTTTGACTACATGGAGATAGATGATGATACAGTCAAAATGAGAATCTTTTCCCAGAGTTTAGGAGGTGATGTGAAGAAATGGTTCAAGACCCTATCCCCTAATAGTATCCAAGACCTTCCTGCTTTATATCAGACTTTCATAAAAAAATGGGAGGTTAAGGCCAACCCTCGCAAAATCCTAGTAGAATATATGAACCTTAAAAGAAATGTAGGAGAGAGTGTCCATGATTACTCTACAAGATTTAACAGCATTTATAATGCTCTTCCTCCACAAATGAAACCCCCCCAGGGCATGGCTCTAGCGAAATATCCTGAAGGCTTTGATGCTGACATGGCCTACCAGCTTAGGGAGAGAGATTACAACACGTTGGAAGACATGCAAAAAGTAGCAGTGAGTGTAGAGGCTAATTTGATTGAGAAAAGAGCAAGATTGAGAGCTGAGAAGAGGGTAACATATAGAGATGACACTGTAGCTTCCACATCTGATCCCAATTATGATCATTTATCCAAAAACATGGAAAAGCTACAAAAAATGATGGAAAAAATGGTTGTCATTGTCAGTAACCAAAACCGAAACCAAAATCAGAACTAGAACTTTAGAAGAAACAATGCCACTCCCAACAGACAAAGAGAATCAGATCAACAAGTTGTTCCTCCTTTCCAAGATAAATTTCTTGATGAAGATGAGGGAATCATAGAAGAGTCTGAGGGAGACACAATAAACATGTTTGAAACAGAGGATTCAATCCATAACTGTTACATAGAAGAAGATCAGCCCTCCCCCTCATATTGGGATGAGGAAAGATCAGAATCTGAGGATTACAGACTTGGATTTGAAGATGCCATCATGCAGGTCAGACAATATGAACTTAGGAGAAAAAAGAGCCTAGATACTTCCAAACCAAGAGCTTCTGAGATTACCATCAAGAAAAGACCCGAAAAACCTTCTAAAGTGACTGCTGAGGGTAACAAATCATCAGCTGAAATTTCTGGGAAGAACAAAGAAAAGGACAACCAAAACACTGATAAACAAGGTAAACCAGCTAGCAGCACTAGCACTACGGCCATTGCTCCTGATAAAACTGTCATCAACACTGTACATAACGAGAATCAGCACACTGATTCAGCCACCAAGGCAGTGGCTAACAAAATAGAGTCGAGCATTCCAAAGAGTCAGTCCACCTTCAATCTGGAAAGTGAGATTGCAAAAATTAAAATCTCTGTCCCACTCTCTGAGCTGGCCACTCAAGATGTATATAAAGGCCAAATTTTGAAAGCTTTGAACCTGGGTGAAAATAGTGACACTGTCAACCTGAGTGATGACCAACCAGCCCTTCTGTTTGGTCCAAAGATTGAGGGAAATTTTCAAGAAGGGGTAGTTCCCGCTTTTTATATCAGTCTCAATATCCATGATAAGATCCTTCACAATGCAATGCATGACTCTGGGACCTCACACAACCTGATGCCTAAGATAGTTATGGAAATATTAGGCCTAGAGATAACTCGTCCCTATAAATATTTGTATTCATTTGACTCTAGCAGAGTAAAATGTCTGGGCCTAATCAAAGACCTGTTTGTGAGCCTAACCCAGATCCCAGCAAAATGTATGGTCATGGATGTTGTGGTGGCTGATGTGCCACCTAAGTATGGTATGCTACTATCAAGGTCTTAGGGAGCCAAGCTGCAGGGTACCATGCAGATGGATGGGGCATATGCCACAATCCCTGTTTTCCGCCAACTGAGAAGACTGTACAGGGAGGCACAAATGAAATTCCTAGTTAGTAGACCCGAAAAGCCTGAAAATTCTCCTCTTTACTCTGTACACACAGATCTAGACTCCTTTATCTTCTGTAGCGATGAATCTTTGGGGGAGCCAGAACCAGAGAGCATAGATACAAACAAAGAGGCTAAGACTATGGACCTTAACCTAATGGCTAATCTTCAATTAGAGGAAAACGAAGGAGAAAACCTTAGAAAGTGCACTAAAACAGAGATTCAAACCAAACGTGAAACCACATGTAATCAACCGATTAGTCACCTCTCACCAACTCATATAGCACACGAGGAACGAAACCATCCATAGCATAACGCAAAACCCATAATAAAATAGACCAATGAAACTCACTATAGGGAGGGAAATGATGATAAAACGAAAAATGGACCCCTGTGGGAAATGAACTTTGATGGGTCATGCACCAAGAGAACTGCTGGAGCAGGGGTGTGGCTGCATAACACAGAGAGTGACTACACAGAGAGTCATGCCTGCAACCTGCATTTCAAATGTACCAATAATATTACAGAGTATGAGGCTCTTATCCTAGGCTTAAATCTGTTGAAGAAAATGGCAGCCCATAGGATAGCCGTGCAGGGAGATTCTGAGTTGGTTATAAAACAAGTAAACGGTGAATACACAGCCAAACACCCTAGGTTGAGAGCATATAGGAACGATGTCGTGGATATATTGAAAAAATTTGTTGAATATGAATTAGTGTTTGTTCCTAGGAGTCAAAACTTCATTGCAAATGGATTAGCTTTCCTAGCCAGTTCATACCCTAAGACTCCAAGCGACCAGCAAATCATAATATAGATCAAATTCAGACTTGCAGTGCCGGATAACGAAAAATATTGGCAGTTTTTTGAGGGCGATAAACAAATTGAAGATTTCCTTATGGGCAAGAACAAGTTTGAATTTTTTGATTCAGACTCAAAATATAATGATGGTTGCCTAAGTGAAGAGCCCTCAGACAAGGAAGAACCACCTTGTAACATGGAAATAAATTATTTGAACGAACAGATTGGAAATCCAAATGAAAAATGTAAAAACACAGATAGCGAAGAAGTAGAGGTGTTGCATACCAAAGATAATAACATACCTTGAGGTCTGACGCCTTTAGAAGACCTTTTCGACTTTGATGATGTAGCAAAAAAGCCCACTATAGAACACGTCGATTCTGACGTCGAAGAATGCAACATAGGCACTAAAGATAAACCCAAAATGATCAAGTTGGCTAAGTCTTTATCAGCAAACATGAAAAATAAATACATTGAATTATTCAAGGAATTCATTGACATGTTTGCTTGGAGCTAGGAGGACTTAAAGGCCTATGACACGAATATTATACAGCACAAAATATCTTTGAAAGAAAATCAGAAGCCCTTTAGACAAAAACTTCGCAGAATAAACCCAAAGCAAATGCCTGCAGTTGAAAAAGATATTAAAAAGATGTATGAGGCAGGCATAACAGTTCCTGTGAGGTTTTCTGATTAGGTCTCAAGCCTCGTAGCGGTGAGAAAGAAAATAGGTGAGATCAGATTATGCATATATTTCAGGAATCTTAATAGAGCCTCACTTAAAGAAAATTACCCTTTGCCAAAAATGGAACATATTCTTCAGAGGGTAGTAGGCTCAAAAAGGATTTCCCTGCTAGATGGTTTTTTAGGTTACAACCAAGTCTTAGTAATCCAAGAATACCAACTCAAGGCAGCGTTTACCACTCCATGGGGCACCTTTATGTATGTAAATATGCCCTTTGGACTGATGAACGCTGGTGCAACCTTCCAGAGAGAAATGGATATAGCTTTTTCAGATGAAATAGGACACTTCATTGTCATCTACCTGGATGACATAACAGTTTATTCCAAGACTGAAGAAGAACACCTGAAACATCTGAGAAAGATATTTGAAAAATGTAGAAGGTTCGGTTTGTCATTGAATCATAAAAATACTGTATTTGGGTTGCAAGAAGGCAAACTTCTTGGCCATATCATATCTGAGAAGGGGATTAGGATAGATCCTCAAAGAGTTGAGGGAATACTACAAATCACACAACCAAGAAACATAAAATAATTATAGTCCTTTATTGGGAAGATCAACTTCTTAAGGAGGTTTATTCCCAATCTAGCTGAACACCTTAGGAATATGACAAACATGTTAAAGAAAGGTGCGGGAGTTAAATGGACTGTAGAAGCCAAAACATCTTTCGAATCGGTAAAATTTGCACTCACCCGGGCTCCTGTCCTAATCATCCCTGATTTCTCAAAGGATTTTATGATTTTCTCATTTGCATCCGAGCATACAGTAGCTGCAGTTCTACTGCAGAAAAATCCAGAGGGAATGGAATAGCCCATTTCCTTCTTCAGCAAAGCACTGAGAGATGCACCCTTGAAATAAAACATAATGGAAAAATAGGCCTATGCCTTAGTCAAGGCCTTGAAAGAATTTAGGGTGTACATATTGCATTCCCACACCATAGCCTATATGCCTAGCATAGTGGTCAAAGATATCTTTACCCGAGACCCAGATGGGAAGAGGGGCAAATGGATTACTGTGATCCTAGAATAAGACCTTGAGATAAAACCCACCAAACTAATCAAGGGTCAGGGATTAGCTCAATTAATGGCTGAATCAAATCTGCAAGCCCTTGACATAAACATGGTAGATGCCTTGGATGAGCAACAGGGATTGCCTGATCCCATTGTTGAAGAAAAGTTTCAGAGCTCTCCTTGGTATTCTGACATTCTGTATGTGCTTACGCACCTCAATTCCCCTCTTGAACTATCAAATACCAAGGCCAGATTCTTAAAGCTAAAATCCAGGAGCTATTGCATAATGAATGAGGGCTTATACTGGAAAGATCCAAATGGCCTATTGCTTAAATGTTTGCCTGAGTCTGAAGTAGAAAGGATTAAATAATAATTCCATGCAGGAGAGTGTGGAGGCCACCTGAACTGGAAAGCCACTGCAAACAAAATACTCAGTGCTGGCTACTATTTGCATACACTCTTTAACGATATCCATAAGATGACAATTGCCTACCAGAAATGCCAAATTTTTGAAGGCAAAAGAAAGCTCCTTCCCTTACCTCTACAACCCATCACTGTTGAAGGTCCCTTTATGAAATGGGGCCTAGATTTCATAGGAGAGATTCACCCCGCTTCTTCTGCACAACACAAATGGATCTTAACAGCCAAAGACTACTTCACTAAGTGGATAGAGGCCATACCTACTAGGAATGCCACAGATTCGGTCATCATTAGGTTCCTAGAGGGTCATATCCTCTCTCGGTTTGGTTGCCCAAGGAAAATAACCACTGACAATGCTGCTGCTTTTGGATCCAAGAAAATGGTTGATTTTTGTCATAGGTATCAAATAGCACTTGGTCATTCAACTGCCTATTACCCACAAGGTAATGGCTTATCTGAATCATCAAACAAAAGCCTAGTGGCCATCATCAAAAAGCTGTTAGAAGAGAACAACAAGTCTTGGCATAAAAATTTAGTGCATGCCTTGTGGGCTGATAGGCTTACAACAAAGAAATCCATTGGCATGTCACCATACCAGCTTGTCTATGGAACAGAAGCAGTGTTTCCTACCAGCCTGGGGGTACCAGTGATCAATTTGGTCCAAGAGATCCAGACAGAAGAAGACAGTATGGTGAGAAGGATAAATCAAACAATTCATCTCCAGCAAACAAGGGAAGAGGTCTATAATAGAGCTATCAAAGTTCAGGAAAATATAAAGAAGTTATTTGACAAAAGAACTAAGGCCTCTGATTTCAAAATTGGAGATAAAGTTCTGAAGTGGGACTCAAGGAGAGAGGACAAAGGAAAATACAACAAGTTTGACAGTTTGTGGCAAGGTCCCTACATCATCCAGGCCACTGTGGGTTCAAATGCCTTTTTTCTACAAGAATTAGATGGTACTGAGCTATTTGGGGGTCCTGTCAATGGCAGGATGCTCAAACACTACTTTTGCTAATTTCCAATTTCCAGTTTCCATTCCCATTGTACATACCATTGCAGTGTTTTTTTTTCAAGAAAAAGAGAAAATGTTCCCAAAAAAAAACAAAGAAAAAGGAGAGGTCTAGATATGCTCAAAATATGGACCTCTGAAGTTCAAATATTGGCTCTAATATGATCAAAACCTGAGCCAAAGAAAGTAGATAGTTGGTTCAAACATGCCTAAAACCTAGACCAGCAAAGAAGAAAGAAGAATCATCTCTAACAAGCCCAAAATTAGAGCTGAAATGAAGAAAGAAAGTGACTCTAACAAGCTCAAAACTTGAGTCACAAAGGAAGAAGGATACTTCAAAACTTCAGATTTCAAGCTTTCAAAGTTTTGTTTTTTGTTTTCTGCAAGTTTATGTCCATGTGCAACTGTCTTTATGCCTTGGATACATGGAAAACTAGATTGTCTAATCCTAGTTTGACTATTTTTAAATTTTTGTTGTAGAATATAGAGAAGAAATCTGCTGGACAGTCTAATCCCAGCAGATATTAGATTAGGTAGAGACACATATGAGACCAACAGTCTAATCTGGTCTCATGGAGTGATAAGGGTAGAATTAGAATAGGTTTATTTTCTGTTTAGAAAAATAAATGATGTAAATGTTGGCAATATGATGCAGAGTGTTGTCCTTGATGGCAATCCACTGAATGAAGATGAAGACATGAGATTGTTGACATGTGTTGTCCTTGATGGAAAACCACCTGATGAAGTTGTGCTTGATAGAATATGTCTTGATAATCTTGTTAAATGATGTAAATATGATGTATCTACAGAGAGTAGAGAAGGTAATGAAGAAAGGAATTCAATATGTGCTAGATCTATGATGAAAAGAGTATGTCTCAAGGAATACGCGGATCTGTCTAGGAGAAGTCGCGTATGCACGCGGGAAACAACGTGCCAAGTCGCGTATGGGCAAAAGCGCTCATAAAGTGAAAAACCAGGGGTAACCACCATGGTATTGACCCATTGCATTGGGTAATGATTCGTCTAAATGACCCCGTCCAGGAATACCATCGGAAGTAATGTGGTTTTGGCTCATGGTATTGATAAAAGGTAAACCTATATAAAGAGAAGAAATTCATTGTGCAAATCATGAGTGTGGGTGCAAGATGTCTAAGCTTGAATGAATACTTCTCTCTAAAGGATATCTGAATGGAAAGGGTTACAGTTGAATGATAGATTTGAATGCATGATGCACCAAGAATGAAGAAGGGTATCTAGATCTGAAATGTACTTGTATTTGCTAGATCTGTTTATGGAATGATTAGATCTAAGATGAGGTGAACATCTGTCTGACGTAAAGGGTAAAATCTCTGTGATGTGTCTGTTCTGAAGAATTGCAATGACCTAAATGTCTGAAGAACCATACGCTAGTTTTCCGCAGAAGAAGCGCGTATATACGCAGCTTCGCTGAAGAGAAAGCGCGTATGCACAGTGAAATTAGCTCTGTAATATGCAAAAAATTATACGCGAGTTTGTATGGTATAAGGCACGTATATACGCGGGATCAGTGAAAGGAAAGCGCGTATGAAAAACTAGGGTTTGCTGAAGTATGAATATGAAATTTCTAATCTTTCTACTGTGTTACTGCTATCTGTCTTGGTTATCTGAATCAACAAGTATCTGTTGGTGATGTATGTTTGAGCTTAAAAGGATGGAGTGGGTCCAGTCTGAAAATATGATGTAACGTGGCCTGCAAGTTGTGTCCTAAAGGAAGCTTTGGATCCAGTGTGAAAATTGATGAAACGTGGTCCATAGAGGTGCTGAGGGTTGTAGCCTTCAGTCAGGGGGTTGTAGCTCCCTTCCAGGTGAGGCTGGTAAACGAGATCAGGGGGTCGTAGCTCCCTTCCAGGAGAGGCTGGTAAACGAGTCAGGGGGTTGGAGCTTCCTTCCAGGAGAGGCTAGTAAACGAGCACAGGTGGGTGCCTGCGTGCTGGTAGGAGTCTGCACCAGCACATATGTTGTAAGATGTTTTCTCTATAATAAAATATTGAAGGCTGAGCAACTGCAGCGGTGGTTTTCTCCCGACTTGGGTTTCCACCTAAAATCCTGGTGTTCATGTGTGATTCTTATGTGTGATGGTTTATTCTGTTCTTACTGCACATGTTTACTGTTTATTGAACATATAATGAATGAATGATGGAATGATATAAGTGAAGAATTAATGGCATAATTATATCTCTGTGTATACGTGAGTTTTATGAAGGATATCCACGTGTATAAGCTAGTTTGGTTCAGCAAAGTAGCGTATGGGTTTTAAAGAGTGAAAAAGTAAAAAGATTTGATAAAGTCCTAAATACTGATTCACCCCCCCCCTCTTAGTATTTTTCCCAACAGTAAAGATTCTGCTAGTCCAAATGCACCCTAAAAGAAGAAAAAATGCTAGGATTGTAGGACGGGTAGGTAGATTGTTTGGGTGATATTTCTGCTAATTGATGTCTTCACAATTGTGGCAGCTGAAAACCAAAGAAGAAAGGTGGCTCAAGCAGCAGGCATCTGGCCTAATCCAAAGATCATTTCTGAATTTTTGACTCCTTCAAGAAGAAGCCATCCCCATGTGGAGCCACTATTAGCCCCTTATAAATTTCTTGACAAGCAAGAAAGGGGCTAATTTGTTTCATGAGCCTTCAAGGAATGCATTTCTTTGAAAAACACATCATCCTTGAAGCCTTTTCAGGTTCCCTGCCCTTTGATCAATTCCCTCTGTTGTTCTTGAGTAAATAAACCTCACCAAGTGTAAGACATTGTGCTCCAAAGGGCCTTTATTTTCCCCTTATATCCCTACAGAATGTCCCATTTTACCCTTTTTTCCCCTTTTTCTAAGTCCCCCTTTCACCCTCTAAATCCCCCCAAAATCCCATTTAGATCCTACATTCACCCCTTGTTTGATCTAATTCCCCTTGTTTTCCTCAATCGTTACCCTTTTCCGGCCTTGAAATGCACTAAAAAGGGGCAAAAAACCCACTTGCCACCTTATAACAGGCCCTAACCCATTTTCTGCCAGCCCCTTAACAACTTCCCCACGTAACCGGCACCTAGAACCAAGTGCTAAAGGCCCTGGGCGCTTATCACAATCGGAAGTTCGCGATGGGAGTTTTCCTTCATTTCTTGAAAAGTTCCGACGCAATTGGGTTTTGTTATGAAGACCCACGATGTGATCTACACCATTGATCTGCTATTCTGATCCGATGGTCGAGTGCCAATCGCACTCCCCTCTCCATCGCGATCGCAAAGGGCTTGCCGTATCCCCCGATTGTGATTGCCCTGATCCATCCACTCCTCCGATTACGTGTGAGCTGTCGATCTGTTTCCGGATCGGACGGCTGGCACTCAACCGCACCCCCACTCCAATCGCAATCGAAAATTTTGTAATGTGTCACCCCTGTATCCCGCGATTGCGATCTTCTGATCTAATCTCCACCATCGATTCCCCCTGTTGATCCGACGGCCCACACTCTCCTGCTTCAATCGCAATTGTATTTTTCAAATGCTACCCCCTTCCACCCTTTGCGATTGTGATTCCTCGATCCAATCTCGACCGTCCATTTATTCCAAGATCCAACGGTCATGATCTAATCGCACCATCATCCATCGGATTGTCAAACCTCCCATTTCTCCCCTCTGATTGAATCATAGCTGTCGATCTCCTCCTGAGATCCGATGGTCCTGGATGAATCGCCCTCCACCCATGCCAGGTCCCACTGCATACGATCGTTTTCATTACATTTTCATTCATTTTAATGTATTCCACCCAATTTCATATACCATCCCACTGTTTAATCTCCACCGTCGATCTTCGTCACCAAACCATGATCGAATAGTCCACGCTCGTTTCTTCACCGAAAACCTATTAGTCGAGGTTTACACCATATCAATGCATTTTTCACCATTGTTTCATCTAAAACCACCATTTTACCACCGTCGCGCTATCATTCTACCTACCCTCCATAGCCATCCTTCCCTATGCATGAATTTCATAACTAAGTTTCATGTTTTTCAAGGTTATCAGGTCGTGAAAGCCGCCATGATTACATAGTCTTTAATACAGTGGCAGAATGACAGGACTTGCAATAAAAGAACATGGTTTGAACTCTGTAAAACCTCCCTAGAGCCATTAAAGCGCAGATTTTACCAACAAAGACAAATGGAGCAGCAGGGAGTTTAAGGCAAGGAAATGAAGGTCTTTGAGCCTTAACTCAGTGGTTTAGAGGCAAAGTACCGGATTGAAGACATCATGGATCTCTCATGAGATCCAGCACATAGAAAACAATACTATCAGGGTTTCACATCATCGGATTTTTCTAAAGGACCAAGCGCCCATATTGTCCCCTTCTTTGCCGTGTTCCTGAAGAAGATCTCAGCCTTGACCACATTCCAAAGCTACCAGATCATTTGTTATGCAGCATGGTAGACCTCAAAGTCAACTATCGGTCTTGTTTGTTTATTCACCATAAAGTACTATAGAGTACTACAGCCAGAGTGCATCAGGGCCATACTGAAGTAAATGGAAGCCTGAAGAAGATCGCTTTTGCATCCAAAGAGTGCTAGAGATAAATGCACATGATTTAAAAAAAATGGGCTTCGGCCCTCTTTCCTTTTCATAGTTTAATGCTACATTTAGTTCTCCACCTACCTCCTCTGCTCATCTTTCATCTATAAAATTCAGAAAGAAACTCATTGTAAAGGTTGTTGTTGATCAGTTATCAGAGAATTGCAAGCTATTTCTTTTGAGACATAGTCTCTGTGTAAAGTTGTAAGATAGGCTGAGGAAGATGTTTTCAGACTTAATATCAAGCTATTGGTAATGTTGTAGTTGACTGGTGTTGTTTTTTAATATGACAAGCACATTTCTTTGGATCCTGATTTAAAGCAGCTGGTGATGTTTTCTATCTTTGTGTTTTATTTCATTTCATTAAATTTCTTCTGGCACGCATCAGAAATCTGGCATAGGATTTACCCTTGTTAGGTACCCTATGTCTCTACTCTCCATGGCTTTAATGTTTTTCTGCTATTTTTGTATCTAAGGTTTGATTTCAATTGATTTAATCAGTGTAGTGGTCCCATATGCTGCTAGCTGATGTATGAATTAATGAATCAGTTCTTAGATGTTCTTGTTAGGACTTAATTGAATGAATTGGGAACAATGGGAGGTCTAGGACTTGTCCCTATCTCACTAGGATCCTTTTCAATTAATTAAGCCTATCTAAGTTCCCTTGAGCTGGAGGCCGAAGCATTGAGAGTTCAAAGTCTCTCTCTGATCTCAGGTTTTCAACTTTGTGTTCTGAATCTTTAATGTTTCCTTGCTCTCACATCCCCTCTTTCCTATCCTACCACACTATCATCTTTAAGATCCAATGCTTTAGGTGACTAGCCCAATTGAAAGCCTACATATTGATTAGCAAGCAAATCCTTTCCTCACTCCATTGCCCAATGGTCTTGAATGTTCCCTGGAATTATCTCTCCTTTGCCTAAATCTTCTTTTCTTAGCCTTGTCTTATATTGGGCCCTTCTTTCCTGATTTCCAACAACGAAACAAACAATCAAACAAACAAACAAACCCTAAGCCTTATAACTAGCCTAACACCTCAACTTTGAGCTTCAAAGACATATACCTTTGACAATCAAAAAGAGATCCCTCTCTGGACCCAGGAGGGCTAGATCCTGAGGTCTGAAAGTGGTTTGATGTTGTCTCATCTTTTGGTATTGCCAACCTTGCCAAAACATGGGACCCCCAACACAACCAAGTCTTATTAATCCCAGAAGACCAACTCAAGGTAGCCTTCACCACTCCATGGGGCACCTTTATGTATGTTAAAATGCCCTTTGGACTGATGAACGCTGGTGCAACCTTCCAACGAGCGATGGATATATATTTTTTCGATGAGATGGGGCAATTCATTGTCATCTATCTGGATGACATAACAGTCTATTCCAAGACTGAATAAGAACACCTGAAACATCTGAGAAAGTTCTTTGAAAAATGTAGAAGGTTCGGTCTGTCATTGAATCCCAAAAAGACTATATTTGGGCTACAGGAAGTTAAGCTTCTTGGCCACATCATATCTAAGAAAGGGATTAGGATAGACCCACAAAGAGTTGAGGGAATACTGCAAATAACACGCCCAAGAAACATCAAATAATTATAGTCCTTCATTGGGAAGATCAACTTCTTAAGGAGGTTTATTCCCAATCTAGCTGAACACCTTGGGAATATGAAAACATTTTGAAGAAATGTGTGGGAGTTAAATGGACTATAGAGGCCAAAATATATTTCGAATCAGTAAAAAATTCACTCACCTAGGCTCCTATCCTAATCAACTTTGATTTCTCAAAGGATTTTCTGATTTTCTCATTTGCATCCGAGCATACAATAGCTGCAGTACTGCTGCAGAAAAATCCAGAGGGAATGGAATAGCCCATTTCCTTCTTCAGCAAAGCACTGAGAGATGCACCCTTGAAATACAACATAATAGAAAAAAATGCCTATGCCTTAGTCAAGGCCTTGAAATACTTTACGGTGTACATTCTACATTCCCACACCATAGCCTACGTGCCTAGCATAGTGGTCAAAGACATCTTGTCCCAAGAACTAGATGGGAAAAGGGGAAAATGGATTGTTGTGATCTTAGAATATGAACTTGAGATAAAACCCACCAAACTGATTAAGGGTCAGGGCTTGGCTCAATTGATGGAATAATCCAATATACAAGCCCTTGACATTAACATGATGGATGCCTTGGATAGGCAGCAGGGATTTCCTGATCCCACTATTGAGGAGAAGTTTCAGAGCTCTCCTTGGTATTCTAACATTCTATATGTGCTTACACACGTCAATGCCACTCCTGAACTATCAAAGACCAAGGCCAGATTCTTAAAGCTAAAAGCCATAAGCTATTGCATAATGAATGAAGGCTTATAGTTAGTGCCTATTGCTTAAATGTTTGCCTGAGTCTGAAGCAGAAAGGATTAAACAAGAATTCCATGCAGGAGAGTGTGGAGGCCACCTAAACTTGAAAGCCACTGCAAACAAAATACTCAGAGATGGCTACTATTGGCCTACACTCTTCAATGATATTCATAAGATGGTAATTTCCTGCCACAAATGCCAGATTTTTGAAGGCAAAAGAAATCTCCTTCCCTTACCTCTACAACCCATCACTATTGTAGGTCCTTTTATGCAATGGGGCCTAGATTTCATAGGAGAGATTCACCCCGCTTCTTCTGCACAAAAAAAATGTATCTTAACTACCACAGACTACTTCACTAAGTGGATAGAGGCCATACCTACTAGGAATTCAACAGATTCGGTCATCATTAGGTTCCTAGAGGGTCATATCCTCTCTCAGTTTGGTTGTCCAAGAAAAATAATCACTGATAATGCTGCTGCTTTTGGATCCAATAAAATGGTTGATTTTTGTCACAGGTATCAAATAACACTTGGTCATTCAACTGCCTACTACCCACAAGGTAATGGCTTAGCTGAATCATCAAACAAGATCTTGGTGGCCATCATCAAAAAGCTACTGGAAGAGAAAAAAAGTCATGGCATAACAAGTTAGTGCATGCCCTGTGGGCCGACAGGCTTACAACAAAGAAATCCATTAGCATGTCACCATATCAGCTTGTCTATGGGACAAAAGCAGTTTTTCCTACCAGTTTGGGTGTACCAGCGATCAAAATCATCCAAGAGATCCAGACAGAAGAAGATGGCATGATTAGAAGGATAAATCAAACAATTCATCTCTAGCAAAGAAGGGAAGAGGTCTATAGCAGAGCTATCAAAGTTCAGGAAAATACAAATAATTTGTTTGACAAGAGAACCAAAGATTCTGATTTCAAAATCGGAGATAAAGTGATGAAGTGGGACTCAAGGAGAAAGGATAAAGGAAAGCACGACAAGTGTGAAAGTTTGTGGCAAGGTCCATACATCATCCAGGTCACTGTGGGTCCAAATTCCTTTTTTCTACAAGAATTAGATGGTACAGAGCTGTTTGGGGGTCCTGTCAATGGTAGGATGCTCAAACACTACTTCTGCTGATTTCCAATTTCCAGTTTCCATGTCCATTGTACATACCATTGCAGTGTTTTGTTTTCAAGAAAAAGAGAAAATGTTTGAAAAAACAGAGAGAAAGGAGAGGTTCAAACATGCTCAAAACATGGACCTCTGAAATGCAAATATTGTCTCTAATATGATCAAAACTCGAGCCAAAGAAAGTGAAGATGGCTGGTTCAAACAGGCCCAAAACTTGGACCAGCAGAGAAGAAAGAAGAATCAGCTCTAACAAGCCCAAAATCAGAGCTGAAATGAGGAAAAGAAAGTGACTCTAACAAGCTCAAAACTTGAGTCACAAAGAGAAGAAAGATGCTTCAAACTTCAGATTTCAAGCCTTCAAAGTTTTGTTTCCAGTTTTCTGCAAGTTTCTGTCCATGTGCAACTGTCTTTATGCCTTGGATCCACATAAATCTAGACTGTCTAATCCTAATTTGACTGTTTTTAAATTTTCGTTGTAGAATGTAGAGAAGAAATTTGTTGGATAGTCTAATCCCAGCAGATATTAGATTAGGTAGAGAAACATATGAGACCAATGGTCTAATCTGGTCTCATGGAGTGATAAGGGTAGAATTAGAATAGGTTTATTTTCTGTTTAGAAAAATAAATGATGTAAAGGGTCTGCTAGTCCAAATGCACCCTAGAAGAAGAAAAAATGCTAGGATTGTAGGATGGGTAGGTAGATTGTTTGGGTGATGTTTCTGCTAATTTATGTCTTCACAATTGTGGCAGCTGAAAACCAAAGAAGAAAGGTGGCTCAAGCAGTAGGCATCTAGCCTGCTCCAAAGATCCTTTCTGAATTCTTGACTCCTTCAAGAAGAAGCCATCCCCATGTGGAGCCACTGTTAGCCCCCTATAAATTCCTTGACAAGCAAGCAAGGGGCTAATTTGTTTTATGAGCCTTCAAGGAATGAATTTCTCTTGTAAACACATCATCCTTGAAGCCTCTCCATGTTCCTTTCCCTTCGATCTTTTCCCTCTGATGTTCTGGAGTCAATAAGCCTCACTAATTGTAAGAAATTGTGCTCCAAAAGGCCTTTAATTTCTCCTTTTATCCCTGCAGAATGTCCCGTTTTACCCTTTTTTCCCCTTTTTCAAAGTTTCCATTTTTTCCTCTAAATCCCCCCAAAATCCCCCTTAAATCCTACATTCACCCCTTGTTTGGTCCAATACCCCTTGTTTCCCTCTATTGTTACCCTTTCCCAACCTCAAAATGCATTAAAAAGGGGAAAAAACTGACTTTCCACTTTATATTAAGGCCTAGCCCCTTTTGGCCTAGCCCCTTAACGACTTCCCCACGTGACCCGTGCCCAAGACCAAGAGTTTAAGCCCTGGGCGCTTATCGCAATCGGAGCTGTCGGGTGGGCAGTTTCCTTTGTAACATCGAAAATCTTCGATGCAATTGTGTTTCGTTTATTTGACCTCCGTTGCAATCTGGGTCATCGATCTATATAGATTTGACAGTCCAGCGCTGGTCGCTGCGTGCTTGTCGCCCCTCCCCTTTCACTCCACCGATCATTTTTGAACCATTGATCTCCCCGCCAGATCCAAAAAATAGCACATAATTGCATTCCCGCTCCAAATCACAATCATAACTTTCAATTTTTCCACCCTTTGTTTCCCCCTGATTGCGATCCCCCGATTGCTTCTCCACCGTCGATCTCCCGCCAGATTTGACGGCTGGCACACAATCGCATCGCAAGTCTTAAAATATGTCACCCTACTGCATTCGTCGATTGCGATCCGCCGATCTGATCCTGGCCGTCCATCCATTCGGATCCAACAGCCCAGATCTCATTGCTCCCTGCCCGTTTTCCCCTCCAATTTAATCTCCACTGTTGATCCCCTGCGCGATCCAATGATCGGTGCTTAATCGCCCCATCCTTCCAATCACAATCTCAAATTCTAAATTGTGTCCCCCTCCGCCTCCCCCGATTGCAATCTCCCAATGCACTCGTGGCCGTCGATCTCCTCCTAAGATCCGACGGTCTTAAATGAATCGCCCTCCGCCCACGACTGGGTCCCACCACATCAGACTGTTTCATATGTTTTCTGCACATTTTCTATATAATTGTAGTCAAAGGCCCAAACTCGGGTTTTCTATTGATTGCATTAAAGTTTTCATTTCACTGGGCCTCCGCGTACTTTTCTCCACCATCTCATTTCATATTCCCACCATTTTCCATTACATCCATAACATTCGCTCCTGTCACGCTGCCACCATCACCAGCATTCCATCTCAACCATCTGCCCCATGCATGGATTTCATAGCGTGTTTGTGATTTTTGCAGGGTACGAACGATTGAAAACCGCCATGATTCACAGTCTCTGTACAGTTGCAGAGAACATAGGAGGACCATTTTCAAAGAGCCGAACTCATGAATAAGGGTCTGAAAAGACATATGATAGGGCTCAGATTAAAGAACAGAGTTTAAACTCTTTAAAAACTTCCCCGGAGTCATTAAAGCACAGATTTCGCAGTCAGAGGCAAACGTGGAAGCAGCAAAGAGTATCAGTGGGAAAACATAGTGTTTAAGGCCTATCATTAAAGATTTTGAGCTCAATCCAATGATTTGAAGATAGAGTACCTGATCAAAGACATCATGGACCACATGGAAGGCCCAATGCACAAGAAACAATACTATCATGGTGTCACACCAGTAGATTGTTCTTTCCCTAAAGGACCAAGTGCCCATATTGTACCCTTATTTACCGTGTTCCTTAGAATATTTCCACCCTGATGGAACAATCTGATGCTACCATAGCATTTGATTGCAGCATGGCAGACCTCAAAGTCATTTATCTGTCTTATTTTTTTATTCACCATAAGTACTACAGAGTACTATAGCCAGAGTGCATCAGGGCCATACCGGAGGAAATGGAAGCCTGAAGAGGATCGCTCCTTCGTCCAAAGGAGTACCAGGGATAAATGCACAGGATTTAAAACTAAATGGTCTTCGGCCCTCTTTCTTTTTGATTTTTAATGCTTGATTTAGTGTTTCACCTACCTCCTCTGCTCACCTTTCAGCTATAAAATTCAAGAAGGAACTCATTGTAAAGGTTGTTGATCGGTTATCTGAGAATTGCAAGTTGTTTCCTTTAAGACTTGTCCTCTATGTAAAGTTGTAAGATAGGCTGAGGAAGATGTTTTCAGACTGAATATCAAGCTATTGGTAATGTTGTACTTTACTGGTGTTGTTTTTTAATATGACAAGCACATTTCTTTGGATCCCGATTTAAAGAAGCTGGTGATGTTTTCTATCTCTGTGTTTTATTTCATTTCATTACATTTCTCCTGGAACGCATCAGAAATATAGCATAGGATTTACCCTTGTTAGGTACCCTATGTCTTTGCTCTCCCTGCCTTTAATGTTTTTCTGCTATATGTGTATCTGAGGTTTGATTTCAATTGATTTAACCAGTGTAGTGGTTCCATATGCTGCTAGCTGATGTATGAATTAATGAATCATCTTTTAGATGTTCTTGTTAGGATTTAATTGAATGAATTGGGAACACTGAGAGGTCTAGAAGTTGTGTCTATCTCACTAGGATCCTTTTCAATTAATTAAGCCTATCTAAGTTCCCTTGAGCTGGAGGCCGAAGCATTGAGAGTTCAAAGTCTCTCTCTGATCTTAGTTTTTCAACTTTGTGTTCTGAATCTTTAAGGTTTCCTTGCTCTCACCTTCCCTCTTGCCTATACTACGACACTATCATCTTTAAGATCCAATGCTTTAGATGACCAACTCAATTGAAAGCCTGCATATTGATTAACAAGAAAATCCTTTCCTGACTCCATTACTCAATGGTCTTGAATGTTCCCTGGAATTATCTCTCCTTTGCCTAAACCCTCTTTCCTCATCCTTGTCTTATATTGAACCCTTCTTTCATGATTCCCAACAACCAAACAAACAATCAAACAAACAAACCCTGAGCCTTATAACTAGCCTAATATCTTAACCTTTGCACTTCAAAGACATAAATCCTTTTCCAATCATAGAGAGATCCCTCTTTGGACCTAGGAGGGCTAGATCCTGAGGTTTGAAAGTGGTTTGATGTTGTCTCATCTTTTGATATTTCCAACCTTGCCAAAACATGGTAACCCCAACAGCTGCCAAATGGTACATTGACTTATCATGAGGCTCATTTAATAATTTTAATGCACTAGCTACTGATTTCTTAACCCATTTTCAGTTACCTGTCAGATACGACAATGGTACGGAATTGTTGACCTCATTAAAAAAATCTACGTCTACGTACATATATGATCACATTCATGAATGGTGACGTAGGAAACATTTAGTGAAAGTCTTTATTCTAGATCAAATTTTGGCTGAATGGTTTATCAAATCATTATTGCCCAAAATCACTGAAGATGTGGCCAAAGGAGGTGTTGTTACAGAAGAGAAAGTAATTACTCAAGCTCAGTACCTTGACCTTGTATATACACAGTCAGTTACTCAGTATGAAAAAATCCCTGATTTACCAAGACCTATTCAGTTAACTACAACTCCTTCAAGCTCTCATGCTGCTGATGGTGTAATTGGTTTTGTTAGCACTAGCAAGAGTAAGAAAAAATCTTCCAAGACAACTTCTCCTATTATAACTTTATTCGATTCACCTAAAGGAAATTATTTCGTTGAAACTTCCGCCAATATTCATGTTGTAGAATCATCTACAGCCAAACCTAAAACTAGTGGTAAGAAGAAAGGTAAGAATAAAAAAAAAATCATCTTCAAAAGATAAAAATGATAAAACTGAACAAACTGGCGAAAAATGAAAACCTTGTTATCCTTGTTTTATCTCTGATGAGGATCATTTTACTAAAGAGTTCTTGCATAGATTCGAGGTATCGAAATTAATTAAGGGTTCTCTTATACCTTCTGTCTCGAAGGATCGCTTTCCTGCTCAAGATAGTAACATGATTGGATCTTCCTCGAATACACTAGAAGATATCTTGATGGTTGTGATCTGATCGCAAGATTATGGTAGTAAAAATCCTATTGGTGGTAAAGAAGCAGAAAAATCTAATTTAGCATCAACCTCATCTCCCTCAGTTTCTGATTCGCTACATATCTAGAAACCAAATCCTAACTTACTAATCAAACCGCCTGTTAAAGGCATACTTCGTAAATCAACTTTGAATCCACATGCGAGAGCTACTCAGAACTACAATATTGTTGAATACTTGGTGATTTACCTTTCAGCAATGTCGGCTTTGGAAGTGCTGCAATCATTCCCATCCCAAAGAAAATTACTATTTTCAACCATCGGGGCTGTAGACCTTCAGGATTCGAACCTCATGATCTTCGATTTAGAGAATTTTAAACCCCGCCTACTATTAGCCACCAATAAAATTTGTCATATCAAATAGCGGCTAAAACATTTTTGGAGCCTTCAAGGAACAAGTTTTATTGCAAAAAATGTTATCTCTTGAATACTCTTGAAAACATCATGCCCTTGTTTCAAATCTTCATGGCTGTCTCCATTTCAAAGCTCATAAATTCTGCTGATTTCATAGAAGAAAGACTGCTGCAAAACAACGTTTTTCCCTTTCCCCCACCTCAAAACTAACCTTCATTTTTACTGCTGCAAAACAACATTTTTCCCTTTCCCCCACCTCTATTTTCCATTTTTCCCCATTTCCCCTTCATAAAAATCTCCTTTGTGGAATTCAAAACTCCTTTTTGGACTCTGCCGAAACCCCCAAATCCATTGAAAAATTGAAAAAAATTCATTACAAACACCTTTTTTGTATTACAAACTTAAACCCCCTTGGGATAAATCCTAAACACTTCCCCATTATAGGCGCCAAGCCATTTAAGCACTTATCGCATTGTAAAAATCAAAGCGCATAAGTCTATTTTCCATGTTCAAAAGTTCCGATGCGATTAAGCCTTTGTACATAGCCCCTGATCCTATTATTGTTTTATGTAACCCGAGTGCCCGCAGTCGGGCGCTAAAAAAATTCTATATTTCATCTCCGTTCCATTATTTCCCTTTGTAAATCAAAAAACCATCTTTTCCTAAGTTTTGGTCTAAACTCGCCAGAGCAATGTTTTTTAATGTAAAAATGGGTAGATTGAAAGACCTGAACCAAAGTTTCTGATGCGATTAGGCCCCATTCATATAAACCCCACTTTCCTCTTATAACTTCGCCCGGGACCAAGAGTTATAGTCCCAAACACCAATCACATTGCAAAAATCCAAAATGGGTAGATTGAAAGACCAAGACCGAAGTCCCGATTGTGATTGGCCCTTTATTGTATATGCCCCGGGCATGTTATATTTCATAAAGACCACAGGCCTCACAGTCGGGCGCCAACCATTTCATATATATATAAACCCTCCCCCAAAGCCAAAAACCTTTGTATTATGTTAAATTTTGGTTTTCATATTTATTGAAGGGTTTCCACCGGTTCGCTTTTAAAGGTAATCTCCACTGTTGATCTTGAGCCGATCAAACGGCCCGCGCTACATCACATCACAATTTTTTTTGGGTGCATTTGTTTCTCCCCTCTGATTGGCGATTCCCCGATCAGTCGTCAGCCATTGATCTCCTACCCCCTTTCCTTTGATCCAATGGTCCTCATTCGCTCTAATCAAAAGTCTTTCCTCCGCCTTTCAAACCCCTCCGATTCATTTCCCATTGTCGATCTGATCTACAGATCGATGGTCAGCGCTTAATCGCATCGGCACCTCCCGAGTTTTCTCCCCCACCGATCACTGAGTCCCGATTGCATCTGGGCCGTCCAAGTGTCCAGATCAGACGGTCCAGATCGATCCTCTGACTTTGGTTATATTTTATGCACTCCACTCCTAATGTTTTTTCGACCAATCCCGACCATGGATCTCTACAAATCAATGGTCCTTCATTTTTCCTCCGCCTATATATGATTTCATGTTAGCCTCAGATTTAATCCTAACTGTTCATCTATTCTATCCAACAGCTTATATTAACTCCACCGAGCCCGACCCCTATGGGTCTTGCCTCCCTCCATAACTAATTTCCGCCATTCAGATCTTGGATTCGATAGCCCAGAATGAAACCGCCCATCCTGCTATCGCCCGCGCTTCTATCTCATATTGCGCTCATTCTCCCCCGTTGGATCTGAGACCCCAGATATGATGGCCCACATCACAAGTCGCGTAACTTTAAGCACGAAGGATAATTTTCAGAAATTACGTGATATAGGTGGTTTTTTGAGGCCATGTGTTGGGCGGGGATACATATCGTGTTCCAAAAGGAAAAAGTGCCTACCCGCCCTTGTGCCGTGTGAAAACCACTGTTTTCATCCCCAAAACCTCTTTCCCTCTTTCCATTGGAGTTTTATTGCACGCCTCCTCAGCCGTTGATCTTGTTGGGCAGATCTAAACCGATGGCCCACGATCACCCAGGAAACCCCGATTCTCCTCAATGTATTTTTCCTTTGAACAAAGGTTTTTAACCTTATCCTTTGCATTTTCCCCATTTTCTTTGTTAAAGCGGCCTTTCCTCCATTATACTTCCCAGGTCGCTCCCGACCATCGATCTCTGCAGATCGATGAATCCGACTTATTTGGTCCCTCTGCTCTCCTTTTGACCTCCTCTAAACCAATCCCAATTGTTGGATGTTGCCATCCAACGACCACGCTCCTCCCCACACCTTATGAAGCAGTTTACCCAATAAACGCAGGATTTCATAACAGTTGTTTGTTTTGTGCAGGATCAAATGAATTTCAAAATATTTTAAAAAGAAAAGATAAAGCTGAGGGTGACGATCCTCAAAGCTTTGTTTATTTAAAGGGAAGAACATTCCAAAGGGTTCTATGCCACGTTTCATCAATGCTTCATGGGCATTGATGCCATATGAGCCCTGTGAGGCCCTGCACATCAACAAGACATAGAGAATGAAATAAAATTAAAAGAGTATCAGTGTCAAAGACAAAACACAACAGAACAGAGGATTGAAGACAATTTTGCGGATTACGGCTAAGATTAATTATCAAAAGCCTAATCCTCCAAATTAAAATAGTGATTAAAGGAAAATAAAAAGATCATCAAACAGAAAATCCTCCACCACCACATCAGAGGCTAATTGATTCCTCTCAGCTAACTTAAGGCATCTGTAGCCACAAGCATTTAACAGAGGCCGAATTATGATCGTAAAATCATATATTTTCCTCAACACAACCAAAGAGTTAATTCTTCCATAGAAACTTAATGCAAAAATATCAGCAAAGTTATTACTTAATGAAACAGAGCCTTAAAAGTCAACAAAAGCTCCCACCGAGCTTAAAATCTTAAATGTAAATCAATTAATAAAAAACACATATCTGTATTATTCTCCATTAAGCCCCTCAAAGGCCGAGAAGCATTAATCTGTATTAATTGAACCCTGGGAGATCTTTTATCCTCTCCCACCTCCTCATTCCTTCTATAAATACTTCTGTAGAAGATGAGAAAACATTGGTTACAGAACTTTGAAATATACTTGAGCTTGAAACTTCTTCTTGTAAATAGTGTTCACTAGCTCTTGAAGCTCTGCTTGGGATAGAATAGTTAGGCTGAGAAGTGAAAATGATTGCTAACCTGAAACACTAGACTTAAAGCTGTAACTGGTTTGAAGCATCAATACAAGCTGATTTATGGGATCCTGGTCTATTTTTATGGTGATGTTATTTCTTATTGTAAATTGTTATTTTATTTCTATTTTCACTTTGTTCATATTCTCTGATAAAGAAACGCAAGCATAGAGTTAGGATTTACTGTATATCAGTGCCCTTCTCTGACTAATAAGCTTTATCTAAATTTTTTCTTCCAATTTTTGTTATTTAGGAATGATTTAATTCAGTTAGAGCAGTTAGGAATGTTGACGTTCCCTCGTCCTACTGTCTTAGCTAATTGTTATTCTTGAAAGTTATTTTCATTTCATGTTAAGTAGAGATGAACTAAGGAAGATATGGTGAGCACTAGTCCTAGTTTTATCCCAAAATACTGACTAAAAGTTTCCCTAGGAATGTGTTGAAAGCTGGCTAGTTTCGAAGTACTTACCAGATCTTAGACCATTATTTGTTATCATTTGTGTTTCCATTTGTGTTTTAAATGTTTTCTATTGAAATTATATCAAAGGCTGGCTAGTTTTGAAGTAATTACCAGATCCTGGATTGCTTTTATGTCTTTCTTAAGTGTATGTCAAAATTTGGCTAGTTTCAAAGTACTTACCAGATCTCGGGCTGCTCTTTGTTCTTCATCTGTTTGTTTTCCCCTTCTTGTTGTATCATTTCATTCCATAAATCAACTTTAAAGGGATCCTTAGACATAGATGACTTGCCCCATGGACCACTCTTGCCCCTTGTTGTTTCAATTAAACCCTATTACGACTCCATAACCCAATGGACTAAAACATGCAATTATCTATCTTTTTGGCCAAAGCTTGTTCTATTTGCTTGCAACTTATCACCTTTGAAACTATTTGCATTTAGAATTTTCCCCTCAAATAATAATCATTCTCAACCATCCAAAACAAAACAAAACCCTATTTCTTCATAACTAGCCTAATATCATTACCCAAAACTTCAAAGACAAATCCATCTTTGCACTTATTGAAGAGATCCCTCTCCGGATTCAGGAGGGCTAGATCCTAGAATCCAAAAGTGGTTGAAACGGTGTTTCTCCCTACTGTCGGACTTTGCCAATCTTGCTGATTACAGGGAGCTAAAATTTCTGGCGACTCCACTGGGGACGGTTAAGTTATTTTTCTTGTTGAAAACTTTAAATATCTCAGAAACCCCTTTACTCACTAAACATTTGGTATATTGGCTAGTTGAGCCACCAAAAAATAACATTTCTGGCGACTCCACTGGGGATTTCTAAGTAATTTTCATTTTAAGGTAATCATAGGATATCAGAAATTTGTTTCAAAGAACATCTACTATATTAACCAGCTGAGCCACCAGAACTAACATTTATGGCGACTCCGCTAGGTAATTCTGAGTTGAATGATAGTTTAAGTACACCATAGGCCTCAGAAAACCCTTGATTCAAGAAACATGGTGCAGTGAGTAAAAGAAGCCTTTTCAAGCACTGCCAAGTGATGGTAATCATGGTAAAAACTTGTTTGAATCAGTGACAAACTAGGTAAACCCTAGGATTCTCATAAGAGTTTATCTAACCTTGAAAAATCAGCTAGCTTAGCCATAAGAGTAGACTGTCTTTGTCTCATAACCGTAGATAAGTTGTGAAATAAATTTAGGACACTCTTAACAACCATTAGGATAGAAAAATAACTCAAAAAACTCAAAAAAAATTCAGATTGGAATTCAATAAACATGGTGGTGAACCATAAAACCTTTTACCTCCAAAATAGCTAAAAACTTCCACTTGGTGACTCCACTGGGAAGAACCTTTATCATTATAACATCATTCAAACTCGGTTGAAGGACTGTAGGATTTAAATTTTGTAAAACAGATTAGTTAAGCTCTCAAATATTGTTATATTTGGTTAAACTGTTCTTGTTTAGTTCGGTCTGAAAACCACAGCATATTGGCTCCTAAAAAGATTCATACTAGAGCCCACTCTGACTCAAATCCACTTGAGATAGTTGATAACCCTGAAAGTATCCTTACGAATTCTTCTAAGATTAAATTTTCAATTTTTTTCAGATCACCTGTTGCTGTCCCGTGTTTTGATAGTTTGGCAAATCAAAAGACAAGGCAACATAAAAACCAATCTTTAGAGTTACAGGATCTAGTCCTCGTGTTCTCAGAGAGGGATCTCTCAAAAGTTTGTTTGAAAAGGTGTATCTTGTGTGCTTTGAGTATTGGTTTTAGACTAGTTATTAAGTGCAGGTGTTTGTTTGTTTGTTTGGTTGGATTGAATTGATACAACAAAACATGAAAGGTCTAAGAAAGATACATAGAATGGAGAAACATCTGGTTCATTGGGCAATGGAGTCAAGAAAAGGTCATAAAAAACTCATCAAAGGATATGGGATATCAAAGGGAAAATATTACCTGGCCACAGGAACCTTTTGTTTTTGGAATGAGATGAACATTAGTGATTTGGAAAGAGAAGTTTAATTCTGAACAAAGGGGATTCAAAAGAATAATTTGAACAATAAAGAGCTTTTTGATAGACAGGGCTAACCATGAAATATTCAAATCACACCTTTAAGCAAATAATGATTTAAAAAAAACTTTTAAAATGAAATCTAAGATTTGGGGAACACCCTATTTCCTCAAAGATTTTATCTCAAATGACGTAGAAAACATAAAAGATTCACTGATAATTCCAGTCATAGAAGAGGGAACACCTAAAAACATCTATGATCATAATTATAACGACCTTTAGGCCAACTATTTAAGTGAGGACAAAGGGAAAGATCAAAACATACCTCTCTGATTCACTATAAGAAAAGAACTTCAAAAGGGAGACTTCAATAACAACTTTTAAGTGGCGGCAGACAAGCAGGGAGAACCATAAATCATGCTGAAACCAACTGTTCAAACTATTAAGGAAATAAACAAGCATGAAGACTAAAGAGAAATATTAAAGCCTCTAAATTACTTCAGTAGAAGAAAACATGAAATAGTGAAGGATGAATAGGTCTAAGGTGCTTCCAAGAGTCATTTCTTAGCCTAAAACTTTCAGCCTACTGTAGTAAGAAATTATGGAACATAATGAAAACAGGGGAAAAAAATAAAATAGTTTAGAATACTTCACCAACAGCCAAGCTCATGGATCCAATGATAGAGCCTTCTCAGGAACAAGCATGCAAAAACATCATCAAGACCTCCAAGACTTGAATTTGTTCTTCAACTTCAAAGGACTATGTATTTATTTCAGAGAGTTTCAATATTAGAGCTTGTAATCAAAAAATAACCAACCAACCAACAATTCCTCATCTTCTATAGAAGTATTTATAGGAAGATGAGGAGGTGAGATCTAACAAAATATCTTAAGGAAAACTAATACAGAGTGAAGACTTCTCGGCCCTTTGAGAGGCTCGATGGAGAAGTTACAGGTGGATGCGTTGTATTAACTTTTACAATTATGATTTAAGCTCGGTGGGAGCTTTGTTGACTTTGAGGCTCTGCATAATGTGGAGTAACTCTACAGATGTTTGTTGCATTTTTTTTCTTGTGGCAGAATTAACTTCATGGCAACGCTGGAGGCAGATGTTTCTTTAAGCAATAACTTCGGCCTCTGTTTTGAATGGTTTGAGGCAGCAGGTGGCTCTTGTAGTAGCTGAGGAATCAATTCGCCTCAGTTGAAGTGGTGGAAACATTTCTGTCAGTGAAACATTTATGATTTTTCTATTGACTGTATTCTAATTCAGGGAATTAGGCTTTTGATAATTATTTTTAGCCGTAATTCCCCATATCTGTCTTTAATGTTCTTCTTGCTGCACTTTGTTCTTCAAAACTTATACTCTTTTTAAAATTACGTTGAAACGTAGTGTCTTGTCAATGTGCAGAGCCACGCAGGGCCTTTATGGTATCGGCGCCCATGGAACATTGATAAAAATTTTGAATGGAGCCCTGTGAATGGTTCTCTTTACAGGCCGAAGGCACGGGAATCGTCATTCCCAACTCCTAGCCTTTCTTCAATATAACGATGGAGACCTTTTGAAACCTACATAAAACATAAAATTATAAAGAAATCCTGCATTTTTAGGTTTAAAATGCTTCATATGGCAGGGAAATGAGTGTAGCCGTTGGATGAAAGCATCCAACGGTGGAGATCTACGCAAAAAGGCAAAAAGAGAGCGGGGAGAAGAAATAAGGCGAGGTGATTTTTGGACCATCCGATCTGGACACGTGGACTGTCCAAATTCAATCGACATATCGAAATCAGGGAATCACAATCAGGGGTGGCATGAAAATGGGCTGATCAAAACATGTGATGTGATGAAGCGGAGCCGTCGATCTCCAAATTAGATCAACGGTGGAGGAAAAATCAGGGGAGAGGCCAATCGGCGGAACAAAAAGTGGATGTGATGGAAAAGTTGCAATGTGATTGCGCGATCGGGCGAAGGGCAGGAGTGATTAAGCAATGGCCGTTTGATCTGAGGATCAGATCAACGGTGAGGAGCGAATCGGAGGGAAGTTGCAATCGGAGGTCGGGAATAAGGTGATGCGTTTGCGCAATCGGAGGAAGGGCCGATGCGATTGCGCGATCGTCCAATCACAATCGACGGTAGTAAGTACCGAAACCGCACCAAAGAAAATCTCCGATGCGATTAGGTGCCCGGTTATAGGGCTTGTTTTATATAAATATTTGATAGGCCAGGGCTTATGTATATATGGCTTTATCGGAGTCAGGCATTCTGACCTGGGGCTTTTCAATCAACCCATTAAACCTTTTTCCGACGCGATAAAAGTTTTGGCCTTTGTGATTGGTTTTACAAAGGAAACAAAAGACTGGGGGCTATAATATAAGACCCGATTGCATCAGAATCTTTGATGTGGGTCTTCTCGATCAACCCATTTGAATTTTGCCGATGCGATTGCGTGTCGGTATTTTTAATTAACCCATTTATATTAAAACACGTGACTCGGGTTTTTAACTTAAAACTTTGGAAAAGTGGGTTTTTCGACTTTACAAAGGAAAAGGGTGATCGGGAAGAAAATTCATAAGGTTTTTAAGTGCCAAGGCGGGTTTTATGGTTTATATGAAAAATAATATAATCAGGAGCTTTAACACATAAAAAGCCAATTTCAATCGGAACTTTTGGTCGATGGCACAAAACTTGCGCACTTTGAAAATGTGCGATGCGATTAACGCCGAAAGGCTTTGGCGTTTGGTTTTAACACATGGGCATGTGGGGGGAAGTAGTTAGTACTTAGCCCAAGGGGATTAAGTCCATAGAAAAACTTATATATTTCATGAATTTTTCATAGTTTTCAATGGAATTTGATGGTTTCGGTAAGGTAAAAAAATGAGTTTTTAACATTGTAAAGATGATTTTCATGAAGGGAGGAAAAGAAATCATGAAAACAAGGGAGTTTTTATGGAGAAAAAGGGGAGAAAATGAAGGTTAGTTTTGAGTGGGAGAAGGGGAAAATGATGGTTTTACAACAGTTTTTCTCTTGGATTTTAGCAGAAATTTCAGAGTATGAAATGGAAACAATAGTGGAGATTGGACAGAGGCATGAGGCCTTTAAGAGTCTTCAAGAGCCAACACTTTTTTGCAATAAAATCTGTTCATTGAAGGCTCCAAAATCATTTAGCCACCATTTGGTATGACAAATTTTGTAGGTGGCTAACAGTGGTTCCACTTGGGGATGGTGCCTTCTTGAAGGTATCAAGAACTTTCAGACTTGCATTTTTTGGGAGGCTGATCAGTTGCCTCATCCATTGGGCTGCCTTTCTTTGATTGAATGATCTTATTTTGCTCTGGAAATGATAATATCCATGGAAAACAATGGATTTTTCATCAACAAGCTTTCTACCTACCCAATCCTACTGATCTAACATTTTTTCTTTCTAGAGTGCATTTGGATTGGCAAACTCTCTTTCAACATTTTATTCTTTTTTGAAAGCAAAATATCTAATCTAGTTCCACCTCTTATTTCTCCATGGATTCAAATTAAATAGTTGAATCCATATAATTCTCTACCTAATCTACTATCTGTTTGGGATTAAACTGTCCAATCAGATTTTATTCTCTAAATTCTACAACAGAAATTTAAAAACATCCAAGTCAAGATTAAGTTGTTTGACTTGCTGTGATCTATGGCATAAGAACAAGCTGCACATAGACATTATTTTGCAGAAAATTAAATCAAAATGTAAGGCTTAAGATCTGGAAGTTTTACATCACTTCCTTCATCTTTTATAGCTCTGTTTGTACTACTGTGTGCGCTGTTTTCTTCATCATCTGGTTCAGATTTTGAGCTTATTAGAACCATTTTTGCATCTGTTTGACTCAAAAAATAAAACAGATTTGAGTCATCTTTCTTTTTGGAAACTTAGGTTCAGTTTTTAGCTTGTTTGAACCTTTGATTTCTATCCTAAACTATCTACTGATAAGCCAAGATTATACAGTTTGGCAAATCAAATTCACTATCCTATCAGCAGAAAAATTTAAAGCTAATTATTCAAGTATGAACAGTTTGACTAACTAGAAGTGTGTTTTGAGGAGTGGCTTTTAAGCTTGCACACTTTCAGAATTTATTTTCCTTTTGGCATGGGGCTGTGCCTTTCTTGTTTTCACAATCTGCCCTCTTTTCTTTTCTTTTCTTTTTTTTTGTATGTTTTTGTATTTTTGATTTTTCTAACTTTGAATGCAATGGTTAGACTATGATATTTACAATGAAAAAATAAAATGCTTTGAAACCTAGGATTCTTGGCAGAAGTAATGCTTGAGCATCCTACCATTGATAGGACCTCCATATAGATCTTCTCCATTCAATTCTTTCAAGAAAAATGTATTGTGACCTCTCTCAGCATGAATAATATAGGGCCCTTTCCACAAGTTCTCAAACTTGACATGTTTTCCCTTCTCTTCTCTTCTTGAATCCCACTTGAGAACAACATTTCCAGATTGGAAATTGTTCGCCTTGGTTCTCTTATTGAATAGTTTCTTCATATTATCTTGAACCAACTATGTTCTCTCATAAACTTCTTCTCTGGTTTGCTGTAAATGGATTGTTTGGTTGATTCTTCTCTGCATATCATTTTCTTCACTCTGCACTTCTTGAAGGAGCTTCATGACTGGAACTCCCAACGAGGTGGGAAAAAATGCGTCCAACCCATAGACTAGCTGATAGGGAGACATGTTTATTGATTTCTTTGTAGTTAGCCTATCAGCCCATAAGGCATGAACCAGTTTACTATGCCATGATTTCTGATTTTGTTCCAACAGATTTTTAATGATATTGATGAGGCTTTTGTTGGAAGATTCAGCTAATCCATTTCCTTGGGGATAGTAAGCAGTGGAATGGCCCAAGGTTATGTGGTATTTGTAGCATAATTCCACCATCTTATTAGCTTTAAAAGCAGCAGCATTGTATGTTATGATTTTTCTGGGATAACCAAATCTGGATAGGATATTTGTTTCAAGGAACTTGATAATGACAGATTCATTGGAATTTCTGGAAGGTATAGCTTCTATCCATTTGGTAAAGAAGTTAGTGGCTATGAGGATCCATTTATGTTGAGCTGAGGAGGATGGGTGAATTTCCCCAATGAAGTCTAACCCCCATTGTTGAAAAGGTGCGTCAACTCTGATAGGATGTAAGGGCAAGGGAAGAAGTTTCCTTTTGCCATCAAAGATTTGACACTTATGGCAAGACATGACCAACTTTTGAGTGTCTAGGAAAAGGGTAGGCCAATAGTAACCAGATCTAAGGATTTTGTTCGCGGTGGCCTTCCAATAGAGGTGTCCTCCACATTCTCCGTCATGCAATTCATGCATGATTTTTCCTGCATCATCTTCAAGTAAACATTTAAGCAAAATTCCAATAGCATTTTTCCAATATAATACTCCATCTAATATGCAAAAACTCAAAGCCTTTTGTTTCAAGAATCTAGCTTTAGTTTTAGATAAAGGAGGGGAATTTAGATATAAAAGCACATAAATAATGTCATCATACCAAGGAGAATTTAGAAATGTTTCTTCAATGAAAGGAGCATCAGATTCTTCTATTTCTTCCAATACATCTACCATATTCATGTCTAGTGCTTGAAAGTTAGACTCAGCCATAAGTTCTGCTAATCCCTGCCCCTTAACTAGTTTGGTGGGCCTAATTTCTAAGTCATATTAAAGAATGGTTGCAATCCATTTTCCCCTTTTACCACCGGGCTCTTGACTTAGAATGTCCTTGACAACAGTATGTGAAACAAAAGAAATTATGTGAGAGTGTAAAATATAGACCCTAAAGTCCTTTAATGCTTTCACTAATGCTAAGGCTTGCTTTTCCATGATGTTATATTTGAGAGGAGCATATCTCAAGGCCCTACTAAAGAAATATATTGGTTGTTCTTGCCCCAAATCATTATTTTGAAGTAAAACTGCAGCTATTGTATGTTTGGATGCAAAGGAAAAGATATAGAAATCTTTGGTAAAATCTGGACTAATCAGGACTGGTGCTTGAGTAAGATCTTGTTTGACCAGTTCAAAAGATTGTTTAGCTGGTAAAGTCCATTTTACACCTACATCTTTCTTAATCATGTTTGCAATGTTTTTTAATAGCTCAGCAAGATTAGGAATAAACCTTCTCAGGAAATTAATCTTTCCGATGAAAGATTGCAATTCTTTGAGGATCCTTGGATGGACGACCTGCAATATGCCATCTATTCTTGTAGGGTCTATTTTGATTCCCTCTTTTGAAATTATGTGGCCAAGAAGTTTGCCTTCTTGGAGACCAAAGAGTGTTTTCTTGGGATTCAATGACAAGCCAAATTTCCTGCACTTCTCAAAAACTTTTCTTAGGTGAATCAAATGTTCTTCATCATTTTTTGAGAAAACAATTATGTCATCAAGGTAAATGATTATGAAATAGCCAATGTCTTCAGAAAAGGAAATATCAATGGCCCTTTGGAAGGTGGCCCCTGCATTCATTAACCCTAAAGGCATTTTGACATACATAAAGGTGCCCCAAGGTGTGGTAAAAGAAGTTTTGATTTTATCACTTGGGAGCACTAACACCTGGTTGTAACCTGAGAGCCCATCTAAGAGGGAAATTCTTTTTGACCCAACTACCTTCTGAAGTATATGGTCCATTTTGGGTAAGGGGTAGTTGTCTTTTAAGGAGGTTCTATTTAAATTTCTGAAGTCAATACAGAGCCTGATCTCCCTTGTATTTTTCCTAACAGAAACTAAGTTTGATACCCATTTTGAAAACCTAACAGGTACTATAATTCCAACATCATGTATCTTTTCAATTTCAAATCTAACTAAAGGTAATAAAAGTGGGTTTATTCTCCTCAGTTTTTGTTTGAAGGGCTTTTGATTTTCCTTCAAGGGAATCTTGTGCTGAATAATGCTAGTATCGTAAGACTTCAGATCTGTGTATGCCCAGGAAAAAACATCTTTAAACTCTTTAAACAGATCAATGTATCGATATTTTATGTGAGTTGGAAGAGTTTTGGACAATTTAATCATCTTGTCTTCCGTTAGGGAGCCGATGTTGTGCTCTTCTACATTTGTTTCTACAAGCTCCATTTTTGGTTCTTTGGCTACATCATTAAAGTCGAAAAGGTGTTCCAAAGGCGAGAGACCTCTTGGAATTGAACCGTCTTTACATTCTAAAACTTCCAGGTCTCTTTGGTCCACGTTGTCAATTGACTCTGCTTCAAACGTATTCTCATAATGACTTATATCAGCAGAGTGTGTTATTTCAGCTTGTGGGATTTCTTCAATATATGGGCAGTTCTGATTATGGCTAGATTGTGATGTTGGTATAATGAAATCATTTTCTAACTTTAACAAATCATCTATGTGTTTTTCAGAGTCAAACACCTGCCAATGATCTTCGTTATCAGCACAGCAGGTCTGTGTTTTACTTTTACACTGAGTTGTTGATTTATTTCAGGTGTCTGACAATTGCTAGCATTGAAAGCGAGTTCATTTGCTAGATGATTCAATTCTCTTGGAATGAAAATAAGTTCATGTTTTTGAAAAGTTTTCAATAGATCAAGGGCAGCGTTTCGATATTCCCTAAGTCTTAGATTTTTAGCTGAGTATTCTTCTTTGATTTGTTTTATGATAAGTTCAGAATCTCCTAAGATTGATATCCTCTGGGCTTCTAACTGTTTAAGAAGTTGTAAGCCTAGGAGAAGTGCTTCATACTCAGCAATATTGTTAGTGCATGGGAAATCCAATTTGTATGAAAAAATCTGTTTTGTATTTTGAATCCACACACCTGCTCCTGCGCTTGTTTTATTACAAGATCCATCAAAATTTATTTTCCAAAGTATGCCATCTTTATTTTCATTTTCTTGTTGTTGTTGATTGTCAATGTTTTGAATTTGATCGAAGGGAAGATTGGATTGTTGTGGTGAACTGATTGGGTCTATGTTTTCTTTATCTTGTTGAGTAATGTCATCTTCATTATATAAGATAAAGGAATCTAAACTTGATTGAATAGAATAGATTGGAGAATTGTTTGGTCTGTCCATGTTGCTCACCATGTACTTCATGTGAGATTCCCTGTATAGTCTTCTGTTTTGGTTGAAAACAAGGATGGTGGCATAAGACATGTCCATTTGAAGGCTTCCCTGAAGTTTGGCTCCCCACGATCTTGATAAGAGCATGCCATACTTAGGGGGAATGTCAGCTACAACTATATCCATAACTAGACTCTTAGCAGGGATCTAAGCTAAAGTAACACATAAATCTTTGATTAAACCCAAACATTTGACTTGGCTTGAGTCAAAAGAATATAAATCTTTGTATGGTTTAGTAATCTCTAAGCCTAAGCTCTCCATCACAACCTTGGGCATCAGATTGTGTGAAGCTCTCGAATCTAACATGGCATTGTGTAAAATTTTATCATGTATGTTCAAGCTAACATAGAAGGGAGGAACAACCCCTTCTTGATATTTTCCTTCAACTTCTGGACCAAACAACAGCTCAAGTTTGTCATTTGTCAAGTTTAAAGTGTCTGCATCACTTCCTAAGTTCAAAGCTTTCAAAACTTGGTTTTTGTACACCTCTTGGGTTACTAGTTCAACTAGGGGGATGGTAATTTTTATTTTGGCAATCTCTCCCTCAAGGCTGAAAGGAATAATTGACTTGTTTGTATTTACATCTGTTTTTTCAATTGAATTCTTTTCAGCAACTTTGATTAGTTGAACCTTGCTTGGAATGGTAATTGGGATAATTTTATTAGGACCACTAGCTGAATTGCTAGGGGTACTCTATTCAATATTTGGCTGGACACCTTTGTCTTTTCTTGAATCCTGTTTTTTAGTCGAAATGTTGGTTTTCTCTGCTGTCTTTTTGGGCTGGTTTTCTGCGTTTTTCTTGACAGTAGTGCTTGTGTTCTTATCTTTTGAATTGTCTATGTTTCCCTTACTCCTAAGATCATACTATTTATGCACTTCCATGATTGCATTTTCAAACCCCAATCTATAGTCATCAGAATCTTCATGGGTGTTTGTAATTTGATCAGAGAAGAAACTGTGTTCTTCCTCCGTGAGGAAAACATCATCCCCACTGTCTGATCCAATCAAGTTTACATGAGCTCCTTCCAACCTTTCCAACTCCCTATCTTCCTCATATTGATCTACGTAATTTTGTTGGAAGGGAGGTCTAATATGTTGGTCAATTTCGTTCTGTTTGTCTTGATTGTTTTCTCTTTTATAATTTTGATTTCTATTTCGAGGAGCAGTTTGATTTTGACTGGCTTGTGCTTTCTTAATTATGCTCATCTCTTTCATCATTTCTTCCATCATTCTCTCCATTTTTGAGCTTGAATTAGAAGGAGGGGATTCCTCTCTAAAAGATACTCTCTTCTTAGTTTTCATTCTTGCTCTCTTCTCCATTAAGTTGACTTCCACAAAAAGAGCACCCCTTTGCATATCTTCAAGAGTTGTAAAATCTCTCTCTCTTAGCGAATAGGTCATGTCAGAGTCAAACCCTTCAGGGAACTTGTTTAAAGATGAGCCCTGTGGAGGTTTTAGTTCTGGGGAAAGGGCATTATACACACTATTGAACCTAGTGCAGTACGCTTGAACACTTTCTCCAGCGTTCCTATGGAGGTTTTGTAGTCAGAAAGGACTTGGAGAGGGTTTTTATTTAGTTCCCATTTGTTCAGGAACGCTTGATGGAAACCTTGGAGATCATTAATACTATGGGGGGCTAGACCTTTGAACCATTTTCTTACTTCTCCCCCTAAACTCTGAGAAAATAACCTAAGCTTGACCGAATCATCATTAATTTCATTTCTGTCAAAATAGTCATTCATTTATCCACATGTTGTGATGCAGTTGTAGCATTGTTGGCATCATACAATGGAATTTTGGACTGATAGTCCTGTGGAAGATTAACTAATGGTACAGGAAGGATTAGGGGAGCATACCATGCAGCCATGGTAGGAGGTGGAGGTGGATTCACAAGAGGGACAGTGGGCTGAAGTGGAGTGGTTTGAAGAGTGGATGTAGGGAGAGCAGAAGTGGATGGACCGGGGATAGATTGTTGAGCTGACCTTGGATGAGGGACACCTAAATTGAGAAGGAAATGTAAATCAGGTGGTGTGGTTTCTCTACTACCAGGTTGTTCACTTTGCTCTGGGGATGAAAGTGAGGACTCAGAATCTATCTGAATTATATCATCAAGTGACCTAGTTCTAAAAGGATTTCTTAAGTCGACTTGTGATTGGTGTAGGGCTGCGAGATTTTTAGGGACTGAATCAGATCTCAAGGGTGATCTGAAAATAGTTGAAAATTTTATCTTGGAATATTTCCTAAGTATACTTTCAGGGTTGTCAACTTCTTCCAGTGGGTTTGGGTCAGGTTAGGCTCTAGTATGAATCTTTCTAGGAGCCACTATGCTATGTTTTTTAGACCCTAGTTGAAAAAGAAAAGTTTTAACCAAATCTGACAATCTTTAAGAGGCTAACTGATCTTTTCAGAAGAAGGAAAATTTTAGTCTTAAAGCCTTCTAGCTGAGTTTGTAGAATGCTGTTAAGAATTGGGGTTTTCCCAGTGGAGTCGCCAGGTGGAAATTTTTAGCTCTTTTGGAGGTAAAGGTTTTATGGTCCACCACCAAGTTTATTATGAAGCCAAACTGAAATGTTTTGGGTTTTTCTGAGTTATTTTGGTCTTATAGGTTAATAGAGTGTTATAAGTCTAATTTAACACTTAGCTAGGGTGTCAAAACGTACAGAGTTTATTCCTATGGCTTGGTAACTGAAATCTTCAAGGTTTGACAAGGCCTTATCAGAATCCTAAGAGTTACTTAGTTTGTCACTGATTCAAAAGGTCCTATCATGATTACCATTGCTTGGTATTGCTTGAAGAAGGTTAATTATGTTATGCTAGACAGTGAGTGTTTTACTTTGCATATTTTACTCAACGTCCCACCGTGATCGCCATTATGTTGGTGGCGATGAGGTGGTTGATAATCACTGGATAGTCTTTGAAAATAAGGGATTTCTGGAGTCCTAAGGGGTACTTAGAATATTACTGACTCATAAAGGTCCCACCGTGATCGCCATTATGTTGGTGTCCCATGTTTTGATAGTTTGGAAAATAAAAAGACAAGGCAACATCAAAACCAATATTTAGAGTTACAGGATCTAGTCCTCCTATTCTCAGAGAGGGATCTATCAAAATTTTGTTTGCAAAGGTTTATCTTGTGTGCTTTGAGTATTGGTTTTAGACTAGTTATTAATTGTAGATGTTTGTTTGTTTGTTTAGTTGGATTGAATTGATACAGCAGAACATGAAAGTTCTAGGAAAGATGCATAGAATGGAGAAAAATCTGGTTCATTGGGCAATGGAGTCAAGAAAAGGTCATAAAAAACTCATAAAAGGATATGGGATATCAAAGGGAAAATCTTACTTGGCCACAGGATCCTTTTGTTTTTGGAATGAGATGAACATTAATTATTTAGAAAGAGAAGTTTAATTCTCAACAAAGGGGATTCAAAAGCATAATTTGAACAATAAAGAGCTTTTTGATAGACAGGGGTAACCATGAAATCTTCAAATCACACCTTTAAGCAAATAATGATTTCAAAACAACTTTTAAAATGAAATCTAAGATTCGGGAAACACCCTATTTCCTCAAAGATTTTATCTCAAATGACTTAGAAAACATAAAAGATTCACTGATAATTGCATTCATAGAAGAGGGAACACCTAAAAACATCTATGATCATAATTATAATGACCTTTAAGCCAACTTTTTAAGTGAGGACAAAGGGCAAGATCAAAACAGACCTCTCTAATTCACTATAAGCAAAGAAATTCAAAAGGGAGACTTCAATAACAGCTTTTAAGTTGCGGCAGACAAGCAAGGAGAACCATAAATCATGCTGAAACCAACTGTTCAAACTATTAAGGAAATAAACAAGCATGAAGACTAAAGAGAAAGATTAAAGCCTCTAAAATACTTTAGCAGAAGAAAACATGAAACAGTGAAGGATGAACAGGTCTAAAGTGCTTCCACGAGTCATTTCTTGGCTACGCACAAAACTTTAGACTCTTCAGTAAGAAATTATGGAACATAATGAAAACAGGGGAAAAACATAAAATAGTTTAGAATATTTCACCAACAACCAAGCTCATGGATCCAATGATAGAGTCTTCTCAGGAACAAGCATGCAACAACATCATCAAGACCTCCAAGACTTCAATTTGTTCTTCAACTTCAAAGGACCATGTATTTATTTCAGAGAGTTTCAATATTACAGCTTGTAATCAAACAATAACCAACCAACAATTCCTCATCTTCTACAAAAGTATTTATAGGAATATGAGGAGGTGAGATCTAACAAAATATCTCAAGGACAATTAATACAGAGTGAAGACTTCTCGGCCCTTTGAGAGGCTCGATGGAGAAGTTACAGGTGGATGCGCTGTATTAACTTTTACAATTATGATTTAAGCTCGGTGGGAGATTTGTTGACTTTGAGGCTCTGCATAATGTGGAGTAACTCTACAGATGTTTGTTGCATTAGTTTTCCTGTGGCAGAATTAACTTCATGGCAACGCTGGAGGCAGATGTTTCTTAAAGCAATAAATTTGGCCTCTGTTTTGAATGGTTTGAGGCAGCAGGTGGCTCTTGTAGTAGCTGAGGAATCAATTCGCCTCAGTTGAAGCGGTGGAAACCTTTCTGTCAGTGAAACATTTATGATTTTTCTGTTGACTGTATTCTAATTCAGGGAATTAGGCTTTTGATAATTATTTTTAGCCGTAATTCCCCAGATCTGTCTTTAATCTTCTTCTTGCTGCACTCTGTTCTTCAAAACTTATACTCTTTTTAAAATCGCATTGAAACACAATGTCTTGTCAATGTGTAGAGCCACGCAGGGCCTTTATGGTATCGGCGCCCATGGAACATTGATAAAACGTTTGAATGGAGCCCTGCGAATGGTTCTCTTTATAGGCCGAAAGCACGAGAATCGTCATTCCCAACTCCTGGCCTTTCTTCAATATAACGACGGAGACCTTTTGAGCCTTGATTGTGGGGAAAGAATGGCCGTTGGATGAAAGCATCCAACGGTGGAGATCTGCGCAAAAAGGCAAAAGGAGAGTGGGGAGAAGAAATAAGGTGGGGTGATTTTTGAACCATCCAATCTGGACACGTGGACGGTCCAGATTCAATCGGCAGATCGAAATCGGGGAATCACAATCGAGGGTGGCGTGCAAATGGGCCGATCGATGCGATGAAGCGGAGGCCGTTGATCTCCAGATTAGATCAACGGTGGAGGACAAATCGGGGGAGAGGCCAATCAATGGAACAAAAAGTGGATGCGATGGAAAAGTTGTGATGCGATTGCACGATCGGGCGAAGGGCAGGAGCGATTAAGCGATGGCCGTTTGATCTGAGGATCAGATCAATGGCGAGGAACGAATTGGAGGGAAGTTGCAATCAGAGGTCGGGAATAAGGTGATGCGATTGCGCAATCGGAGGAAGGGCCGATGCAATTGCGCGATTGGCCAATCGCAATCGGCGGTAGTAAGTACCAAAACCGCACCAAAAAAAATCTCTGATGCGATTAGGTGCCCAGTTATGGGGCTTGTTTTATATAAATCTCTGATAGGCCCGGGCTTATGTATATATGGGTTTATTGGAGTCAGGCATTCTAACCTGGGGCTTTTCAATCAACCCATTAAACCTTTTTCCGACGCGATAAAAGTTTTGGCCTTTGTGCTTAGTTTTGCAAAGGAAACAAAAGACCAGGGGCTATAATATAAGACCCAATCGGATCAGAATCTTTGATGCGGGTCTTCTCGATCAACCCATTTGAATTTTGCAGATGTGATTGCGCGTCGGTCTTTTTAATTAACCCATTTATATTAAAACACGTGACTCGGGTTTTTAACTTAAAACTTTGGAAAAGTGGGTTTTTCAACTTTACAAAGGAAAAGGGTGATCGGGAAGAAAATTCATAAGGTTTTTAAGTGCCAAGGTGGGTTTTATGTTTTATATGAAAAATAATATAACTGGGAGCTTTAACACATAAAAAGCCAATCGCAATCGGAACTTTCGGTCCATGGCACAAAACTTGCGCACTTTGAAAATGTGTGATGCGATTAACACTGAAAGGCTTTGGCGTTTGGTTTTAACGCATGGGCATGTGGGGGGAAGTGGTTAGGACTTAGCCCAAGGGGCTTAAGTCCATAGAAAAACTTATATTTTCATGAATTTTTCAGAGTTTTCAATGGAATTTGATGGTTTCGGTAAGGTTAAAAAATGAGTTTTTAACCTTGTAAAGATGATTTTCATGAAGGGAGGAAAAGAAATCATGAAAACAAGGGAGTTTTTATGGAGAAAAAGGGGAGAAAATTAAGGTTAGTTTTGAGTGGGAGAAGGGGAAAATGATGGTTTTTCAACAATTTTTCTCTTGGATTTTAGCAGAAATTTCAGAGAATGAAATGGAAACAATAGTGGATATTGGACAGAGTTATGAGGCCTTTAAGATTCTTCAAGAGCCAACACTTTTTGGCAATAAAATATGTTCCTTGAAGGCTCCAAAATCATTTAGCCACCATTTGGTATGACAAATTTTATAGGTGGCTAACATCAACCTTGAGAGCTAATTCAGTTCCTGAAAACCTTGCAACTCTACAAGAAACACATGGTGGTGGAACCATAAAAAAATTTACCTCCTTACAAGCTAAAAATTTTCCACCTGGCAATTCCACACTCTGAAACTCCCAAAATACCAAATGAATCCACTGGTAGAAGACCTTGAACTGATTGAACAGACACAGTGACCTCTTTTTATGATTTACAAACATGGATTTAGATATAGACCCAGATACAAACATATGATCATGATGGAAAAGTTGATGTACATGCTTGTAAGAAGGGTGGATAGGTTTATGGCTAATTTAAACGTTGGTGATCCAGAAAATCATATGCCTTTCCCTGAGCAAACGCAAAATCTACCACTACAAGACATTTATGATGAACATGATTACAGAGAAAATAATCAAGGAAAATTTCTAATCATGATGGAAAAGATGATGCATATTCTTGGGAAAATAATGGATAGGTTGATCGCTAATATGAAAATGGATGATCTAGAGCGAGCTATGTTTTCCCTTGATCAAACACAAGCCCAATCACCTCAAGATCAAGACAGTGACCAAGCTATGAATTATGATCAACACCTTATAGAAAATGATGAGCAAACTTATAAAGAAAGAAATAAAGAAGGCTGTCAATAAATTTTTGATTGCCTTCCTATATCTTGTACTATGTCGATAGGAGATCTTCACAATAAAATTTCGAATACTAATAGTGAGCAGTGCTTTGAGGAAACAACAAAAAATCCTCAAAGTTTTCCTGCAAGCACAAGTCAATATCCCCTAGAAGAGGCTCAAGAGAACATCCAGCCTCAAAATCAGCCTTTACAAGAGACAGAGAACCGCTGTACTTCTGTTCAAAGGGACATAGAAATATTTTCCTCGTTGATAGAAGAAGAGATAGATCAAACCATTAATAAATAGTCAGTCTCTGAAACTTATTGCAAAACAAATACTCTTGCTCATTCATGAAGATAACTCTATTGTAAAGATGTAGAGAGTTCTTTTGTTGGTCATAAAATATAGGGCAACTCTTCTTCTGTTTATACTCAAAGAAAAATCTCTCCTTTGACAAAAGAATGAATTAATAAAATACTAAGCAAACAGCTACCCTCCAAACCATCATCTAAACCAGACATTCATGAACATGGTGCCTATTCCACAGAACAATCCAATGGGACTCGAGACAAAGAGGATAGTAAAGAAATCAATGATAATAATGAAAGTAGTCCTCTTTGGAATATGAATTTTGATGGGTTATGTACTGAAACTAATGTAGGTGCAGGAATATGGCTTTACAATACAGGAAAAAAATATTCTGAAGCCTATTCATACAAACTGAATTTTCAATGCACAACTGACATAGTAGAGTATGAGGCACTTCTCTTAGGGCTACACTTATTGAAAAAACTAGGAGCCCAGAAGATAACAGTTCACGGAAATGCAGAATTGGTAATTAGGCAAGTGAAAGAAGAATGCATGGTTGAACATCTCAGACTTAAAGCCTACAAGGATGATACCATATATTTATTAAAATATTTTAAATATTTCCAACTTATCCTTGTTCCTAAAGACCAAAACAGTTTTTCTAATGGATTAGCCCTTGTGGCTAGTACATGTCTAAGACCTTGGGAGAGAAAAAAATATACAATTCAAGGAAAATTCAGACCAGCTGTCCCAAACGATAAAAGATACTGGAAAAACTTTGAAGGAGAAAAACAAATAGTAGACCATCCTACTGAGGATATACTTTCTTTTCAAGAAGAGACTTCTCCATTCAATAATGTTAATCTGCCATTAAAAGAACTTGAATTTATATTAGAAGTAAGCATAGATTTAAAGAAAGAAGATATTTCACTGTTTACTATTTTACAGGTTAAGGATGATGATACTTCCAAGCCACATACTGACAATGCAGTCCTCAAAGCTGAAGTCTTGGAAACACACAATCTACCAGACATGGAGAGCTGAAAAGAAGAGAACCTTCATCTTTTCTTTGTTGATCCTTTGGAAAAGTGTGTGGAAGTCCCAACCAGCTCAAATTATCAAGCATGGATCCTTTACAAGAGCTAGAGACATGAAAAGTTGTCACCTCCTGTATAGTCTTGATTTTGAAGATTAATCTTCAAAATCTACTATGGATACCTCTAACAATCAGCCAGAGTTTCTTCTTCTTTATGACATTACTCAACTGGCTACATTGGCACTTTTGTATCATATGAAGATGTAAATACTCCATGTTTGAATAGGTTAGATAGGAATTCAATATAGCTCAATTTTAAGCATTTAGATAGTTGTTGATTTTTTGTCTTTGAAGAAAAATTAAAAATACAAAAATACAAGAACAACAAAAAGGGAAAAGAGGGCAGATTGCAAAAATAAGAAAGGTATAGCCCCATACCAAAAAAGAGAAACAAAATCTGAAAGTGTGCAAGCTTAAATGCCACTCCTGAAAAACACACTTCTAGTTAGTCAAATAGCCTAATCTTGACTAATTAGTTTTAAATTTACTGTTGATAGGATAGTGAATTTGATTTTCCAAACTATTTAATCTTGGCTTATCAGTAGGTAGATTAGGCTAGAAATTAAAGGTTTGAACATGCTCAAAATATGAACCTAAGTTTCCAAAGAAGAGATCACTCAAATATGTTTAAATTTCTGAGTCAAAATAGAGGAATAACTGGTTCTAATCAGCTCAAAATGTGAACCAGTTGATAAAGGAAAAACAACTCAAACAAGAGTCAAAATAGAGCTATAAAAAGATGAAGGAAGTGCTTTGAAACTTTCAGATCTTAAGCCTTCCATTTTGTTCTAATTTTCTGCAAAATAATATCTATGTGCAGCTTTTTTTTATGCCATATATCAGCATCAAGATGGACTATTCAATCCTAACTTGTATTCTTTTAAAATTCTATTGTATAATTTAGAGAATAAAAATCTGTTAGACTGTTTAATCGTAACAGATTAGTAGATTAGGTAGAGAAGCTTATGGACTCAACTGTTTAATCTGAGTTCATGGAGAAATAAGGAGTAGAATTAGAGTAGTTTTATGCTTTCAAAAGAAAAAAATGTTGTGAAAAGAGTTTGCCAATCCAAGTGCACTCTAAAGAAGAAAAAATGTTAGATCAGTAGGATTGGGTAGGAAGAAATCTTGTTGATGATAGATCCAATGTTTTTATGGCTGCTAATATGTTTTCAGAGCAAAAGAAGATCACCCAAGTATAAAGAAAGTTTCATCCTAATGGATAAGGCACTGATCAGCCTCCCAGAGAATGCAAGTCTGAAGTTCTTGATGCCTTCAAGAAGGCACCATCCCCAAGTGGAGCCACTGTTAGCCACCAATAAAAATTTTCATATCAAATGGTGGCTAAAACATTTTTGGAGCCTTCAAGGAACAAATTTTATTGCAAAAAATGTTATCTCTTGAAGACTCTTGAAAACATCATGCCCTTGTTTCAAATATTCATGGCTGTCTCCATTTCAAAGCTCAGAAATTCTACTGATTTCATCGAAGAAAGACTGCAGCAAAACACCATTTTTCCCTTTCCCCCACCTCAAAACTAACCTTCATTTTTACTCCCTTTTCCCCATCATTTTCCTCTATTTTCAATTTTTCCCCATTTCCCCTTCATAAAAATATCCTTTGCGGAATTCAAAACTCCTTTTTGGACTCTGCCGAAACCCCCAAATCCATTGAAAACTTGAAAAAATGTCATTAAAAACACCTTTTTTGTATTACAGACTTAAGCCCCCTTGGGCTAAGTCCTAAACACTTCCCCATTATATGCCTTGGTGCTAGAACCAGGCGCCAAGCCATTTAAGCGCTTATCGCATCGCAAAAATCCGAGCGCATAAGTCTATTTGCCATGTTCAAAAGTTCTAATGCAATTAAGCCTTTGTACATAGCCCCCGATCCTATTATTGTTTTATATAATCCGAGTGCCCATATTCAGGCACTAAAAACATTCTATATTTCATCTCCGATCAATTATTTCCCTTTGTAAATAAAAAAAACCCTCTTTTCCTAAGTTTTGGTCTAAACCCGCCAGAGCAATGTTTTTTAATGTAAAATTGGGTAGATTGAAAGACCCAAACCAAAGTTTCTGATGTGATTGGGCCCCATTCATATAAACCCTGCTTTACTCATATAACTTCGCCTGAGGCCAAGAGTTAAAGTCCTAAGTGCCAATCGCATCGCAAAAATCCAAAATGGGTAGATTGAAAGACCAAGACTAAAGTCCCGATTGCGATTGGCCCTTTATTGTATACGCCCCGGGCATGTTATATTTCATAAAGACCATGGGCCCCACAGTCGGGCACCAACCATTTCATATATATATAAACCCACCCCCAAAGCCAAAAAAATTTGTATTATGTTAAATTTTGGTTTTCATATTTATTGAAGGGTTTCCGCCGATTCGCTTTTAAAGGAAATCTCCATTGTTGATCTTGAGCCGATCAAACGGCCTGCGCTACATCGCATCACAATTTTTGTTGGGTGCATTTGTTTCTCCCCTTCGATTGGTGATTGCCTAATCAGTCGTCAGCCATTGATCTCCTCCCCCCTTTCCTTTGATCCAACGGTCCTCATTCGTTCTGATCACAAGTCTTTCCGCTGCCTCTCAAACCCCTTCGATTCATTTCCCACCGTCGATCTGATCTGTAGATCGACGGTCAGCGCTTAATCGCATCGGCGCCTCCTGAGTTTTCCCCCCTGCTGATCGCCGAGTCCCGATTGCATCTGGACCGTCCACGTGTCCATATCGATCCTTCGACTTTGGTTATATTTTATGCATTCCGCTCCTAAGGTTTTTTCAACCAATCCTGACTGTGGATCTCTACAGATCAATGGTCCTTCTTCATTTTTCCTCCGCCTGTATATTATTTCATGTTAGCCTCAGATTCAATCCTAGTTGTTCATATGTTCTATCCAACGACTTATATTAACTCTGTCGAGCCCGACCCCTATGGGTCCTGCCTCCATCCATAAGTAATCTCAGCCGTTCAAATCTTGGATCCGATGGCCCAGAATGAAACCGCCCATACCGCTACCACCCACGCTTCTATCTCATATCGTGCTCATTCTCCCCCGTCAAATCTGAGACCCCAGATTTGACGACCCACATCACAAGTCACATAACTTTAAGCACGGAGGATAATTTTCAGAAATTACGCGATATAGGTGGTTTTCTGAGGCCATGTATCGGTCGAGGATGCATATCGCGTTCCAAAAGGCAAAACTGCCTACCCTCCCTTGTGCCATGCGAAAACCACTATTTTCATCCCCGAAACTGCTTTCCCTCTTTCCATTGGATTTTTATCGTGCGCCTCCTCAGCCGTTGATCTCATTGGGTGGATCTGATCTGATAGCCCATGATCACCTAGGAAACCCCAATTTTCCTCAACATATTTTTCCTCCAAACAAAGGTTTTTAACCTTATCCTTCGCATTTTCTCCATTTTCTTTGTTAAAGCAGCCTTTCCTCCATTATACTTCCCGGGTTGCTCCCAACTGTCGATCTTTGTAGATCAACGGATCCGACTTATTTTCTCCCTCTGCTCTCCTTTTGACCTCCTATAAACCAATCCCAACCATTGGATGTTACCATCCAATGGCCACGCTCCTCCCCACACCTTCTCAAGCAGTTTTCCCAATAAATGCAGGATTTCATAACATTTGTGTGTTTTGTGCAAGATCAAATGAATTTCAAAATATTTTAAAAAGAAAATATAAAGCTGAGGGTGACGATCCTCAGAGATTTGTTTATTTAAAGGGAAGAACATTCCAAAGGGTTCTATGCCACATTTCATCAATGCTTCATGGGCATTGATGCCATATGAGCCCTGTGTGACCCTGCACATCAACAAGAGACAGAGAATGAAATAAAGTTAAAAGAGTATCAGTGTCGAAGACAAAACACAACAGAAAAGAGGATTGAAGACAGTTTTGGGGATTATAGCTAAGATTACTTATCAAAAGCCTAATCCTCTAAATTAAAACAGTGATTAAGAAAAATCAAAATATCATCAAATAGAAAAGTCTCCACCGCCACATCAGAGGCTAATTGATTCCTCTCAGCTATCTTAAGCCACCTGTAGCCACAAGCATTTAACAGAGGCTGAATTATGATCAGAAAATCAGATATTTTCCTCAACGCAGCCGAAGAGTTAATTCTGCCATAGAAACTTAATGTAAAAATATCAGCAAAGTTATTACTAAATGAAATAGAGCCTTAAAAGTCAACAAAAGCTCCCACCGAGCTTAAAATCTTAAATTTAAATCAATTAATATAGACACATATCTGTACTCTTCTCCATTAAGCCCCTCAAAGGTCAAGAAGCATTAATCTGTATTAATTGAACCCTGGGAGATCTTTTATCCTCTCCCACCTCCTCATTCCTTCTATAAATACTTCTGTAGAAGATGAGAAAATGTTGGTTGCAGAACTTTGAAATATACTTGAGCTTGAAATTTCTTCTTGTAAATAGTGTTCACTGGCTCTTGAAGCTCTGCTTGTGATAGAATAGTCAGGCTGAGAAGTGAAGATGATTGCTAACCTGAAACACTGGACTTAAAGTTGTAACTGGTTTGAAGCATCAATACAAGCTGATTTATGGGATCCTGGTCTATGTTGACGATGATGTTATTTCTTATTGTAAATTGTTATTTTATTTCTATTTTCACTTTGTTCATCTTCTCTGATAAAGAACAGCAAGCATAGAGTTAGGATTTACTATATATCAGTAACCTTCTCTGACTGATAAATTTTATCTAAATTTTTTCTTCCAATTTTTTCTATTTAGGAATGATTTAATTCAGTTAGAGCAGTTAGGAATGCTTGCGTTCCCTCGTCCTACTGTCTTAGTTGATTGTTATTATTGAAAGTTATTTTCATTTCATGTTAAGTAGAGATGAACTAAGGAAGATATGGTGAGCCCTGGTCCTAGTTTTATCCCAAAAGACTGACTGAAATTTTCCCTAGGAATGTGTTGAAAGCTAGCTAGTTTCGAAGTACTTACCAGATCTTAGACCATTCTTTGTTATCATTTGTGTTTTCCCTTTTTGTTTTAAATGTTTTCTATTGAAAGTATATCAAAGGTTGGCTAGTTTTGAAGTACTTACCAGATCCTATATTGCTTTTATGTCTTTCTTAAGTGTATGTCAAAAGCTGGCTATTTTCAAAGTACTTACCAGATCTCAGACTGCTCTTTGTTCTTCATCCGTTTATTTTCCCCTTCTTGTTGTATCATTTAATTTCATAAATCAACTTTAAAGAGATCCTTAGACATAGATGACTTGCCCCATGGAACACTCTTTCCCCTTGTTGTTTCAATTAAACCCTATTACGACTCCATAGCCCAATGGACTAAAACATGCAATTATCTATCATTTTGGCCAAAGCTTGTTCTATTTTCTTGCAACTTCTCACCTTTGAAACTCTTTGCATTTAGAATTTACCCCTCAAATAATAATCATGCTCAACCATCCAAAACAAAACAAAACCCTCGGCCTTCGTAACTAGCCTAATATCATTAACCAAAAATTCAAAGACAAATCCATCTTTGCACTTATTGGAGAGATCCCTCTCCGGATTCAGGAGGGCTAGATCCTAGAATCCCAAAGTGGTTGAAACGGTGTTTCTCCCTACTGTCGGACTTTGCCAATCTTGCTGATTATAGGGAGCTAACACCTACCCCATTAAATGGGTTTTCAGATTCTGGTAATAGTAAAAAATAAATGTTGCTTTCATACTGTTGTTGATGAAGGGGATTCTATGTGTATCATGTTGTTAAAATGTTGGAAATCACTTGGTTCTCCGACACTTAACCAATCGCCAACTATCCTTAAATATTTTGATGGAAAAGGATTCCATCTGCATGGTATTTTGTAGGATCTACCAATAGAGGTCGAAGGAAAAACCGTTAATCTAGATGTGGAAGTGGTTGATACCCCTCTAGATTACAACCTTCTCCTGGGTCACAATTGGTCTTATGCTATGACCATTTTCATATCATCGGTCTTTCATCTCATCATGTTTCCTCATCAAGGAAATATCGTCAAAATAGATCAGCTCTCATATTATTCGTCCGACCCAGCCACTATTGATAGCATCCGACATGTCGGAAAAATGAATATCCCTTATAAAGATGTTGGAGTGGGTTTCATTAAGATTCTGCTTTACTGGGAATTTTTTCCCTGCCTGCTCCCAACGTATCGTCTCCTATTGAACTTATCAAACATTTCTACGATAGTTCCTATTGACATTTCAGTGAAACCCGAAATTGTTGAAAACACTCATATAGGTGCTTCTTGTACGCCAAATGAACTCCAAGCATATAAAGCCCTATTTCAGGAATTACGTGAAATTTTTGCCTGGTCATATGAAGAAATGCCAGGAATCGATCCATCAATTGTTTTTCATGAAATTAAAACATACCCGAATGCTAAACCTTTCCGAAAGATATTACATCAGATACATCCATGAAACGCTGCCAATATTAAAGCTGAAGTTGAGAAATTACTTCGTGCATGTTTTATTTATCTGATTCCTTTAATGGATTGGGTATCTAATATTGTTCCTATCAACAAAAAACAAGGGAAAATACGAGTATGTATCGATTATAGGGATATCAATCGAGCTTGTCCAAAAGACAATTATCCAACCCCTTATATCGATCAAATTATTGATGACTGTGCCAAAAGTGAAATGTTTTCATTTATGGATGGATTTTTGGGCTACAATAAAATCAACATACTCCCTGCTGATCAACCCAAAATAGCTTTCATTTCTCCATGGGGGAATTTTTCTTACTGCAAATTACCTTTTGGACTTAAGAACGCTGGTGCAACTTTTCAGATGGCAATGTCTTATGCATTTCATGACATTAAACAAATTGTGCAACCCTATCTCGATTATTTACCTGCTCATTCATTGCGCAGAGCATATCATCTTAATCATCTATGAGCTATCTTTATGAGATGTAGGCATTATAGGATTCGTCTAAATCCTCACAAATGTGTCTCTTGTCTTGAATCTGGACAATTGTTGGGATTTTTTATCTCAAAGGAAGGCATTCATGTCGACCCATTGAAGGTTGAGGCTATCATCAAATTACCTCCTCCTTCTACTCTTTGCCAACTCCAAAGTTTTCAAGGGAAAGAAAACTTTTTACGTTGATTCATTCCTAACTATGCTGAGTTAACCAAAGGTTTTACCAGGTTGTTAAAACAGAATATTCCTTTCTTTTGGGATGAGATCGTTGATCGATATTTTGATGCTCTTAAACACATGTTGACCCATGCGATTAATTTTTATACCTCGCAGCCTCCCATTCTATGATTGGCATAGTCTTAGTTCAGGAAGATGAATTCAACAATGAACATTTGATTTATTATCTCAGTCGAAATCTACATTCGACCGAAATCAAGTACTCACAAGCCTCTTGATGATGTAGTTGATTGTGTTGAGTGGATGATTTTGATGGGCAAGCAAAATATTGTGGAAGAGCTGGAAGATGTGTTTGTGCTACAAGATGAGGGAGAGTAGTCATACAATCATAAGATGAACCATTCCAATCTTGTAGACAAGATTGGTAGTGGTTATATTGAGATTGGCATGACTGCCCTAACATGTGAATATTCCATAATGGATTATGCAAGTAAGGGAATGAAGAGGAAGTGTTTTGAACCATACCCGTTGACCTTGTTGCAGCTTCCCCATCTCTTTGATATGCCACTTCCAAATTAGATAAGGAAGAACATCTATCTATGTGATGCTCCTTTCGGTAATGAGGGAAAAACACTTCATCAAATTCTTGATTTTTCCGAACCTGCAAAACATTCAATTGTGAATTTAGAGAGATAATAAAATCAACTTTAAATTTTTCAAATAAAAAATTGATTTCAGCTCTTATGTCTCTTGTTCTTGTAGTAAATTTGGAAGAGAAAGAAGAAAATTCTCTAGAATTCTTACCAGCCTTGGAAATTCCTCTTGAATACCTTATGCACAACTCACAAACATCATCATATGATAATTGAAAAACATCACCTTTTCCTATCAAATTTAAGAGTTCTAAAAATTTATCTTTGATTCCTTTAAGAAGGAGTGTTTTCAAGATCTCTTTTTCCAAATGCTTATTCTTTGGTTTTTGAAGGTTGTATTGAAATCGCTCTACATAGTCCTCCAAGCTTTCATCTTCCCCTTGTATCATACCAAAAATATCTTCACTGGATTTGCAATAGTCTTGGTACTTCTTCAAGAATATGTTCTTCATGTCCTCCCATGTTTGGATGCAGTTCCCACCTAGGCTCATGAACCATCGGAGAGCTGCTCCTTTTAGAGTAAGAGGAAACATTTTCAATCTTTGATCATTAGTACAATAATCATATCTTCTACAAAGTATTTCAAACTCAAATAAGAATGTATCTGGATCTTCATATGTCAAACCATGAAAATTTGGTAGAGATAATGGGGGAATTATGTGCATTTGTGTTACTCCTCCTAGATCTTTGATAGGGAATTCAAAAGTTGCAATGTGAGCCATTTCTTACCATAATAGAAGATGTTCTTCAGGTGTTTCTTTAAGGATCCTCCTTCAAATGTTCCTGTCAATTGATTAGTGAAATGGGTGGTGCTTACATCACCACTCGAGTGGAATTACGAGATTTTTTTCAAAAAAAACTCTACCTCTAAAATTCAAAAAAAACACAAGCATTCATTCATACCTTAAGCTTTCACTCAATTCTGCTGTGAAGCGGGCCAGTGAACAAGTGTGTTTCTTACTCGATGCGCAAGTTCTTACCTTCCGTCTTTAATACCCAATTCTTCTCAAGCAGAAAAAATTAAATATGCATCACTCTTTCTAAATGGCATACACTCTCCCCGGCAATGGCACCAAAATGTCGAGGCATAAAAGGTATCTTTTTAACACCTATTTATCTCACATTAATTATCAATCTGGGAGCGACTTTTTATTTCAAGAGTGTACTTAGTCTGAGGCAACAATTATCTAAGAGTAATGCCTTGCAATATGTAGTACAGTGTTCGAGATACAAGAGTAAATGGATGCTTGTAAAGGAACCTAATTAAAAATGGAAATGCTCTAAGAATTAAATCAAACTGCAAAACATCGATCAGGGATACAGTAGCAATAACTCCTTCCCTTAGAAATCGATGCAAGATAACCAATCTGGGAACTTGGAAGCAATAACCAGTGTCCTCTATAATTGGTGATCTTAAAGCAATCGAAATGAAAGCAAACTCAATCTTCGTGCTGATGAAAAAAAGGAACAAAATCTGAAAATTAATGAATTGAAACTGAACAACACATTGAAATTGAACAGCAATGTAAATGAATAACAAACTAAAACTAGAAGAATCGAACAACAAATATTAACTAATGGAATTGAACAACAAAACTCTATTAAATGGAAAATCCTATTGAACAACAAACTGAATAGCGAAGCTTTATATCTGCACTCTGAAATGAACAACAGTTAAATGAAACAGCAAATGGAATGGAACATCAAATGTCAAACAACAAAGCATAACAAGATAAGTAATTCGAGGATTAAGATTCTTGTTAAATGGGAAGGAACGACAACGCAATCCATTATAATAAAACAGTAAACTATTAAGCATGTGATTATGAATTAAGTAAGATAGAACCAATATTACTTCCGCGAATTCAAGAATGTTCTAAGTAAGGCAATATGTTGTCTCAATTAACCCATGCTGTAAGAAATAAGATTTAGATCATACAATAATGAAATAACTCATAAACAGAGCACGTAATACATAAAGACAGTAAAATGACAAACAACTAATGAAATAAAATCATAGTAACATGCATGTAGAAAATCGATCACACGCTGTAGGAATTGGAAATATAACACAGAGGAGTAGTTCACGCTGCCAGGGTCAGGCCCTTAACCACTACCAGGGACTGCTCAAGCTACTTCAGATGATGCGAATGGAACAAAAACTTTAATTAATCATTAAACTGGAGCATCATTACAATGGAAACGTTCTTTCAATAACACAACTTTTGATTAAGTTTACAATTCACAAAAGCAACAACTATGATCCCCCCCCTCTCTTTTACAAAAGTTCCATTTTATAACCAAAGAGAGGAGAAATAAAATAGTAAATAGGATCTCTCATAAAAAAATTGAATTGTTTCCAACCAATTGATCAATAAGAAAATATATTTCCAACAATCTTGCAACAAGAGCAAGGCGAATTTGGCTTTGCAGCTGAGATTTGGAGGACGACCACAACAAAAAATCTGAGAAAATCGTGCTCAAAGAACCCTTCGCTTCTCTCAATACAGGCCGAATTTGGGCAAAATGTTATTTGATAAAGTTAATTGGGCCCGTTCTGGACAAAACCCATGCTCCGAATTTTCCATTTTCTTCTTCATTTGCCCAGAATCTTAACCGCAAAACTGTCACTTCTTATTCCAGCGAATTTCTGAGTTGGAATATTTCATGCTGATTTGGAAATCCAATGTGCAGTCTGGAAAATATCTTGGAGGATAAAATGGTGAGTGATATTACAAAATATATTAATAAACCATCATTGATAAAATTACGCATAATAATCATCAATTTATTAAAAATAAATGAGAAGAAATAATATTCATCCATAAGAGCATAAATCATTATAAAATGGATTTATATGATAAAGTACAATAAATGACATGATAAAGAAGAGTGAAAATGGATGAAATAAGTGTTAAAAAGTGGTTGTATTCACGGCCCAACAAGAGAATTCAAAAATAGTGTTTTAGTGGCAGCAAGTAAGCATGGAAAACCATAAATCATGCTTGATACCAACTGTATTCAACTATTTATGAAATAAAAAATCTTAGGGGGTCTAGAAAGCAATTAAGAATTCTCTAAAATGTCCTAGTAGAAGAAAACATTACGGTAATGATGAATAAATAGAACTAAGGTGCTTTCAGAAGACATTTCTTAGCCTTAAACTTTTATTCTACTTCAACACAGAAAGGTGGAAACATAATGAAATAGGAAATAACAATAATAGATTAGAAGAACTTCACCAATAACCAAGCTTAGGGATCCAGTGATCTAGCCTCCTCCATCAACAAACAAATCAGGGCATCCACAAGTTCCAAGACTTCAATTTCTTTTCAACTTCCAAGAGACTATGTATTACTTCAAAGAGTCATCAAATGCCAACAAGATAATGAGTTCAGATGCGGTATTTATGCTGCAAATGAAGATTTTAAGCCTAAGATAGGGTTTGAGTGTCATTTATTACAGATTTAATGAGTTCCTAACCTTGAAGACCATGCAAGGCTCAAGGCAGGAATATTTGCAGCTATTTCTTTGTTTAATAACTTCTATCTTAACTTCCTAAGGAGAAATAGGTGAAATGTTTGACTTTAAGGCCTACTCATAACATTACAATAACTTTTTGACAAATAAAAATATCTCTGACTTAGCCTAATAACTACTAAATTCTTTATTGAAGGAAACAAAGCACTAGGTGGCACAAATATCTTTTGAAAGGAATAACTGCCACCGACTGAGTCTTTCGAATTTGTCTTGGGTAAATATGCCTTATGTTTATCTTTTAATCTCTGTCTTTAATATTTTTAAACTCTATCTTTGAGCTTTGAATGTCTTTTTTTATTATTTAAATATGTTTCATCTCTGTTCTGTTCTTTTGGTCTTTTGATTTATTTCTTTTGATCCTTTGCTTTTATTATTTTGTCCTTCCACTGTCTTCTTTCTTTGACTGCTACTTTGACTAGCTAACCCTCTTCTTTTAATTTTAATCTTCTGATCCTTTCCCACTTGTCTTCATTTTTATTTAATCTCAACCACACGGCCAATATTTATAATTTTTTTTTGATACCTTATTATCCCTTTAATCCTTTTTTCTTTATCACAGTCCTCTGACTGTTTCTCTTTCCATTGGGCTTACTGTCTGTGTTTTTTCTTTGTGTAGGGACATGTTTTTAGTGTGCTGGAGGGTTTATGATCTCCAATGATCATGATTCACTGGTGTTGGAGTTTAAATTTTGGCCCCTAGCCCTTCAATTAATAAAATCAACCTCTGGATCGTCATCCAGATTTTAATTTAAACGATCTTAGGGCGGTGAGAAAGGCTTGGTGGGCCTTTCCGCCATTAAACTTGCACAAAACACAAATTATTAGTTAAAACAATGCGAGAGAGGGTTTCACTACATTTTTCAAGGTTTGGAACTGTCGGGAGGTGATTTCAGAGTAGGAGAGGGTGCAGGAGGTAGGGTTCCAAAGGCGAAACCTGGAATAAATTCGAATGAAAGCGAGAGAAATTTGATTTATGGCATGGAGGGAAAAGGTGGTTTTGAAAACCACAAGTGGTTTATCATGTGGATAGAAGGTGGTAAATGGTTTTATCCAAACGAACACGATACAGTTTAGAGCATGACACGTGGCCGGCAGAAACCGCCTATTTCACGCGGGTCTCAAAACTTTAAACCCGGCGCCATGAAAAATGCGATATGCGTTTCGGGCCGTGGGATCTCGGGTTTGGATATCAATGGTGCGGAATGGCTCATGGGAGTGGCGAGAAAGTTTCAGGAGCGAGGCTAGGGGATAGGTGGCATAATTCGAATGGATTGCGGGGTATAGTGGAATGTGGGGCCTGGAGTTTTAAATAAATAAAGTGTGGATGCAACCTTTTCTAAGGTTTGATGGGGGAATCTAGATTAATGAAGTGGGGAACGATAGCCATCGGATCGGGGTCCAGGGCTTCATATCGACGGTGCAGATGAGTTGATCAAGGGTGCAGGTGTGTAATAGAAAGGATGGGGCGTGCATTTTGATTTTTCAACGGTTTGGGTCTTTATACAAGGTTTGGGGGGTTAAATAAAATGAAAGGGGCATAGGTATATTCCAAACGGAAGGGGGGCTAAATAGATAGTAGAGGCTGAGGTCTTATGCGAGAAAGGGAGATGGGACTTAAGAGAAGAAGGGATTAAGGCCTATTTCATCCAAAAGGCTGACATTATACAAAAAAAGAGAGGCTTAGTGCATATTTCAAAGAACCCGATAGGCTAAAAATTAACTTTTAAACAATGTAAAAGGGAGCTTTTTACATTGTTTAATATGTCAAAGGAAAAATGATGAATGAAAGGTTTTTATGAGGGTTTTGAGGAAAGGATAAAATGAGTTTTTCAGAGGAAAAGGCCATAAATGAGAGTGAGGGTAAGGTGATGCAATGAGGCAAACAGGCCAAAATGAGGAAAATCCCTTTTTACAGTAGTGGGGTAAACTTTAGGAGGTAGAGAGAGGAGAAGATTAGTGGAGCATTTTGACTTAGGATAATGAAGGCAGTGAGATTTCTAGAACTCACGATATTTCTCAAATCTTGTTTCTAGAGATCTAGGATCATAATTTAGTCATCTTTTGATATCAACAAAAATTTTTGATGACTAACAGTGGCTCCACTTGGGGAGGGCAGCTCCCTTTTGGAGGTGTCCAGAACTTTCAGTTTATAAAATCTCTGAGTTTTTGCAAACCAGTGCCTTATCCATTGGGCATATTTTCCCTTCTTTTCACTTGTTGATATTTCTTTTGAAGTGAAAATATTAACAATCTGCAACATGTGATTCTTTTAATAGAATTTCTACCTACCCAATCTTTCTTGTCCTAACATTTTTTCTTCCTTGAGTGCATTTGAACTAGAAAACTCTTGACATTTTTATTTTTTGAAAATATAAATAAACTATCTACCTCAAACCTTATTGCTTCCAAGATTTAGATAAGCAAGTGAACTCTTTTTATTCTCTACCTAGACTATGTAATTGCCAAGACTAAGTTGTTTGGCAGTCTTGATTCTCTAATCTATTGACACAAAATTCAAAGCATGGTTCAAATAAGGATTAGGTAGTCTGATTCACCGTGGTTTGTGGCATTGGAACAAGCTGCACACAAACATTATTTTGCATAAAAGCTAACTTAGAAAGATAGGGTTGAGATCTATCATTCGTTATACATCCTTATCTTCCTCTTTGGTTCTATTTTGAGCATGTGGAACCAGTAATTTATATTCCCTAATCTATATTTCTTGATAAGCCAAGTTTGAAATAATATTGAAAATCATTGTTTTCACTAACTTATCAATGTAAATTTAAAGCATGTTCAGCCATGATTAGGCTAGATGACTAAACAAGATATCATTTTTAAATTAGTAGTGGCATTTAGGCTTGCACACTTTCAATAGTACTATTTTCTAGGTATGGGGTTGTACTTGAATCTACTCTCTTTTTCCTTTCTTTCATTTTTTTTGTATATTTGTTTTCAAGATTTTCTCATGTAATGTTTATGTACAATGAATGAAAGTTTTGAAGTTTAGGACTCTTGACATAAATAATGTTTGAGCATCCTTCCATTGACAGGACCTCGAAATAACTCTTCTCCATTCAGCCCTTGTAAAAATAAAACATTATGACACCTAATTGAATGAATGATATAAGACCCTTTCCACAAATTCTCAAATTTTCCATGCTTACCTCTATCTTCCCTTATAGAATCCCATTTTAAAAATGTGTCTCCAACATGGAAATTATCAGCCTTGGTCCTTCTGTCAAAGGTTTTATTGATGCTCTCTTGAACTGCTTGTGTTCTTTTATAAACCTCCTCTCTTGACTGTTGTAGATGAATAGTTTGATTTAGCCTTCTCTGCATGTCATTTTCTTCTGATTGCACTTCTTGGAGAATTTTCATGACTAGAACTCCCAAGGATGTTGGGAAGATTGAATCCATGCCATATACCAACTAATAGGGAGAAATATTGATTGATTTTTAGGTGGTTAGTCTATTAGCCCATATAGCATGAACTAGCTTACTATGCCATGATTTCTGATTTTGTTCCAGTAGTCTTTTAATAATGTTGATAAGGCTCTTGTTGGAGGATTCAACAATTCCATTTCCCTGAGGGTAGTAATCTGCGGAGTGCCCCAATGTGATATGGCATTTATAGTAGAAATCAACCATTCTTTTGGATTCGAAGGCAGCATCATTATCTGTAATGATATTTCTAGGAAAACCAAATCTAGATAATATGTTGGTCTCAAGGAACTTGATAATGACTGAGTCAGTAGCATTCCTAGAAGGTATGGCCTCTATCCACTTGGTAAAATAATATTTGTTGGGTGTGGAGCCTAATTATCTTGTTTATTTTGTATCACAACATTGGACCCCTGTACCTTAATGGGGGTGGCAACACCGCCCGTAATTAAATGCTACCTAGGGGGTCCAGGTGTAATGTTCCAAAATTTGCACATAGCAATTTGGAACATTAAATTTTGCTACTTTCAATTAGAAAAGGAATAAATGGGTAAGGATGCCCATGAATAATAAAATTATGAATCAATTCCACCTTATTAAGGAAGGAAATCATCTTAGGAGCTGGTTTTACACTTCCAAGTGTGAACAGGGACAAATTGGATGAGGACATAGCCAAGTTTGACTAAGTCAACATGCACTCTTGAGGAGGAAGAAAACACTAAAGTAAACTAGCTTAATGTGAACAAGGATCAGCCTAAACACATATATGAGAACTAGATTGAAGATCCTTAGTGTGAAAGAGGCATTGGAGGTTGATTAGTTGACCAAGTCAACAATGCAGCCACAAGAGGAGGGACGCAAGCTAGGGCAACGCAGTTTTGAAAGAGGAAGCTTCATGAAGAAGTCACCTCAACTTTGTGTGGGGTCCGGGGTGAGGAGCCTCACCAAAGATAAAAGGAAGGCATATAATAAAAGGATATTCATTCATGTATTCAGATATTTTGGTCTAGAGACCATTTTCATGCTTTAGCTGTTTAGCTAGAGTTGCTGCACTGCTTAGTGCAAAGAATTCTCGTGCGGGAATTCCATCCCCTCTTTAGATAAGCTTGCTTAAGGGATCAAGAGGGAAGGATTAGAGATTCATTTCTGTATTTGGCTTGAGGCCATTCATCTACATTCATCTACAACATAGTCATCTTCAGAAAACTACGTCCTTGATGCAGGGGCAGCAGCAGCAAAACTGCACCCTTTGATTTTGTGCTCATCTTGTAAGAGGCGGTGCTTATTTCCCTCCGAAAGTTTGTTAGAGTGGCCTTTGGCAATATTTTTGTATTATTCAGCTCTAATAAGTTATATTCAGTCATTTTTAATGCAGCATTGCTGTAGACTGCGTTATTTTCTGCAATCCTACCTTGTACATGCATTTTGCCGGAAATCTTGCTGCGAGCCTTGTTTTTACTGTATAAGTGATTAAACCTCCATTTCTTTGCCATGTGATTAATATAAGTTACATATCAGACCTATTTATTCATTTTCTATAGAAACCCTCATGGTAATTATGCTCTCACTGTATTCAAGAATTTATGTTTAGTAAAGTCATGGGAAATCAGTGTTTTCTAGCCTAGTCGGGAAAGGAGGAGTTGTTTAATATAGTTAGAGGCATTAGTTTGAGCTGAAATTTGGAGCATAGGTCCCTCTTGACCTAAAATATCATATACAACCATTTCCCCTGCTTATTTTTACACTCATTTATGAAAATAACCTTTTAGGGCATAAAATCCCCTTTTCCCCCACTTTCCGGATCATGAAATGAAATAAAAGTTGTTGTTGTAACTAAAAATGATGTATATGTGTTTATTATGTATATTTTAAGCTTATTAGTCATAACAGGACCATTATAAATCTTATTCATTGTAGACTTTCATATTTGGAACATTACAGTGGTATTAGAGCATGATCTTTGGCTCAGCCTGTGGCTTCAAGCCAAAGTGTTGAATCCCTGAAGGAGGAATGTTTCAAACTCTATAGATAGAGTCCACAGATGACCAGGTAGCCTCTGGATCTCATCCTTTTTTCAAAGGTTACATATCCTGTAAATTCCCCTGCAGTCAATCTCTGGAATAGAATTTTGATATTCCTGAGAAGGGAACTTTACATTGCTCAGCTTGTGAGTTTGATTTCAGAAGGAGAAGATGGAGAGGATGAGATTAATCTCATCCATTTTCATATCCAAGAAGAAATAAGAAGAGAAATGCACTGAAACTCCAAAAGGGTTTCAAGGAGGAGAGATTTGCAGAGAAACCCCTAGAGGATTTCAAGAAGCAGAAATAGATGCATGCACTTCCTGTTCTTGTAGAGAGAATGAAGAAAAAATATACCACTTAGAGCATGAAATTCTGAGTGGATACTTGGCAGAATACAAGTACCAACCTAGGGCTTTTAGAAAGATCCTAGCTTTTCCTCAGTTTATTCAACTAAGAGAAGAGAAAAGACCTTGCAGCCAAAGGGAGATTAAAGGCAATAGATTCCTATTGTCCAAATTTGATGGGTCAACTACAGCGAAAACCTGGGCAAGAAAGCTTGAGGCATTCTTCCTACTTCATCCAGTGGTAGAGAGGGAGGCAACAGAAGTTACAGTGCTGCACCTGGAGGGTGAAGCCAATGATTGGTGGTGCAGTCACTTAAGCCATACAAGAGTGACTTCTTTTTCTGAGTTCACTCAAGAGATGATCAGAAACTTTGATGGAGAAATATCAGAGGAGAGTAGGCCCACACCACCATGGGAGGAGGCAAGTACCAGTGTTGCCATGGCCTTGAGAGAGAAGCCTTCTACACCAGCAGTTACATCAGCCAACACATTGAAGAGAGGACCTCTTGTCGCCATAGAAGATGTCCCAAGGGCTCACAAAGGTATGCATAAGTTTCCATGTCTTAACATTTCAGAAAATTTTATGGAAAGGGTTGGAGATTTGGTTGCATATGACCCAGGATCAAATGGTATTTATGAGATGGAGTAGCAGGATTGCACTGTGCTCTGAAAGCTTGGAGGATTAAATGGAAATTTGAACCCTCAACCCCATGTATCACTAATAAGTTAAACACAACCCTTGAGGTTGGAGTGTGAATTCTTGGAGGATGGAGTGAACCTTGCTCCAAACAAATTCATGCAGAACCAAATGTTCATCTGGGAGTTGATGCATGAGATAACCAAAACACCCAGGGGGATGGTTACAACGCCGTCAAGAGATAGTAGGAAGGAGGTTCTGCTTTCTTTACATTCAGATCCTTATGGGTTCAAGATGGTTGTGGACATGATATCTTCTCTAAGAGATCTCCAAGGAGATGCCTTTTAGCACTTCACGAGAGGCAATACAAAGAAACTGGTTGTGGAGGATGGTAGATCTCGTTGGAGAAATAACAAGATGCAGAATGATGAGAAGCATCCACAAGGAGTTGAGTGGATGTGGGTGGGAGGCAAGAGACTTGTAAACCACTTGCAAGTCTATGACAATGGGCAACAAGAAGAAATGCTGCATTGGCTACTCTTGAGAGAGTTTGGTCAACCTATGACATGTCCTTTTCCATGGGGTGAGAAGAGGAAGGAAGATTTGTAGGATACTTTCATCATGGGGCAGCAAGGAGTGTGGATGCATTATGATGGTATGTTCATTTTGTTTTCACTACATTATTTTTATGATGGAGGTATGATGAGGCAACAAATACATTTGTTTCTTTGGAGGATTGAGAGAGAGCAAGGGAAGAGTTGCTCTCACATTTTTCATAATGTTGCAATGGGAGGAGATGGCAACACTATGGGGGAAGTCATTGACATTGGGCATATTAGAGAATGGACTTATGAGTTGGTAGGAGCCTATTTGCATAGGCCAATAGTGCTTTCACTTTGGAGCATGAAATTATTGGTGGAGTGTTCCCAGGATCACTTCATATTTGATGCACTTGATGGGCATAAAGGAGGTGAGATTGATAGAGTGGTGGATGGACTCATTTGTTATTGTGGTATGTTCTCCTTGACCTTGATTTCCAAGCATGGGAAGGAGAATTTTCATGCAGCATGTGGTTCATTCCTCTTCATATGGATATGTCATGCAACTATGGAGGATTCATATATGGATATTGTCACCATATTGTCTTCCTTACATGGTAAGATTTCTGTTTTGGCATTAATTGATTTTTCAACACAATATTTGTATACTCTTACCATTTCCTTGTAGTGCATTGCTCTACAATGGGCAAGTTTTTCTTTGGGCTCCATGGTCCATCTTTGGCCAGCTATTATGATGGAGACAACCATCCAATGTATGATCCGGGACAAGTATATTTTTGCTTCTTGTGTGCTCAATTGCCATATTCAGCCATCTACTATTTTCTATTAGGTGTGATGACTTATACAGCCAGCCATTTGTTAAGAGACAACTTGCCATGCTATTTCTGAAGCTACAGTGGGGAAAAATGTGTTGTGACCACTTGGGAGATTGTTGGTACTCTCCAGCACTACATAGAACCTTCAGTATTTCTATCATTATGATGATGATCATGATCCTATGTGCTGATATTATTCTTGCCTATATGAGGAGCATGATTGGAGGAGGAACACATGGAGTGGGTGTGTCCTTGGGGGAGGATCATCCCCACACTTTCTGCATTACATGCTCTAAGGGGAGCATGGGAAGAGACATGGCCTCTATAGAAAAATACTTTTCTCTTTATGAGGAGGACCATGAGATGGATGGAGTGCCATATGGTGATGGTTTCTTATCCATCATGTATGAGATGGGTTGGGCCAGCTTGATGCACAGCGCTGGGAGAGGGACCTTTGGAGGTCTAGCTTCCTTCTTGCCATTTAAGGGCAACATGATGGCATCCCAAATTCAAAAAATCCTCTACACATATATTAAGTGGAGAGGAAGATAACGTGGGGTACCATGTCCAAAATTTCAGCCCACCTACCTTGTCGGAGCTTCAGGTGGAGGATGATTTGCATGAGTTACCATTTTGGAGGGTGGCTCATTTTTCTTGGTTGATAGCTTGCAGAGGAGAGATTCAAATGGGGATAATGATTCCCAACCTATATCAGCCCTCATGCTTCAAGAGGATCTTCAAACAGCCCATTTTTGCTTCCATGGATGTTCTACTATCACATAATGTCAGCTTTTTAGATAGCTTACACACTTGGGAGAGGAAACTTGGAGATATATTGATGATGCATCACCTTGATCCTTGGAGAATTTTATTCTTATGAGGTTGTTGTAGGGGAGAAGAGGGTGTTCTTCAGTCCTATCCTTGCATTTTCTTGAGGACAAGCAACATTTGGGAGGGGAGGACTGTAATGTTCCAAAATTTGCACATAGCAAATGGAACATTATATTTTGCTACTTTCACTTAGAAGAGGAATAAATGGATAAGGAGGCCCATGAATAATAAAATTATGAATCAATTCCACCTTATTAAGGAAGGAAATCATCTTAGGAGCTGGTTTTACACTTCCAAGTGTGAATAAGGACAAATTGGATGAGGACATAGCCAAGTTTGACTAAGTCAACATGCATTCTTAAGCAGGAAGAAAACACTCAAGTAAACTAGATTAATGTGAACAAGGATCAGCCTAAACACATATATGAGAACTAGATTGAAGATCCTTAGTGTGAAAGAGGCATTGGAGGTGGATTAGTTGACCAAGTCAACAACGCAGCCACAAGAGGAGGGACGCAAGCTAGGGCAGCGCAGTTTTGAAAGAGGAAGCTTCATGAAGAAGTCATCTCAACTTTGTGTGGGGTCCGGGGTGAGGAGGATCACCAAAGATAAAAGGAAGGCATATAATCAAAGGATATTCATTCATGTATTCATATATTTTTGTCTAGAGACCATTTTCATGCTTCAGCTACATCATATTCATCTTCAGAAAACTGCGTCCTTGATGCAGGGGCAGAAGCAGCAAAACTGCACCCTTTGATTTTGTGCTCATCTTGTAAGAGGAGGTGCTTATTTCCCTCCAAAAGTTTGTTAGAGTGGCCTTTGGCCATATTTTTGTATTATTAAACTCTGATATGTTATATTAAGTCATGTTTTATGCAAATTTTCTGTAGAATGCGTTATTTTCTGCAATCCTACCTTGTACATGCATTTTGCCGGAAATCTTGTCGGGAGCCTTGTTTTTACTGTATAACTGATTAAACCCCCATTTCTTTTCCCTGTGATTAATATAAGTTGCATATAAGACCTATTTATTCATTTTCTATAGAAACCCTCATGGGAATTACGCTCTTACTGTATTCATAAATTTATGTTTAGTAAAGTCATGGGAAATCAGTGTTTTCTAGCCTAGTCGAGAAAGGAGGAGTTGTTTAATATAGCTAGAAGAATTATTTTGAGCTTAAATTCAGAGCATAAGTCCCTCTTGACCTAAGATATCATATTCCAACCATTTTTCCTGCTTATTTTTACGCCCATTTATGAAAATAACCTTTTTAGGGCATAAAATCCCCCTTTTCCCCACTTTCCAGATCATGAAATGAAATACAAGTTTTTTTTGTAACTAAAAATGATTTCTATGTGTTTATTTTGTATATTTTAAGATTATTCATCATAACAAGACCGTTATACAACTTATTCATTGTATAGTTTTAGATTTGGAATATTACACCAGGGGGGGCGATTGCGACTTCATGGAGCCCCCCTTGGTGGGGGGTGTTCGGGGTAGCACCCCCTAAGCTAAAAATAGATGTAAAATTTCCTTGTAAAAGTATAGTAATTTCTAGTCAATCTGGGCCATTCATTAGGCAAATGATCTGACGGTAGAAGTTATGTTTAACTTAGGGTTTTTTGCCCTAGAAGGCAACCCCTCACTTTTATGAGGGTATTTTATTGCGGATGTGTATGGTATGTGTATTCTCAAAGTGAGAAATAGAGATGGATATTGTGAGAGAGGACAGAGGATATTACAGTGGATCTGTTGTAGATTGTATCTCTTCATTTTTACTGGATAATAGAAAGGAAGGATTGGTTGTTCGGGGTGGACGTAGCCCAAACTGGGTGAACCACGTATATCTATGTATCTCTGGTTTTTTGTGTTTTGTGTGCTTGTATTTTCAGCATATTTTATGTTTTTCATTGCTCTGTAATATTTAATTTTCTAACAACTGGTAACAGAGTCGAAGGTCTATTTTGCTGATAAACTCATAGGAAAGAAGGGTTTCCTAGTTCGAGTGGGAGCAATGGTGGAAGATGGTAAATTTAGGGTCGAGAAAATTAACGGCCAAAACTTCCCATTGTGGAAGATGCAGATGGAAGATTATTTGTATAAAAAAGATCTGTACCTACTATTGAGCAGAAAAATAAAGAAGCCAACAGCTATGATAGACTCAGAATGGGAGATTCTCGATAGAAAGGCACTCAGAACATTACGGTTGTGCCTCGCACCATTGGTAGCCTTCAATATTTCAAAGGAAACAACAACAGAGGGTTTGATTAAGGCGTTGGCGAAATTATATGAAAAACCCTCGGCCTCAAACAAGGTATTTCTTATGAAACATTTATTTAATATGAAGATGTCGGAAGGTGGATCTGTTGCAGACCATTTAAATGATTTTAATATAGTTACCAGTCAATTAAGTTCTGTAGGGGTAAAATTTGATGATGAAGTTAGAGCTCTATTATTTCTGTGCTCATTGCCAAAAAGCTACAATGGTTTAGATATGGCCATTAGTAACTTTATCTCTGGATTTAGTACTTTAAAGTTTGATGATGTTGTCGGTGCTATCCTTAGTGAGGAAATGCGACGGAAAAGCTCCAGTGAGACATCGGGTAATGCTTTGAATGCAGAGTCTAGGGGAAGAAGAATGGAAAGAGGAAAGAGCTCGGGATATCACAGTAAATCAAGGAAAGGTAGATCCAAGTCCAAATCAGGGATAGTGTGCTAGAAATGCGGAAAGAAAGGACACCTAAAGAAAGACTGTAGATCTCAGAAGGGAAAAGGAGACACACAGCAAGAAAAAAAGCATGAAGCAAATGTGACAGGTGATGTGTTACAAGTTGCTTTGATTCTTTCTTTAGAAAATGTTACTGATTCTTGGGTTGTAGATTCAGGGGCTTCATTCCATGCCACACCTGATAAGAAATATTTTCATGACTATGTTCAAGGATATTTTGGACAAGTTCGTTTGGGTGATGATAAACACTGTAAAATTGTTGGAATGGGTAAAGTTCTTGTAAAACAACAGAATGGAAACCAATGGCTACTAAAGGAGGCAAGGCATATTCCAGATATGAAGAAAAATCTGATTTCAACAGGGCAGTTAGGCGGTGAAGGTTGTGTGACAACTTTCACGGATAAAACTTAGAAGGTCACCAAAGGAGCCCTGGTAATAGCAAAAGGCGAAAGGGTTGGTAGATTGTATTTATGCAATGGTATTTCTAACCCTGTTAATGCTTTAACTTCCAAAGGAGCAGATGCAACATTATGGCATCATAGGCTCGGACACATGAGTGAGAAGGGGATGAAGATTCTTCACACAAGAAATTTGTTGCCAGGTTTGAAGAATGTTGATTTGGATTTCTATGAGAATTGCATTTATGGAAAACAGAAGAGAGTCAGATTTCTCAGAGTTGGGAAAGAAAAGAAGAGCGAAAAATTAGAGCTTGTGCATACATATGTATGGGGACCTGCTCAGGTATCATATCTTGGTGGCTCTCATTATTATGTTACTTTTATTGATGATGCAACTAGAAAAACTTGGATTTATTGTATTCAGAATAAATCTGATGTATTTTATACTTTCAAGAAATGGAAAGCTTTGGTTGAGATTGAGACAGGAAAGAAGTTGAAGTGTCTCAGATCAGACAATGGAGGTGAATATTGCAGCAAAGAGTTTGATAGGTACTGTTTAGAGCATGGAATTCGCAGAGAGAAGATAGTTCCAAGAACACCACAAGAAAATGGTGTGTCAGAAAGGATGAACAGAACAATCATGGAGTGTGCAAGGTGCATGAGATTGCATGCAGGATTGCCTTTACAATTTTGGGCAGATGTTGTAGATAATGTTGTTTATCTAATAAATAGAGGGCCTTCAAGTTCCTTGGATGGTGGTATTCCAGAGGAAGCATGAACATGTAAAAAGATAAACTACTCTTTTTTAAAGCCTTTTGGTTGTGAGGCCTTTGTCCATATTAATAAAGAAAACATAACCAATCTTGAGGAAAAATCAAAGAAATGTACCTTTATTGGATATGGTGTTAATGATTTTGGTTATCGCTTATATGATTATGAAAATCAGAAAATCATTAGGAGCAGAGACGTAATATTCAATGAAAAGGTATCGTATAAGAATCAGTTGCAGCAAAATAAACAGGAAAAAGGAAACAAAGAATACACAGTTCTTGATGAGATCACAGAAAAGGTAAAGGTGCCTGAAAATAATAATAATCAAGAGCCACAACAACAGGCACCTCAAACACCTAAATGTGGTGTTATAAGATCTACCAGGATAAGTAGACCGCTTGAACGATACTCTCCTTCATTATATTATTTATTTTTGACTGATTCTGATGAACCTGAATGTTATGAAGAAGAAATGCAGGTTGAAAGCAAGAAGAAGTGGGAGCTAGCCATGGAAGAATAGATGTACTCCTTAATGCATAACTAGACTTGGGACTTAGTCAGGTTGCCTGCAGCTAAAACTACATTGAAGAATAAATGGGTTTACAGGCTGAAGGAAGAAGATGGAGGAAAACAGAGGTACAAAGCTAGACTTGTGGTGAAGGGGTTTGCACAAAAGAAAGGTATTGATTTTGATGAAATATTTTCTCCTGTTTTTAAGATGACTTCAATCAGAACTATTTTAAGTCTTGTAGCAGCGGAAGATTTACATCTTGAATAGTTAGATGTAAAGACAACATTTCTCCATGGAGATTTGGAGGAAGAGATCTATATGTAGCAACCAGAAGGATATGAGGTCAAAGGGAAATAAAAATTAGTGTGCAGGTTAAAGAAGAGCTTGTATGGCTTAAAACAGGCTCCAAGGCAGTGGTATCTAAAATTTGACAAGTTTATGTCTGAACAAGGTTATACTAGATGTCACTCTGATCATTGTGTTTATCTAAAAAGGCAAAATGATGGCAGCTATATTATATTGTTATTGTATGTAGATGACATACTTGTTGTAGGATCTAACATGTAGGAAATAAATGTGCTCAAAAGAAAATTGGCAAATTCATTTGCAATGAAGGATTTGGGAGCTGCAAAACAAATCCTTGGTATGAGGATAACTAGAGATAGGAAAAATCGCAAATTAACACTGTCTCAGAATGAGTACATAGAAAAGGTGTTGAAACGATTTAATATGCAGAATGCAAAACCAGTTAGTACACCTTTTGCTAGCCATTTCAAACTTAGTAAGGAGATGTGCCCCAAGACCCACAAAGAAATGGAATATATGTCTAAAGTTCCATATGCATCAGCAGTTGGAAGCTTAATGTATGCAATGGTCTGCACAAGGCCTGATATTGCACATGCAGTGGGAGTTGTAAGAAGGTACATGAACAATCCAGGAAAAGAACATTGGATGGAAGTAAAATGGATTCTCAGATATTTGAGAGGTACCACAAATCAAGAATTATGCTTTGGTGGTTCAAACATTTCTATACAGGGATATGTTGATGCAGATATGGCAAGTGACAGAGATAACAAGAGGAGCACTACAGAATATGTATTTACTATAGGTGGAACAACTTTCAGTTGGGTTTCAAAAATCCAGAGTGTTGTTGCACTTTAAACAATAGAAGCAGAGTATGTTGCTGCTACAGAGGCTAGTAAGGAAATGATTTGGTTACAAATGTTTATGGATGATTGGGTAAGAAGCATGATATGGGCACGCTATACAGTGATAGCCAAAGTACCATTCATCTTGAAAAGAAATCAGCATTTCATTCCAGGAATAAACACATACAGCTCAAGTACCATTTCATACGGTCAGTATTGGAAGATGGACAGTTGAAGCTGGAAAAGATACACACTAGCCAAAATCCTGCAGATATGCTAACAAAAGTTGTAACCAGGGAGAAACTGAGAATATGCTCAGTTTCAATTGGTCTTCAAGGATGACGATGAAGATGGGAAATAGCCAGGTCCAAAGAGGATTCATTGTCCAGCAAATGAAGCAGCGATGGAGTTGCTACAATTAGTCTCCAAGTGGGAGATTGTTGGGTGTGGAGCTTGATTATCTTGTTTATTTTGTATCACAACGTCGGACCCTTGTACCTTAATGCGGGCAAGAACATCGCCCGTAATTAACGTTGGCTGGGGGGTCCAGGGGGGCGGCTGCGACTTCATGGAGCCCCCCCCTGGTGGGGGGTTTCAGGGGCAGCGCCCCCAAAGCTAAAAACAGATGTAAAATTGCCTCGTAAAAGTATAGTAATTTCTAGTCAATCTGGGCCGTTCATTAGGCAAATGATCTGACAGTAGAAGTTATGTTTAGTTTAGGGATTTTTTCCATAGAAGGAAACCCCTTGCTTTTATGAGGGTATTGTTGATCCAGGTGGATATTGGTGGTCACCCACCTATTCCACTTGGGGCTCCACCATTGTCTATTTCAGTTTTTCAGTTTCGGCACAGTTTACTATTTTTAGTAGTTTTTCGGGTCCTAAACTTCTGGAGCCGTTTTGAGGCCCTAAACGACATTTTTTGGGAAAACGGAGAGCAACATGGGTCCATGGACCGATGTTGCTCATTCCAAATTTGTAGTCCTCGGATAGATCTTTCTAACGAGGTATGGTACGTGTCAAACGGAGATCGTATGCCAAAGTTACGCCCCTGGGAAGTTGAAACACCAATTTACCCAAACGGGGCCCATAGTTTTGGCGCTTCATCTCCTAGGGTTAGGGTTTGGGCTGTTTAGGATTTCCCATTGTTTCTAAATGATAAATAGGCCCTCAAGCCTCATTGTAACACAGTTCAGAGATTTGTAGCCGCCACATCTCTTCTCAGAGATAGCTACCAGCGCCCTAGCTAGTTTTATTTCCATTCTGTCTGTAAGCAAAATTCAGTTCGTTGATATTAATGAAATGAAGTGTTATTTCCGCTGCATCTCTGTATTTATGTTTATATGTTTATTATGTTGCGTTCCTGCATAAATCTGGATCAGTGGTATCAGAGCGGTCTGCTTTTTCTCGATCCTTCTTTGCATGTCCCCAACGAGGTCGGGGTATAAGGAGCTAGGGCTTGATCTGGTGGAACCTTTGCAGGATCAGCCTCGCAAACCTCGACGGACGCCCATGGGGGACGAAAAGAAAGATGAGGGAGCAGGAGATCCTATCAAAATATTGCTCGAGGAGGCCCTCGAAAAACAAAGGAACGCGATGATGGATAGCTTTGCTCGGATCCTTCAACGGCTGCCCACCGGCGGCGCATCTGCATCCAGTAGCCACTCTGGAGTTGCGACTCCCTTTAAGGTACAAGTAAATTTTGACATTCCCATAGTTGAGGGTCAAATAGACGCAGATGCCGTAGATAGATGGTTGAATCTATTAGAAGGATATTTCTCTGTTCATGACTTTTCAGACCGGGAGAAGATTATTTTTGCACTCCTCAAAGCTACCCCCATGTTAAGGACTGGTGGGAAACCTACTGTGAGAACAAGGACCAGATAGAACCCTCTCTGTTCTCGGCCGTACCAACTTGGACCTTATTTCCGAGACGCCGTCAAGGAATAGTACTATCCCGTGGGGAGCTATGAGGACAAGTACATACAATGGACCACGCTGCGACAACAAAGGGATCAAGATGTGCACGAGCTGACGAATCTGTTCCATACCCTGCGCACAAAGTTGGGTATCAAGGATTCAGAGAAACATTTGGTGCTAAAGTATCGCAGCTGTCTGCACAGATACATTCAGGAGGAAATGGAGTTCCTCGACATCTCCTCGCTTGGTACGGCATACCGGTATGCTGCCAAGATTGAGCAGAAATTCAAGCAGAAGAAGCGAGACTTTGGATCTGCGAATCAAAAGCAAGGGAAAGGTGCTTCCAAACTACAGAAAAAAGGACAGAGCCAAGGCATGGTGGCTAAAGACAACTCATCGAAGCCACAAGAAAAGAATAGCACCGCAAAGCCAAAGAAGGACACGGGAAAGTGGTGTGAGTTCCATAAGAGCTCCACTCACAACACAAGTGAGTGTCGGGCCAAGCAGTCGCTAGTGGCCGAGATGAGGGCTTCTGAGTCAGATGCATGCTCCGACTCCGAATCAGAACCTGAAAAGGGGAATGAAAAAGGGAAACAGGTTATTGATGCGGAGCCCAACGCCACTGTTGCCACTACAAAGGTCCAGAAGGAGGAACCGGAAGATCCAGAGGAGGAGGAACGTCTCTTCCACTCCCAGATGTGGGTAAAGGGCTCCCCTGTACGGTTCATTGTCGACAATGGGAGCCAAAAGAACCTCATTTCAGCAGACGCCGTGAAGCGGTTGGGCTTGCCGACCACAGCTCACCCACATCCATACACCATCGGGTGGCTTCACAAAGGACGAGATCTCCGCGTCAGCCAGCAGTGCCGCCTTCCCTATAGCATCAAGCCCTTCACGGATGAGGTATTATGTGACGTTGCTCCTATTGATGTTTATGATGTATTATTAGGACAACCATACTTGTGGAAGCGTCATGCTGTGTATGAGTCTCGGCCTCGTGCTGTTATTGTTACTTTGGGAAATAAGTTGTACAGGATACCGGAGGTACCACCTCCTGCTGCTATCTCTTTGGTTACTGCAAAACAATGCAGTAAGCTCATTTCCCAAACCAGGAAATTCGTTTTCCTGATGATCCGCCCCCAGGGCAAGAAGAAGACTGTGGCCACGACCTCCAGACAGGGCCCCTCTGCACGATAACAACAAATGGATAAGGTCGTGGAGGAGTACGGGGACATCTTCACCTCACCCACAGGGGTTCCTCTGCACTGCCAGGTCAAGCACCCGATTGATCTGACCCCAGGTGCGCCACTACCCAATGGACCGATCTATCGACGCTCTGTTCTGGAAAATGATGAAATCAAGAGGCAGATTCAGGAGCTGTTGCAGAAAGGTCACATCGGACCAAGTTCATCGCCCTGTGGGAGCCCGATCGTGTTGGTACAGAAGAAGGATGGGACGTGGAGACTCTGTATTGACTATCGGGCGGTGAACAAGATCACTGTCCGGAATAGGTACCCAATCCCACGGATTGATGACCTTCTGGACCAACTCAAAGGTGCAAAATATTTCAGCAAGATCGACCTGAAGTCTGGGTATCACCAGGTACCAATTGAACCCTCTGATGTGTGGAAGACTGCCTTCAAAGCCAAGGAAGGCCTTTTCGAATGGCTGGTCATGCCTTTCGGGTTGACGAATGCTCCCGCCACCTTCATGAGGATGATGGATGACATCTTGCAGCCATTCACCAACTCATTTGTAGTGGTGTACTTGGATGATATTCTAATCTTCAGCCAGACTTGGGAAGAGCACCTTCACCACATCCGACAAGTCCTCCAAACATTGCGGCAACACAAGTTGTGTGCCAATTTGGAGAAGTGCACTTTTGGCATGACCCAGGTTCAATATCTGGGATACATTATTGATGAAAGGGGGGTGCATGTGGATCCAGCCAAGATCCAAGTCATTCGGGATTGGCCAGCCCCAACCACTATAACAGAGCTTCGCAGCTTTCTAGGTCTTGCTAATTTCTATCGGAGGTTCGTGTTGGGATTCTCTCATATCACTTGGCCCTTGAGTCAAGTCACCAAGGGAGGAGCGAGAGCAAATTTTTTTTGGTTGGAACCTCAACAGAAGGCGTTCACAGAATTGAAAAATCGCCTCTGTTCTGCCCCAGTGCTCACTTTACCAGACTTGCAACAGCCATTTGAGATCGAGACAGATGCCTCTGACTATGCTATTGGGGCAGTTCTTACTCAACAGGGACATCCAATGGCATTTCACAGTGAGACATTGTCTGACACAATTCACAAGTACCCCACATATGACAAAGAAATGTACTCCATTGTGCAAGCTTGTCGACAATGGAAGCATTACATTTTGGGGAAGGAAACAATCATCCACACAGACCACAGGCCCCTACAGTTCATACAGACACAAGGGAAGTTGCAGAATGATCACCATCAGAAGTGGTCTACATATCTGCAACAGTTTCATTTGAACATCAAGTATAAGAAGGGTAGCACCAATCATGTTGCGGACTGCCTCAGCCGACCACCGATCGTGGCGCTCACCACTGTGCTCAACTCTTGTGGGCACGAGACTTCTGATTGGCCGCTTCTCTATGAGAGTGACCTAGAATTTGGCCAAACTTACAAGGCACTCTTGGGGGGTACGCAAGTTCCAAATTTTCACCTCCAAGATGCACTTTTATGTCACATGGGACACCTTTGTGTTCCTTCAAGCGAGCGTGCCAAGATGATATGGGAAGCACACTACAGTCGAGTCGCTGGGCATTTCGGGGTCGAGAAAACGGTAGCAATCCTGCAGAAGTATTTCTATTGGCCGAACCTTCGAAAGGATGTCGAGAAGCACATCAGATCCTGCACTGCTTGTGCCATTGCCAAACCGTCCATCAAGAAGCAAGGCCTATATACTCCTCTGCCTACCCCTAGTCGACCTTGGGAATCCATCTCCATGGATTACATGTCAGGCCTGCCTTCTACTAAGCAGGGAAATGACTGTGTTTTCGTGGTCGTCGATATATTCTCGAAGATGGCCATTATGGCGGCCTGCAAGAAGAATATCACAGCAGAAGCCACTGCTAAACTCTTCTTTGAACGAGTGTGGGTGCACTTTGGGATCCCACAGTCTATCATATCAGATCGGGATAGCAGGTTCCTCAGCACATTTTGGTCCAGCCTCTAGTCGATGTTGGATACCAAGCTCACCAAGTCCACAGCTTTCCATCCCCAAACAGATGGCCAGACAGAGGTCGTCAACAGAATGATTGTACACATTCTGCGCATGTACAATTCAAAGCATCCACGCACATGGGACGAGAGCCTCCCATATGTACAACATAGTTATAATCGGGCTCTCCACAGTTCAATCGGCCATAGCCCCTTTCAGGTGGGCTTGGGATTCCAGCCACTATGTCCCATTGACGTAGCCATGCCATTTGCAGCTGCTCAGGCCAATTCAGCTCATGTCCAGTCTGAAGTTGACAAAGCCAGTAGCTTCATCGAGCGCATTCAACACATCCGCCAACAAGTTCATGATATATTGGACAGAGCCAATGCCAAGTACAAGCAATGCCATGATCAACACCGGGTGCCACACAACTTCCAGGTGGGTGACAAAGTATGGCTACATTTGCAGAAGGAGCGCCTCACTGGACCCCACCGCAAGCTTCGCCCACTCCGATACGGGCCGTACACCATCACCAAGGCTGTAGGGAACAATGCATTCGAGCTCGGTATTCCACCATTCCTTGGTCTGCACCCAGTCTTCAATGTGGATCGCCTTCGTCCTTACTTCCCACCTCTACTGGACACCTCGGACATTGCAGAACAACTCACACCAACTGAGTTAAATCCAGACTGCATGGAACAGGCCACCACAGATTGCATCATGGACATGCAAATCAAGAACACTCGCCAGCAAAAGATCCAACTATATCGGGTTGTCAAAGCTGGCCAACTCCTGCACCAAGGAAAGTGGTTCACCAGGGACCAAGTTCAGCAGAAATTTCCTCATCTCATGGAGGAACTTAACGAAATGGGGACCATTGCTTCCTAAGGGGGGAGGAATGATCCAGGTGGATATTGGTGGTCACCCACCTATTCCACTTGGGGCTCCACCATTGTCTATTTTAGTTTTTCAGTTTCGGCACAGTTTACTATTTTTAGCAGTTTTTCGGGTCCTAAACTTCCGGAGCCGTTTTGAGGCCCTAAACGACGTTATTTGGGAAAACGGAGGGCAACATGGGTCCATGGACCGATGTTGCCCGTTCCAAATTTGTAGTCCTCGGATAGATCTTTCTAACGAGGTATGGTACGCGTCAAACGGAGATCGTATGCCAAAGTTACGCCCCTGGGAAGTTGAAACACCAATTTACCCAAACGAGGCCCATAGTTTTGGCGCTTCATCTCCTAGGGTTAGGGTTTTGGTTGTTTAGGATTTCCCATTGTTTCTAAATGATAAATAGGCCCTCGAGCCTCATTGTAACTCAGTTCAGAGGCCTGTAGCCGCCACATCTCTTCTCATAGATAGCTACCAGTGCCCTAGCTAGTTTTATTTCCATTCTGTCTGTAAGAAAATTTCAGTTCTTTGATATTAATGAAATGAAGTGTTATTTCCGACGCATCTCTGTATTTATGTTTATATGTTTATTCTGTTGCGTTCCTGCATAAATCCGGATCAATTGTATTGTGGCTGTGTATGGTATGTGTATTCTCGGAGCAAGAAACAGAGAGAGAGACTGCGAGAGAGAACATAGGATATTACAACAGATCTGATGTAGATTGTATCTCTTCATCTTTGTTGGATAATATAAAGGAAGGACTGGCTGTTCTGGGCGGACGTAGCCCAAACTGGGTGAACCACATATATCCGTGTCTCTCTAGTTTTATGTGTTTTTTGTGCTTGTATTTTTCACATATTTTATGTTTTTAATTGCTCTGTAATATTTAATTTTCTAACAATATGTGGCAGTATGGATCCACTTATGCTGGGCAGATGAGGTTGGGTGAATTTCTCCAATAAATTCTAAACCCCATTTTTGAAAGGGAGCCTCAATACTGATGGGATGAAAAGTTAAAGGTAGGAGTTTTTGCCATAAAAAATTTGACATTTTTGGCAAGTCATGACTAGTTTTTGGGTATCAGGGTAAAGGGTGGGCCAATAATAGCCAGCTCTAAGAATTTTGTTTGTTGTTGTTTTACAGTAAAGGTGGCCTCCACACTCTCCCTCATGCAACTCATGCATGATATTTCCTGCATCATTCGCAAGCAAACATTTAAGAAATATGCCAACAATGTTTTTCCAATATAACACTCCATCTAAAATGTAGTAATTTAAATCTTTCTGTTTTAAGAATCTATCTTTAGTCTTTGGTAAAGGAGGGGTATTGAGATAAAGAAGAACATATATGATACCAGCATACCAAGATGAATTCATAATTTTTTTTTCAATGTATGCAGTAGTGAATTCCTCCTGTTCTTCTAAAACATCAACCATATTCATATCTAAAGCTTGGAAATTTGATTCTACAATAATTTTTGCTAATCCTTGTCCTTTAATCAGCTTGGTAAGACTGATTTCTAAATCATACTCTAAAATAATAGCAATCCATTCTCCCCTTTTACCTTCAGGGTCTTGATTTCGAATGTCCTTGACAACTATATGTGGGACAAAAGCAATGATATGTGAGTGTAAAATGAAGACTCGGAAATATTTCAATGCCTTTATCAAGGCTAAGGCTTGTTTCTCCATGATGTTATATTTGAGTGGAGCATCTATTAAGGCTCTACTGAAGAATGATATTGGTTTTTCTTGGCCCAATTTATTCTTTTGCAACAACACTGCAGCAATGGAGTGATTTGATGCAAATGAAAAAATGTAGAAATCCTTGGTGAAATCAGGACTGATGAGAACTAGTGTTTGAGTGAGAGCTTGTTTTACTAGTTCAAATAACTGTTTGGATTCTAAGTTCCATTTAACTCTTGTTTCCTTTTTGAACATATTTTTGATATTCCTCAAAATTTTAGCAAGGTTAGGTATGAAGCTTCTCAAAAAGTTGATCTTCCCAATGAAAGATTGTAATTCTTTGAGGTTTCTAGGATGGTTGATTTTCAATATGCCTTCAATCCTCTTGGGATCTACTTTCATTCATTCTTTATAGATTATGTGGCCTAGGAGCTTTCCTTTCTGGAGACAAAAGAGTGTTTTCTTTGGATTCAAAGATAAGCCATATTTCCTACATTTCTCAAAAACTTTTCTCAAATGGACTAAGTGTTCTTTGTCAGTTTTGGAGAAAATAGTGATTTCATCAAGGTAAATGATTATGAAATAGCCTATGTCTTCTAAAAAATATATGTCCATGGCCCTTTGGAAGGTGGCCCCTGCACTCATCAAACCAAATGGCATTTTAACATACATGAATGCACCCCAAGGTGTGGTGAGAGCAGTTTTCTCATGATCACTTGGGAGTACTAGCACTTGGTTGTAGCTTGAAAAACCATCCAAGAGTGAGATTCTCTTAAATCCAACCACCTTATAGAGTATGTGATCCATTTTAGGTAAGGGATAATTATCTTTCAAGGAGGCTTTGTTCAGGTTTCTAAAGTCAATGCAAAGCCTAATTACCCCGGTCTTCTTCCTAACAGATACAAGGTTGGAAACCCACTGTGAATATCTAAGAGGAACTATGATCCCAGCATCATACATATTTTTAATCTATTTCTCAACTAAAGGTAATAAAACATGGTTTATCCTTCTTAGTTTTTGTTTAAGGTTTCTGATTTTCCTTAAGAGGAATTTTGTGTTGAATAATGCTAGTATTATATGATTTCAGATCTTTGTATCCCCATACAAACACATCTCCAAACTCTTTGAAACGTTCAATATATTCCTATTTGATATGAGGAGGAAGAGTGCTAGAAAACTTGATCATTTTGGGTTCATTAATGTTGCCTATGTTATGTTCTTCTACATTAGTTTCTGTAGGCTCCATCTTCAGTTTTTTAGCTACATAATTGAAGTCAAAAAGCTCCTCTAATGGTGTAAGGCCTCTTGGTATTGAATCATCTTTGCATTCTAAAACCTCAAGGTCCTTTTGATCTAAGTTGTCGAGTAATTATACCTTATAAATATGTTAAAATTGATTTATATCAGTAGTAGAGGGTAGCTCTGTTTCAGGGACTTTTTTTTCATCAAAACAATCTTCTTTATGTCTTGAGCTAGGAGTCGGTATAGCAAAATCATTTTCAAATTGTATAAAATCATCAATGTGTTTATCTCTCTCAAAAACTTGCCAAATTTTTTCATTTTCAGGGACTATACACCTATTTTTTTACTTTGACAGTGAATAGTTCATTTTCTAGGGGTATTTGACAATTTCTGGCAGCAAAGGAAAGCTCATTTGCAAGTTTATTTTGAGCTCTAGGGATGAAAGTGAGTTCATCTTTTTCAAAATTTTCAGGAGATCTAGGGCAGCATTCCTATATTCTCTTAATATTAGGTTTTTGGTTGAATACTCCCCTTTTATTTGCCCAATAATTAGCTCTAAATCTCCTTTGACTGATATTTTCTTGGCTCCTAAATCTTTGAGAAAATATAGGCCAAGGAGAGCTTCATATTCTACAATGTTATTAGTGCATTGGAAATCAAGTTTGTAGGAATGTCCTTTGTTTGTATTATGTATCCATACACCAGCTCCAAAACTAGCTTCTCCACAAGAGCCATCATGAGGTTCTTCTACCATCTTTTCACCATTAGGAAACATTTCTTGTATCAACTTGGTCAAATCTTCGATGTCTGCTTTTAGATCATTCTTCATGTTTTTCATGTTGTCTTTCATGTCATCCATCTTAGCTTCCATGCCAGCTTCCATGCCATCTATCTTAGATTTCATGCCATCTATCTTAGATTCCACGCCTTTCTTTAAACCATCCATCTTAGTTTCCACGCCTTTCTTCAAAACTTCCATGTCATTTTTTGTTGCTCTTTGTGAGAGCGAAATTTGTTGCACTTGCTCTTGTAATTTTGATATGTCATGTTGCCATTCTTCGTCTTCATGAGTCACAGTAGAGCTTTCCAAAGGCTTAATGGGTGTTGAATTCTTTTTAGGGGCCATTTTATAATCCAATACTGATATGTATTCTACAATATGCCCTTGCAATCAATTCAACTTGATTCTTCAAACAAGACTTATGCAATTCGGAAAAAAATTACACACCTTTTACTTGCTTTAAGGAGCTCGATATTGAAATTGAATTATCTCTGTAATTGAAAATCTTCGATATCTGAAATTCAGCCCTGTAGTAGCCCTCTGAAGCTTCTTTCAAATGCCATAGGTCTGACCTGATTTGGATTCTCCAAGACAAAGTTGTGTCCAATATCCCACAATGACCTAATTCTGGACTGGTTCAGTAGAGCGAACTTGTACGACTTGCCACGTGTCACTGTTTCGTCCTTTGTCTCTGAAATTGATAGCCAAGAAACTAAAGTCTGTTTACTTGCGACCAATTTTTACGGCACTCCAATCTGATGCCCAGAGAGAGAGTTATTGAACTTTTCCCACGATCACCTCTTTGAGATGAAATTCAGGAGCCTGAAAAAGCACTACCTTCCACAGATCATATCTCCAAAAATATTGCGAACCAAGCTCTGAATTTTTTTGAAAACTTTCTGCAGGATTTCAGCTTTGCACCTTATGAATTTTAGACTCTGAACCTTCGTACAAAAATATTTATAGCGAAAATTCCATGATGACCTGTTTAGGAGCCTGAAAAAAGACCTGACTTCCACAGATCATATCTCCAAAAATATTGCGAACCAAGCTCTGAAATTTTTATACAAGCTTCCTCAAGATTTTGGTTTCGCACCCTAAACATTTCAGCTTTTGAACCTTCATAGAAAAAAAGTTATAGCGAAAATGCCACGATGACCTGTTTGGAGCAGCGAAACCCTAGAATCCAAAGGCTCCGATACCAAATGTTGTGTAACCAGCTTCAAAAATAGAAGAAAAGAGATATCAACGCCTTAGAAATAAGCCACTTCGAGGGGGAAACCTCCAATAAATTACATAAATGCATAATTCTTGGATGATACAATTTAAAAAACCTCCTTTCTATATATAGGAGTCCATGGGGCCATAATGTAATCGTAGTGGGCCACAATGTAATCTTAGCCGACCTAACAATAATAATTTAAGGGCACAATAATAATAAAATGGGGGTTACAAGGGTACAATAATAACAATAGGGGTTACAATAACAATAATAAGGGACTATGCTAGTGATATAGGGACCTAACATATTATGTTCCAAAGTGTTTCTATCTCATATTCATCCTCATTTTGCTGTTCAGGGCTGCTAAAGTTTGAGCTACTGTGTTTTTAATTTGAGGGAAGATTTGGTTGTTCGAGTGGGATTAACTCTTTTTAATTTTTATTTTCTTGTGTGTTGATTTCATCTTCATTGAATAAGATAAATAAATCAAGATCTGAATGAATGGAATAAACAAGAGTGTTGTTTGGCCTATCTATATTTCTTACCATGTATTTCATATGAGATTCCCTATATAACCTTCTTGTCTGGTTAAAGAATGGAATGGTAGCATAAGACAAGTCCATTTGAAGGCTTCATTGAAGTTTGGCTTCCCATGATCTGGATAGAAGCATGCCATACTTTTGGGGAATGTCAGCAACAACTATGTCCATAACTAGACCCTTAGCAGAAATTTGTGCCAGATTGAGACATAAATCCTTGATCAGACCTAAACACTTGACTCTTCTTGAATCAAAGGAATACAGGTCTTTTTAAGGTTTAGTAATTTCTAGGCCTAATCTCTCCATCACTACTTTTGGCATGAGGTTGTGAGAGGCACCAGAGTCTAGCATGGCATTATGTAATATTTTATCATGTATATTTAAGTTGACATAGAATGGAGAGATAGTTCCTTCTTTGTATTTTCCTTTTACTTCAGGACCAAACAACAATTATGGTTTCTCATCGGTCAAGTTTAAAGTATCAGTATCATTTACTATATTCAAAACTTTCAAAACTTGATTTTTATATACATCTTGGGTTACTATTTCAGCTAAGGGTATGCTAATTTTGATCTTGGAAATTTCTCCCTCAAGGCTGAAAGGGATTAGTGTTTTTGACATATTTACATCTGATTTTTCAAATAGTCTTTTCAGCAATTTTTTTTTGTTGAATTTTATTAGGACTGTTATTTTGGACAAATTTCTCAGGGCCACTAGCAGAAGTACTAGGGCAGCTTGGGTCAACACTTGGCTGACTGTTTTTGTTTTTGTTTAGATCATTTTTTCTAGCCATAGTGTTAGTATTGTTTGTTGTCATTTTAGGAAGATTTTCTGAGGTATTGCTAACAGCAGTTTCTGTGTTTTTATTCTTGGAGGTCTCTTGGTTCTTTTTTCTCCTAAGATCATATTGTCTGTGGACCTCCATTATAGCATTTTCAAATCCCCATTGGTAATCTTTAGAATCCTCATGATTGTTTTCAGTTTATTCTAAGGAGAAGAATCCTTGTTCTTCTTCGGTGAGGAAATCATCACCCTCACTGCCAGATCCTATCAAATTCACATGATTTTCTTCCAACCTTTATGTCTCCCTTTATTCTTCTTCATTTACATAGTTTTCTTGGAAAGGAGGCCTAATTTGTTGGTCATTATCTCTTTGTCTATTTTGAATAGGATCTCTTCTGAAATTTGGATTTCTATTTCTGTTTTGGGGATTTACTTGGTTCTCCCTAGGAGGTACTCTATCAGTTCATTTTATCTTTTCCAGCATTATTTCCATTTCCCTTACTAAGTTATCAATTTTGGCTTCAGATGATGAGGTTGATGCCACTATTTCATCTCTGTATGTTACTCTTTTTTCTGATTTCAATCTAGATCTTTTCTCAATCAGATTTTCTTCTACACTTATAGCCCCCCTATGCATATCTTTTAAATTCAAGGGGTCTCTTTCTCTTAGCTGATAGGCCATGTTTGGGTCAAATCCCTCTGGACATTTTGCTAAAGCTAAGCCTAGTGGAGGTTTCATGTTTCGGGGGAAGTGCATTGTAAACACTATTGAATCTAATGTAGTAATCTTGGACACTTTCCTAGAATTTCTTTTAAGGTTTCTATATTTTGAAAGGATTTGGAGAGGGTTATTCTTGATTTCCCATTTATTGATGAATGTTTGGTATAGATAAGGGAGATCATTTATGCTGTTAGGAGTTAATCTTTTAAACCATTTTTTGGCTTCTCCTCCTAAACTTCGGGCAAAGATTCTCATATTAATGGTCTCTTCTTCTATTTTCATATAATCAAAGGCATCATCAATTTTATCTACATGTTGTTGGGTAGTAGTAGATTTAGTTCCAGTGAAATGGGGAATTTTGGATTGATAATCATTTGGTAAAGGAACTAGAGGTTGTGGCAACACTAAGGTAGAATACCATGTTGCCATGATAGGAGTGAATGGGAGATTTACAAGATGTGGATTTGTGGAAGGGAAAATGGAATGAAGCTGAGTGTTTTTAATGGTGGATGTGTAGATGGGTGTGGTGGAAGTATTTGGACCAACAAACTAATTATGAGTAGATTTGTTATGGAAGGAGCTAAAGTGATGGAGAAGCTGAAAATCAGGGGGAGTGGAAGGAGATGCTTCTCTGCTAAAACTCTGGTGCAAATTTGTGGGTTCAAGGTCAGATTGGTCAATATCACTATGTGACTTGGTTCTAAACAGGTTCTTTGAAAGGCACAAGTCAAAGTGAGGATATTTCAAGACTGTAAGGTTTTAGGGACATACCTTGTTCTTTGGATAGTCCTATCAGAAGTCAAATTTCCAGCTCTAGAATTTTGCCACAAAGTCTTTTCTGGATTATCAACTATAGTGGGAGGATTAGGATCTGGATGAGATTTGGTATTGATCCTATGTGAAGCCAGATTTCAAACTCAAAATTTTGGAGAGGCTGAAATTTTTTAGGATTGTTTTCAGAAGGTTTGGTATTGATCCTATGTGAAGCGAGATTTCAAACTCAAAATTTTGGAGAGGCTGAAATCTTTTAGGATTGTTTTCAGAAGGTTAACCTCTCATAGTGTTTAGTAAACTTCTAAAATATGGGACTAAGCTTCTAAACTTCTTTGGGACTGATGTGATACAATCCTAAGGAAGTCTAAAAAGAACTAGTGAAGTAATAGGCCTACTGGGGCTAATGGAGTCACTAGGTGGAAATTTTTAGTTGTTTTGAAGATAAATGTGTATGGTCCACCACCAATATTTGATAAAAACCAATATAGGGATGTTTTTTGGGTTTTCTAAGTTTTTATGTAGTCCTAAGGTTTGTAGGAGTGTCTTATACCTGAATCATCATTTAGCTAATATGGTGAAACAAACAAAGTATACTCTATGGCTGTCAGTTTTATTTTCTTAAGATTTGATAATGGTTTCCGGAGTCTTAAGGTGTACTTAGATTGTCACTGACTCAGAATGTCCCACCGTGATCGCCAAAATTTTGGAGTCCCGTGATTTGGCAGATTGGTATACCAAATGACAAGGAAACATGGAACCATTCTTTGGAGCCCTAGGACCTAGCCTTCCTGGACTCGGAGAGGGATCTCTCTATTTTTTTGCAAAAGATATGAACTTGTTTTCTTTATAGGGTTGATTTTAGGCTAGTTATTAAGTGTGAGGTTTTGTTGTTTGTTTTGGTTGGGTATAATGATCAAGAAGCATAGGTAGAATGAGGAAATATCTAAGTCATTGGGAAATTGAGTCAAATGGAAGTCATGATAAGTTCATCAATAGATCAGGGAGCATCATAGGGAAAATCTAACTTAGCCAGTGGATCTTCAAGTTTTAAGGGTAATGAGATGGACATCAATTATGAGAATGAAAAGTAGGGTAAAGGGAAATTAAGAATCCTTTATCATATGTACTTCTCAACAAAGGGATTTAAATATCACAAAACATGAAGAGGCAATCAATAGACAAGGAAAACCATAAATTTTACAATCCACACTTCAGCAAATAACAATTCAAGACAGACTTTTCTAATGAAATATAGAAGGAAAGAAACTCATTTAACTTCTAGTGATTTCACCTTCAAGGACAGAAAACACTTAAGAAACACATATAACTGTAATCAGAGAAGAGGGAACTCCTAAACATCCTTGATTATAGTTATGAAGATATCTAAAAAAATTAGTTAAGCAAGTACAAAGGGTATGATCAAAACAAAACCTCTTTGGCAGACTTTAAAGAATAGTACTTTACATAGAGACTTTAAAAAACGTGTTTTAGTGGCAGCAAGTAAGCAGGGAAAACCATAAACCATGCTTGATACCAACTGTATTCAACTATTTATGAAATAAGCAAGCTTAGGGGGTCTAGAGAGAAATTAATAACTCTCTAAAATTTCCTAGCAGAAGAAAACATTAAGGTAGTGAAGAATAAACATAACTAAGGTGCTTTCAGAAGACATTTCTTAGCCTAAAATTTTTATTCTACTGCAACAAAGAAGGGTGGAAATATAATTAAATAGGAAATAACAATAACAGATTAGAAGCACTTCACCAACAACCAAGCTCAGGGATCCAGTGATCTACCCTCCTCCATCAACAAACAAATCAGGGCATCCACAAGTTCCAAGACTTCAATTTATTTTCAACTTCCAAGAGACTATGTATTACTTCAAGGAGTTGTCAAAATGCTAACAAGATAATGAGTTCAGATGCATTATTTATGCTGCAAATAAGGATTTGAAGCCTAAGAGAGGGTTTTAGTGTCATTTATTACAGAGTTGATGAGTTCCTAACCTTGAAGACCATGCAAGGCTCAAGGCAGTAATATCTGCAACTACTTCTCTGTTTAATAACTTCTATCTTAACTTCGTAAGGAGAAATAGGTGAAATGTTTGACTTTAAGGCCTACTCATAACTTTACAATAACTTTTTGACAGATAAAAATATCTCTAACTTAGCCTAATAACTGCTAAATGCTTTATTGAAGGAAACAAAGCACTAGGTGGCACAAATATCTTTTGAAAGGAATAACTGCCACAGGCTGAGTCTTTCAAATTTGTCTTGGGAAAATCTGCCTTATGTTTATCTTTTAATCTATGTCTTTAAGCTTTTTTAAACTCTGTCTTTAAGCTTTGACTGTATGTTTTTATTATTTAAATCTCTTTGATCTCTATTCTGTGCTTTTGGTCTTCTGATTTATTTCTTTTGATCCTTTTCTTTTATTCTTTTGTCCTTCCACTGTCTTCTTTCTTTGAATGCTGCTTTGACTGGCTAACCCTCTTCTTTTAATTTTAATCTTTTGATCATTTCCCGCTTGTCCTCAGTTGTCTTCAATCTCTACCACGTGGCCAATCTTTATAATTTGTTTTTGATACCTGATTAGCCCTTTAATCCTTTTTGCTTTATCACAGTCCTTTGACTTTTTCTCTTTCCATCGGGCTTACTACTTGTGTTTGTTCTTTATGTAGGGATGTGTTTCTAGTGTGATGGATGGTTTATGATCTCCAATGATCATGATTCACTTTTGTTGGATTTTGAATTTTGGCCCCTGGCCCTTCAATTAAGAAAATCAACCTCTGGATCATCATCCAGATTTTAATTCAAACAATCTTGAGTTGGTGGGAAAGGCTTGGTGGGCCTTTCCACCATTAAACCTTCACAAAACACAAATTATTTGTTAAAACCATGCATGGGAGGGTTTCACTACGTTTTTCGGGGTTTGGAGTTGTCGGGAGGTGATTGTAGAGGAGGAGAGGGTGTAGGAGGCAGGATTTCGAAGGCGGAACCAGGCGAAAATTCAAATGAAGGCAGGAGAAATTTGATTTATGGCGCGGAGGGAAAAGGTGGTTTTTGAAAACCACAAGTGGTTTATCGCTTGGATAGAAGGTGGTAAATGTTTTTGGCCAAATGGAAATGATACGGTTTAGAGCATGACACATGGCCGGCAGAAACCACCTATTTCGTGCATGTCTCAAAACTTTAAACCCGACGTCATTAAAAATGTAATATGCATTTCAGCCCGTGGGATCTCGGGTTTGGAGATCAACGGTGAAAAATGGCTCATGGGAGTGGAAAGCAGGTTTTGGGAGCGAGGCTTGAGGACATGTGGCATAATTCAAATGGATTGCGAGGTACAGTGGAATGTGGGGCCCAGAGTTTTAAATAAATAAAGGGTGGATGCAACCTTTTCTAATGTTTGATGGGGGAATTTAGATTAATGAAGTGAGGAACAATAACCGTCAGATCAGGGTCTAGGGCTTCATATCGATGATGCAGATGAGTCGATCAAGGGTGCGGGTGTGTAATGGAAAGGAGGGGGCCTGCATTTTGATTTTTCAAAGGTTTGGAGCTTTATACAAGGTTTTGGGGGTTAAATAAAATTAAAGGGGTGGAGGTATATTCCAAATGGGAGGGGGATAAATAGATAGCGGAGGCTGAGGTATTATGCTAGAAAGGGGGCTAGGGCTTAAGAGAAGAAGGGCTTAAGGCCTATTTCATCAAAAAGGCTGACTTTATACAAAACAAAACAGGGCTTAGTGCATATTTCAAAGAACCCAATAGGCTAAAAATTAATTTTTAAACAATGTAAAAGGGAGCTTTTTACATTGTTTAATATGTCAAGGAAAAATGATGAATGAAGGGGTTTTATGATGGTTTTGAGGAAAGGAGAAAATGAGTTTTTCAGAGGAAAAGGCCATAAATGAGAGTGAGGGTAAGGTGATGTAATGAGGAAAACCAGCCAAAATGAGGAAAATATCTTTTTTCAGCAGTGGGGTAAACTTTAGGGGGTAGAGAGAGGAGAATATTAGTGAAGCAGTTTGACTTAGGATAATGAAGGGAGTGAGATTTCTAGAATTCACAATATTTCTCAAATCTTGTTTCTAGAGATCTAGGATCATAATTTAGTCATCTTTTTATATCAGAAAAAATTTCTGATGACTAACAAGCAGCATACAAAACAATGATTTCATTCATAATCAACTAACCATTCAAGGAGGGTTAAGCATATTGCATTAAATAAAACACATAACGCAAGATGGGAACCAGAAAATAGTCATGTATATATAAATAGAAGGAACAGTTACAACCGGAGCCTTGATGTCGTAGCCTCCTCCAGCAGGGTTCAGTCCAAGTGTGTCTCGAAGGATTGTCAGGAATTCAGACAGGGCGAGGACACAAGCCTAAGCTCTCTCAATAAAGCTCTCCTTCCGTTCTATCTTTTCTAGCAAAAGTTCAAGAATTCTCTTCAGTATTTCAGCTATAATATGTTCAGTTCAGCCAATTCATCAATGGAAGATGGCTTTATTTATAGAGGAAGAGGGGGAGGTTAGGATCCCTACAATGGTGAAAGGGAGTCCTTATCCCTTGGGAGGTTTCCACAAAAGGTGGAAACTAGAAGCTAAAGGAGGGAGGCCATGGTTATTCAGTCGAACCGCTCCAGATGACTTCACCCACGATGTTGTTATGATGGAAACTTCACCTCTATTTTTAAAAAACATTCCATAAACAGGTTGGCATGGGTAGATAACTGGGACAGAGCACCAATGGGCACGGGGCCCAATGTTAATATTCCTCATCAGCGCGAGAGCATAATGGTCTACCAGGGCCAAGGAAAAAACACATGTTTTTTATAGTATGCTCAGGGAATTGTCAATAAAAGGAGTGCTATCCTCATGGCAAGGGATGCAATGATGGTCTTTGCAAGGCATGAAATTTTGTATTAGTCAAAGAAATGATCCTCCAATGTGTGGGATGGGGATTGCAGGGACAGTGACAAAATTTTGTGTAACAGATGCCCCCTAAAGCATGAGGTCCGAGAGAGAGGGAGGGGAGAAACACTTTACGAGAACACGTTAAAAAAAAACACCGTCATCGGAAGACCTGAAATTACAAATAAAACTGATATCTATGATACATGAACATGTGGCATAGGCACAACCATCCATAATAGAGTAAATATATAAACTGAGATCTAAGGTATGGATGTAGTTATTCAGCAGTAAGGATCAACAAATAGACTCTGGTATGGTTGCAGCCATCTGATAAAAAGTCGTGTAATAAAGTCATGATAAACCACAATATCCTGTAGCCTGGATTTTATCATAAAAAACCTGGGGTCTTGCACTCCATCTTGACCTGAACAAGTATAAATTCAATCATGCAAATGTGTCAGCTGAAGTCGAACATGCAAGAAAGTCACCTGATTACCAGCCAATGATGAAATTTGTTAACAGGCACAAGAGAAACCACCAATAATGAAAATGGCTCTCAAGGTATGATAGGTACAATCCATGGAATGTGAATAGTGATCTAGCGTCAAACACCTACACAATCACTCGATCGAAGGCCAATGATGTGGACTTGTCATCGAATGCGAAGAACTTGTCCTTGAGGCATGCAAGCTCCAAGGTACTCGAGGGAGTCTCTAGATCAACTTCCTAGATAATGAGCTGAAGTCGACAGAAAATGACTTGGTCGAAGGAGGGCCATAATTTTTCCCACGTCATCGACACGAGATAGAGGAACATGATGATAATGAATCAGGACCAACAGAGGATTAGAGGGAGGTTGAAAACTACAAAGGAAAACTTATCTTGAACATATCAGTGACATGACTCTAGATTTTGCAGTATTTAACATCAAGGTATCTATGGTCATGATGATGTCGCAAAGAGTATATGAGAGGTCAAAAAATATTACCCAAATTCATAGAGGCAAAAATGATGAAATGAGATGTCCCCAACCCGACACGAATGCAGTCGAGTGTCATGTTCAAGAGCGACATACTGCTGACACGACTAAAAACTGGATCCATTTTCCCCCACCATTTCTGGCAAGTACCCAAATTATTTTTGGAAAAAAATCTTGAAGGGGATAGCATATGCTGGCAATGTAATTTTTTCCTTCGGAAAAATCCATCCTAGTACATTTTACGAGCCCTAGGAAGGAGGAACTCGGTGAATGTCATGGTAACGATGTCTGATGTCATCAGGGTTTAACGAGTCTGACCAAGGAAAGAATCAGCATCTTTTCATGTTTAGAGGGTTTGAAAAGAAGCAGAAAAGGAAACTCCAACAAGTCCCTTTTTGTAAATAGTCCCTCAGATCTGAAAAGGTAGAAAACAATATCTAGGAGAACCTCTTAGTCGCGATAGGCTAAGGTATTCCTTTTTCGTAAATAATCTATCTCAGCCCGAAAAATGGGTAAACATATACTGGGTAGATATCGTTTCGTATCCATTTAACGAGTTCAAATGAAAAGAGTCTCGGAAATCTTTTCAATTCTAGAGAGTCATAAAAGAGTTAAAAGATGACTCGAATAGTGATTTTTTTGTGTTTTTACCGATTCTGAAAAAGTATAAAATACAACTCGTTACTTCATCGTCATCTCATTAAAAGACCTTTCACTGCAGAAGAGACAAACGTAAAACCCATTTCTCGAAATAACATAATGTAATAATCGAAAAACATGTTTTAAAACCTAATTAGGGCTCTAAAATTTATAAAATTCCAAAAATGGTAAAAAATAATTAATTTTCACTTTTACCTCTTGTGGAGCAATAGTTACCCATTTAGCAGTGTGATTCTACAGCGACAATAACGGGCAATCTGGAAAATCAATCTCAAACTCGTCAGTTCTAGGTAAGAACTGACATCCCTCCCTTCATTTTAATTCCTCTTTCATTACCTATAACCCCAAGTTTGGAATCCTCTAGGGGGATTTGTCAAAAATAGGGCACGGAAGTTGGCGCGAGTATCGGGCACGGACTCGCGCCAATTGCCCAGATTTTTGAACTGGGGCACGCCAACTGCGCAAACCTTTTTAAGCTCACAATGTAAGTAAGTAGGCCCAATTTTCACAAATTCAAAGCTTTCAATCTAGCTAATGAATTTAATATGAACATATTTTCAGGTGTAAAGTGGCAAAATGGCTATTGAATGGAAAGAACGGGAACACAGTGAAGAAGACGAGCTTGCCATGGACAACGAGAGATGCATGGAAGCTCTCAGAGACTGTGGACTGAAAAATTATTCCTGACATCGTCCCTCAGAGATCAACCAGAGTTGCTGCAATACTTGATCAGTATCTGGGATGAGGATCAAGAAAAATTCATTCTTTGATATTAGGAACTCAAAATTGATGTTTCAGACATTTACTTCATAACAGGACTGTCACGGACGGGGGGGAAAATAGTCTTGACCAGCACCTGGCCCACCATGGATAACATGAGCATGGTGATCGACAGGGTATGTTGAGGGGCATTAAAAGGATTAGGAAGTGGGAAAGTAGATATCCAAACTATCCCAGAATTGGCACTAAAATTAGTGCTACACACCATCACGCAAGCCACGGGATAGTAGGCACCACACGAAGCAACAAAAACACAGCTACTTCTTGTAGTAGGCTGTCTAACACCAACCCTCTACCACTGGGTAGAGACAGTGACGATCAACATGAAACATCAATTAAAGAAATGTACGAAGACCAAGCTAAATCAGTTCGGATATGGATCCATCTTGGTATCATTCTTCCTGGAACGATAATATGGATTCATCTAGTTTTCTAGCGACAAGAAGTGATAGTCCCAACACCACCAGCATAGAAGCCATGGATGGCCTGTTGGGCAGTGCTGATGCCAAGGTCAGGGGGCGGCCAACAGATTTCCTGGAGACAAGAGTTCATTGATTGGCTCCGCTGACAGCTAATTGCCATGGAGGACTAGCCCTACTCTAGCACAGATTTTGGTATTGATTCAAACCTCCCACTCTCAGAAGGAGAGGATTAGGATGAAGCACTTGGTAAGACTCACTTTTTATTTTTATGAGTATTATGATTTTTTTTTTCATGTATGTTCTGACATTAAATCCATGTGTTATGCATATGTTGGAATAGAAATACCTACAGGCATGTCTCTGATAGCAAGGCGAGTCCCTCACGAATTTGATATTTCCCCTCATGGTGAGGGAGGCGAGGAAGAGGAAATCATGCACAACCTGGGGGGAATTTCTCATGGGGCCTCGGACTATGCGTGATTCGACGATGTTCCTCATGCATACCAGAGACACACTATAGGGGTTTCAAACAGAGTTCATCGCTTGTTGAGGTGACTTGTATGGGCAGTGACATGCTATCATGATCATCATGCCGATTAGACACCTAAGATTTACTTCTGCATATTTTTGAGATACATGATGTCTCAAGATGTAATAGAAACACACACATTTTGTACTTATGATACACACTGATGCAAACATTCAATATATCTATATCTATATCTATATATATATATATATATATATATATATATATAGATAGATAGATATATATACACACACACACATCTATTTTCCTATATGGATCTTTTTCATCGGATGATGATTTTACATATTACGCAAGTCTCTATCTAATACAATGTTAGCCACTATATCATTTCATGCATTCATCTTCCTAGGAATATGTTGATATGTAATATAATCAAATTTCCAGCAAACGAACACGTAAATACAACCTTAAAATATGAGGGTTTCTTACTAAATAATGTCCATTAAGGTGAATAACAACAAGTTGTGAGTCTAGATTTACAACCAACGCACGAATGCCAAGGGTAATCGCCTCGGTTAATAGTTAAATGATATCACTATTGTTACACCATTTTTTGGTCATCTAACCTGTTACTATTAGATGGACCTAAATACACCATGTAAGACCAATTTTACCCTAAGTAAAATTGCTTTCACTATGAAAATAACTTAGTTAAACACCTTTATTAAGTTGTTTATGGTCTAAACAGGAAATCCCATGAGCAAATATTAAATAAATCCACATTTGTTTGATTTTCCTCAAGGAATAATTAGTTAAGCAACAATTTAATTAATATTCCTGGTCATATTTAACCCAAAACAGGAAAATTAATTATATAAATTATTATTTATCTTATTATTTTCTAGGAATAATTATTTAAACCTTATTTAAATGATATTCCTTGTTGAATTTGACTAAATCATCCATTAATAATTAAATAAATCATTATTTATTTTATTATTACTCAACCACATCCTTAAAATAATAAATAAATCATTTATTTATTTATTATTTACAAATAAAGGGATTTGACCCAAGTCAAATTCTTTTTCCCTCCAACAAATATAATAAAATATTCCATAAAAGTTGGATCTTGATTTGGTTAATAATATTTTAATTATGCACCAATATCTTGACTAACTCAATATTTTGTTACAAATAGAAGGGTTTTTCCATTTATTCATCGCCTTTTTTTGCCTAAAGATCAGTCTGGATCTATACTTTTGGTCTGACTTTGATCCACCATCATTTTCATATTTTTCTATCTTTTTCTTGTGAACTCCCTTTGGGTTTCATTTTTGTCTAGGTTTTCTACACCATCAAGAGAGAGGAGTCTTAGATCTGAAGTGCTGAGGACTTACAAGAACCCATCCCATTGAGGAGAAATGTTAATATCCTTATATGTTTTCCTCCCAGGTGCCCTTAATACAAAATTTATTCAACATATTCTTGTCTTGTCTATTAGATGCATGGAGTAAATCGCGTTTTTTATTTACTGATTAATCTCTTTTAAATCATAGATCTAGATTTTTCTAGCATTTATCTTGATCACCTAATTGTAGATCTGAATATATTGGCATCCATATTTGTTTTAGGGTTGTTTGTTATGCATAGCTAAAGTGGTCTTTTTTCGTACACTTGCGATTAAGATTCATACTAACAACTGGCAACTCCACACGGGTTTACGATTACAATCGTTGTTGTTTTTCTGATCCCTGCATATCCAGCTGCTTCAAACCCTAGGATTTCTCTTTAGCTTCTTGTTTTTCTTTTCTTGATGTTTTTTTTAACCTATAAAACCCTAAAATATTAAAAATTCTAACTTTTGTGTGTTTTTGGACCTATTGCACAGGTAACAGACATCAGTCGCAGCTGAGACGACACATTCTGTTGAAATCTTCCACTGAGAGTGTCAGAAGTGCATGTTGCACTTTTTGGCCCTAAACCTATGACCTGGAGCTTCAGGATGTAGAAATATACCCAAAAACTATGACCTCAGCAAGAAACAGGTCAGAAACTGCGACCTGGACTTTTTGCGGGAGTTTTTCTGAAAGTTTTTTGGGTTTGTCTGGGCCTCTGTTCAGGGTTGTGTGACCTCCGTCTCCATCCATTTTGGACCTGTAATTGTTTTTTTTTACTCATCTAAGTCAGAACCTAACCCCCTAGGGCTTCAGTACCCTCCACGCTTTGTGGAAGAGTTCTAGCTACTACAGGTTGTCTGAAATTTTCAGAGTGTTCAGCCATTTTTTCAGATCTGATACCTCACCTTTAGATCTACCTCAGATTGGCTATTTATCCATCCAAATCACCTCATTTAGTTTGTTTTGGTTTTCCTGTAGGGTCCAATCCATTTCCCTCCAAGAGATAGCATTTCACCACCTCATTTACAATAATTTTTCCTTTGATTTGTTGTTGTTTTTCTGCACCACTTTGTAGCAGATCTCACCTTTAGATCCCTGTCCCTCCCGACCATAGATAAATTGGCTATTTTGGTGTGTTTTGAATATTTTTTTCCCACCTACAAACTACTTGTTGAGAGACTCGCCTCCTTGGGTTTAGATTATTGCATTATTAGCTTTTTATTTACTATTATTTCAATTTCATATACTATTATCTGCAAGTTTATTTACAGTTATACAACACACTTTTTCTTTTTCTACACAAACGTCTGGGTTTAAAAAATAAAATTTACACACTTCACACACACACCCTAAGTGAAGAAGAGCTTGGTTAACACCATCAAGCAAAGACTTTAACATTGAAATCAATTGATCTTGCACCTCTCTGCCCTTGTTCCAACATTGTAATCAGTTGATCTTGCACCTCTCCACCCTTATTGGTCTCTCTTCCCCTTGTGCAATGTTTGTGTCGTCATCATTGCGCCACCAAGGTGTTTATATTGAAGACTTCTTGGCCTTCATCCTTATTTTTTGGTAGGAAGACTTACTCCTCCGCATAGGATTCGAGTTAGTCCTCCACCAAGTCCGCACTCCGACTCCTATTCTATTTCATTGGGTTCTCCATCTAGTTCCTCCCCCGGTTCTCCTCTTGTCACCTTCACCATGTCTTGTTCAAGACCTAACACTAGTGGTGGCCCCGACCCTAATGCTGGGAATACTACTAGTGGCACCGCAACAGGAACTACCCTGGCTGCTCCCTTGCTCCCCTATATGGCAGGCCTTAGTCTTCCTGATTTTAACCAGTTGATCATGACCCTATACACCATGACGTTATTTGGCCTGCTATGCTGACCAAGCTCCCTTCTGACATCCCCAAGTTTGAATGCCTTGTTGGAGAAGATCCTACAAATCATGTTTGATATTTCCACATGTGGTGTTCATCTAACTCCATTACCGATGACTCTGTCCGTCTTCGGTTGTTCCAATGAGCGCTTACAGGTGAAGCTTCTAAGTGGTATGCTGATCAGGCCTCATCCTCTCATACCACCTTTGCAACTCTTGCTATGGATTTTTTTGTCTTATTTCCATCTTCCCTTTCGTTACGACATTGGTACCGAACTTTTGACTTCTTTCCGTCAATCGTTTGTGACCAACTTATCCAATCATGTCCAGAAAAGGCAGAGAAGAGAGAGCCTATGTCGAGCCCCTACCTTCGAAGACCGTGTCTACATGGACTGGTTCCTTAGATCTCTCTTGCCTTCTATTGGCAAAGATGTCACATCGCATTTCCCTCAAATTGAAGAAGCCGCTCTCAAAATTGCGTTAAAATATGACTTGATCTACGCTCAGTCAGGTTATGTTTATACCGTTCTACCTGATCTTCCTAGACCCGGTGGTGCCAATGCACTGTGGGAATATCATGCTGTTTATGGTATTGTTGGAGCTCTCTCTCATCCATATGCTCAGCCTCCCATGATCTATGGTTTTCCTCATGGGGGCCAGCACCTCCTGCACTTTTCCCCCTCACAGTAGCATGTATCTAGGATACGACATGCCTCCTCCTTTTTCCCAACCTCCTATTTACCACACTATTACCTAACCTTCTTATTATCCATATCCACAACCTGGTGCTCCAGCTCCTCCACTATTAGCACCTTCCCCTCCCTTGCCTTCTCAACGCCCGCAACATTAGCCACCACCCCCTAAGGGGAAGATGTATGCATAGCAGGGCACGACTAATCCTCCTCCTTCCAAAAAGAAGAGGAAACGCACTAAAATTCAATATTCTCCCAGTAATCCTGGATGTAATCCTTAACATAATGCTCCTAACATTGCTAACTAGCAACAGGGCACTTAGCCCAAGTAGGACAGGCCTGTTCGCACGAATAAGCCTTGCTCTTGTTGTGGTGTTTATGGTCATTACACGCATGAATTTCCTCTTTTACCACAGATGAAGCAGATGTGGGAGCCTCAAGAAACCTTGCGAGGACAACAAGCCTCCCCTTCCATCCCTCCTAGTGTTGCGCCTAGTCAGCCGGCTGTGCTTACTAATCCTTTCCCTCAGCAAGGATTTGTGGCTACCCAACCACCTAAAGGTTAGGTAGCCACTCAACCTCTTCGGTCTATTAGCCCCTGATTACCAGATTCTCATGATGAATTTTGATCAACCTCTAACCGTAGACATCAATCTTTATACTCGGTCCCGTTAGTACAACAAGCCTCTCGCTACATCTGTCCCCAAACCACCTCCTTCGGTCCCTACAGAGCCTCTTTTGAAACCTAATGGTCCCTTGTAGATCCCTCAACCTAAGGCATAGGTTCATACTAATATCCCTGAGGGACCACTATGTCGCAATGCTGCTTCTAGAAAATTTTCCCATTCGTATAGCATAGTAGATGATTTGGTGCAATCTCCTACTACCATTTCAACGCTGGAACTCCTCTAATTGTGCCCTTCACAACGAAAAGCTCTATTATCTGCCATGGGCACTGTCGATCCTTCCAATGATTGATTGATTGTTTTTTATGTTGACCAGTCAGAACATCCTCCTCTACCTACTTCCATCACCTTCCAAATCCTAGTCAAGATCTGGAATGCCAACGTTTCTCGGTGTATCATTGATGAGGGGGCATCCACCTGCGTGATGTCCGCTTCAGTTTGGAAGCAACTCGGATCACCTAAGTTGGATATTTCCATGATCACTCTCTGAGCGTGGGATGACCACGCTTCCCAGCCCATTGGCTTATTCCACAAATGTCCTATTACTCCTGTGGGAAATACTTTTTGCATTAACGTAGAAGTCATAGATGTGCCCTTAGATTACAACATTCTATTGGGTCATAGCTACACCTACGTGACGTATGTTGTCCCATCTATTGTTCACCGCAAGGTATCCTTCCCTCATAATGGAAAGATAGTCACCATTGACCAATTGACATATTACAAACCAAATTCTCAGACCTCCCCTGAGTCCATCATCTCCTCAGCGGCCAATAAGCAAACCATTGATCCATTGACCAGTGTCTCACTCAGAGTCTACAAAGACTCCTCTTTGCTTGGTACATTCCCTGGTCTTCCTCCGCCTATCTTTGATCCTAGCTCATCGAATGTTTTCATGATTCAATCATCTCGGGCTTCCCTCAAGAGGTCTAGTTCGGCTATTCAGCAGCCTTTCCCTCGGCAACCTACTCCTAGCCCTTTGATTCAACGTTATGGCCCCCTCCTCCCGGCCCTGCACCTACAACTGGTGTCCATGAGCATTTCTACCCTCCAAGAATGGTTCCTCTAGGCCTTAACCATCTTGGAGCCATCCCGCCTGGCCATTACCCCTCTGGTCAAATACCGTTCCTATCTCCCCCTCCTAGAGTGTATTCTGTTGGGGTTCCCATGTTTTGGCAAGGTTGGAAATACAAAAAGATGAGAAAACATAGAACCACTTTCAGACCTTAGGATCTAGCCCTCCTAGGTCCAGAGAGGGATCTCTCTATGATTATCAAAGGATATATGTCTTTGAAGCTCTCAATTGTGATTTTAGGCTAGTTATAGGCTCAAGGTTGTTTGTTTGATTGTTTGAGTTTGGTTGTTGGGAATCAGGAAGGAAGGTTTCACCATAAGACAAGGATAGGTAAAGAAGGAAGCTAGGCAAGGATAGATAACTCAGGGAACATCAAGGCCATTGGGCAATGGAGTCAAGAAAGGATTTACTTATGTTCAATGTGTAAGCTTCAGTTGGGCTAGTCATCTAGAGCATTTGGATCTCAAAGACTGATTGGTGGGATGGAACATTAAGGAATGAGAATGAAGGATGGAGAACCATATGATTCCGTCTATAGATCGGGCCAGAGGTCATTTAACTCCAGGCCTGCTTGGAAAAAACCATAGGCAACACAAGGGATCTTGAAAAGGTTTATATGGAAGGGATAGGTTATGAAGAGGCAGAGACAGGCTTCTAAACCTCCCAATGTTTCTAACCTCTTTCAATTAAATCTTAACAAAAACATCTGAACATTGATTCTATTAACTTGCACATCAGAGAGCAGGCAATAATCATCCACTACACTGGTTTAGTCAATTAAAAAACAATATTCAGATACACATATGAGAAGAAAACATTAAATACTGAGAGAGCTGGGACATAAGGTACCTAACAAGGGTAAATCTTATGTCATGCGTTCAGATGCTAGTCAGAAGAACATGAAATGAAATGGAAATAAATGCAGAGATGAGAAAAACATCACCAACTGCTGTAGACCAGGATCCAATGAAAACTGCTTATCATGTTAAACACAATACCAATCAGGTACATCACTGCCCAAAGCTTTTACATTCAGCCTAAATACATCATATTTCTCAGCCTATCATACAATCATTACACAGGGAACTTGGCTCAGGACAAAAATGCTTGCAATTCACTGATAATGCATCAACAACCATTACAATGATACCCTTCTGTGCTTTATAGCAGAAGAGACACAAAGGCCCGATTGAGGAGGTAGGTGAATTTTAAATGTTACATTTAAACACAACAATGAATGCAGGGCCGAGGCCCATTCCGCTTGATACGCTGTATATTTAATCTTTGTCACCTTCCTTATGAAAGAAATATCTGCATCGGATATGATTTGACTTTTTGGCTGTGGTACTCCATGTGATTTGAACAAAATGAAAGAAACTGCTGAGAGGTCTGCCTCATAGATGTTAGATTGTTTTGACCTATAGCTGGGGCAGAAAACTCCTTCAGGGACACGGCGCATAATAAAGACTGTATGGGAGACCTATCCTTTATGGAAAAACATTCTGCTGATAAGAAAACCTTGATATTACCTCTTATTGATGTTCAGGATCTCCAGATCAATCCTCGGGGTCTTCAAAATGATGCTTTGCCTCTTTAAACCTCTAGTTCAGAGCTCACAATCTTCGTTGATGTGCACTAATCCCTCTGCTCTGTACTGAAACTCCTTGCTACTTCATTACTGCCTCAGTTGAGTTAGCTTGAGCTTTAAATGGCACCGGCATGATTTTCGGCATTTAAACTCTACTTTCCATTAATGTGAGTCCTGACGGCCCCATTCCTTGACTTTCCTGATGGTACTGGCTCATTAGATTTGATCCTGACTGTGCCGCTCGCCATCGAGGTAGTACACCAAACAGCGGAAGGTCTCATCCTCTAGAAACTCTGCAACACAGCAAAACTTATGAATAAAACGGTGGACGGAGTGATGGATGCAGGGTGGACGAAATGGTAGTGCGGCAGTGGTGGAAACAATGCTGCGGAGGCGAAGGAATGGCGGTGGAACAGTCGAGAGCAGGGGAAATAATGAATAGAGGTGGAGATAATGGTTATAAGTGTAGAAACCCAAAGATTAAACATTGGGGGGAATACAAAGGAAATACATGAAAAACAATGAAAAATCGACGAGAATGATCGTACGAGGTGGGACCCAATAGGACTAATCGCAATCGGAGGATCGGAAGAAGGGGTTGCGATTGCGATGATCAGAAAGGTAGAGCGATCAATCGCATCTCAAACGTTTGCGATGGACTGATCGGGGGACACAACATAAAACATGCGATTGCGATTAGGCGGGAGGAGCGATGACCGTCGGATCGCGGGTTGAATGGACGGACGGGATTGAATCGGCAGACAGAGGGAAGGAGTTGCGACTGCGATCGGGGGTCGGGGTAGAAGGCTTGCGATTGAGCGCTGGCCGTTAGATCTGAAGGCCAGATCAACGGCTCAGATGTAATCGGAGGGGCAGTGCGATCGGGGGATCGATAGCTGCGATGACCATCGGATCTGCGGGAGGATGGACGGTTAGGATTAAATCGGGAGATCGCAATCGGAGCTCGGAGAAGAAGGCATGCGATTGAGTTTTATGATTGCGATGGAGCGATTAGCGTAGGGCCGTTGGATCGGTGGGACAGATCAACGGTTCACGTTCAATCAGAGGACGGTGGAAAGGGCCTGCGATTAATCGCATCGCAAGTGATTGCGATGGGACGATCGGGGGGGTGCGCATGAACTTTGCGATTGCGATGGGCGGGGGGCCTGTGATTAGCGCTCCGCCATCGATCTGTACGACAGATCAACGGATCAAAACACATCGCGAGACTTTGTGTGATAAAACGATCGCATCGGGGATTTTCACTGATGCAAAGGAACTACACCCGCCCGACGCTCCGATTGCGATTAGCGCTCGGGACTTAAGCGCTTGGTCCCAGCGCACGGGCATGTGTGGGAAGTGGTTGAGGAGCTGGCGGGAAAGGGGCTAAGCCCTATTACATGGTCAGAAAGTGGGTTTTTTACCCCTTTTAATGGATTTTAAGGGGTTTAAAGGGAAACGATAAGGGGAAAAATGGGAAATAAAGAGTAAGGGAAGGACTTAAGGGGATTTTGGGGGGATTTGAGGGGTAAACGGGGAAATAGAAGGGGAGACAAGGGGGGATAAAAAGAGGCTAAATGAGGGTAAAAGAAAGAGAATTCGGACAAAGGGAAAGAAGGGGAATTGATGTATGATGCAGGGGTAAAGGAGGGAATAATAGGCCCTTTTAGCAATTTACTAGCAGAGGGGGATTTGTATTAGGCATAGAAATTGAGAGACTTCAAGGAGGATGGGTTTTCAAGGGAAAGGCATTCCTTGAAGGCTCAAAACAATCTAGCCCCCAGCTGACTTGTCAAGAATTTCATAGGGGGGCTAACAGTGGCTCCACATGGGGATGGCTTCTTCTTGAACGAGTCAAGAATTCAGAAAATGATCTCTTGGTGTAGGCCAGATGCCTGCTGCTATAAGCCATCTTTCTTCTTTCTTTAGATTAGCTGCCACAATATATTGGATACACAAATCAGCAGAAACATTTTCCCAACCAATCTACCTACCCAAACTAGAGCTCTAACAATTTTCCCTTGGGTGCATTTGAACTAGCAGACCCTTTACATTTTATTTTGCAAAACAAAAACAAACCTATTGTAATTCTACCCTTATTGCTCCATGAGGCCAGATTAGACTGTTGGCCTCATACAATTCTCTACCTAAACTACTACCTGTTGGGATTAAACTGTCCAACAGGTTTCTTCACCTACATTCTAAGACAGGAAATTTAAACACAGCCAAGCCAGGATTAGACTGTCTGACTTGCTGGAGTGAAAACTTTGTAGAAAACTGCAACAAAACTGTGAAGGCATGAAATCTACAGTTTTGAAAATATCCTTCTTTCTTTGTTTCAGCTCTGATTTTAGGCATGTTAGAGCTGATTTTCTTTCCTCTGCTGATCCAGATTTTGAGCTTGTTTGGATCAGCTATTCTGCTTCCTTTTGGCTCAGATTTTGAGTTTATTAGAGCCAATCCTTTTGCCTCAGAGGTTCATGTTTTGAGCATGTCTGAACCTCTCTTTTCCTTCTGTTTTTTGGAACAATTTCTTCTATTTTTGCTGAAAATGAAAATTTGCAATGGTATATACAATGGAAATGAAACTGGAAATGGAGAATTAGCAGAAATAGTGTTTGAGCATCCTGCCATTGACATGACCCCCAAACAACTCGGAACCGTCAAGTTATTGCAAGAAAAACGCATTAGGACCCACAGTGGCTTGAATGATGAAGGGACCTTGCCACAAGCTATCGAATTTGCCATGTTTGCCTTTATCCTCTCTTCTTGAATCCCACTTCAAGACCTTGTCCCCAACTTTGAAATTTGCTGCTTTGGTTCTTTTGTCAAACTGTCTCTTCATGTTTTCCTGCACTTTGACAGCTCTGTTATAAACCTTCTCCCTTGTCTGCTGAAGATGGATTTTTTCATTAATCCTCCTTATCATGCTGTCCTCTTATGACTGGATTTCTTGGATAAGCTTTACCACTGGTATCCCAAGGCTAGTAGGAAAAATTGCTTATGTCCCATAAACCAGCTGGAAGGGTGACATGCCAATGGATTTCTTTGTAGTGAGCCTGTCTGCCCACAAGGCTTGTATCAACTTTTTATGCCATGACCTTTTGTTCTCTTCCAACAGCTTCTTAATGATTGTAACCAGGCTTTTATTTGATGATTCAGCTAGGCCATTACCCTGGGGGTAGTAGGCAGTTGAATATCCAAGTGCAATTCCGTACCTGTGACAGAAATCAATCATTCTTTTGGATCTGAAAGCAGCAGCATTGTCAGTGATTATTTTCTTTGGGCAGCCAAACCGAGATAAGATAAAGTCTTCTAGGAACCTAATGATGACAGATACAGTGGCATTCCTAGTGGGTATGGCTTCAATCCACTTAGTGAAGTAATCAGTAGCAGTCAGGATCCATTTGTGTTGCCCAGAAGAAGAGGGGTGGATTTCTCCAATGAATTCTAAGCCCCATTGCATGAAGGGACCTTCTATGGTGATAGGTTGCAGAGGGAGGGGAAGGAGCTTTCTTTTGCCCTCAAAAATTTGGCATTTATGGCAGGTAAGGACCATTTTATGAACATCATTAAAGAGTGTAGGCCAATAGTACCGAGCCCTGAGTATCTTATTTGCAGTGGCCTTCCAACTCAGGTGGCCTCCACACTCCCCAGCATGGAATTCTTGTTTGATTCTTTCAGCTTCAGTTTCAGGTAAACATTTCAGCAAAAGACCATTTGGATTTTTCCAATATAGACTCTCATTCATAATGCAGTAATTTCTAGCTTTGAGTTTTATGAATCTGGCCTTTGTTTTGGACAGTTCTGGAGGGGCATTGAGGTGTGTGAGCACGTAAAGGATATCAGTGTACCAAGGAGAGTTATGAAACTGCTCCTCAACAGTTGGATGGGGCAATCCTTCCTGCTCATCCAGGGCATTCATCATGTTAATATCAAGGGCATGTAGATTAGATTCAGCCATCAATTGGGCCAGGCCTTGACCTTTGATCAGCTTGGTGGGTTTGATTTCAATGTCATATTCTAAAATTGTAGCAATCCATTTGCCCCTTTTCCCATCTGGGTCTTGGGACAGGATATCTTTGACCACTATATTTGGCACATAGGCAATGGTGTGGGAGTGCAGAATGTACACCCTAAAGTCTTTTAAGGCCTTAATCAGGGCATAGGATTGCTTTTCCATGATGTTTTACTTTAAGGGTGCATCTCTTAAGGCTTTACTGAAGAAGGCTATAGGCTGTTCATTACCTTCTGAATTTTTCTGCAGAAAAACTGCAGCTATTGTGTGTGGGGAAGAAAATGAAAAGATCAGAAAATCTTTTGAAAATTCAGGGCTGATAAGGACAGGGGTATGGGTGAGTCCAAGATTTACTGACTCAAAAGATTTCTTGGCTTCAACAGTCCACTTAATTCCTACATCTTTCTTTAGCATTTCAGTCATTTTCCTAAGATGCTCAGCAAGGTTGGGGATAAATCTTCTAAGGAAATTGATCTTCCCAATGAAAGACTGTAGCTCCTTGATGTTTCTTGGATGTGTAATTTGAAGTATTCCCTCAAATCTCTGGGGGTCTATCCTAATCCCTTTCTCAGATATAATGTGGCCAAGAAGCTTACCTTCTTGCAGCCCGAAAACAGTCTTCTTAGGATTTAGGGATAGACCATACCTTCTACATTTTTCAAAAACTTTCCTCAGATGTTTTAAGTGTTCTTCTTCTGTTTTAGAAAAGACAGTTAAGTCATCCAAGTAGATAACTATGAAGTGTCCAATCTCATCTGAGAAATAAATGTCCATTTCTCTCTAGAAGGTAGCTCCAGCATTGATCAATCCAAAAGGCATTTTCACATACATGAAGGTGCCCCATGGAGTGGTGAAAGCTGTTTTGAGTTGATCTTCTGGGAGTACCAGAACTTGGTTGTATCCTGAAAAACCATCAAGCAGGGAGATTCTTTTAGAGCCCACTACCTTCTATAAGATATGTTCCATTCTAGGCAAGGGGTAGTTTTCTTTCAGGGAGGCTCTATTCAGGTTTCTGAAATCTATGCATAGTCTGATCTCCCCTGTCTTCTTCCTTACAGCCACTAAGTTTGAAACCCAATCAGAAAACCTTACAGGGACAATTATGCCTGCCTCATACATCTTTTTAATTTCCTTCTCTACTGCAGGCAATTGTTTTGGATTAATCCTACGGATTTTTTGTCTGAAAGGTTTCTGATTTTCCTTCAGTGGTATCTTGTGTTGTATGATGTTGGTGTCATAGGCCTTTAAGTCTTCGTAACTCCATGCAAACACATCAATGAATTCCTTAAACAAGTCAATGTATCTTTTCTTCATGTCTGCAGGTATAGACTTAGCCAGTTTTATCATTTTGGGTTTGTCTTCGGTGCCTATGTTGCATTCTTCTACATCTGATTCTGCATGTTCTATTGTGGGCTTCTTTGCAACATCATCGAAATCAAAGAGGTCCTCTAAGGGTGCTAAGCCTCTTGGTATGTTCTTGTCTTTGGCTTGCAGCACCTCCATTTCTTCTCTATCTGCGTTTTCATGTTTTATGGCTGAATCCCCAGTTTCTTCAGAAAAAGAGTTTATTTCTATACTACAAGGTGTTTCTAGTTCATCTGGGGAATCCTCACTTGGGCAGCTGTCATCAGATTTTGAGTCTGAATCAGAAAATTCAAACTCATTTCTGCCCATTAGGAAATCTTCAATATGTTTGTCTCCTTCAAAGACCTGCCAGTATTTTTCATTGTCTGGCACTGCAGGCCTGAATTTAGTCTGAATGATGATTTTTTGGTCAACTGGGGCCTTAGGATAAGAGCTAGCTAGGCAGGCTAGTCCATTTGCAATAGCGTTTTGACCCCTAGGAATGGATACTAAATCATATTCAACAAACGTTTTCAGCAAATCTAGAGTATCATTCCTATATGCCCTAAGCCTGGGGTGTTTTGCCGAATACTCACCATTCATCTGTTTGATCACTAACTCAGAGTCTCCTCTCACGACTATCCTACAGGCTCCTAATTTTTTCAACAGATTTAAGCCCAAGATTAGAGCCTCATATTCTGCAATGTTATTCGTGCATTTGAAATGCAAATTGACAGCGTGGCTCTCTGCGTGGTCATTTTCGGTGTTACGCAGCCACACTCCTGCTCTAGCGCTTTGTCTAGTACAGGACCCATCAAAGTTCATTTCCCATAGGGGTTCTTTGTTTACTTCCACTTCACTTTCTCCCTTACAGCTGGGTTCGCCATTAGGTTGAGTTGGGAGGTCTGTACTAGGTTGTAAACTATCTTGTTGTTCATAGAGGCCATGGATGTCGGGGAGGTGGTTAGCTTGTTGTTCTTGTTCTGTTTCTGTTTCACTTGGAGTGAGAGGTCCACCACAGATCCTACAGGATTCATTGCCGATTTCCTCTTCATTTTCAGTGTGCTGCCCATGGTCTTCCTGATCATATTCTTCCAGAGTGGCCATTATGTGGAGGTCCATAGGCTTGGTGTTCTCATTTGTATGCCTATTCTGGGACTCTGGCTCTTCTAAGGATTCATCATTACAAAAGATGAAGGAGTCAAGGTCGGTATGCACAGAATATAATGGTGAATTTTCAGGTTTCTCGGGGCTACTGACTAGGAATTTCATTTGGGATTCTCTATATAATCTTCTTAATTGGCCAAATATAGGGATAGTGGCATATGAGCCATCCATTTGCATGGTGCCTTGCAGCTTGGCTCCCCATGATCTAGATAATAACATGCCATACTTGGGTGGCACGTCTGCCACCACTACATCCATGACCATACATTTCGCAGGAATCTAAGTCAAACTCACACACAAGTCTTTGTTCAGGCCAAGAAATTTTACTCTACTCGAGTCAAAAGAATACAAGTCTTTATAGGGTCTAGTGATTTCTAGGCCCAACCTCTCCATAACTACCTTAGGCATTAGGTTGTGTGAGGCTCCAGAATCATGCATTGCATTGTGGAGTATTTTATCATGAATGTTGAGACTAATATAGAAAGGTGGTACTACCCCTTCCTGAAACTTTCCTTCAATCTTAGGACCAAACAAGAGGGTAGGCTGATCATCATTCAATTTTACAGAATCAGTGTATTCCCCTAAATTCAATGCTTTTAAAATTTGGCCCTTATATGCATCCTTAGTGGCCAACTCAGATAATGGTACAGATATTTTGATTTTTGCAATCTCACTTTCTAAACTGAAAGTGGATTGACTCTTGGAAGTGTTCAACTCTGTTTTATTTGCCACTGTTTTAGTGGCTAAATCAGTTTGTGTTTTCTCATTATGTACATGTGTAGAAACAGTTTTATCAGGAGCACTAACTGAGGTGCTAGTGCTACTAGTTTTTTGACCCTGTTTTTCCATGCTTTGGTTGTCCTTTTATTTGTTACTCTCAGAACTCTTGGTTGTTGAATTGTTGTTCACAGCAGTTACTTTAGAAGATTTTCCAGGCCTTTTCTTGATGGTAACCTCGGGAGTTTTGGTTTTGGAAGTGTCTTGGTTCTTTTTGCTCCTGAGCTCATATTGCTCTCTGACCTGTAACATGGCATTTTGGAACCCAAGTCTGTACTCTTCAGTTTCTAATCTTTCCTCATCCCAATATGAAGATGAGGGTTGATCTTCCTTTGAGTCACAGTTCAGAATTGAGTCCTCTGCTTCAAACATGTTTATCACATTCCCTTCAGACTCCTCAATGACTCCCTCATCCTCATCTAGGAATTTTTGAAACGGGGGAATGATTTGTTGATCTAACTCTTTCTGTCTGTTGGGAGCGTTGTTGTTTCTTCTAAAGTTTTGATTTTGGTTCCTGTTCGGCGTGACAACCATTTTTTTCTTCATTTGGTATAGCTTATCCACATTCTTAGACAATCTGTCAATATTTGGATCTGAAGTGGAGGCTATAGTGTCATCCTTGTATGTTACTCTCTTCTCAGCTCTCAGTTTGGCCCTTTTCTCAATCAAATTTGCCTCTATGTTTACTGCCCCTTTCTGCATATCCTCCAATGTGGCATATTCTTTATCTCTAAGCTCATAGGCCATTTCAGCATCAAATCCATCAAGATATTTGGCCAGGGCCATACCTTGTGGAGGTTTCATGTGTGGGGGAAGAGTGTTGTAAATGTTGTTGAACCTAGTGGTGTAATCGTGAACACTCTCTCCTGCATTCCTCTTAAGGGACATGTATTCTGCTAGGAGCTGGCGAGGGTTTGCTCTAGTTTCCCATTTGTTGATGAAATTCTGGTATAAAGCAGGGAGATCTTGGATACTACCAGCAGGTAGGTTTTTAAACCACTTTTTAACCTCTCCCCCCAGGCTCTGCGCAAAAATTCTCATTTTGATTGTTTCATCATCAATTTCTATATAGTCAAAAGAGTCTTCCATTTTATCAACATGTTGCTGTGTTGTTGTAGGCTCTTTAGCAGGGAAGTGCGGGATCTTTGATTGATAATCATTTGGTAAGGGCAGTAGAGGCTGAGGTAGGACTAGAGGTGCATACCAGGCTGCCATGATGATGTTCTGGTGGGGTATAGGGTTGGCTTGAGCAGCTGGTATTTGGATGACAGGGATGTTTGGACCAGCAGAAGTCTATTGAGCAGATCTCGGGTGAGAAAGCCCCAAGTTTTGGAGAAAGTGGAGATCAGGTGGTGTGGAAGGATGGGTTTCACTGTCCCTAGGGTCTGGCTGGTCTGAAACACTGAATGACCTAGTTCTAGGTAATATTTTTTGAAGGTCTAGGTCGAAGAAAGGGTCTAATAGAGTTGCAAGATCTTCTGGTGCAGAATTGGCTCTATGAATGTTGTTGGAAATGGTTGATCTCCTACTTGCAGGTGTTCTTTTAAGGATTTTCTCAGGATTATCAACTATTTCAGGTGGGTCTGGATCAGGGAAAGCTCTTTTATGAATGATTCTGTGAGCCAGAGTGTTATTTTAGCCAAGCAACTTAACCCTACTTAGTTATTTCTGCTGTGGTTGATGTTGTCTCAGGGTTGGTCTCCCAGTGGAGCCTTCATTATGCTTTGAATCTGGTCTCCCAGTGGAGTCTTATGTGAAACCAAGGTAATCAGTAGGCCTACTGATCACCAGTGGAGTATTTTCGTTTGGGAACAATGGAGTCGCCAGGTGGAAGGTTTAGGATGTTTCTAGGGGGTACACTATCCACCACAGTGATGAGGCAATATTCCCTTTCAGGAATATCCCACAAAACACAGCAGACTCTAACCAGAGATGGAATGGGAGGGAATTTACCAAATGCGTCACCTCCTAAAGAGGATGAGATCCGGAGGCTAACTGGCCCTTACCAGGCTCTGTCTAAGAGTAAGGGGTAAAACACACCAGAGGTAAGTGAAATAGGAAGTATAAGTGTTTTTCTGCCAGCCTAAACAGAGGTTCTAGGTTTTCTGAGGCTTGGAGATGCAACAAGATGAAATTACTCAGAAATTCCCCACCGGAGTCGCCATTATGTTGGGGTTCCCATGTTTTGGCAAGGTTGGCAATACCAAAAGATGAGACAACATAGAACCACTTTCAGACCTTAGGATCTAGCCCTCCTAGGTCCAGAGAGGGATCTCTCTATGATTATCAAAGGATATATGTCTTTGAAGCTCTCAATTGTGATTTTAGGCTAGTTATAGGCTCAAGGTTGTTTGTTTGATTGTTTGAGTTTGGTTGTAGAGAATCAGGAAGGAAGGTTTCACCATAAGACAAGGATGGGTAAAGAAGGAAGCTAGGCAAGGATAGATAACTCAGAGAACACTAAGGCCATTGGGCAATGGAATCAGGAAAGGATTTACTTATGTTCAATGTGTAAGCTTCAGTTGGGCTAGTCATCTAGAGCATTTGGATCTCAAAGACTGATTGGTGGGATGGAACATTAAGGAATGAGAATGAAGGATGGAGAACCATCTGATTCCGTCTATAGATCGGGCCAGAGGTCATTTAACTCCAGGCATGCTTGGAAAAAACCATAGGCAACACAAGGGATCTTGAAAAGGTTTATATGGAAGGGATAGGTTATGAAGAGGCAGAGACAGGCTTCTAAACCTCCCAATGTTTCTAACCTCTTTCAATTAAATCTTAACAAAAACATCTGAACATTGATTCTATTAACTTGCACATCAGAGAGCAGGCAATAATCATCCACTACACTGGTTTAGTCAATTAAAAAACAATATTCAGATACACATATGAGCAGAAAACATTAAATACTGAGAGAGCTGGGACATAAGGTACCTAACAAGGGTAAATCTTATGTCATGCATTCATATGCCAGTCAGAAGAACATGAAATGAAATGGAAATAAACGCAGAGATGAGAAAAACATCACCAACTGCTGTAGATCAGGATCCAATGAAAACTACTTATCATGTGAAACACAATACCAATCAGGTAAATCACTGCCCAAAGCTTTTACATTCAGCCTGAATACATCATATTTCTTAGCCTATCATACAATCATTACACAGGGAACTTGGTTCAGGACAAAAATGCTTGCAATTCACTGATAATGCATCAACAACCATTACAATGATACCCTTATGTGCTTTATAGCAGAAGAGACACAGAGGATCGACTGAGGAGGTAGGTGAATTTTAAATGTTACATTTAAACACAACAATGAATGTAGGGCCGAGGCCCATTCCGCTTGATACGCTGTATATTTAATCTTTTTCACCTTCCTTATGAAAGAAAGATCTGCACCGAATATGATTTGACTTTTTGGCTGTGGTACTCCATGTGATTTGAACAAAATGAAAGAAACTGCTGAGAGGTCTGCCTCATAGATGTTAGATTGTTTTGACCTATAGCTGGGGTGGAAAACTCCTTCATGGACATGGCGCATAATAAAGACTGTATGGGAGACCTGTCCTTTATGGAAAAACATTCTACTGATAAGAAAACCTTGATATTACCTCTTATTGATGTTCAGGATCTCCAGATCGATCCTCGGGGTCTTCAAAATGATGCTTTGCCTCTTTAAACCTCTGGCTCAGAGCTCAAAATATTCGTTGATGTGCACTAATCCCTCTGCTCTATACTGAAACTCCTTGCTACTTCATTACTGCCTCAGTCGAGTTAGCTTGATCTTTAAATGGCGCCGGCATGATTTTCGGTGTTTGAACTCTGCTTTCCATTAATGTGAGTCCTGATGGCCCCATTCCTTGACTTTCCTGATGGTACTGGATCATTAGATTTGATCCTGACTACGTCGCTCGCCATCGAGGTAGTACACCAAACAACGGCAGGTCTCATCCTCTAGAAACTCTACAACACAACAAAACTTATGAAGAAAACGGTGGACGAAGCGATGGATGTAGGGTGGACGAAATGGTAGTGCAGCGGTGGTGGAAACAATGCTGTGGAGGTGGAGGAACGGCGGTGGAATAGTCGAGAGCAGGGGAAATAATGAATAGAGGTGGAGAGAATGTTTATAAGTGTAGAAACCCAAAGATTAAACATTGGGGGGGAATACAAAGGAAATACATGAAAAACAATGAAAAACCGACGGGAATGATCGTACGAGGTGGGACCCAATAGGACTAATCACAATCGGAGGATCGGAAGAAGGGGTTGCGATTGCGATGATCGGAAGGGCAGAGCAATCAATCACATCACAAACGTTTGCGATGGATTGATCAGGGGACACAACATAAAACATGCGATTGCGATTAGGCGGGAGGAGCGATGACCGTCGGATCGCGGGTTGAATGGACGGACGGGATTGAATCGGCAGACAAAGGGAAGGAGTTGCGACTGCGATCGGGGGTCGGGGTAGAAGGCTTGCGATTGAGCGCTGGCCGTTAGATCTGAAGGCCAGATCAACGGCTCAGCTGTAATCGGAGGGGCAGTGCGATCGGGGGATCGGGAGTTGTGATGATCGTCGGATCTGCGGGAGTATGGACGGGTAGGATTAAATCGGGAGATTGCAATCGGAGCTCGGAGAAGAAGGCATGCGATTGATTTTTGCGATTGCGATGGAGCGATTAGCGCAGGGTCGTTGGATCGGTGGGACAGATCAACGGTTTACGTTCAATCGGAGGACGGTGGAAAGGGCCTGCGATTAATCGCATCGCAAGTGATTGCGATGGGACGATCGGGGGGGCGCGCATGAACTTTGTGATTGCGATGGGCGGGGGGCCTACGATTAGCGCTCCGCCGTCGATCTTTACAACAGATCAACGGATCAAAACACGTCGTGAGACTTTGTGTGATAAAACGATCGCATCGGGGATTTTCACCGATGCAAAGGAACTGCACCCGCCCGATGCTCTGATTGCGATTAGCGCTCGGGACTTAAGCGCTTGGTCCCAGCGCACGGGCATGTGTGGGAAGTGGTTGAGGGGTTGGCGGGAAAGGGGCTAAGCCCTATTACATGGTCGGAAAGTGGGTTTTTTACCCCTTTTAATGGATTTTAAGGGGTTTAAAGGGAAACGATAAGGGGAAAAATGGGAAATAAAGAGTAAGGGAAGGACTTAAGGGGATTTTGGGGGGATTTGAGGGGTAAACGGGGAAATAGAAGGGGAGACAAGGGAGGATAAAAAGAGGCTAAATGAGGGTAAAAGAAAGGGAATTCGGACAAAGAGAAAGAAGGGGAATTGATGTATGTTGCAGGGGTAAAGGAGGGAATAATAGGCCCTTTTAGCAATTTACTAGCAGAGGGGGATTTGTATTAGGCACAGCAATTGAGAGACTTCAAGGAGGATGGGTTTTCAAGGGAAAGGCATTCCTTGAAGGCTCAAAACAATCTAGCCCCCAGCTGACTTGTCAAGAATTTCATAGGGGGGCTAACATATTCTATACCTGTCATGGCTACCCTCTCTCTTCCTAACTTGACCCTAGGGATTCCCGTCTTGTACCATGATCCCCCAGCCGCTACCTCACCTGGTCAACCCAAACCTTTTCTTGCTTTGACCCAATTTTAACCGTCCTCATGACTCCTCCCGATGCTATAGTGCCTTAGCCACCTCAACAGGAACCTTCCCCTGTTGCGACCACTTCGGGTAAGAAGGGAAAAGCTCCCAAGAAGGCAACCAAAGACAAGTCCCCCATGACAAACCTTTCCCCTCCTTAGCCATGAAAGTGTACTATACAATGTGCTTTCTGTGATGTTTTCGGTCATGCTACCCATATTTTTCTAGAGTTGCCTCATCTCAAGCCTATGGTTAATGTCACGTTCCCTGAGTCTACAGTCTTGGAAACATTTGTTCCTTCCCCGACTATAGCCAAGAACCCCAACACTATTCACACCAACCACCCCTGTGCTTTTTGTGATCTCCATGGCCATTATACCCACCTCTATCCCTGCCTCGAGGACTTCCGCACCTCTCTGGCGGTAGTTCGCCAATTCGAGGCCAAGCGCAATGATTCCACCACTCCCTTATTTGCATGTTTTTCTTTAGCAGAACCAAAGGACACATCGAATCCCATAGACATTCCCCCTCTGGATGTCGAAATGACAAAGTCTTTGACCACTATCCACTACCTATCATCATTCATGAGATCCTCGATGGAAGACCCTCGGGGACTTCCCCTTCTATTTCACTTGAGCTCCCTTCAGCGATCACCTTGGACTCAACATTGGTGGATCCTTCATCTACTTGTTCTTCCGTCACCCTCCGTGATGATGTGCATGTGAACCTCTCCTCTCATGATGATGAGTCAGGTAGCTTCGCCACGTCAAGTGGTCTTTCTTCCACCAGTCACCACATCTTCTATTATGATGAAGACATTATGGAAGCATTTACCACCCCTGACTTTATCTATCCCCCCTTACATCGAACCCATGCATTCGAACCACGTACACCTTGTGGCCATTACATTGACACCCAATGTTTGGGTAAGGGGGCACCCATATTTGAGAGACTAGGAGAAGCAATTCTCCACAACTATCCTAGTGTATATGGTCGTGTCGACTCTAGTACCATAATTATTCCCCATTTAAAAGAACCTCTAGGGTCCCATATCACTTCATACCACTCTAGGGATGATACACCTCATCATTCCTTCATCTAACATCAGCAACCCAGTCCCCTAGACATTGTTGTTGACCAACCTATGACTTTTCTAGGAGAGCACCAAGTTATTATCTCCAAATCCTCTCTTTGAGATAGTGACACCATGTATGCTAACCCAGAATCTTAAGTACATTTGCTTCATATATGCAATACCAAAATATATTGGTAATCCTCCATTCCCTTTCTCAAACTACATAACCATAATGAAAACAAATGGCGCACCACATCATAAAATGTGTTTAGATTCCCCCTTTTATAAATACATTTTGGCATGACCACAACATGCTTGGGGTCACCTATGCCCCTCAACCATAAAAATCCCAGATATCAGCCAAAAATAGCACTGAAACCCCCTTTCTCTGATAGGTCACACTTTTTAGATCATTTCCTCAGACAGGTTGCAGTTTTCTGCCCAGTACCTGCTACCCAGGTCACAGAATAGACCCCAAAAAGTGTGAACTAGCCTGTTCATGAGCTCTGGGTACCTAAACTAAAATTTCAATCCACTAAAATGAAAGAGTAGGATTAGGCCTCTTTCCTACAACTGATGGATCTCGATTCCAATGGTTGGTTTGTCTGCTATGATTTCCGCAAGATTTAGGGCCTTCTCTCCTCTCTACATTCACCACAGCTCCACATGCAAATGAGTGAATTTGGAGGGAAAATGCCTTATATAAAGAGAAACCCATGATTTTTCTTTTGCCTGTTGCAGCCAAACCGTAGCTTAGTTTGACAAACCATCTACACCGTTGGAAAGCTCTCAATCAGCCCTCAAATGGGTATTTGTTATTTTTTTTCGATTTGATACTTTGCCAAGACACATTTCATCGAAGAAGGGTCACTTCACCACACCTAAAAATATAATTTCTTCACTTGCAACACTTGTACTTGGGGCACCACTTTGCGTTCATAATTTTCCATGCTTGTGTTGATGTTCGTCATGAGTAACCATCATGTACTAATTTTTTTATGGTCCCCATTGTACCTTTATTGTGTGGCAGCATCATCGAGTCGCCCTTGTTTAGAGAATTTGAGTTGAGTCATCATCGCATTCATGGATTCTATCCCGAGTCCCTTTGTATCCTACTATACTCCTCCATCCTTCATTGCTTGGTTCCTCTATAGTGTTACACATTATGACCTCCAGCCATTCTGTCTCGTGTCCCTAATTCTATTGTGTTAGTCGCCGCCAGGTCATCCATGCCCTTTATGCTCTAACAAGGGAAGTCATCCGTCTGCTACTCAGTACCCCCCATTTCATCATCATCCTTGGTGTTATTCTTTTAGTCATTGTACTATTTTCTCTCGTGCCTTAGTTGAGGATCCCTCATTGCCGCACCTATGGCAGACCTCCTTCTGTTGACATCAGATCATTCATTCTAGAAGAAAAGTCTAGAGGGCGGTGTACCTTGGTTCCAACTTCCACTCTTGTTTGGTGCCTCAGATCAGGCAAATGGACTCCTTATTTCCCTTTGACTTGATTTTTTCTTAGCTCCAGCTCCTTTCAGCATGATCGAGATCCGTATACTTGATGGTTCAGTGATGCAGTAGCTGATATCGGTGATTCTCGAGTCTGTGTGAGATGTTTTCAGCCCTCATGAGGGGGTGGCCCTACAGATAGCCCCCCACATGACCGAATGACCTCTTCATGACATCCTGTTCTATAGTTCCATATATTTGATGATGTCAGCCTCAGCCTCTTGCATCGCCTTTTGGTTTGTATGTATCAGTCAGATTTTCAGAGCCTTTTCCTGTTTACAGGGGAATTTGTGTTGTATTTGTATCTCATGTACTCAGATATTATTGTATAAGTCCTGGATGTTATCCCAGGCACAATATGTATGTGGGATTCATTATCATGTTTTTACCTGGCTCATTTTTATGCCAGCATGTACTATATTGTTCAGTCCCTTATTTACTAAATGTACTATTCTTTGTACTTTGTCTCGGTGGGCATAGGTATGCCTCCCCCACCACTTATAGCATAGGTACTCACTCATAAAAGAGACTTGTAGCACCTGTAAGTCTTGCCTCCTTAGGGTCCAGTCCTCTAGCGCTTTGGTCTACCTTATATTTCTCTCTCTTTGACTTCCCCTTCGGTGTATAGTGATTGTGTTCTTACAACGTACTTCAGTCATACGATTAGCTCCTAACACTCGCATGCTAGGGGGAAATTTTTTACACCATTTTTTGGTCATCTAACCTGTTACTATTAGATGGACCTAAGTACACCATGTAAGACTAGTTTTACCCTAAGTAAAATTGCTTTCACTATGAAAATAACTTAGTAAAACACCTTTTTTAAGTTGTTTATGGTCTAAACAGGAAACCCCATGAGGAAATATTAAATATATCCACATTTGTTTGATTTTCCTCAAGGAATAATTACTTAAACAACATTTTAATTAATATTCCTGGTCATATTTAACCCAAAAAAGGAAAATTAATTAGATAAATTATTATTTAACTTATTATTTTCTAGGAATAATTATTTAAAGCTTATTTAAATAATATTCCTTGTTAAATTTGACTAAATCATCCATTAATAATTAAACAAATCATTATTTATTTGATTATTACTCAACCACATCCTTAAAATAATAAATAAATCATTTATTTATTTATTATTTACAAATAAAGGGATTTGACCCAAGTCAAATTCTTTTTCCCTCCAACAAATATAATAAAATATTCCATAAAAGTTGGATCTTGATTTGGTTAATAATATTTTAATTATGCACCAATATCTAGTCTAACTCAATATTTTGTTATAAATAGAAGGGTTTTTCCATTCATTCACTACCTTTTGTTGCCTAAAGATCACTCTGGATCTATACTTTTGGTCTGACTTTGATCCACCATCATTGTCATATTTTTCTATCTTTTTGCTTGTGAGCTCCCTTTGAGTTCCATTTTTGTCTAGGTTTTCTACACCATCAAGAGAGAGGGATTTTAGATCTGAAGTGCTGAGGACTTACAAGAACCCATCCCATTGAGGAGAACTGGTAACATCCTTCTATTTTTTCCTCCCAGGTGCCATTAATACAAAATCCATTCAACATATTCTTGTCTTGTCTATTGGATGCATGGAGCAACTCTTGTTTTTTATTTATTTCTTAATGTCTTTTAATGCATAGATCTATATTTTTGCAACATTTATCTTGGTCAAATAATTGAAGATCTAAAGATATTGGTAGCCATCTTTGCTATTAGGCTTGTTTGTTATGTACAGCTAAAGTGGTATTTTTTCGTACACTTGTGATTAAGATTCATACTAACAACTATACTCAGTGACATTATTTGTAGTTTTTCCTAGACAAATACCTTATAGATCTACCAACTCACCAATAGGATCATAAATCACCCAGGCTTTCGAAGACAAGTTCTGGGTACTGTGGGAAGCACCATTTGCGAAACTGACATAAGGAGTAACAAACATCTACACAATAAGCAACGACCCAATAAGTAGGAAAATGCTCGCAAAACACACCAAGCCAAAAAATGTACAAAAATGAAAAGAACACCTTTGTACACAAAAGATGCACGAATGACTCATGCATAATACTTTTTGAGATCAGCCCATTTATGGGCTGATCTAAATGATGACCTTCGTAATAAATAAGCTCATAGGCCCCAAATACGTTTAACAATGTAGGGCCCATGCCACATGGGTTGAAATTTTCCTGCCCCCAACTTATCATGAGCTTGGTCGTATAGGAGGACAAGGTCTCCTTCTACAAAGGAGCAAGGGGAAACTGACTGGTCAAAATGGGCTTTGACCCACTTCTTATGTGCTTCGATGACCAAAGCATCAAAGCAGCGAGTTTCATCCAACCTTTCTAAGTAGAGAAGACACTCTTCTTCAGGTAAAGTGTTGGGCAGTAATTCAATAGCCAACTTGAGTGAAGGTATTTCACAATCAATCGGAAGGGTAGCTTCTAGGCCGTCAAAAAGATGGAATGGGGTGAATCTGGTTCAGTATGCATAGCGAGCCGAAAACAACATGAGATGCCAATTATATTTGTGCATCCCAATCGTGCATTGAAGCATGGTGACAAGAAATTTGTTCACAACTTCAACCTGGCCATTGGCCTGAGGATAGTATGGCGTTGAGTTGTCGTGATGCAAGCCTAATCTAGAAGTCAACTATGCCACCATATAATGCTAAAAATAGGAACCATGGTCAGTAACGATGGCTTGAGGGACACCAAACCTAGAAATGATGTGATTAAATATGAACTAAGTGGCTGTCTTACCGTCGGCGGTAAATGTAGGCATTGCTTCGGCCCATTTGGTGAAGTATTCAATGACTACGATAATATAAGCATGCCCCCTGGCCGAGTGAGGGTTACACATCATAAAATCGATGCCCCACTTCACAAAGGGACCAACGGTAATGACAAGGTGGAGATGTGCAGGCGGCGCGTGCATCTTGCACCGATAAATCTAGAAATCATGACATTTCCAGACAACAACAATACAGTCTTTGAAGATAGAGGCTTAAAAAAACGCAAAGATGAAGAATCCTCTATGCAACAGCATAACTGCATATGTGACTGCCACAAGCACCACTATGACAATCATTCAGGGCTTTCTCAGCCTCCTCGAGAGTTAAACACTGGCGGAGAATGGAATCTACTCCAATGCAGTAGAGTGTATCTTCAATTATATGATAAGGTTGCGATTGATGGTGGATGCGTCGGCAAGTATCCTTCGTCAACTCAGATACAAAAGTACAAGTCTGAAGATATATGATGATATCACTGTACCAAGGATCAAGAGTTCTAATCAGAAAAATCAATTCTTCTGGAATGCATTCCTCAAAACCAAACAGAGTGGAGTCAGAGGGGAGGGAATAGATCAGATGGGAAAATACTAGTGATTTCTTCGACTTGGTAGTAGTAAACTCCAAATTTAACTCTTGGAGGATGAAAATCCACTTCGAGTACTTGCCCCCCAACAATTTTCGAGACAATATATAAGTCATAGGGTTGCAGTCAGAAATCACAGTCACAGTACACAACAGGATGTAATGACGAAAATGTTGAACTTCTTGAACTGCAGCCAATGCTAACTTCTCAGCATGAGAATATCACGTTTCAGTATCGAGAAGGTTATGAGAGAGGTAGTAAATAACATGCTCGTGAGCGTCATCATCGTCTTGCACCAAAACCATGGAAATCATGCTAAAAGCGACGGCTAAATAGAGGGAAAAATTGCGATGATAGTTCAGAGGACACAATGGAGGAGTGTTGACAAGAAATGTCTTTAGAGCATCGAAAATTGTAGGTGATCTCATCCCAAAGGAACGAGACACCCTACTTTAGTAATCATATGAATCCTTTAGCCACTTCGGCATAGTTAGGTATAAAACAGCGTAAAAAAATTGCCTTCCCCTACAGACTCTACAGCTAATGTAATAAGGATGGAGAGGGGAGATTAATGATAGACTCAAATTTGAGTGGATTGAGGCAAATCTTGTCTTTGGACACGATAAACCCTAAGATTCTACCGCAATCGATGCAAAATATGCTCTTATGTGGATTTAACCGGATGTTATAGCGTCGACAATGAAGAAATATCTGACGAAGATGGTCAGGGTGGTCCTTACATTTGGATGAATGAGCTGGAAGGTCATCCAGATATGGTTTAACGATGTGCTTAATGTCATGAAAAGCATATGACATCGCTCGCTGAAACGTCGCCCCAACATTCTTCAAGCCGAAAGGGAGTTTTTTATAAGCAAAAATACCCCAAGGACAGATAAAGGCAGTCTTATGTTGATCGGTTGGGAGAATGTTAATATGGTTATAGCCAGAAAATCCATCCATGAGGGAAAATATATCACTCCTAGCATAGTCATCAATGATCTGATCAATAAATGGAGTAGGATAGTTATCCTTAGGACAGGCTCGGTTTATGTCACAATAATCAACACAGACCTGAATGGTACCCTGTTTCTTATCTACAGGGACAATATGGGACACCTATTCTATCAAGGGAATTAGGTAGATGAAACCAGTGTTGAGAAGTTTTTCAACTTCACTCTTAATGGCGACAGCCTTTCTAGGGTTCACAGGTTGAAGGCGTTGATGAACAGGCTTCGAACCAGGGTAGGTAGGAATCTCATGCACCACTATACTAGGATCGATGCTGGGAATTTCATCATAGGACCATGCAAAGACGTTGCAGAACTCGCAGAAAAGGTTATTATAAACCTGGACTTCATCGGAAGAGCAGGTGACCCCAATATGGATGTTCTTGATGATTCTCGGTTCCACGGAAATGTCGATAGGCATCGTCTGAGTGATGTTACTCAAGTTACCCTCCGTAAAAACTTCATGTGTTAGAATAGGTGATTGAAGTGGATGAGAAGGAACCTAAGATGCAGACCTCTCAAGACATGTAGACATGGCCCTGAGGCCAGGCATGAATGAGGAATGATGATGACTATCATCCCATGGAAGATCCTCGAGATACATAGTTTCCATGATGGCTTCATCAGAGGGAAATATCTCTTTCAAGGGATCAAGAAAATCTGAATCACTGAGCCAAGGGGATTGAGAATAAGTGTTGAGAGACATTCTCAAAGGAGCATGATCCGAAGGTGGAGGCTTCGAAGCTGAAATGAGTTCATAATGATCAAACTCAACGACATCAAATCTCTGAAAGAATCGATCTGTTAAGGCGAAGGGATGATCCATGGGTCGTCATACCGAGAGATCATATTAATCTGAATAGTATGGGGTGGAGGAAGAGTAAAAATACCCATGAGGGTAGGATCTTTGAAGAGACCCGGCCCTACACTCTCATAGGGAGTAGGAATCTGATCCACATACGGAACGTTGTTCTTGGAAGAAGAAGTGAAGAATGACAATTGATCAACAGTAACAATCTTTCCTTCATGCAGGAATTTCAAAACATGAAAGAGAGAGGATGGAATGCACAACATGGCATCAGTCTAACTACAACCGAGGAGAAGATTGTAATTGGGCTTGGCATCAACTACTTCAACCTCGACATTGACTGTCTTCCCTTCTAATGTAATCGGAAAACTAGCAAGAACACCAAGAGGTTTTGATTCTCTACCATCAAATTCTTCAAGGGAATTTGGTAATGAATTCAGAGCTAGAGAACCAATGGCTTTCCATCAAGCAAATGACATGACGCATGTATATGCACCCTCGTCCACAACCGCCCGCTAGATATTCAGACCATTAATACCAACTTGTCTGATGAGCGCAATTTTGTGCGGGAGTCATGGGACGAAATTCTCTAAGTTGAAAGCGAGAAGGGTAGCATCAGCAGGATCAACCCCGCTGATCATAGATAACAAAGCCTTCCATTGAGATAGAAAACTCTGAAGTACTTCTAATGCATACATTGCATATGGAGCATGTGCCAGATCCTCAACAGTACTGTAATGCTGAGTAGCACAGGCGTTGGGATTGTAAGAAGACTTATGGAGTACACTTTTGGAAGGTGGTCGTACAATGGGCTCAGTACTGGGCCTTCCAATCTGAATAGGGCTAGAAGCAGGCGGAGGAGGAGGACCATCAGCGATCTCTTTCCCCACTACCTGATGTGATCTGGTATAGAATTTCGACCAAGTAGCAATGGAAATGGATGTAGAACCATTCATCATGAAATCCTGAGATCCAAATGGGGTAGAGGGTTGAGGTTTCTCTACCATCTAGGTCTTCTGTGATGGAAAAGGTTCTTTGAGAACAACTGTAGTTACATGGGTGCCTTTGAGCAGTCTACGTACTTCGGTTAGTCGAGGACAGTCTTTGTGTAGTGCTCTTTGTCGCAAATCAAACAAGGGTACTTTGGCTTACGCTGTGAACCATCGTCAGCATGAGATTTAGATGAATCTAGTTTTTGGGTATTGGCTTTGGCCTTACCTTTACCCTTATTTTTCCCCTTGGAAGTTTTATCCACTGGATTGACTTGAACGGCGTTGACTTTCGCAGTTTTACCAGGATTCAGGGTGGACTGAGAAGCAGTATCACTGGAAATATTAGACTTTTTCTCCCCATGGTTTGAAGGAGAAGACTTCTGAGAAGTGTGAGACACAGAACCAATGATATCATCGACAGATGGTGTCGCCATTTCTTTGGACATTCCAGGTCGAGGAGCATCAGACAAGATATCAAAAAACGTGCCAAACTAAGAATACACGAGATCGAGGTACTGGGCATGAGGAATGGCCTGTTCTTTGATTACCAATGCCCTCATAGTTATGTCTTTAGTGATATGATTGAAAAATGAGGTAGTGAACCAATCAGTTAGAAGCTGATCAGGAATATCAAACTTGATCAAGCGATGATGGTGCCTCCATTCATGAATATGATCTGAGATATGAGTAGCGTGGTCCTATTTCAAGGATGTGAGGAGGTGTGCCTCGGTCTCATAGCGAACCAGTAACTGAAAATGGGTAAGAAACGCCATCGCTAAAGAGTTGAAATCTTGAAAAATGCCATAAGATAATTCGATGTACCACTTCACAGCAACACCAGTAAGAGTGCGTTGGAAAAGATAGAGTCAGATGGAATCATCAACCCAAGAGTTAGAGGAACACCACAAGTGGTAGGTCATAACATGCGCTTAGGGGTCTTCTCCAGAATTTCCCTCAAACTTAGGACAATCACCAGGAATATTAGTTGGAACAGGAGGCCAATACGGATTATGAAGAATCAGACCATTCGTTAAATTTTACACATCTGGCAATTCCAACATAGTGATAAATGGTAATTGAGGATTAAAAGGCATCAGAGGCCTTTGATAAGGACCCGTGTTAGCATTCCACCCTGTTTGGGAGAAATTTAGCCCCCATATGTTTTGTGCCGGAGGATTCTGACCATAGCGGTTATAAGCCTGATAGTTCTTCCCATACTGGGGTTGAGGACCAGGATACTGAATCTGAGCACACCATTGAGGCCCTTGCTGAGCAACGTATGGATTTTTTTACGGAATGTAAACATTGCCTTGAGGTGGATTATACACCATCTGGGATTGATTTTTAGGGTAATAATTGAAACCTTGGGACACATTATACACTGCCTAATATTGACCTGGAGGAGGGTAAGTAGTGCCTTTAAGTTGAGCAGGTGGTACCTGCTGAGCATGTTGAACGGGCTACTGAGTTGGTTCAATAGGTTGAACTGGCTGTTGAGCATATTGAACAGGTTGTTGAGCTAGTTCAATAGGTTGAACTAGCTGCTGAGCAGGTTAAACAAGTTGAACCGCCTGCTGAGCCTGTTGATCAGGTTGAACTGGCTGCTGAGGCTAGGCAGGTTGTTCCTGTGGAGCAGGTTGGCTTGGATACTGAGGACCACCGGGTTTCCCTTGTGAAGGATGTTGGCCCGATGGTTGCGATGGACTAGGTTGTCCGTGATAACCAAGTTGACCCAGAGCAGGATCGTAGGGTTGTCCTTATTGTAAAAAGTTCTAGCCATGTTGAACGTAAGGCTGCTACTGTTGCACAAAAGGTTTCCCCTATTGTGGATACATTTTCCACCCAGGAACGTAAGATGTTCCTGGTTGATATTGATATTGAGGTTGACCAGAAAAACCGTAGGGTTGCTGGACCAAAGGTTGACCCTATAAGGGTTGTCCCTGTGGACCATAAGGTTGTCCCTGTTGGATCAAAGGTTGTACCTGGGGGGTTGTCCTTGTAGACCCGAGAGTTTTCCTTTTATTACAAGCCCTCGATGAGGGATGGTCTGATAAGGATTAGTCAGAGGCAGATAAATAGCCTGGTTTGGATCAATAGGAGATAAATAAATGGGGTTACCGTAGATAGCATAGTGATGTGGAGGATTGACAGGAGCTTGGGGCTGTTGAGAACCCTGAGAGTTATGCTGTTGAACACCCAACAAATACTCTTCAAAAGTAAGGCCGCTAGGAATCATAGGGGCAGAGGAAGTCGTAGCCACACTAGAAGCAGGCGTAGCCTCTACAATGCAAGGTTGTGATTTGTCTGGGCTGGGATTGATAGGCTACGTAGGATTAAGAAATATAGACCTACGAGTGTGAAAATATCCTGGTGACTGATGTGTAACAACCAGCGCAGACGAAGCCACACAAATGGTAGGTTGGAATCGGACAGACGTATCAATGACCAATGAACTAGGTGTCGACAGTGACAGTCCTAATGAAGGAAGGACCAAACTCCTCAGAGGAGTGGAAGTACTGGAGGATACTATGGATGCAACACCAAAAATAATCTGACTCAAAGTCCGATAACCAGGTGGAAGTGACACTTGTTGGGGTTCTTATGTTTTGGCAGGTTTGGCTCTACCAAAAGATAAGACAACATAAAAACCACTTTGGGACCTCAAGATCTAGCCCTCCTAGTTCCAAAGAGGGATCTCTCTATAAAGGCAAAGATATATATGTCTTTGAAGTTCAGTTTCAAGGTATTAGGCTAGTTATAAGGCACAAGATTTGTTTTGCTATGTTTGTTTGTTTGGGTGTTGGGAAACATGAAGGAAGGGTTCAATACAAGACAAAGGGTGAGCAAAGAAGATTTTAGGAAAAGGAGAGATACTTTAGAGAACACTCGAGGCCATTGGGCAATGGAGTCATAAAAGGGTTTACTAGCTATTCAGTATCCAAGGCTTTCAATTGGGCTAGTCATCTAAAACAGAGGATCTTTAAAGATGATAGTGTGGTATGAAATGATAAGGAATGAAGGGGAATGTTACAGGTCAAAATACCTCCTCATCAGCTCAGAGGGGAAGACAAATATGGAAGAAGTACAAAGACCTAAATTAAACCTATTTCTTCCAGGGTAACGCATATATAGAACAGAACAATAGCATTATAACACAGGAAAGCAATACATTGGCTGCGTTAGTGGCTAGGGCAACGCTCTGTTTACACTGGAGGGACGCGTTACCCATGTTTTAAGTTTGAATTGGGAAAAGAGCGCGGAGAAATATTTGAATCTCTGACTTTCCCTCACAAAGGAGTCAGTTCACAAAGGAAACTGCAGAAGCACCAGTTTATTATTGGTCATTGCCATGGAAGATTGAACTCCAAGAGAGGCAAAAGCATGGAGATCAAGGAAAAATATAAGCCTTTTCCATTCCAAACTAGTGGAAAGAGAAGGGAAACAATGGCCTTCTCCCTATCCTATAAGAAGGAGCTGAAGGCCCTTAATTGAAGGTCGAAGGATTGCTCAAGGTTCTTGTATACTTGTGGAATAGAGAATAGTGTGACATTGTGAAGGCCAAGAGTCAAAGAGGCTCCTAGAGAGCTTGTTGACTTGGACTTCTTCACTAGAGAGAGAAGAGAGATTGGGAGACTGAGGAGGGCTTGGTACAACAGATGGTTGTAATCCTCCTTCTTTCAAAATCAATAGAACTGTGTTCGTTTTGTCCATTCAATGCTTAATATTGTCATTATTGTTTGAACATTTATCTAGTATGATATGAATGGCTCAAATGTGTATAATCTAGATGTTTATTGTATATTGATTTAATTGATAGGATATTTGTTATATTAGAAATTACATGGGTGCTTTGACTGATTGCAGGACTCGAATTTGGAGCCGGTGAAAAAGGACTCTTGCTTTGCTGCGCAGCGCTCTCCAAGGGATTCTAAGACTGTCAAAGAGGTAATTCTCTATTGTATTCTTTCAAGTTATTTCAAGCTAATATGAACATGCTCATGCCATCTTTGTGAACAACATAGCTAATCTTACTGTCTGCCTCGAGCAACGGAAAGCCCTGAGAGGGATATTCGAAAACCAACCACCTAAGCAGTTTACCCTATAGCAGAATTGGCGACTCCGCTGGGGACTTTTCCCCCATAGTTTCCGGACTATTTATTCCTTCCTTTCTTCTCTTCTTCTCTGTTCAAAGATCCTTCCAACCATTTTTTATGCCCAGTAGACATACCAAACGCTTGCAGAGTTCAATCATGTTCCTGTCTGGCCAACTGAAGAGCTCTTCCCTGGTTAATGCAACCTATGCAGGCTATCCAGTGCGTTATAACACGGTCTATGCTTAAATACAGTGCGTTATAACACTGTATTTTCTCACAGATAGAGCGTTGCTCAGCCAAAAACCTTGTTGTTCACTGTTGTGACTCTGTTTTAGCTGTAGAGTTTTTTGGCCATCAGTACCTTTCAGCGACTGAATCCCTGTGCTTTTCTGCTAAACTGGCATTGTTATTTGTTTCTCTTATTTAGTTAGTGTGCAAAACATTTACTTTTTAAAAGAGAAATTTTTTTTTATATTTTTCTGCATTTAGCTGAGTTTGTCCTGAAAATTTTAGTTCACAGACTATTAAAAGAGGTAGATAGAAGTCTGAATCTTGAAAAGTTGAGCTGTGTTATTTACATGTTGTTGCATGGATGATTGAAAAAGAAACCTCTCCCTGTAGAAACACTCTTCATTGAATTTAATATTTAGAACATGTTTTGCATGGTTTCTTGAGTCAGAGTCTCACTATACTTCATACGTCCATTCCCCCTCTGCAAGACCAATAAAAAAGTACACTAAAAATAAAGCGACACTAAAATCAATCTAATAACTCTTTTTTGAGCTCACACAAACAGTAGTTCAGGCTAGGATCTTGGGTTAGGAAAGTGAGAAAACTACCCAAGATCTCAAAACTTGAAAACTAGAGTCATTAACAAGTGAAATCCTGCTGCACTCACATTATTGGGACCGTTCCTTTACCGGAGCTCAGCGCGAGACAACACTTGGATGCACTAGAAGGTAGCCGGCCTTCGACTGCATCCTATGGGTGTGTTATATATTGGGGTTCCCTTCAGGGATGTCGAAACTAGATCGGGGATCTAGGTATTCTGCCCATATAGCACACTGTCCTTGACCGTGGACCCCCCTGATGATGTATGTGATTTTAGGTATCCTTAGTGGCCATAATTTTAGGGACTTACACAAGGTGACTGGGACGGGCTGTCCTGGTACCTGAAACAGACGGACCCACTCTGTCTTCGGTCTTTAGGAGGGTACTCGTCTTCACGAGAGTGCATACACCTATCGTCTGAGGTTCGGGTGAAGCTCTAGAGTGACCGTAACTGTACTTTCGACCAACCCTCTCTGTATGCTATTGTGATACTGGATTTCATCACCAGTGAACGGTAGTACTCAGACAGGGCACCCTATTCTGGCTGCTTGCTGATTGATTTTAGAAAGTCCTTTTTCTTTTTGTTAAGTGTGTGGTTACTGTCATTTGAGACTTCATAATAGATCACAATTTAATAAAATTTGTTAAAATTAAACCGGTCACCGTGGCGTCCCCTGACCCACGCCGTCTGTCTCGACGACAACAAGGTCTACCTCCTCTCAACCTTGAGGAAGAACTGAACCTTGGTGAAACCGGGCCTTCCACGGAAGGGCAGTCTCCTCTGACTAATCTTGATTATCACATAGACCCTTATCAGCCGGAACTCCCGGAGGACCCTTTCACTGAAGGCGTTGTACCTAATTACAATCCTTCGCTCACTGATCCGTTAGGGCCTATGATAATCCAAATTACACCACGCCAAGATATGTCTGCGGCAACACCAACATCTATTTCTCCACCGGCATCCACAGGGTCGATACCAATGGCAACCATTCCTGGTTCGCCACCATCCTCCCCGCCGGTGGTCAATTCTATGCCGTTACTGGGTAACCCCAGTAGTCAACATATGCCTACCCCAAATCCTATGGTTAACACAATTGTCAGTAGTTTACCGAACCCTTCGGCATCTACTCCTGCCGTAACCACGTTGGGGACCACGGTATCTCCTCCCATGAGCATGACTACTTCAGTGCCCTTTAGAAACCCTTTTGATTGGAACCCTCTGTTGAGTTCAAACCCCCTGGCCACTGTACCAGGGGGCAGTGTTATTAGTACACAGGTAGCAGGGAATATTTCTCTTCCTATGCAATCCTTAGGACAAATGGGACAACCCATTGTAAATACTATCCCCTTAAGTGGTTCAAACATAGGCGTAGGATCTATACCGTTGCCAAATTATGCAAGTACTAGTATGCCTCCGGGAAACTCTATTGCATCCATTTGGACTAACCAACCCCAACCTCCGTCTGGAGTGGGAGGGCACTTTTACGCTAGGGGAAACCAACCATTTGCCCCTCAATACACTATGCCCTATGGAAAGCAACCGTATGTTCCTACTCCTCCACCTATGGGAGGTTTTTATCAAATTCCCACTTACCCTTCTGGTAACACATGGATGGGGGGACCCTATGGTCCAAGTAGTCAGCCCATACTGCCTTGGTTAGACTCGGGGAAAAATCCACAATTTCCATTCTTGGCAGCTTTGGACATACCCGACATCGATAAGCTGACGAACAACCCCATCAACCACAACCTGCTTTGGCCTCCAATACCGCATAAGATTCCTTCTGATATCCCGAAGTTTGACGGGAAACATGGGGACGACCCGGCCGCACACATCACTACCTTCCATTTATGGTCCATATCCAATTCCATGGTAGATGATAGTGTCCGGCTTCGACTATTTCCCCGCACCCTTACAGGCAATGTCGCCAAGTGGTACATTGAATTACCACGCGCCGCCATCAATACGTTTGGTGCTTTAGCGACGGAGTTCTTAAAGAACTTCCAACTGCCAATTAGAGTGGAAACCGAAACAGAATTATTAACATCATTGCGACAAGACACCGCCACCCACATCTCCGACAATATTCATGAATGGAGACGTAGGAGGAGGCTCGTCAAAGTGCCAATACCGAACCAACTCTTGGCCAATAGGTTTTGCAAGTCTCTTTTGCCCCACATCTCTAAAGACATTGGCATTTCTGGTGCAGTGACAGAAGATCAATGTATTCGTCGTGCCCAGCACCTGGATTTAATCTATTCACAATCTGGCACACTTTACGATTTTCTCCCCCATGCCCCTGGTAACCCAAACCCTCCAGCTACTCAGAAAATCGGAGCTCATGTCGATGGTCTCGTTGGCACGATCTCTGGTGTAGCCACCAATTAGTCTCGGGGGCAAACCTCCCAGCCATCCTCGGCTGCCACCGCCCCCCATCAAACGACTCCTCTTCCTCCCGCTGAGATAAATTCGGTGCAAATCTCACAAAAACCTAGCGGGAAAAATAAGAAGAACAAGAAGAAAACATCTTCTTCGGAAGAGCATTCGGATAATTAGAACAACCCTAATCATAAAAATGCTGCCAGAAATAACAGAGGAAAGGATACACCCATGAAATTTCCTTGCAAAATCTGTGCGGAGGACCACTTGACATACAAATGTCCTCAGCTGCAGGAATGCACCGATTTTATTGCTAACAAGGATTCTGGGCGAACACCTGTCAATCTTCACAATCCTTTCCCCAATCAACCGCAGCAACATCAACACATGGTTAGCAATCCGCCACAACCCCATCAGCGGGGCAACGGTGGTTCGTATCCTTCCGACGAAGGACCATCTGCCATTTATGGAATCGAGAGTGTTAACCTTCAAACTCGCACCAATATTTATGGAAATCCTACCATAGATGCTCAGGAATCTGGAACTAGTTCCAATCCGCCACCGCCCAACGATTTACATATCGAAAGGCCTACTGTTGAACCTGTAATTCGTCCCCCCAAAGGGACACTTCGACACACGACTCATAATACCTCTGCATGTGAAGCTCAAGACTACAATATTGCAAAAGATTTGGCGTAGGCAACGTCAGCCATGTCTGCTCTTGAAGTATTACAAACCTGTCCAACACAAAGGAAAGCCTTGCTTTCGGCCATTGGTGGAATAGATCCCCAAGATTCCATGCTAGCAATCTTTGATATGGAAAAGGCTAAACCTCGCCTCTCACATCAACTCACATTCCAGGTGCAGGTTGTGTTGAAAGGGAGACCAATCCATCGCACTGTCATAGACGAAGGTGCTTTGACCTGCGTTATGTCACAAGCTTGCTGGCTTCATTTAGGTTCTCCTACTCTAACCCCGCCATCGAATTCCCTCAAAGCTTTCGATGGCCACACTTTCCTACCAAAAGGATACCTTGCTAGCTTTCCCATCACTCTGAATGGGAAAACAGTAAATGTGGACGTTGAAGTCGTAGAGCGTCATCTCGACTATAATCTATTGCTCGGTCGCAGTTGGTCTTATGCTATGACCGCCATCGTGTCTTCGGTCTTCCGACTCATCCTATTTCCATTGGATGGGAAAATAGTCACGGTCGATCAGCTATCCTTCTGCACCCCTGATTATGCCACTTTACCAAGTAGCTCTGTACCCCTAATAGGAGGTGTCCCTAACTCTTACGTCAGTATCGGTACCAGTCTTCTGAAGGCATCTTCCCTACTGGGTTGCTTTCCTCTACCGCTGCCACAGATCCCAAACCCATGGATCATCCCGGCACCTTCAGATATTGATTCTTATGGAGATCAGTTGCCGCTTTCGCTGGTTGAGTTGGCTTATCAAGCCATCCAAAGCACATCTGAACCCTCCACTGATATGGTTTCGACCACAGGTACAAACCTCTCTCCCACAACAGTTATCTCTAAGGATCTCCTCAATGAAGTCTGGCCTACAGATGAAGCTATTCGAGAGATCATGTCATTAGAAGAATGACCTTGGGGAGAGTTTCACCATCACACTTTGACGATTGATTCGGAGGCGATAAAAAATGAAATCCCGTCTTTTGACCAACCTGAGATAGTTCCCTCCTCTTATACGACTGTTCACACTATCGATTCAGAAGGGAACATGGGTAATCTTTCCAAGACACTGCTCATTGATATCTCGGTCAAGACAGGTATCATGGAAAATATTCCGTATTGCTTTTCAAATATCACACCTTTCCAACTTGCTTTCGGCCTAGAGGCAGTACTTCCGATCGAGTGCGAAATCCCATCACTCAAACTTGCCGTTGAACTCCTGCCTGGCACCACCGCCACAGAAGAGCGCTTGCTCTCGCTCGATCATTTGGACGAAACTCGTCGAGATGCTACACTAGCACTCGAAGCTCACCAGCGCCGAGTTAAAGCTCAATACGACAAATCTGTCAAGCCTCGTTCTTTCCAAGAGGGCGATCTTGTTCTTCTTTATGATAAAAAACACGACCTCTTGGGGGCAGGAACACTCCAACCATTGTGGCTCGGTCCTTACATCGTTACTAAAGCCCTCTCAAAAGGAGCTTACGAACTACAGGACTATAATGGAATTCCACTCGAGGAGCCCCGCAACGGGCTCTATCTGAAGAAGTATTTTGCCTAGTTTCGCACTAGGCATATGCTTTGTAATTTTATGTATATAAGTTTTGCCTATTTTATTTTGATGCTTCTGGATTATTGTTTTTGGTTTAAGGTGTTTTTCTCATGTAATATTTTTCTTTCGCATAGATGTCATCACATTCATTATCATACGTCGGATATGCGGATGGTGCTAGTCGTCACACTAGACACATTGCTTCAGCTGCTTGGGTTCTCTATACTCCTGAGTCAGACCTTCTTGGTTCCGGGGGAATTTTCCTGGGTAACGCCACCAATAATGTTGCCGAGTACATGTCAGTGATCCAACTCCTCACGGAAGCGGCATCTCGTGACATCTCCGATTTAGTGGTCAGGTTAGATTCCCAACTCATCATTATGCAGTTAAACAATTATTACCGTGTCCGCCACCCTATATTGCTACGTTATTTTTTACGAGTGCGACTTTTAGAACGTCAATTTCAAACAATCACATTTGAACACGTTCCTAGAGAATTTAATGCATTAGCCGATTCTTTGGCAAATTATGTGTTAGATTGGCATTTATCGCATTTATTGTAAAATATTTACTCATGAGTACATATATTTTTATCACATCAAAAATACATAAAAATTTAAAAACACAAATCACCAAAAATATATATATATATATATATATATATATATATAGATATATATATATATATATATATATATGTCATGTCCAGTACATAGTAAACATCAAAAAGAAAAATCTCCCAAAACTTGGGGTGTTTTACAAAATTTGGCTACACTAAGCCATGCTCTGACACTAATACATCTACTCCACCAGCTAAGCCTGATGCTCATGATAGCATACAACTGCTCTAGCTATCCTCCTCAGAGGGACTAAGTATCTCTCTGGCACACCCACAGTATGTCGCTGCAGACGAACTGGAACCTCTCGCATAGGAAGCGGTGGTATACCCATACTCAGACCCTCCAGGTTCCTGGAGAGTTCATGTAAAATTTGGGTATCATCATCGTCGCCGGCTTCCGCATCCTCTACTGGTGCGCCAGCCCCGGGTAGCTGCAATCCTCGTCGTGCATAGCGAGGGGCCCCAACTGGACGGACAGGTGCCACATATGTGTCAAGCAAGCAAAAGCTTCATGTCAAAACTAAATTTTCACCCTCTTTTAAACAAAAATTTTTACATAAACATTCAAAAGCTAAAAACACAAAAAAACTTCTTTGAAAAAACACTGATCATTTTTTCTTACCATCGGGCCCCCACTGGGTGCCAGGGGGCAGGACTAACTCAGGATCGCCTGTGAAGTTCATCCCTGCATAGGGATAATCCTCAATCATGATGATCTGAGAGTCCAGCCAATCAAAAAACCCCTCATCAAAACAGTGACGGACGGGACCCTCTCCAGTCCGTGGAAGCAAAGTGGCCCACCGAGCCTGCCTCGGCTCGCGTGGACCTAGTGGCGCTGTAGGGATCCTGGGCCTCATCAGTGGTATCCGCTCCAGTATGAAAGAAACAATCAGTGTACCGTACCCAAACTCCCTTTGAGTACGGGTCTTGCATGCAGTAAGCTCTGCTCGGACCCGACGGACCACACCGTCACACTAGTCGAAAACCTGAGGCTGCATACAATCCAAGGCTAGGAGCATCTGAGCCTTGGTCGCCACATGCTGACTCTTGGCACCTGCCAAGCGAACAATCATCCATAATATAGCCCGCAGGGGTCTCAGAGTCACCTGTGCAATAGGTATCCGGTTACTCACAGCCTGGGTGCCACGTATGCAGTGCACATGGATCAAATCAGTAGTGGAACGAGGGTCAGCTCTAGACCCCGTCAAATTGGGCCTCGCCCCACGACATGACAAGCCGGTCAAAAAGTAAACATCATCCTTTTCGATGGCGAGCTCATTGCCACCAATCCGAAAGACATGATGTCGTTCGTCCCACTGCTGGATCAGCCACCTCAGGAGGTCCTCTTGACCCCTCATCAGTTCTAAATGGGCATAGTTGAGCAATCCGCATCTCCGGAGGGCCATTAAGCTCGCTGCATCCGTCACCATCTCTCGTTCTTCCTGCTCATGCTCTCTCTCTCGCCAGATACTCATGATTAATAGCTGAACACCTGCAAATGCAACATTTTCAACCGATTAAAACTTGCATGGACCACTTCAAAAATGAAAAAATTGAGTTGTTAGAAAGCATGGTGCACCTAACGCGGGCACTAGTACAAAACAGAGCGTTCTAACACGCAAGCCCCTCACGGGTTATGCGTTTAACGCGGCTGTCATACTCCTTACCCGCGTTAGGCGCAAATATTTTTCTAGGGCCTCAAAATTTCCTAAAATTGAACCAGCAAAAACTAACAAATCAGCAATTAAATGATAACAGGAGGTTCTAGCTCTTACCTGGATCTCGCGGAATAGAAAACTGTTGCCTGTATTGACCGTAATCGTCAGCTGAAATTTTCACCCCTTTTTCACTCCAGAGCTTCTTCACAACACTCAAAACAGTGAAAATGAAAGTCTTCTGACCTTCTTATAGCAAATTCTGGGGCATGACTCTCTTAAGTCAGTCGGCAAAGTCGTGATTTCTCGTTGTACACATGTCGCAACTCTCGAGAGTTGGTAATGATGTTCTAATTAGGGATCAAGATTTATGAGCAGACATACTCATGTTTTATCGAGCATTATTTTTACGGTATTTTTCTTGCTCGTTAATATGAAAAACCTCGAGTTCTCTTCTTCAGACTCGTTAAACTTATACGAAGTTAGCATCGAGCATTCTTTTTTTTGGTCTTGCTCGTTAATCCAAAAAACCTAGAGTTTTCTTCTTCAGACTCGTTAAAACTATGGAGAAGTATTGAGCATTCTTTTTAGGAATCTTTTTCTCGCTCATAAAACCGAAAAAATCCCGAGTCACCTTTGTTAGGCTCGTTAAACTATTGAGACAGAGAACAAGGAGCCATTCTTTTCCTCTTTTTCAAAGCTCTTTAAAACAGAAAAAGTACATCGAGTTTTCTCCACGTGACTCGTTAAAATTTCACGGAGGTACCGAGTTTTTCTTTGTTGGACTCGTTAAAATTTCACAAATAATATTGAGTTTACTTTGTCTCCTCGTACTCGTAAAAAAATGAGGTAGACGTCCATTGAACATAGATTTCTCACTTTTCCGGATTCGATGGACTAACTTATAGAAAATGAACTGTTTCGGGCTTACTATTATCCCTTTTCCGTGCCTGGTTATCAAGACATGACAAAGGTACCCCAATGGAGTCGTCTTTTACGACATTTTTCAGACTCTCTAAACATGAAAAATTCACCGAGTTTACTCGTCTGGACTCGTTAAACCTAATCAGATAGGACATGGAGTTGTCTTTTATGACATTTTTTCAAAGTCTCTAAACATGAAAAATTCACCGAGTTTTCTCATCTGGACTCGTTAAATCTAATCAGATGGGGCACAGAGTTGTCTTTCCTGACATTTTTCAGACTCTCTAAACATGAAAAATTCACCGAGTTTACTCGTCTGGACTCGTTAAACTTAATCAGACGGGGAAAAATTTGAACAAAATGGATACTACCTCTGTTACATTTCCAAAAAAGGTCGATTTGGTAGCAAAATTCTTGAACATGGCACTTCCCAGAAAACTCTTTCGCAGTTAGCCAAACCCTACCATCTATGAGTATTAGCCTTCAAATCCCAGTGTCCCTGCACCGGTAAAATCCTAACACACTCTTTGTTGTTCAAACACGCTTCAGCTGCCTAGTACCCTGCTATAGTGCCTTCTATTGTTCAAGCAGATCTCGCTATCTACTGCTCCTGTTATCAACCAAACCGTTCATTATGCCAGAAATTATTTGTCGTCTGACGTTCCCATTTACTCTTCCTTATCTCAAATCATAAACAAAATCAGTTGGTTTCCGTTTCGTGTTGACTGATGTAGGACGCCTCAGTTCCTACCTTTCGACAGATCACTTCCTATCGACTTCAACATCTTATCTAGGAAGTTGATCCAAAAACCCATCAGTACCCGAATACTTGCAGACATCAGTGGCAGGTAGTCTTGTGTTTGATCAAGTGTCTTCATCATTGGCTCTTGGTCGAATGATTCTACGAGTGTTCGACTTCAACTCCTTTTATTCACACTCACTAGATTGTACTGGGCATCTTAGGGACCATCATCATTATCGGTGGCCACCTTCTTGTCTGTTAAAAGTTTTCATTATCAACTGGTAATCAGACGATTTCTCACATGTTCGACGAAAACTCCTTCATTCACATGTTGAGAAATATGCATTTTATGTGAATCGGCGATCAAGACCTTGGGGCAAAAGGCTACACCATTAAAGTTGGGTTCCCTTCCCCAAGCTGCGATATTTTTTATGGAGACAACTTCTTCAGCCTGATCCTGTTATGACAGACACTTCCACATTGTGCCTATTGGTGGACAGATTCTTCATATCTCTATTCTAGAGAAATCATGTTGTTTAAGCTACTAAGCATGGGACATGCCCGACTCTAGGCAAATACTATATTTTCTGACATATGTTGTTGTTTCAGGTTTTCCTCAGTCTTTCAATCTCTCTCTATCTCTACAAATTATAAAGTATTTTGGCCATCGTCTTCGTCTCTTACCTCACACTTTAGGGGGCATCTGTTACAGGTCAAAATACCTCCTCATCAGCTCAGAGGGGAAGACAAATATGGAAGAAGTACAAAGACCTAAATTAAACCTATTTCTGCCAGGGTAACGCATATATAGAACAGAACAAGAGCATTATAACGCAGGCAAGAAATACATTGGCCGCGTTAGTGGTTAGGGCAACGCTCTGTTTACACTGGAGGGACGCGTTACCCGTGTTTTAAGTTTGAATTGGGAAAAGAGCGCGGAGAAAGATTTGAATCTCCGACTTTCCCTCACAAAGGAGTCAGCTCACAAAGGAAACTGCAGAAGCACTAGTTCATTATTGGTCATTTCCATAGAAGACTGAACTCCAAGAGAGGCAAAAGCATGGAGATCAAGGAAACATCTAAGCCTTTTCCATTCCAAACTAGTGGAAAGAGAAGGGCAACAATGGCCTTCTCCCTTTCCTATAAGAAGGAGCTGAAGGCTCTTAATTGAAGGTCGAAGGATTGCTCAAGGTTCTTGTATACTTGTGGAATAGAGAATAGTGTGACATTGTGAAGGCCAAGAGTCAAAGAGGCTCCTAAAGAGCTTGTTGACTTGGACTTCTTCACTAGAGAGAGAAGAGAGATTGGGAGACTGAGGAGGCTTGGTACAACCGATGGTTGTAATCCTCCTTCTTTCAAAATCAATAGAACTGTGTTCGTTTTGTCCATCCAATGCTTAATATTGTCATTATTGTTTGAAAATTTATCTAGTATGATATGAATGGCTCAGATGTGTATAATCTAGATGTTTATTGTATATTGATTTAATTGATAGGATACTTGTTATATTAGAAATTACGCGGGTGCTTTGACTGATTGCAGGACTCGGATTTGGAGCCGGCGAAGAAGGACTCTTGCTTTGCTGCGCAGCGCTCTCCAAGGGATTCCAAGACATTCAAAGAGGTAATTCTCTATTGTATTCTTTCAAGTTATTTCAAGCTAATATGAACATGCTCATGCCATCTTTGTGAACAACATAGCTAATCTTACTGTCTGCCTCGGGCACCGGAAAGCCCTGAGAGGGATATTCGAAAACCAACCACCCAAGCAGTTTACCCTATAGCAGGGAATGACAAGGAAACCTCCAAGGTCACCACTTAGGAATTAGATCTAGGGACAGGGCATGCCTTAAACACCTATGATCCAAGCCCTAAATGCTAACTCTTCAGACAACAAGAAACACTTATGATTTAAACACAAAGGTGAAGCCTGAGATCAAAGAAAGGATTTGAACTTTCAATGCTTTGAAATTCAACTCGAGGGAACTTAGAAAGGTTCAATTGATTGAAAAATACCCTAGTGAGATAGAATCAGCATTCTAAACTCCTAGTATCCCAATTCTTTCAATTAAAACCAAACAAGAACATCTAAGAACAGATTCATAAATTCATACATCAGTTAGCAGTGAATAACAGCTACTACACTGGTTATATTGTCTTGAATTAGTTCTCATATAGCACAATCAGTAGAAAACATCAAAGATAAGAAGAGCAGGAGCACTAGGGTACCATGCAAGGTTATATCCTAAGCCATATTTCTGATTCTTACCAGAGAAATGAAATTTAATGAATTACATAAGGAAAACATAGACAAAGGTAGAACACATCACCGCTGCTTTAAATCAGGATCCAAAGAAATGTGCTTGTCATATTAAGCAACACCAGTCATATACAACATTTTCCAATAGCTTGATATTCAGTCTGAAATCCTCTCCTCAGCCTATTTTACAACTTTACACATAGAACTATATCTCAAGAGAAATAGCTTACAATTCACAGATATCCGATCAACAACCAACAACCTTTACAATGTGTTTTTTTTTAGTTCTTATAGCTGAAAGAGAGGCAGAGGAGGTAGATATAAATTTTAATGAAACATTAAAACAGAGAAAGAAGAGTGGCTAGAGGCCCATTTTGTTTTAATATCCATCCATTGATTTTCAATACTCTCTGGGTGAAAGAGTGGTCTTCGACAGGCTGAAATTAGCTTCATAGGTATGTTCTTTGATGTACTTTTTGGCTGCAGTACTCTGTAGTACTCTGGTGTAAGAAAAGGTAGATAAATGACTTTCAGGTCTTCCATACTGCATAACAAATGCTCTGGCAACATTAGGACTTTCTATCAAGGTGTATATCTTCTCAGGAACTCGATGTAGAATAAAAAACAGTAAGGGAACTTGTCCTTTCACGGGAAAGAACCTTCTGCTAATGTGAGACAATGATAAGATTGTTTTCTGTGCTTTAGGCCTCATTGGGCCTTCTGTGTTAATCACAAGGTCTTAAATATGGTACATTCGCCCTTTAAACATTGAATTAAGGCTTAAAATCTTCAATAATGGGCATTAAAACTCTTTAATTCTTCACTGATACTCTTTGCTGCTTCCGTGACTGTCTCTGTCTGTGAATTTGCAGGGCTTATGGTGCTAGAGTCTTAAACGGAGTTGATACCCCTGATTTGGATAAAATATGCGTTTAAAACCCTCTCAAGATTCTTCCTACAATCTCTGGCTCTGATAAAACTTCATCGGCACTACTGTGTCACTAACAGTGACTGTGTAGAAAAGAACGACTTTCGCCATCTGTACCCTGCACAAAGACACAAACAATGTTAAGAAATCCAAGTAGGAGGAAGGATAGATGCTGTGGAATACTGTGAGAATGACAGCACAGTAGAGATGAATGCAGTATATGCAGTGGAAAAAGGCTAAAAAATGCTGTGAAATGGCGAAAAACTGATCTGATGGTGGCCTGATGAAGAAATTGTTCTGGGCCGTTAGATTAGATGGAGTAATGATGATCAACGTCAGATATTTTCCAAGAAGGTTGCCTTTAGAAGGTTAGGCATTATAAATAAACCTTTAGTGTAAACACTAAAGTTTTACTTTTGGGCAGATTACAAAGAAAAACACTTAAGATGAATGAAATCGAGCATGAATGGTGGGACCCGGCATGGGCGGAGGGCGATTGAATATGGACCGTTACATCTCAGGAGGATATCAATGAATGAGATGACCCGATGAAATGTTGTGGTAGCACGATGTAACGAGGGTCATAGATCTATATAGATCAATGTTTGGGATTGCATGGAAGCACTTTTAGAGGCAGAAGAGGGGAAGTGGTTTGCCAGGGGAAAATAACTGTTTTCGCGTTGAAATGGAGTGGTTTTAAATTTTGCCCAAAATCATGCGATACAGCTCACCGCTTGACACGTGGCAAAATAAAACCACCCATATCGCATGATTTAAAACTGTTAAAACTTGGATGAAGAAAAAACGCGATATGTATGTTGGCCATCGGATTTGGGGCTATGAGATCTAACGGTGGCAGATGGAGTTCGATACAGAGAGATGCATGGTTGGAAGTGGGGGGTCAAGTCAAAGGAAGTTTGAATGTGGGCTGTCCGATCAACGGAATGAACGGCTGAGATTGAAAGTAGGAAAGAGAAGGCAGAGCGGAAGGTTAATGACCAGGAGTAATCCTAGCCGTTGGATCTCAACGGTAGAGATTTAAAGATGAGGCGGGGGCCAAAGGGCTAAATGAATGAGCGGGAGAAAGGTGGACCGTCAGATTGAATGGGATGGACAGCTGAGATTCAATCGCAATCGGAGGAGGCAGGGGCCAAAATTCCGATGGGCTCATGTAGCAATTGAGCGTGGACCGTCGGATCAGCGGAATATTGACGATCGCGATTGGATCAGGGGTAGCCAATTGGGGACACAGGGGCAGTGAGAGAGATAATCTTGGCTGTTGGTTCTTGTGGATTCAATAGCCAGGATTAAATTGGAGATCGGCAAATTGGGGAATCATAGGGTGGCACAATAAACTTTGCGATTGGCAATCGGCGCAGTGGTCCGATGGCCGTTAGATATGTATAGATCAATGGCTGGTAATGCTGCTCAGTGCAATAGAACAAACAAAATCTCGCATCGAAAGTTTTTAAATAACAAAGGAAACACACATCGCAACAAAATTTCGATGCGATTAGTGCTATATGGCTTAGCGCTTGGTCCTGTGCATCGGTTTCATGGAGTGGAAGTGGTTAGGGGCTTAGCCGAAAGGGGCTAAAGCTTGTAATGAGAAAATAAGTGTTTTTAAAGCCAAAAAGAGGGTTTTTAAGGCTTAGAGAAGGGTTCCAGTAAGGGGAAAAAGGGGTTTTTCACCAAATGAAGGGATTTCACATGGTTTACAAAGGGGAATTAGATGGTTTAGAAGACTTAGGAAGGGATTTTGGGAGTTAAAGGGGAAACTTTGAGAAGGGAAAAAAGGGTTAAAATGGGGAATTTTGCAGGGATACAAAGGGGCAAATGGAGGATTTTCTAAGCATAATGTTTTCATAGACAGTGAGGATTTCTTGGTGGAAACAACAGTGAAGATATTATCAAAGGCAAGGGGCACACAGAGGCTTCAAGAATGAGATATTTTCAGAGGAAATGTATCTCTTGGAGGCTCAGAAAAATATTTAGCCACATTTTTTCTTGACAAAAAATTTATAGGTGGCTAACAGTGGCTCCACATGGGGATGGCATCTTCATGAAGATGTCAAGAACTTTAGAAATATTCTTTGGGAAGTAGGCCAGATACCTGATCTTTGAACCATTTTCTCTTCTTTGATTTAGCTGCTACAAATATGATGGATATTAATTCAGCAGAAAAAATTCCCCAAACAATCTACCTACCCATCCTACAGTCCTAGCATTTTTTCTTCAAGGTGCATTTGAATTTGCAGACATTTTTCATCATTTTTTTATTGAGAGAAGAAAACAAACTAGTATAATTCTACCCTTATTCCTCCATGAGACTAGATTAAACAGTTGGCCTCATAGCTTCTCTACCTACACTAATATCTGCTAGGATTAAACTGTCTAGCAGATTTCTTCTCTACATTCTACAACAGAAATTTAAAAACAGTCAAACTAGGATTAGACAGTCTGGTTTGCTGTGGATCCATGGCATAAAGACAACTGCACATGAACTGAAATTGCAGAAAATTGAAAACAAAATTTTGAAGGCTTGAAATTTTGAAACTTTGAAGTATCCTTCTTTTCTTTGTGACTCAATTTTTGAGCTTGTTAGAGTCACTTTCTTCTTCACTTCAGCTCTAGTTTTGGGCTTGTTAGAGCTGATTCTTCTTTTTTCTTTGTTGGTGTAGATTTTGAGCATATTAGAACCAGGTTCTTTACTTCCTTTGGCTCAGGTTTTGATCATATTAGAGCCACTCTTTTGCACTCTAGAGTTTCGATTTTTGAGCATGTCTGAACCTCTCTTTATCTCTTTTTTGATACATTTCCTCTTTTTCTTGAAAACAAAACACTGCAATGGTATTTACAATGGAAATGAAAACTGTAAACTGGAAATCAGCAGTAGTAATTCTTGAGCATCCTGCCATTGAAAGGACCACCAAACAAATCTGTACCATCTAGCTCTTGCTGAAAAAAGGCATTTGGACCAATGGTGGATTGGATGATGTAAGGACCTTGCCACAAACTGTCAAATTTTCCATGCTTTCCTTTGTCTTCTCTTCTTCAGTCCCACTTTAGAACCCTATCTCCAATTTTGAAGTCACAAGCTTTTGTTCTTCTGTCAAACAACTTCTTTATATTTTCCTGCACTTTCAGAGCTCTGTTATAGACTTCTTCTCTTGTTTGTGGGAGATGAATTGTTTGATTTATCCTCCTCACCATGCTGTCCTCTTCTGTCTGAATCTCTTGGACTATTTTAATCACTGGTACCCCTAGGCTGGTAGGAAACACTGCCTCTGTTCCATAAACAAGCTGATATGGTGACATTCCGATGGATTTCTTTGTTGTTAGCCTGTCAGCCCACAAAGCATGCACTAATTTGTTATGCCATGAATTCTTATTCTCTTCAAGTAGCTTCTTGATAATGGTCACCAAGATTTTGTTTAATGATTCAGCTAACCCATTACCTTGTGGGTAATAAGAAGTTGAATGACCGAGTGCTATCTGATACCTATCACAAAAATCAATCATTTTCTTAGATCCAAAAGTAGCAGCATTATTAGTGATTATCTTTTTAGGGCAGCCAAAACTAAAGAGGATGCGGTCTTCTAGGAACTTAATGATGACAGAATCTGTGGCATTCCTAGAAGGGTTGGCCTCTATCCATTTTGTGAAATAGTCTGTGGCTGCAAGAATCCACTTGTGTTGAGCAGAAGATGTAGGGTGTATTTCCCCTATGAAATATAAGCACCACTGTTGAAAGGGATCTTCAATAGTTATAGGTTGCAATGGTAAAGGGAGGAGCTCCCTTTTTCCCTCAAAAATCTGGCACTTATGGCAGGAAATTATCATTTTGTGGATGTCATTGAAAAGTGTAGGCCAATAATAGCCAGCTCTGAGTTATTTTTTAGCAGTTGCTTTCCAATTTAAATGGCCTCCACACTCTCCTACATGGAACTCCTGTTTAATCCTCTCTGCTTCATTTTCAGGCAGAAATTTAAGCAGCAAACCATTTGCATTTTTCCAGTATAAACCTTCATTCAGTATGCAATAGTTCCTAGCCTTTAACTTTAGGAATCTAGCCTTAGTCTTTGATAAATTAGGAGGGGAATTTAGGTTTGTGAGCACATACAGGATATTATAATACTAAGGAGAGTTTTGAAACTGTTCTTCAACAGTAGGATCAGGCAATTCTTCATGTTCATCCAGGGCATCTACAATGTTTATGTCAAGGGCTTGCAAGTTAGATTTGGCCATTAGTTGAGCTAAGCCCTAACCTTTGATTAGTTTTGTGGGTTTTATTTCCAGGCCATACTCTAATATTACAGCAACCCATTTTCCCCTCTTTCCATCAGGATCCTGGGACAAAATGTCTTTTACCACTATGTTTGGCACGTAGGAAATGATGTGAGAAAGCAGAATATACACCCTAAAGTCTTTCAAGGCCTTTACCAAGGCATATGCCTGTTTTTCCATTATGTTATATTTCAAGGGTGCATCCCTCAGAGCCTTGCCGAAGAAAGCAATAGGTTTTTCCATACCCTCTGGATTTTTCTGTAGTAGGACTGCAGCCACTGTATGCTCGGAGGCAAAGGAAAATATCAGGAAATCTTTTGAAAAGTCAGGGTTAATTAAGATAGGTGCCCAGGTGAGTGCAAGTTTAACTAATTCAAAAGATTTTTTAGCCTCTACAGTCCACTTAACCCTGACACCTTTTTTCAGCATGTTCATCATATCCCTGAGGTGCTCAGCTAAGTTGGGAATAAACCTCCTTAAGAAGTTAATTTTCCCAAAAAAGGACTGCAACTCTTTTATGTTTCTCGAGTGGGCGATCTGCAGTATTCCCTCAACTCTTTGCGGGTCTATTTTAATTCCCTTCTTTGATATAATATGGCCAAGAAGTTTACCTTCTTGAAGTCCAAACACAGTATTTTTGGGATTTAAAGATAGACCGAACCTTCTACATTTTCAAAAAATCTTCTCAGATGTTTTAGGTGCTCCTCATCAGTCTTGGAATAAACCATTATGTCATCCATATAGATGACAATGAAGTGCCCTATTTCCTCCCAAAATGCCATGTACATTGCTCGTTGGAAGGTCGCACTAGCGTTCATTATTCCCAAAGGCATTTTTACGTACATAAAAGTGCCCCACGGAGTGGTGAAAGCTGTCTTGAGTTGGTCTTCTAGGAGTACTAAAACTTGGTTATAGCCTGAAAATTTGTCTAACAGGGAGATCCTTTTTGAGCCAACTACCCTCTACAGGATATGTTCCATCTTTGGTAAGGGGTAATTTTCTTTAAGTGAAGCTCTGTTAAGGTTTCTGAAATTGATGCATAGTCTGATCTCACATGTCTTCTTTCTCACAGCTACAAGGTTGGAAACCCAATCGAAGAACCTCACAGGCACTATAATTCCTGCCTCATACATCTTCTTGATTTCCCTTTCGACTAGAGGCAGTTGTTTCGGGTTAATTCTGTGAAGTTTCTATCTGAAGGGTTTTTGGTTTTCTTTCAAAGGGATCTTGTGCTAGATAATCTTCGTATCATAGGCCTTTAAGTCCTCATAGCTCTAGATAAACACATTGATGAACTCTCTAAATAAGTCAATATATTTATTTTCCATGTCTGCAGGCAAGGACTTAGCCAATTTAATCATCTTGGGCTTATCCTCAGTGCCTATGTTGCATTCCTCGACATCAGAGTCTGAGTGTTATATAGTGGGTTTCTTCGCTATGTCGTTGAAATCAAGTAGGACCTCTAAAGGTGCCATTCCTATGGGTATATTCTTATCTTTTGACTGTAGCACCTCTATTTCCTCTTTTTCTGCGTTCTTGTACTCTTCAGTATGAGTTCCAAGTTCTTCATTTAACATGTTTATTTCCACGTTATGTGGTGATCTTTCTTCGTCGGGGGGGTCTTCACTCAGGCAGCTTTCATCGGATTTTGAGTTTGAATCAGAGAATTCAAATTCATTCCTACCAATCAGGAAATCCTCTATCTTCTTATCGCCCTCAAAGACCTGCCAATATTTCTCGTTATCTGGCACCGCAGGCCTATATTTTTCCTGAATGATGATTTGTTTGTCACTAGGAGCTTTATGATATGAACTAGCTATGCAGGCTAATCCATTTGCAAAAATGTTTTGACTCCTAGGAATAAACACTAGCTCATACTATACAAAGGTTTTCAGTAAATCCATAGCATCATTTCGGTATGCTCTCAATCTAGGGTGCTTCGCCGTGTATTCTCCATTCACTTGTTTTATGATTAGCTCAGAGTCTCCATGTACAGCTATCCTTCGGGGTCCTAGTTTTTTCAATAGATTCAAACCTAGGATAAGGGCCTCATACTCTGCGATATTGTTTTTACATTTAAAGTCCAGTCCGAAGGCATGACTCTCAGCATAGTCACTCTCGGTATTATGTAACCACACTCCCACTCCTGCATTCTTTCTAGTGCAAGAGCCATCGAAATTCATTCTCCATAAGGGATTGTTTTCGGGTTTATCATTATTTTCCTCCCTAATGTTGTTTTCACTATTGTGCTATAATATGGGGTCTACACCATGGTGTGGAGTGTTTTGTTCTTCATGATGTGTATGGAGTTCAGCGAGATGACCAATCAGTTGTTTGTAGTCCTAGTTTTGTTTACTCTAAGTTTCAAATTCAGTGCACTATCCGAAGGTTTCTTCTTCGTTTTCTTCTATGTCTAGAGTGGCCATTATGTTAAAATATATGGGCTCAACTCTATTTTTCACGTCTTTGTCTTATAGCTCTGGCTCATCTATGAATTCATCATTGCAAATGATAAAGGAGTCCAGATCTGTATGTACAGAGTACAGAGGTGAATTTTCAGGATTTTCAGGGCTGCTCACCATAAACTTCATTTGTGCCTCTCTATACAGTCTCCTAAGCTAGCTAAAGACAGGGAATGTGGCATAAGACCCATCCATCTACATTTTGCCTTGGCTCCCCATTACCTAGACAACGGCATACCATACTTAGGTGGCACATCTACCACCACAACATCCATAACCATGCATTTTGCTGGAATCTGGGTCAGGTTCACATAGAGATCTTTGATTAGGTCAAGACACTTTACTCTGCTAGATTCAAATGAATACAAATCCTTATAAGGCTAGGTTATCTCTAGACCTAAATTCTCCATAACTACCTTAGGCATTAGGTTGTGTGATGCCCCAGAATCATGCATCGCGTTGTGAAGGATCTTGTCATGGATATTGAGGCTGATATAAAAAGGAGGTATTCCTCCTTCCTAAAACTTCCCTTCTATCTTTGGACCAAACAAAAGGGCTAGTTGATCATCACTTATATTGACAGTGTCATTGTTTTCACCTAGATTTAAAGCTTTCAAAATTTTGCCTTTATATACATCCTGAGTGGCCAGCTCAGAGAGTGGGACAGATATTTTAATTTTAGCAATCTCACTCTCCAAATTGAAGGGAGATTGACTCTTTGTAAGACTCAACTCTATTTTGTTAGCCACTATTTTAGTGCGAGAATCAGTGTGTTGATTCTCACTATGTACAGTGTAGTTGTTTTATCAGGAGCATTAGTTGCAGTGCTAGTGTTGCTAGTTTGTTGACTTTGTTTATCAGTATTTTGGTTGTATTTCTATTTGTTCTTCCCAGAACTCTCAGCTGCTGATTTTTTGTTTTTAGCAGTCACCTTAGGATTTTTCTCGGGCCTTTTCTTAATGGTAATCTTAGAAGCTTTTGGTTTGGAAGTGTCTAAGCTATTTTTGCTTCTAAGTTCATACTGTTCTCTTACCTGCATGATGGAATTTTCAAATCCTAGTCTATAATCCTCATATTCTAACCTTTCCTCATCCTAATGTGAGTGTGAGGTCTAATTATCTTTTGTGGAACAGTTGTGGATTGATTTGTCTATTTCCACCATGTTTATTATGGTTCCCTCGGACTCTTCTATTATCCCCTCATCTTCATCAAGGAAATTCTCTTGAAATGGGGGTATGACTTGTTGATCAGAGTCTCTCTGTCTATTTGGGAGATTGTTTCTCCTAAAGTTCTGGTTCTGGTTATGATTTTGGTTTCTGTTCTGATTACTAACTGTGACAACCATTTTTTCCATCATTTTCTCTAGCTTTTCCACGTTTTTGGCTAGACTGTCATATTTGGGATCAGATGTGGAAGCTGCAGTGTCATCCCTATATGTTACCCTTTTCTTAGACCTCATTCTAGCTCTCTTTTCAATCAGGTTAGCTTCTACACTCACTGCTCCTTTTTGCATATATTCCAATGTGTTGTAATCTCTCTCCCTAAGCTAGTAGGCCATGTCAGTATCAAAGCCTTCAGGGTATTTCACTAAGGCCATTCCTTGGGGAGGTTTCATGTGTGGAGGAAGAGCATTGTAAACGCTGTTAAAACTTGTATAATAGTCATGGACACTCTCTCATACATTTCTTTTAAGATTCTTGTATTCTGCTAAGATTTGGAGAGGGTTGGTCTTGATTTCCCATTTGTTTATGAAGGATATATATATATATATATAAAGAGGGAAGATCATGGATACTATTAGGAGGTAGGCCTTTAAACCACTTCTTCACATCACCTCCTAAACTCTGGGAAAATATTCTCATCTTGACTGTCTCATCATCTATCTCCATATAGTCAAAGGAATCTTCCATCCTATCTACATGGTGTTGAGCTGTGGTAGACTCTTTTGCAGTGAAACGTGGGATTTTTGACTGATAATCATTGGGTAAAGGCACTAGAGGCTGTGGTAACACCAAGGGAGCATACCATGCTGCCATGATGATGTTCTGAGGAGGTAAAGGATTGGCTTGAGCAGCAGGTATGCGGATGGCTAGAATATTAGGACCAACAACACTCTGTTGAGCTGATTTGGGGTGATAGAGGCCCAAGTTTTGAATAAAATGTATATCTGGAGGTGTAGATGGAGGGGTATCTCTATCCCTGATATGTTGACCACTGTGAGATGGTGAACTTGGAAAGCCAAGGTCTGACTGGTCTAGAGCACTGAATGACCTAGTTCTTGGTAAACCGCTTTGTGAGTTTAAGTCAAAAAGAGTGTCTGATAGAGCTGTAAAGTTTTCTGGTGCAGAGTTATCTCTATGGATGTGTCTGGAAATAGTTGGCTTTCTAGGGGTGGGAGATTTCCTAAGAATGCTCTCAGGTTTGTCAACTATTTCAGGTGGGTTTGGGTTAGGATAAGCTCTAGTATGAATGGTTCTTGAAGCTAGTATGTTTGTCTTCAGACAAAGAAGCTTAATCCTACTTGTTACTTCTAATATGGCTGATGTTGTAATGAAGGCTGGTCTCCCAGTGGAGTCTTGTGAAAACCAAGATAATCAACAGGCCTACTGATCACCAGTGGAGTCTTTAATCATTAAGGAACTAAGGAGTCACCAGGTGGAAGGTTTTACAATGTTTCAAGAAGGTTAATTTCCACCACGGTGATTAACCACCAAAATCAGGCTACTATGGTCTTCTTTGAGTTCTTGGAAGTATTTAAAGGTGTTTTTTACTCAAAGCATCCCTAGTGGAGTCGCCATTATGTTGGGGTTCCTATGTTTTGGCACGTTTGGCTCTACCAAAAGATAAGACAACATCAAAACCACTTTGGGACCTCAGGATCTAGCCCTCCTAGGTCCAGAGAAGGATCTCTCTATAAAGGCAAAGATATATATGTCTCTGAAGTTCAGTTTCAAGGTATTAGGCTAGTTATAAGGCACAAGGTTTGTTTTGCTTTGTTTGTTTGTTTGGTTGTTGGGAAACATGAAGGAAGGGTTCAATACAAGACAAAGGGTGAGCAAAGAGGATTTTAGGCAAAGGAGAGATACTTCAGAGAACACTCAAGGCCATTGGGCAATGGAGTCATAAAAGGGTTTACTTGCTATTCAGTATCCAAGGCTTTTAATTGGGCTAGTCATCTAAAACAGAGGATCTTTAAAGATGATAGTGTGGTATGAAATGATAAGGAATGAAGGGGAACGATAAGTAAACCTCCAAGGTGACCACTTAGGAATCAGATCTAGGGACAGGGCATGCCTTAAACACCTATGATCCAAGCCCTAAATGATAACTCTTCAGACAACAGGAAACACTTAAGATTTAAACACAATGGTGAAGCCTGAGATCAGAGAAAGGCTTTGAAATTTCAATTCTTTGACATTCAACTCAAGGGAACTAAGAAAGGTTCAATTGATTGAAAAAAACCCTAGTGATACAGAATCAACATTCTAAACTCCTAGTATCCCAATTCTTTCAATTAAAACCAAACAAGAACATCTAAGAATAGATTCATAAATTCATACATCAGTTAGCAGTGAATAATAGCTACTACACTTATTAAATTGTCTTGAATTAGTCCTCAGATAGCACAATCAGTAGAAAACATCAAAGATAAGAAGAGCAGGAGCATTAGGGTACCATGCAAAGTTATATCCTAAGCCAGATTTCTGATTCTTACCATAGAAATGAAATGTAATGAATTACAGAAGGAAAACAGAAACAAAGGTAGAACACATCACCGCTGCTTTAAATCAGGATCCAAAGAAATGTGCTTTTCATATTAAAGAGAAACACCAGTCATATACAACATTGTCCAACAACTTGATATTCAGTCTAAAATCATCTCCTCAGCCTATTTTACAAGTTTACACTCAGAACTATATCTCAAGAGAAACATCTTACAATTCACAGATATCCGATCAACAACCAAAAGCCTTTGCAATGTGTTTTTCTTGAGTTATTATAGCTAAAAGAGAGGGAGAGGAGGTAGATAGAAATTTTAATGAAACATTAAAATAGAGGAAGAAGAGTGGCTCGAGGCCCATTCTATTTTAATATCCATGCATTGATTTTCAGTACTCTTTGGGTGAAAGAGTGGTCTTCGACGGGTTGAAATTAACTTCATAGGTATGTTCTTTGATGTACTTTCTGGCTGCAGTACTCTATAGTACTCTGGTGTAAGAAAAGGCAGATAAATGACTTTCAGGTCTGCCATACTGCATAACAAATGCTCTGGCAACATTAGGACTTTCTGTCAGGGTGTATATCTTCTCAGGAATTCGATGTAGAATAAAAAATAGTAAGGGAACTTGTCCTTTCACGGGAAAGAACCTTCTGCTGATGTGAGACACTGATAAGATTGTTTTCTGTGCTTTAGGCCTCATTGGGCCTTCTGTGTTAATCACAAGGTCTTCAATATGGTACATTCGCCCTTTAAACATTGAATTAAGGCTTAAAATCTTCAATAATGGGCATTAAACCTCTTTAATTCTTCATTGATACTCTTTGCCGCTTCCGTGACTGTCTTTGTCTGTGAATTTGCAGGGCTTATGGTGCTAGAGTCTTAAACGGAGTTGATACCCCTGATTTGGATAAAATATGCATTTAAAACCCTCTCAAGAGTCTTGCTGCAATATCTGGCTCTGATTAAACTTCATCGGCGCTATTGTGTCACTAACAGTGACTGTGTAGAAAAGAACAGCTTTTTCCATCTGTAACCCTACAAAAAGACACAAACAATGTTAAGAAATCCAAGCGGGAGGAAGGATGGATGTTGTGGAAGACTGTGAGAATGGCAATGCAACATAGATGAATGCGATGGATGCAGTGGAAGACAGCTGAAAAATGTTGTGAAATGGTGAAAAACTAATATGATGGTGGTCTGATGAAGAAATGGTTTTGGGCTGATAGATTAGATGGAGTAATGATGATCAATGGTGGGGATTCTCCGAGAATGTTGCCTTTATAAGGTTAGGCATTATAAATAAACCTTTGGTGTAAACTCTAAATTTTTACCTTTGGGTGGATTACATAGAAAAACGCATAAGGTGAATGAAATTGGGTGTGAATGGTGGGACCTGGCATGGGCGGAGGGCGATTGAATATGGACCGTTAGATCTCAGGAGGAGATCAACAGCTGAGATTACTCAATGAAATGTTGTGGTAGCGCAATGAAAGAAATCTAAACGAAATGCATGATGTAATCAGGGCCATAGATCTATATAGATCAATGGTCGCAATTGCGTGGAAGCACTTTCAGAGGCGGAAGAGGGGAAGTGAATTTCCAGGGGAAAAAAACTATTTTTGCGTTGAAATGGAGTGGTTTTAAATTTTTCCCAAAATCACGCGATACAGCTCACCGCTCGACACGTGGAAAAATAAAACCACCCATATCGCATGATTTAAAACTGTTAAAACTCGGACGAAAAAAAAACACGATATGTATGCTAGCCATCGGATCTGGGGTTGTGAGATCTAATGGTGGCAGATGGAGTGCGATATGGTGAGATACGCGGTTGGAAGCGGGGGTCAAGTCAAAGGTGGTTTGAACGTGGGTTGTCCGATCAACGGAATGAACAGCTGAGATCGAAAGCAGGAAAGAGAAGGCAGAGGGGCATGTTAATGGGCGAGAGTAATCCTAGTCATTGGATTTGAGGAGATAAATGGTGGAGATTTAAAGATGACGTAGGGGCCAAAGAGCTAAATGAATGAGCGGGAGAAAGGTGGATCGTCGGATCGAATGGGATGGATGGCTAAGATTCAATCGCAATCTGAGGAGGCAGGGGCCAAAACTCCAATGGGCTCATGTAGCGATTGAGCGTGGACTGTCGGATCAGCGGAAGATCAACGGTCATGATTGGATTGAGGGTAGCCAATCGGGGACACAGGGCCGGTGAGAGAGCCAATCCTGGCCGTTGGTTCTTGTGGATTCAACGACCATGATTAAATCGGAGATCGGCCAATCAGGGAATCAGAGGGTGGCACAATAAACTTTGCGATTGGAAATCAATGTGGTGGTGTGATGGCCGTTAGATTTATATAGATCAACGGCTGGTAATGTTGCTCAAGCCAATAGAACAAACAAAATCTCGCATCGGAAGTTTTTAAATAACAAAGGAAACGCGCATCGCAACAAACTTTCGATGTGATTAGCGCTATATGGCTTAGCGCTTGGTCCTGTGCACCGGTTTCATGGAGGAGAAGTGGTTAGGGGCTTATCCGAAAGGGGCTAAAGCCCGTAATGAGAAAATAAGTGTTTTTTAATCCAAAAAGAGGGTTTTTAAGGCTCAGAGAAGGGTTCTGGTAAGGGGAAAAAGGGGTTTTTCACCAAATGAAGGGATTTCACATGGTTTGCAAAGGGGAATTAGATGGTTTAGAAGACTTAGGAAGGGATTTTGGGAGTTAAAGCGGAAACTTTGAGAAGGGAAAAAGGGGTTAAAATGCGGAATTTTGCAGGGATACAAAGGGGAAAATGGAGGCTTTTATGAGCATAATTTTTTCACAGACAGTGAGGATTTCTTGATAGAAACAACAGTGAATATCTTATCAAAGGAAAAGGGCACACAGAGGGTTCAAGAATGAGAGATTTTTAGAGGAAATGCATCTCTTGGAGGCTCAGAAAAATATTTAGCCACTTGTTTGCTTGATAAAAAATTTATAGGTGGCTAACAACACTGATGGAGGGGAATATTGATTAGACACACACGGGAGATCTTCAGGGAAAATTTAATATTCCCCTGTGGACACGGGCATCTCTTCACTGCTGACAGGACTCGAGGAATCCATGTCTGATGAAGCTATAATATCTTCGAAAAGACGATGAGGACTAGGAGGTATAACAATAGCTATAAAAGGTGATCTCGAAGTCAGAGGAGAGAATTCTTCCTCACTCCCAAAACCAGACCAAGCACTCTGAGGAGGCCAATTTAACTCAACTAACTCTTCAGGAGGAGATCGGGTAGTGAGAGGTTGAACACTCAGGATAATAGGCTGTGCAAGCTCGGCAGACCTAGTGGACCGAGGGGTTTCGAAAGAACTGTCAGGAAAATAACTACCACTAGGAGGCAGTGAAGAAGACGACGAAACTGATGGTTCTGCCACTGTGACAATATTTCAACACAGGAAGGAAATGAGAAAGCCAATTCAGGGCTTCAAGACCAAACTCTAAGGAATGAAAAAAACAAGCCAAGTAAAAAAAAAAATTTAACGGGCATGTGATTGTGGATAATTAATTTTATGACATTGGAACAAAACTCTAATGTTTCATGTTTTAGGAGTCAAGAAACAAACAAAAGGTGACTCTAGTCACTTTCAATTTTAAACAAGCATGAAAGGACAATTTCTCGATGATCTCTTCTCTTTTTAAGGAGTCACGAAAAGATCGAAATGACTACTCAGGTAATCTAAGCAAGAGGGTGTACCAATTTTCCATGAACTTCCATATAAATCTTGGTGATCAAATGAAAGATAAATGACCAAGGACTTAACATACGTGCAGGTAGTCTCCCTGAATGCTGTGTTCGGTGTATCACAGTTACAGAGCGACAAACTCGGCTTCCTATGGATAAAAGGATATTTAACCTATGAGGTTCTCCCTTTATATATGCGACAGTACGGGGAGCATAAGTCCGTACTAGTGTTGTCTAAAGCCAAGCGGCGAACAACAGCTACTAGGTTTAACGACGTTAGAACACATCACTAGCCTAGATGTCTAAAAAATTTTGCATTAGGTTCCAATTATTCCTTAGGTTAATTGAATAAATTTTATAGTTGATCTTGAATTAATGTTTTAATTTCAATGCCCTACTAAATTTGGTCTCAAATTTCCTAAATGCAAGCTACATGCAATAGAACACCTTTTTCAATTCGATGAATGCTAACTAATAGAAGGATAGAGATCTTTCAGAAAGTAGCAAACACTGAAAACACACAAAGAAGTCCCCTAATGCATCTAATGCAATCAAAACGAGAAACAAAAAATTCTTTCCTAGATGCAAGTGCTAGTTATGTGAAAGACTTTCTCATTTCCGATGCAAACGAAAGGATGCAGTTTTTTGTTTTTTGAATGATTGAAGCACAAAATGCACTAATTACATCAAAAATCAAATCAAACACTAGTTTAGAGCACTATGAATATAGAGGTCTCAAAAAAAATGATTCAAAAGAAATAAAAACATAAATTCACTCAAACCAATGATGCACTCTTTCAATCAAAGTGAAAGCCTTCTAAATGACCCAAACGAGCAATGTAATCTATGCTAAAAAATGAAGAGATGGAGAGTCAAACAAACACAAAACTAATTGTGCAACAAACTAAAAAATCAAAGGATCAAGAAACACTAAAGCAACTGATCAGGGAATAGAACTAACAAGAAACAAAAAGACTCAAATTTCAATCAAAAGGCTCAGTGAGCGAAAGACACCTAGAACCCTAGGGCTATGAACTACACCAGTAATAAAATAGACAAACAGCTGAGAAGAGAAAGCCTAAAGTAGTCAAAAAAACTCCAAAAATACCAATTGCAAATGAAGGAACAATCTAGAGTCAAGCACAACTGACAAAAAACTTAGTAAAAGGGTCAAACCAAATCCTACAAGATTCGGCGTGACTGTGAGGTGGTAATCCACGCCAAATACGGGTTGGCACTATTGTAACAAAAGCAACCTGCGCCAATTGGCGTGACTGTTCAAAAAAAAGTGCACCAAGCCAGATAACTATGGGAGGAGGGAAGAACCAGTGAGCAGAGGTCAATCTTGACACTCTGAAGCTAAACAAGAGGATTCCAGATAATCAAACAAGCCAAAAAAGACATGCAAGCAAGAAAACGACTAAAGTCAACTTGACAAGAAAAACTCCTAAAGGCAACGAAACGACAAGCTCACATTGATCCCCAGTGGATTCACCAATTTTTTTGGAGGGTAAATCTTCTCTGCGGACAGAGACGATCCCTCTAGCCCTAGTGTGGGTCAAGCAACAAAGGGACAAGATAAATTTTAGGTTCCTTAATTAATGAATGACAAGGACGGGGTAGATCAACCTACCTAGAGTCCAACGCTGTCGTCATTGTGATGGCGATGGCCTCTTGATCTCTATCTTGACGGGTCACAATCCTTCTGCAACAGTGCTCTGATACCTGCACGAAGATCAACAAACAAGAGTAGCATACAAAACAATGATTTCATTCATAATCAACTAACCAGTCAAGGAGGGTTAAGCATATTGCATTAAATAAAACACATAATGCAAGATGGGAAGCAAAAAATAGTCATGTATATATATAAATAGAAGGAAGAGTTACTACTAGAGCCTTGATGTCGCAGCCTCCTCCAGCGGGGTTAAGTCGAAGCGCATCTCGAAGGATTGCCGGGAATTCAGACGAGGTGAGGACACAAGCCTAAGCTCTCTCAACAAAGGTCTCCTTTCGTTCTATCTTTTCTAGCAAAAGTTTAGGAATTCTTTTCAGCGTTTCAGCTATAATGTGTTCAGTTCAGATAGCTCATCAATGGAATATGGCTTTATTTATAGAGGAAGAGGGGGAGGTTAGGATCCCTACAAAGGTGGAAGGTAGGCCTTATCCCTTGGGAGGTTTCCCCAAAAGGTGGAAACTAGAGGCCAAAGGAGGGAGACCGTGGTTATTTAGTCTAACCACTCCAGATGACTTCGCATCTATTTTTAAAAAACATTCCATAAACAGGTTGTCGTGGGTAGCTAACTGGGACAGAGTGCCAATGGGCATGGGGCCCAGTGTTAATCTTCCTCATCGGTGCGAGGGCATAACAGTCTACTAGTGCCAAGGCAAAAACATGTGTTTATGATAGTCTTCTTAGGGAATTATCAATAGAAGGAGTGTTTTCCTCATGGAAAGGAATGCAATGATGGTATTTTCAAGCATAACACTTTGTATTAGTCATAGAAATGATCCTCCAATGTGTGGGATGTGGATTGTAGGGATAGTGACAAAACGTTGTGTAACACACTTCAATAAAATCATATTTCAACTTTGGATCACAACCTTGAAATGCTTCATAGTCAACATAATTTAAGTATGAGGGGTTTCCACGGTGCATTATATTAGATATCATTTTTTGGATTCAACTACGTTAATTAAGTCATTCATCTATGACCATTTCATGAGAGGTAGTCATAACTGACTAATTTATTTGGTTTAATCATAAGAAGCACAAAATTCTTGCTTGAATTAACTATTCTTTACATTTGTCCTGCATTAACTAATGAAAGTTTTAGTTTCTTGAGATGAGCTCTCACAATATACTCCACACCATATTTGAACAAGTGGTACTTGTTTTCATGGTGATAGAAGATTACTTTTCTATCATAGAGGTAAGGACTACCACTTAGGGTCCCGTGATTTAGCATATTGGTAGACCAAATGCACAGGGTAACATGAAACCAGTCTTTGGAGTCCTAGTACCTAGCCTTCCTGAACTTAGAGAGGGCTCTCTCTATTGTATGCAAAGGATGTGAACTTGTTTTTCTTTAGATGGTTGATTTTAGGCTATTTGTGAAGTTTAGGGTTTTGTTTGTTTGGTTGGGTTTGGTAAAATGACCAAGTGGAATAAGTGGAATGTGAGGTCATCAAATCATTGGGCTATAGAGTCTATGGAAGTCATGAATATCTCAATAATGATTTAGAGTGCATCACAGGGCAAATCTAGTGTATTCAGTGGATCTTTTAAGGTTATGTGTGAAGTGAAATGGACATTAAGTTGAGAAAACAAGGTAGGGAAAAGGGAAGTTAAGAATCCTTTGTCATATACACATAAAAAATAAGGTCCCAAATACTGATAAGAAAAAGATAATAATCATGGGATAGGGCAAACCATTTACTCAATGACAACACTTAAACAAATAGACATCCAATATGAACAATTAGTGAAACACAGAAAGCTAGAAATCTTGTCTGACTTCAGTGATTTCACCTAGAAAATTTTAAAACATATAAGATGAAAAATAACATTAACCAATGAAGAGGGAACTCCTATACATCATCAATAAAGCTATAAATAACTTTTAGGCAAACTGATAGGTATGGACAAAGGGCAAGATAAAAACAAGGCCTCCTTGACTTATCCTAACAAGTAATGCTTCAAAGAGAGATTTCACAAACAGAGTTTAGATAGCATCAAATAAGCAGGGCTTTCCATAAAACATATTTGGAAACTAGCATATTAATCCATTGATGAAATAAACAAGCATAAAGAGGCCTAAGGAGAAACTAAGAATTCCTTAAACACACCTACCAGGGGAAAACATAAAGACAGTAGCAAACAGGAGGACCAAGGTGCCTCAAGCAACATTTCTTTGACTATACTTTTCTGATATACTGCAACATAGAAAGATGGACATTATTATAAACAAGAAAACATGAAAAAATTAGAGACACATTACCATTCACCAAACTCAGGGATCCTGCAAGAAATATTTCATCATCATCAATCAAAGCATATCATTCACAAGCTCCATAACACCAAATTGCTCTTCAACCTCAAAGAACCATGTATTGCTCTCAAAACTCATTAAAAGCCAACATTTACAATGAATCCTCAATTCCTTTTTAACAAGAAAGGAGGAGAAAAGCCTAATAGAGTATCTAGAAGCCTACTGGCTAATCAGAAATGTCACTATTGTCCTTGAGGCCTTGCAATGCCCAAGGCACAAAATATCTTTTCGGCCGTTTTTAGCAAGGAAATTGATGTTTGAGGTTTAAAAAGCCTCCTAAAACTTTCCAAGCATACATTTTTTACTTTTCCTCTGCTAAGGTCCCAGCACTTTGTTTAGGAGGAATTTGCATGCCAAGGGTGTAGCACAGGAGCAGGAAAAATGGGTCATCTTGCAGCAGTGTTTTGAAGGCCTTCCCGATTTTGGAAAAGGCTCCGTGATGGCTCATTGGAAAGCCCTTGAAATATAATTTCCACATCTACCCTTGTGTCTCTTATATGACCTCTGAAACCTATTCAAAAAATAAAAATTCCAAGGCTGGTAAAGGCACAGCACATTTCCTGAAAGGCAGGCAAAATGGTCAAAATTAGGGTGTTTTTTACCCTTTTGGAGGAAAAAAACAACTCTAATTGATATGAAACTTTGTGACAATTCTATATTGGTGATGAGAATACCAAAACTATAAACCTTTCCTCCTGAATATTCTATGAAAAATATCGTAGCACCATGTGTGCTACACCCTTGGCCTCAAAATTAGCAAAAGACTAAAACTTGTCAAAATTCTCCCAAATTTGGTAGATGAGTGCCTCATGGGTTTTGGGAGACCTGTAGAGAGGCTTGCGCCAAGATTCCAAGCCTAGCTTGGCCATTTTATTATTTTAGTTCCTGGATCTTGTCTTGAGCCTTTTTCAATTTAGCCCTTGCAATTTCGTTCCTTCGGGCATAATGTTTAGTCATTCTTCTTTGAAGGTCAAGATCTTGATTTACTTTCTTCAATTTGGCCTCCAAGTGTATGTTGGCTCTCTCCAACCAAGCCTCCCGGTCATGGGCTATCTCCATAGCCAAAAGCTCATCTAAAGAGATTTGTTCTACTAGGGCTGATTCTTACTCCCTTTGTTTAGCCAATGCTTTCTTTAATCCGATGGTTCTAGGTCTTCTTCTAGATTGTCTTTCCTCATCACTACTCTCCTCATAAGTGCCTATTAACTCTTCTATTTTCATTTGGGCCTTTTGGGCTTCTTTCTAGGCCTTGAGGGCTCTAGCTTCATAGATTGCCATTCATGCTCCTAGCTGCCTATTCTCCAATTCAAGGGCATCATTTATACTCTTGGCCCTATCTAAATTTGCTTGGAGGTCTTTGATTTGTGCATTTCTATCCTGGAGGAGAATGTTTGTGATTCTTGCTTCATTCTCCACATCACTATCTACCTGAATGATCTCAAAATACCTCTCCACCTCATGATCATCTTATTCTTCCTTTACCCTTTGTTTCCCTTTGTCTACTGGCTAAGGTGAGGAGGATGGAATGGTCCCTTGCCTCTTGTAGGTGGCAAACACAATCCTTGGCCCCTTTTTATATGTGAGAGGGATAAAATCAAATTTTTCTACTAGAATGCTTTCTTCATGGCTGACCTTAACACTGTCTTTCCTTTCATAATGATCTCTATTTTCATGTCTTCTTCATTTTGTTCTTGACTTCCTTGTTGAGAGGAACTTTCATTTTCCCCCATGCTATCATCACTATTATGATATTCATCATTGTCGTCCTCTTCCATATCTTCTTCGGTGTCATTTTGTTCTAAACTATCCTCTTCATCAGAGTCATTGTTTTTCCCACTGCCATTGTCTTCTTCTGCCTATATCTCTTCTTATAATTATGTATTTTCATCATCTTTCCCTTCTTCATTGTCTCTTATTCATTTCTTGCATCTACCTCCTTTTCATTTGTTTCTTCCTCCTCATCTAGCTCACTGCCCTTTTTTTTAGAATCTGCCTCATCACTTCTTGCATCATTTTTATTGGCTGTGGGGTGACTGTTAGAGGTACCTTCATCAGTTTCTTTAGTTTCCTCAAACTCTTTGTTGTCCCTTGTAATGTCCTGATTCCTTTCATTTTGATCACTAACATCCCCTTCTATATCTCCTGCCTTGTCGTCTATTTCTTCTTCATTATTGGGCTCACTACCTTTGTCTTCAAAGTCAGACTCTTCATTATCCTCTTTTTCTAAACTTCCCTCTTTGTCACTGTCATTTTCTTACTCACTGTCCTTTGTTTCTTCTTCATCATTACCACTTTCTTCATTTTCATTTTCCTCTCCCTCATCACAAGTTTCTTCCTTTTGACTGTCATTTTCTTCTTCGCTGACATTTTCCTCTTTTTCATTTTTTTCCTCTTGTTCTTCATCACTTACTTCTTGTTCTGATGCTTTAGGAGAAGTTGAAGGAGTGAATTTCTCTTAGGGAGAGAATTCATGTGTGGATGAGGAATCATGATCAGTGGGGGTTGAAGGAAGAATTGAGGAAGGTGGATGAGATGATGAGGGAAAACTTTGCAAAGGAAGAGGTTGTGGATTTGTGAAAACATCATGTGAAATGAATACTTCCCAAGGGATACCCTGTTGTTCTAATTGATGCAACACAATCATCTTGATAAGAGAATGGTGGAAAAGACTCTACATTTTTTGTGAAGGAGGCCTCTTTTGCACAATGTATGACATATTATCAATACTTCTATAAAGGTAATACGGAAAATGTAGTATCTTGGCACTAGTGAGATGCATGAGTAGTATTATATGATAGGAATAAAGCCTAGAAAACCTACAGTCATAGGTGAAGTATTTCATGATGACTTTCATTAAAGGGGCATATCTTTCCAACAGATGGGAAAAGGGAAAAATAGTCTTGCAATCAGCTTGGTATCTTGGTTTCAAGAAAGGTTGGTAATGGCTTAAGTCCAAATTCACTTGTTTGAACCATTTTTCTCCCATGCAAGGTATCCTAGTGGCCATAGCAATTGTATTGGTCGACTGCTCAAAATTTACCCCAGCTAGGTGTACTTGGTGGTTATGGAGGTTTAGGATGAAAAGTCTGGTCAATTCAGGGTGACTTTTGACTCTTTGTACCTTTTCACAGAAATCATAACATCCTACCTCTTGGAAATATGCAATTGTGGTAGGGGAGGCTGTCAACTCCTTAGTGCTCAAAGGCTCAAATCTGTTTACTTTTCCACCCTTTCTCTGTGGTCCCCTAGGCCTTTGGCCTCCCTCGCCACTGTCAACACTGTCTTCTCTAGGAATTTTATCCTTACTCTTGCTTTGAAATCAAAACCCTATACTGTTGGTGAAATGATATGGAGAGGGTGAGTGGGATGGTAAGGAGACAATAGTGTCAAGCCTAGTTGTGCAAATGGAGAGGTTTATTTGGTAGAGGAGCCAATTATTAGTATGGAGACCAAACTTATCTCTTCCTTTAGGTTTTTTATTTTATTTACATTTCTTATTAAGTTTGATATTTAAAATAGCATGAAAGGGGGTAGAAAAACTAAAATACCTCTTATAGAAACTTTAGGACATGCCAAGCAAGAATTTGGAGAGGTCTTGAGCAATTTTGAGGGCTACAACGACTTAAAAAACTTCCTGGTTGAACGCACAACATAGGAGCACAGCATGGGCAAAGCTGCACGAGGTGTCAAGTTATCCTGGGTAGGCCTGAATGGCCCAGTGCGTAGTGTTGCAGAGCCTGAACACAGTCGGGTGTCCTCCTGGGCAGATCCTGAATGCAATCAGGTCTCCTCCTGCACGGCTGTCGAGTGAACAAGGTTCGGGCCAGTCGGGCCTTCCTTCTGCACGGAGGAAAAGAAGGGTAAAAGTGTATCACGAGCAGAGCCTGCACATTGTCGGACCTTTATGTTGAACGCGTGCAACGCGTAGTGCGTAGGCGGAGTTGTCGGACTTCTGCACTGAATGGTGTCGGGCGAGGCCTAAACGGCATCAGGCGGTCTTACACGTGGTGAACGCGTAGCACAGTGCTATAGGAGTGCAATGCCCAGTTGTAATTTACACAGAGGGAACCCACAAGCGCGTAGCACAACTTTACAAGAGCATAACGCAGGGCTTCTCCTACCGGAAACTTTGCTAGAAACCTTGAATTTCTCCTTGAAAACCTCTTACTTCCTTTTGGAAGTGAAAAATGGTGTTGAGTGGTGAATGATGACGGTTTTATCTCCTTCGATAAATAAATAAAACCAAAACCCACCTTTGCCAATGTTTACTTTTTATCCTTTTACTGATATTTTCTTTACCTTTTTGTAGGAGGTGAATTTAGACACATAAAAAAAATGATCTCTTTGTGGGTGATCTTGAAAATAGGATTTTACTCCCCTTTCACTGATTTTCCATAGGTATAATGAATCTTTCCTACACATTGACCTTAGCCTCTTTGATCAAGTTTCTCATTACCTCCCTCTGGCCTCTTCTTCTTGTTGTAGGTGTCATAACGCAGTGTTTTGATCTTCTTAAACTTCCTTTGGAGTTTGACACCTTAATCACTCAACAGTAGAAATTATGCTCAATTTTATTTCTTATTAGACAGTTAACCTCTTGCTTTCCTTATTTTGACCATTTTGAAGACCTTTGACTATACTTTGAAATTTTTAAGGCTCCTTCGTACTAATATTCTTTATAATTTCTCCCTTTGGTGCAGTGAAACATTGTTTTCTTAAAAAACCCAGTAAGTCGTCCTTTGATATCATTTTTTAACTTATGACTACTGTCATCAAGGAGGTATGTCACCTTCATTTCTTATTTCAATGAATCTTCAATTTACGCTCAGTGGCGCTTATGTACCTCTGTCCTTGTGATCCTTTGCATGGACTCCTTGTTGGTTAACATCTGTTTTTCCAATTAGTTACAAAAACCTTAATTCTCTTTGTTCATAGGCATGTTTTCCTCCCTTTGCTGTGAATTTCGTTGAGGAATTTGGCTTCTCACCTTGCCTCTCTTCTGCTGATAACCATCACAAACCATTTCTGCATAAATTTTTTTAGATGGGCAACTGTCCTTTTGCAAAATTAATGCTCTGATCAAAGGAGGTTTCTCTTGAAGGTTTTTTTTAATACCTTTTGGACAATCATAAGCTCACCCTCCTTTTCATTTGATTTCATCTTTGGGCACATGTAAAACAGTGAGTTTAGAAAATGAAAATAATGAGTAACCCAGGAGACCCTACATGACCTATTGGGAGGCTTTTTGGACTTGGCCTTTGGCTGAACACTTAACTTAGGGTTTGTAGGTGTAAAATAGAGAATTGACAAAACTTTATGTATTGCAATCCGAGAAACTGATAACTTTGATTTATCTAAAGATCTTAGAAAGGTATCTTAAAACCACCAATGCTTGAGGAATTTGGTGAATAGGGGAAAAGGTTAGGCTAATTGGAAATCCAAGGTGTACGTAGAACGGTTAGGAAAATAGAAACAGAGTGGTAAGATCAAAGGTGGAAAACATAGTGAGAATGAGTGGCATAAGTCCATGATTTTGTCTTCTGGGAGTGATACGCTAGCCATGCCTTAATAGAGTAGTAGAATAGTGAAAATTTTATCCTAAGGATAATGAAGGCAGTGAGATTTCTAGAACTCACAATGTTCATGAATTTTGTTTCTAGAAATCTGGGATAAAAATTTAGTCATCTATCGAAAGCAAAGAATTGATGATCACTAATACTACCCAAAATAATTCCTGAAATATCAAGTGGTACAACATCTAATTCAACTTCGTCAATGAAGGTTTTGTGATTGCAAACCAAAGAATACACTTTCTTGTAACCTGTAAATTTGTATTTTTCCATATCCAACCGAATGGATATGGTTTGGGATGTGGAATCGTTTGAAGATTAAGTTCTTGAATAAGTATTCAGATATCAAATTGGCTTGAGACCCACTATCAAATAGTGTGTCGATTTTTGTATGTTTTGAAAACACCCTCACATGAAATAATTTAATCCTTCTTTCTTCATTTGGAGTACTAGTGTGACAAGTTGATGAACTAGTGCTAGAAATGGATCATTTTCCTTTCATGCCCATGGCTGTAATTTTAATTTCATCACTCGAATCGGATCCCAAATCATGTTGAGTGGTTGTAGGTGTTTTTTATTTCCCCTTGTTGTTGAATTTCTTGGGCCTTATCTTTGGATGAAGCTTCCAACAATGGTCCTCATTGTGAACCCCTTTGGAACAATGTTTGCATGTTATTTTCTCTCCTTTATTTTTAACAGATGCATTTTTCGTTCCTTTTCGTTTGAAACCCTTTCCTTTCTCTCTGCCCTTAAATGGCTTCTTTTTACCCTCTTATAGAATATTTTCCCCTCTTTCCTCAAGGTGAGTGGCTTGCACACGAATCTCATCTAGACTAGTGGGATTGAACATAGGGATAGTATGCCATAGGTAGCTATGTAAACCCCCTATATACTTCTACAACATGTCTTGTGATTGAAGTCAACACCTGACATAAGATGTCTTCTTCTAAATTATTGGGTGCAATATTGCACACTTTGACGTTTAAGTTGTCTAAAGTTCTGTCAATTCATGACGGATTTCTACATATATGCTAGAGGGTAAAATTTTATTTTAATTTCAGCAAGGAAATTAAACCAAGAGATTGAGATCTTACCATGATTTTTTATCTCATCTTGTGTCTTGGCTTCCCACCATACTAGTGTTGTACCCTCTAGTCTTAAGGAAGCTAATTGAATATCATCATCTTGAAGGTTTTGAATCTTGCAATAGACCTCCAACTGATGACCCCAATTGTCAAGCTTATCTGCATTCACTTCATCATTATACATAGGCAGCTCAAATTTAATATCAAGTTTTAGCATGGGTGCTTTACCAATTCCTTTTGAGGTATGTTGATGAGTATGAGTAAGGGTTGTAGTAGTGGAAGAGAATGAAGATGAAGGTGAAGATGGTGGTGAGGATGATGGTGGAGTAGATGGTATTGTCGGGTGCAAGAATTACACTTAAGCAAACTCCTCAAAACTTAATTGTCAACCCGGGGGATTCGTAAAATTAGAGACGAAGCACAGGAAATGCCAGAGATGGTATGAATTTTCCTGATAGAAATTCCTACTTAAAAGAAAATCTTGCAGAAAAGATAACTGAATCATCAAAGTAATCTAGTGTTGGAACAAAAAAGAATGCATTTGCAAAGGAATCAAAATAAAAAGGCAGTTTCTCCGACTGATCAATTTTTAATTACTGAGTATGTGTTATGTTTTTTTCTTTAGCAGAGACACCTGGCAATCTCGTAGAATGGTCCCTTAAACTTGCTTCTTTAGATATTTCCTTCTGGCACTAATTTGTCCTACACTATCGCAGTCTGCTTGCACTAGTGAAGGAACATAGGTTTATGCAGGAGGTATAAATGGTGTCTTTACCAAAGGCTTTTTACTTCATGCAAAGGCTTGAGCTTTTCCAAGTTCAAAGCACTCAGATCCCATGGCAAGAAACTAGTTCTTGCACCAGATCATAGTTTCCTGCACTTAGCTTTTAATCCTTAAAAAAAGTGTTCAATTATTGCAAGTGCTAGTTTACTATTGAATCAAATTACACACATAAAAGTGAATGTTTCTGATTTTAATAAAATGCAGAAGTAAAGAAAAAATAATTTATCCTATCGTAAGCGTTTAAATAAAGAAATAAAATCGTGGAAAGTAGATTAAGAAAACTTGCTGCATCACACCAACGTGCACTGGTGCAGGTTCATTTCTCTTGCTTGTACCAGGCTGTGGAAAGCCAAATAAATAGAACTGTAGGAAAAATAAATATCACACCAACGTGCACTGGTGCAGGTTTTCTTCTCCTGCTTGTACCAGGCAGTGGAAAACCAAATAAACAGAACTGCAAGAAAAATAAATATCACACCAGCGTGCACTGGTGCAGGTTCGCTTCTCCTGCTTGTACCAGGAGGGGAAATCCAAATAAACATAACTCCAGGAAAAAGAAATATCACACCAAAATGCACTGGTGCAGGTTTTCTTCTCCTAATTGTACCAGGCAGGGAAATCCAATCTGAAATTAAATGTAGGAAAGTAAATTGCAGGGAAATAAATGTAACTACTTCACACAGATCCGTTTTCAATAAGACAGGAATACATGTGCTGATAAGACAGGAATACATGTGCTGAAAATTAAATCACAATTTAATAATTTAAAGACACATTACAGAAGAAAAAAAATAGGTTAAACGTGCTGGGTTGGCTAGGCCCTAGCCAACCAGCACATTTCCCTTTCAAGTAGAAACGCTGCTCAGTAACTCAGATCAGACTCATATGTTTAAAGGAAAAAATAAGATTTGAAAAGCATGAGGTGGAGCTCCTTCTTCCTATTAATTCACAAAGGAAAAGTACATCATGAAATATAGAGTCGAGCCTAGATTTGTGCGATACCAGCAAAAAAAAGTTACAACAACACTGTTGTAGCATCGCTCCTCCACCTCCCCCTTTTCTACGTGCATCATTCCTCCTTTTATAATCTTTCATAATGATTAAAACAAGTTGTGCCTTTGCAAGGAATATGGGGATTGAATCCTAACCAATTCTAATTTCATATCATAACAGTAAAACCATTCCCTTACTAAAATAATATAGATTTAATACGAATTTTCCAATTCTAGGATTTTTCTAGAATTCTAGAAAATTTGGTAATTTTAACAAACTGCCTCCAGAGCCCCCTTCATATCTCTTCAACCATTACGTATTTTGGAAAATACCTCATGTATTACTTAATTTCCTATACTGGGAAAAAAACCCATGTCATGAAATTTATTTATTTACCTTCATCTGCACAAAAACTGAGGCAGAAGTTGGCAGTCTGGAAACTTGTTGACTGTGTTTTCTAGAATTCTGGAAAAAACCATCTTTTTTATAAAAGTGCTTCAAAGACCTGTTCGTAACTTTTGGAATACTTTGAATCTCAGGAAATGATTTCGGTTATGGGTAATTGGTTATATTTTTGAAAAACCCATTTCTCAGATTTCCATAATTCACCTCCATTTGCATAAAAACTGAGGTCAAACTTGGCCATTTAGAAATTATGCTCATTTTGAGCAGACATTAATTTGCAATGCTGGTGCAGGAATGTGTTTTGCAGGAACCCTACCAGTACTAGTGCAAGAATGTGTGGTGCAATAACTTTTCCTCTATTATAATAGGCATATAACCAACTTTGCAAACCTGCAAACACACAAACTATTTATAAATATGCCTTTCATGTTTAAATCTCATTAAAACAAAGGAATAGCAAATAGTTACTTATTATCTCCGAGAACGCACAAAACTATGACAATGACTATTCAAGCTAAACAAAAGCATTATTGATTTTGAGTAAAAGGTGATATAAAGCAAGGTAAAATAGAGGCCCAATAGGTATCTTATCACCATTTCCATTACCTCCTCCACCTGGAGAACCCTCTCCTCATAGAGGCTTTTAGCTTTCACCCTACAACCTTGTGTTCCTCTATTCATAGAGGAATTTCACCATCTTTTTCATGTCAAATAAAGCCTTGTCATCTTCTGACATGTTATCATTTCCTCCTTCATGAGACATGCTTACTGAAGCCTCAGGTACAACAAGAGGTGAATCTTTTGGAGGAGATTGTGGAAACTGTTGCGCTCCTTTTCCTTGTCCTAATTACTTGAGATCCTGCACCCACAAGATTTCCTTATCCTCTCTTGAGCTTCAACCTTGTAAGCATTTAAACACTTGCAAAATAATTAAATCCTCCTTGCACAAGTAAATCTAGTGCTCTGATACCAACCTAATCTGAATGGGAAAATTAGTGTTTGTTGTGCTAAATTCCAATTCATAATATAAACAAAGTGGTTGAGGATTATGAGGTAAATTTCAAGTTAACCATGAGTTTTTATGTGTTTTATGTGAATTTTTTAAGAAAATTAACATAAACAAAGCACTGAAAAACAACATCTAACGAACATTAACAACACCATAAAAAATAACACAACATCACATGATGAAGGAATTCACCCTGCCTGGGCTACATCTCCTTGGTCTAGTGTAATATTCCCAATTTTCAACCAGATAATTGGAATATTAGAGTTCTTACTTTTATGATCCAGATATTTTTTCAGGAATGCAACAAAATACACATATAACCATAAACACAAAGATGCAGTGGAAATAATGCTTCTTTTTATTAAAAACTAATTGCTGAAATATGCTTACAGACAGGGTGTTGGTAGCTTATCTCTGAGAAGAGATGTGGCAGCTACATGCTCCTAAAATTTGTTACAATGTAGTCATAATAGAAATAAATAGCTAGGGTGCTGGTAGGCTTATCTATGAGAAGAGATGTGGTGGCTACAGGCCTCCCAACTGTGTTATTATTAAACATAATGAAAATGAGCGGGCGAAGGCACTGGTATCGTATCTCTAAGAAGAGATGTGATGGATACAAGCCCCTCCACTACATTACAATGAATCTCGAAGGCCTATTTATTGTTGAGAAACAATGTAAAACCCTAAACATCCAAAAACCTAACCCTAGGAGATGAAGCGCCAAAACTGTCGGTCCTATTTGGGCAAAATGGTGTTTCAACTTCCTGTGTGTTAGCACTCAAATCTACCTCAGGCTTAAATGAAGTAAAACTCAAGGCTACATCAAACCACGCTCCGCCTCGTAGCTAGCCCTACGAGGACAGGAGAGGGCTCTCTCCGTCAATCTCGAGAAAATAAGCAAACATGTTTGAAAACCCCAAGTGAGTGATGGCTTTGTTTGTTGTGGCCAGGTCGATTAAGAGCCAATCGGGCGCTCAAAATCAATTTCAAACTGCGCTCTCCTTTGTTTGGGTGTACGGAGCTCGTTTGGGTCGCGCAGCCGGATGGTCAGCGCACTGCAAACCCGATCTTTGGGCCCCGAGAATGCACGTAAAGATCGCGCGGCCAGGGAGAACCAAACACGCCTCAAGTTGGGTCAGCGCGACCCAAAAACTTCTTGTCTCTGACCTTCAAAAATCTGAAATCGCCCTTCAACTTTGCAAATACGATTTGGGAGCAATGAAATCGGTTCAAATGAACTTGTTTGGCCTTTATACACTTCACAAATATCTTCACCATCATATTTTGTTCCAAATCTAACTTCAAACCCACATTACCAATGTTTTTGTAATTTTCACTTTGGCTTTTCAAATACAAACTTGCTTTGGCTTCTTTAAGTCATTCTAATGATTTCTTTGTCTTCTTGCGGGATATAGCTATCTTAGCTAGAGAAAAGTACAGTGCCTTTTACAATGTCTTCATGGCGGAACAATTACAATTTATTACAAAATGATAATGACAAATTTCTAGTTCCAAAACAGGGTTTTGGACTAGAAATGTATTTTTTTTAAAATGCTGATGATAATAAAAATAGAAATTCAAGTACTGGACCTTCCTCACCTTGCAGGCTTTATGACTAGTGTATAAATGACTCAAAAACCCTAGACACCAAGACCTAGGACTCTTATTGACAATTTTAATGACCTCATATATCATGACAATAACTATGAATAATTTTTTGAGGAAAATTTTTTAAAATAGCGCTGCAGGTATAGTATGAGGAAACACCAGATGACACAACCCTTCGTCAGTTCGTGGCATGATCCTAGTGATATGCAAAGAAGTGAAACAAGTGAGACACCTAATAATGAATATGCAAAAGGCGAAATGATCACTGACGGAGGAGAGCGGCTAAGAGACTCTACCGGGGACGTAAATTTGGCATTCGATATTTGTTTGATGAGATAAATAGCTTGTTAGAAATATCTATTTGAGGAATACAACTTTTGAGTGAGCATGCCCAAAAAAATTCGTTTAGGGCCTCAAAACGGCTCCAAAAGTTCAGGACCTGAAAAAATACTAAAAATAGTAAGTTGTGCTACAACTTAAAAATTGAAAGAACTGATGGTGGGGGTTCAAATGGAATAGATGGGTGGCCACTAATATTCACCTGGATAATTAAGGTCCCAAAACGGCTCCAAGAGTGCAGGACCCAAAAACTTGCTAAAAATAGTAAGTTGTTGGAAGTGAAAAATTGGAAGGATTGATGGTGCGGGTCCAAATGGGGTAGGTGGGTGGCCACCAATATCCACCTGGATCATTTTCTTAATTAATTAAGTAAATAAGAGGGTGTAGGTACCCATAAACCCCATAGATGAATAAAATCCACTTTTGATATGTGTATGTGGATAATTTAGAAGTAGATCTGCATTATGGAGTAGTGGAGCAGCTTCTTAATGAAGGAAGAGTGGAGATCATGGATTATTAATGAGAAGATCATGGAGATCATGGAGGAAGTAAAATGAGATCATGGTGAAATAAAAGTAATATCTTATAGCACTAATGATGAGATAGTGGAGGAATTGGTGCATCTAATGCACACATGATGGAGAGAGTAGGAATTAAATGTAGAGATGGGGGAGAACATGGAGAGATGACACAGTCTTAATGGAGGCTAGTGGCCACATGTGAAATGAAGTTATGAGGTGGGCCAGGGCTATGGATGGATCAAAAACCATATAAGAAATATGAAGGCAGTAATAGAAGGAAAATTTTAGATTATTATTTTTGATCTGTTTAGATATGGATTTGTCATTTGAAATTTCTATGTATGCTTCAGCTATTTAGCTAAGTCTGCAGTGTTGTTTAGCACATGGGTGTTTCCAAGTGAAAACCCCACCCTTATCCATGGGGTGCTTCGAGTCCCTACTCTGGGAAGGTTCTTTTGAACTATCATACATCATCAGGAATTGATTCCACATTCAGCTTCTCTCAACAGCACATTCAGTCTCAGGAATTATGCATTCCTTCTTGAGAGTTTGAGAGGAGGAGATAGTTCTTGGCATTTCAGTTAAGAAAAAAGTGGAGGATTCATCCTTTCACCTTGGAATTCAATATCATTCTTTTAGTATTAGCATATTCATATCCGGAATTCATGCCAACATTACACACCTCCATTTAGTAGCAATTCCCCAAGGGATTTTGTAGTCCAGTCCTGTAGATCTGTTGGGGGAGGGATGTTTCTAGTATTTAAGTTGGGAATCCTATGAGGGACCATCTGCTCACTTTGGACACATTATTTCCATCATTCAGGAGCTTCATTGCAGCCTTTATCATCAGGCTATAGAGACTCCATCCTTGATAGCATATTTTTACTCAGATGTAGTGTATTTAGCAACTGCATTCAATGGGGGAAGGAGGATCTAGATCTTGAGTTTCTAGCTTGAGAATCTAGTGAAGGGATTAGCCCTTCAATCATAGATCTGATTGTATCACATTGCAGCCATCTTATGATCAATTCATGCTTTAGATATACATACCCAACAGTCATATGTTGTAGGGCCTAAGAGGGCGATTTTCCAAGATTGTCAGATCTAGAAATCCTTTCTGGGTTATCTTGGGTATTCATCATAGAGCCCAGATCTAAAATATCAACATCATCTGATCTCTGTAACTGCCAGATATACATTGTTGTATTTTGTTAGCAGTTTCAATCCCAAAATTTGCAGTAGGGACAACACAATATTCCTTCCAGCAGTCCAACAATTACACAGTCCCTCTTGTGGGAGGACTTCAGGGTCATTCTAGGTCACTTGTTTGGCTTGAGTGTCTCATATTTTGAGAACTGTTGTATTGGTTTATCCACCTCCTATTAATAAAATGGTTCAGCTATTTTTTGCATTTTTATGGTGTATTTAGATTATTTATTCATTGTTGTAGTTTTCAATTATTGTTTTTTTTTATTACTTCATTCTCACTTTTGGGATATTACAGTGGTATCAGAGCATGATCTTTGGTTCAGCTTGTGGGCACTTCATCTTTAACATAAAAAGAAAAAATAGATAGTATAGATCTACAATGACAGAGGGTTTTAGTTTTTCCTCACTTCTCTTTAGATCTATGCAATATATCTCCAAGGAGGTCAAACAAATGAAGAGAGAAAGGAAAAAGGAGGATCCAAGAAGATTTTAGAATGAGGAAGGTCCAAGCACTTCCTATCAATAGTGGAAACAATCGGCCAAGCAAAGAGCTCCACAACATTCTACTTGATCCACTTTCTTTGAGAAGGAAGGTGAATGGCATGAATATGAAGGATAATTTTTGTATGAGACCCTCAATAAATATCTTTCTGAGTACAAATCACAGCCTAGATAACTCAAGGAGAATCTAACTCTCCAACAATTATTTCAACTCAAAGAAGAGAGGAGATCCCACAGCAGCAATAGAATAAAGAGGCATAGATTCTTCTTGCTCACATTTGATGGATCATCCATAAGCACAGTGAAGGCTTGAATTGAAGAGTTAGCTGCATTATTTCAGCTATACCCAGTAGCAGAAAGAGAGGTTGTTGAAATTGTAGCGCTGCACCTTGAAGGTGAAGCAAAAAATTGGAGGTTCGATCATTTATGACATGCCGAAGTGACTGCTTATGCATATTTCTTTCAGAGACTGAAGAAGGAGTTTAGTAGAAGGAAATTTGAGACATTTCCCATAGAGAAAATTCCCATCATTGATGAGAAGCGAAAGGAAGATGTCAGCATTATAACTCTAGGAGAGGAGCCCCTACCACCACCATTAGTTGCAGAAGTACTTGCATCAGGAGAAAGACCACTTTCATCTTTGTAAGATGGTCTTAAGCTCTTGACCATTTGGAGCCACATGCATGACTCATGAGATGCATGAGGAAGAGGAGGAAGATACCAGCACTGGTACAGTTGAAGAATAGCATCCATCACCATTACCAGCAGTAGGAGAAGCCATTGCATCGATTGGAGGAACTCTTGTAGCTATTCAAGATGTTCTTGAGATTCATCTTATCCAAGGTTTGCAAGCACTTCCATCTCATGTTATTTCAGTACCTCATATTGAGATTTGTCAGAACATGCCATTAGGGAAATTGCATAACCAAGGATTAGAGCACCTTGCTGATTTGGAGTAGCGAATTATCACTGCACAAAGGAACCTTGAATTGGTTAAGGAGGAGATGTATAGCTATCCCAGCTTATCATTTTTGAGCTACACCCAACACTTTCTGTTGAAGTGTGGAGTTTCAAAGTATGGGATGAGAAAAATCCTATTCAGTACAATTCCAAGCTATGAGTTCATCATTGTGTATGGCCATGAGACAATAGATGTATCACCATGTAGATCTACAACACTGTCATTGAGTAGCAGTGATGAGATGAGGGCCCCATTATTCTTGGAGCAATCCGAAGGCAGCTTCAATCATGAAGCACTAGAGAGACACATGATAGATGGTAGACATCTTATGATCGAGAGAACTTTCCATTGTAAGGATGGAGTTTTCTTGATGAGAATATCACAGCTCAAAGAGGATTTTCTACCTATAGCATGTATGGAACCTTATGGGTTCTATTGGGCCACTGATGATAGGATATCATGGAGAGATATCAAAGGAGGTGCACTTCAACATATCATGGATTGAAAAGCTTATCAGATAGAGGACAATGGTATTCTACCTTGGGTGTCTACCAAGTTTGAGCATGGCATGATTCATCATCCATAGTGGGATGGATCGATGAGGAGGATGAGCAAGGGGTTGACAACCTACTTGAAGATATATGATACAGGGTAGCAAGAATCATGGTTGTGCTGGGTATTGTTGAGAGAGTTTGGCCATCACATGATATATCTTATGTCTATGTATGTACTTTTGTTTGGGACATGGCATAACTCTCACATGATGTGGCAGCTGGGAGCTTGTTTATATTTTTTTGATGTGACATTCTGCATCTCAATCAACATGTTGTTGCTCCATAACTTGCATCATGATGATGTAAGGTGGATGCAAGAATCCTTGTTTCTTTGGTTACTTTTGGTAGAGTATGGGCTTATTTTTCTTCATACATTGCATGGTGTTGATGGAGGATGGTAATAGGAGGCCTTACTATGTTCACTTATATTGAAAGAGTTTGGTCATTTTACTTGATATCATGATGAGGTGATGTGGCATCACGAGGCATTGTTGCAGTGGCTTATTTTTAGAGATTATGGCTCTCATACTTGGGTTGATGACAATTTTTCATGGCAGCAATAGGCATTGTGTTAGAAAATTATATATTATAGAGCAATGTGTTATGGTCTCAAATACTGATAAGAAAAAGATAATAATCATGAGATAGGGAAAACCATTAACTCAATGAAAATACTTAAACAAATAGATATCCAAGTGTTGTCCTCTACAACAACCCCCCCATTTCATATAATTTTTATTCACAAAACTATAATATGAAATGGGTCCCTTTTAGTTTTAATTGGTATCAATTTTATATTATACAAAAAGGTCCGAAAATGAAATAAAAAAAATTACAAAAAACCTTTTTGACAAACCAATAATGGCCTTAGGATATAAATAATTAAATCTTTTATCATTACGATAAAGCGATCGCAAGATCGCATATCGCAATGACGAAGGAGACATAACTTAAGGAACCATTGGTTTGCTCCAACGCGATAACACGCAATAGGCGATCGGCGATATACCATGCATGCTTTAAAAGAGCCCCAGTTAATGCTCCCGATGCGATGCGATATCGCTATCGGCGAACGATGATTCCAAGAGATGCCAATATAACAAAAGCGCCTTTTCGCCCTGATGCGATGCGATAAAGCCAAAAACACGAACTTCAAAAAAGTTGTTAAAACGGGGATATTACGATTAATTCGTATTAAAGGCCTTATCTTTCTAATGGAGATTCACCTGCGCTCAACCGCCAAAATGGCCAAGGCACGCTTAAAACAAATCATTCCACCAATGAACGACATGATGGACATTTAAAAGATTGACAGGTTTTTACGGCCATTTAATGAAATAGTAAGTCTAAAATCTTTTCACGGATTGGATCCACGGCCACCTTAAGTTAATTCTTCATCATGCATTAATCAATATATTTCGCTCGTATTTGGTTTTCTCTGCCAATTCTCTGTGTTACGCTTATTTTTACTTTTGTGCAGAATTCTTCCAAGCTAATAGATGCAAGCAAAATGGGGAAGAAGTCCAAGAAAACTGCAAACGATTCCGCTTCGCCAGCCATAAAACAAGCCATCACTGATCCAGGAAATAAAAAGAAAGGATTGATATCTGATACTACATGTTCAGGTCTCGGCAAAACTTCTTGGCAAAGTACCTATAATTTGATAGAAGCTGAAGAACCTGAAGTGACAACAGTAGAAGCCACAGTAGATACGACTCGAAAATCTGAAGGTACTTTAAAGGACTTAGCCGACTATTTCCTTCATCGGATAGCAGCTCGGGAACAAATTCTCCCATATACTGATGTAGTAAGGTGGGCAATTGAGGAACTCCCAATCACAGACAGAACCTTCTGCACCAGAGATGGGAGAATCTTCGGTTCATTTCAAGCTAATGATTTGAGGCAAATGTATCATTTGCCTGAGCCAAAGAAGAAGTACAACAAGGCATTTCTGGAGAAATTCCGAAATGAGAACGAAACTGAATCCGAACCCATTCGGAATTGGAGGCAGAATCCAGAAAAACACAAGCATAAATCTTCCGGTATGTATTCTGTTGATTCTCTATGTTCTCCTTATTGTTATGTTGGGATCATGATGTGTAGATTATGGGGTTTGCACGACTCCTCTAATTTCACTATAGAAATGGTTCCTTTGATAGAGGCAGCGTGTAATAGTGAAATTATGGATTGGGGAACTATACTGTCCGATAAGTTAGCCACCGCAGTTATTGATTTCAGAAACAAGACCCGCATTACTGAAAGGCTTATTCCCCCATTCTACTACAGCGCTTATATCTTGGATACCCTGTGTTTTAATTCTGAATTTCCCGTGCTCGGCTGGAGGTGGACCCCACAAGACCCCATGCCCATTCACATATACCATCAGAAATTGTGGAAAAACTCCCATAGGCACCATTTATACCAAATCTGCAATGGCTTCATGTTACCCATTCATTACTCTATTTTTGATAAACCTGCTCCCAAGATTTCCTACCAAGCAGGGATTGATTTAACTGGCTTAGGGAGATGGTTTGCAGAGGAAAAATTTACTTATATAAGAATTTTAGGCAGCCAAGCCAAACCTCATGTTCTTCCTTTGTACATACCTGATAAACTGCTGGCAAGGGAGATAGCCTATCAGATTATTTCCGAGGGCGTTACACAAACTCTAAAGAAAAATAAGAAGCAGGTCTGGCCCTCTTTTCCTCTTATATGTGGTGTGTACACCTTGAATGATCTCAAACATGCAGAGAAAGAAGCTACAAAGATGAAATCATTAACTCTAGCAACTCTCCCTAATAGGCAATTTGATCCCGACAAAGTTGCCTATAATGCCCTTGAACAGGCCAAATTGGCAAAGTTTGATCATAAAGAAGATATGTTTGATGATCTGTTCTCCACAGCCGAGTCAATGTCCCAAGTTATATCGTTAGCGAGAATGAAATATCAAGATGAAGGGTTAGTTGAATTCAACAGACTTAGAGAACAGAGGTTGCAAACTCTGCCCCTAGATCTGTTAGCAACAAGCCCAGCAGCAGGATCAAGCGAGCCTGAACAGCGACATACTAAGGAACCTCCGGTTATAATAAAAGAACAGGAGAAAGTGCAAGAGGAAACTCAGACGAAAGAGCAGGAACAGAGCACCATAAAGGTAAATCAAGATACTCAAATTGATCCCAAATTTCTCCAGGAATGGCAGCAATTCGATTCAATTATCAACAATCCTGAGGGTTCAAAGGAAGCCCAAACATCAAGAGTACCAGACACATAGGAGACCATTTCAAAACAAGTTCCAGGTGAAACCAACAGCCTACCCAGTCCTAAAGGAGTAGAGATAATCCCAAAATATCCCTCCGATCAAATTATTTTGCAGATAGAAGAAATTCCTCCCTTGGATGTCTTCTATAGCCCGAAACACAAAGCTGTGGTAAAACGACAAAGGAAGAGGAGAAGAACTGATCAGCCTTCCCTATTCCCAGAACAAACGGTGACGGGCAATATAGTTTGGAAGGAGGAATTTGACCCCTCTGATGACCTAACAAAACTATCACAATTTGCTGGAGCCTATTCAGCAGCAACAATAGATAAGGCATCAGAGGTGAGTCTTTTATTAAAAACAAAAGACCAGGAGATTTTCTCATTACAAGCACAACTATCAGAAGCACGGCAGAAGGCAGAGAAGGCATAACTGCAATTGTTAACCCAACAACAAACCAATAATCAATTAACTCAACAATTGCAGGAGGAAAAGCAGAGGATTGATCAGAGTGCAGTCCAGAAGCAGAAAGAGTTATCAGAGGCATTGGCACAACTCAAGACAGCCAATGAACAAATGCTGAAGATAAAAGATGAGCAGATTGCTCAATTATCAGCCCAGCTTGAGAAAACAAAGAATCTTCCACAGGTAGCTGAATTCAGGGCAGAGGCAGTACAAATAAACAAAGCATTATTAACACAGATAAAGTTGTTATGTCAACAAATCGCCCAGGCAGAACCTTTATGTGACTTAACAACATCTCTAAGTGATAAATCAGCTGATGCTAGAACAGACTTCGAGCAGGCCGATGAAACATTGACCAATTATCTTGAGTGGCAAGGTACTGAGGAAGGACAGTCAGCTAAATTGCCAAAGATCCTAGAATCGCATAAAGAGATATTATTTATGGAATGGCAATCCCGGTTAATGAAAGCAGAGAGGGCAGTTTCCAGATGCAAATTAACCACAAGTAATTTGGTTGAATTGATTAATGACACTCTCTACTTATCTAACATGATTTCTCAATGTACCCCAGGTAAATTGACATCAGCTAAAACATTGGAGCAGTCATGTTACCCAGAGCTGGAGAAAACTGGCAGATTAATCACAGGAATTAACAGTTTGACATGGGACACCTATTGGATGTTCTTAGTCAAACCTTACAGCCAGAGAGCCGCCCTCAAATGCCTCTCAGATGCAATCGGATGCATCATTCCCGAAATACAGGATGCCACCTATGATGCCCAACTCAATTCTCGCCTTAACCGACCACCAGAAGTGGAGCCGATGCTTACAATATGCCAGCTCAGGACTAAAGACGAACAGCCTAAGTGATGAATCATGGTGTCGATTTCCAGATGGCCATAGAAGGAGATATTCCCGATCAAGTTATACCAACTTAGTAGCATTTTAATTTTGTAGTTTGTTAGTTTAATTTAGTATTTATAGACCCTTTCATGTATTTAGAAAGGGTCGTAAGTTTTTGTATATGACTGAAACCTTAAGTTGCACTACTGTACTTCAGGCATATTTTTTATAAAAACTGGACCAATTTTTTCAAATTTTGATAACGAAGCTTTTATGTGGATGTGCACTACTGCCTTTATTTAAAAGTATTTCTGAGTCGGAAGAAGGAATTCAAATTGTGATTGACGTTGGGAAAGATTTGCAGCTCATATGGTACTATTATCTATGTCTGAATTTATTCTTTTTATGTAAATTGTTGTTTGATCATTCTTGCTATTATTGAATATATGAATGCATTTTAACATCAGTCTTTATACTTTCCACTACTGGATGTTTACAGTTTGCTATTCTTCTAATCATTCATGTATTAGTAATATAAAAAGATAAGTGTAACAATGTTTTATCAATTACTTCGTTCAACTATTTGAACGAAGTAATTATTATTCAAATAAATGTCTTTGTTTATTGAATAGTGTCATCTATATGCCTATCAACGAACACAGATCACCAAACATTGCACTTAAGAATAGAAGCTTCCCGGGATAAAATAGTCATTTACGTTTTCGCTTATAGATTAAGTACTCCATTCATTATCACTTATTAGAAAACCAATCACTCATTCACCCCTTTCTATTCTTTATCGGGAAACTGGTCCCATTATATCCAGTCGGAGCCACCATCCCAAACGGAAAAGGAGCTGTTTAAGGTCCGGACCGGGTGGTTATCCCCCAATGTTGTTGCAGCGATTTTCGAGGCCTCAACATTTTTGGCGCTAGAAGGAGGGCCATCAACTGTGAATGGCAAGCAAACCCAAATCTGCAAACCATTCTAAGAGTAATTCTCCCTCCACATCACCTCGTACTTCCCAATTACATGTTGGTTCTCCAGCATCCAAGCAAGAAGAAGAGGTATCCATTATCACTGCTCAAACCCACCATACTCCAGAACAATTAAGTCTTGAATCTTCTGAAGTTCAGTCTCTCATCCAAAAACTTCAGAGTTTCTCGATTTCACCACAGAAATCTGAGCTATCTCAAAGCAGTGAGACTTCGCAATTCAATCTACCTCACCCTCTCACTAGACTTCAGAGTGGAAAGCTCGGTATTGAACCTACTGAGTTCCCTTTACCTAAAAGGAAAAGGGCAAAGAAAAACACTGAAGATTCTGACAGTGAAGCACTTTCATCCACATCCTCCATCTCATCCTCCCCGGTGCGAAGTCAACCATCCACTCCCTCATTACATATTGTTGTTCACCAGGAATTTGGAACTTCAACATCTCAACCTGCTCACTCCTCAACATCAATTCCTTCCCAGACATCTGGAATCTCAACAACAGTATCATCCACCACTGGTATTACAATGGCAGATCCATGGACCAGACCTGGTGCAGTCCATATGCTCGCACCATTACATGCATTACCAGATGCTCCTGAAAAATGGCTACCCAAGTTTAATCCAGAAGATGGAACCCAAGCTGAGGAACATATCAATAACTTCATGTTAGCGGTTAATTTGAAGGGAGTAACAGAGCAAGATGTCGTTGTTAGGCTTTTCCCTTATACGTTGCAAGGATCAGCAGGATCCTGGTATTTTTCCCTGCCTTCTAGTTCTATTACCAGTTGGAACATTTGCCAAGAACAGTTTCTCACTAAGTATGGAGATGACGGATCTTTAGCTACACTAATAAATGATCTCTCCAATCTTAGGATAGAGCATAGGGAACCAATTAAAGAATTTAATGCTCGTTTCAATAAACTTTTGAATAAAATCCCAACGACCTCCAAACCAAGTGAACAAATCAGAAGTGAGTGGTATATTACTGCCCTACCTGCAAATATAGCTATTTTTGTAGACAGGGCCGCAAAACCAACACTCGCTGAAAACATGAAAGAAGCACTTGCTGTGGAGAAACGTATCAATGCTCTTGAGAAGAAAGCCGCTCTTGAGGAAAGAAAAACCAAAAAAGTTTCGTTCAAAGATGACTCAAAGAAGAAAACCTCGAAAGATCCATATGACATGGAGGGCCTCCAAAAGGTCCTCAAGACCATGTCAAATGAAATGGTTGAAATAAAGAAACAAGTCACTGAAACTTCAACCAAAAGGCCCTTTAAGAATTACAAGAAAACCGAATCAAAACCACCGAATGTCATATCTAATGCAGATTCAGATCAAGAAGAAGATGAAGAGGAAACAATCTCACCAACTGATGATGAAGAAGAAGTTGTTGAATGCCATGGCATGTGGGATTTCATACTGCCCAACTCCGATACAGATAATGATGAAGAAGCTTTTCCTGTCACTACTAGGAGTAAAAGTACCTCTGAACCTGTTCAGGCAACTTCAAAGAAACGGAGTGCAGGTGCTGCTACAACAAAGGAAAAAATACCTACAAAAAAGTCACCTGCAGCAGTTCCCCAAAACCAACATTCAACTTCAAGTACTCCTTCAACATCTAAAACATTAGTAGTATCTGATTCAATGGATTACAATATTGTTGATGATATGAAGAAAACTAAGGCAAACATTACTATGTTTGAACTTAGCAAATTAAAACATCAGCAGAAATTGCTTCTCAAAGAATTGAATGATGTTCCCTCTTCACCTCTTCCCAGTGCTAAAGCTGCAAATGATTCGGGTCAACCACCTTCTGGTATGATAGAAGCTACTGATTCAGTCCTGATTGGAGATAGATCGAATTCTCATACTCCACCCTTCCTTTTGACCTTTGAGATCTACAACAGAAACCTACACAACTGTTTGATTGACTCGGGGGCATCATCCAATATAATGCCAGCTTCAGTTTGTTCCAAACTGAACATAGAACCCCAAAAGTCTTCCATACACATTGTACAGTTAGACAGAACCAAGGTCCAGGTTTTAGGAGAGATTAACTCTGTAACTATCAGGTTATCAGCTGATCCACGGGTAGTTCAACGAATTGATATCCTAATAGCTGATATACGTGAATTTTATGGGTTGATCTTGAGTAGGGATTGGTCTAAAAAGCTCCATGGGTATATTTCTACCGATTGGTCTCACATGTGGTTACCCTATAGGGGAAAGCCAAATCAAATAAAAATCAATCGGGAGAAACACATGACCCACACTGTAACAGATTTTGAACAGGAAAATCAACCAATTGCATTTAATAACAACATCTTGGGAAATTATTCATCAGAGTCATTTTTTGGAAATCTCACTGCCCAACCATCTCCTTTCTCAGTAAACAATTTAACATCACAGATTGAAAACTATTCACAAATAGATAGGTCAAGATGTTTTAATGATACTGGGGAAACTGTAAATAAGATTGTTAATACTTCTTTATTTTGGTCTTTATATTTTGATGGCTCCAAATCTAACGAAGGTTCAGGAGCAGGGTGTATCTTGGTTAGCCCGCAAGGAGAAAAAACAATGTTGTCCTGTAGGTTAGAATTTGAATGCACAAACAATACAGCCGAGTATGAAGCCTTAGTCCAAGGTCTGTATAAAGCAATTGGCCTTAAAGTGCAATATTTGAAAGTATTCGGCGATTCTGAAATTATTGTCAAACAGGTGAGAAATACAATTCATTGTCTTTCAAATCACCTCAAACATTATCAGTCGCTGGTACAAGAACTCACCACGCACTTTTCTGCATTCAATATTTCCTATATCCCTAGGTCTCAAAATTCAGCAGCAGATTTGCTAGCCAATGTTGCTTCCAAACTCATACCCTCCGAAGATTATAGCCCAGATAGATTTTCAATAGAATTACTTTTTAGGCCGACAATTCCTGACAATGTCACTAATTGGAGAGTATTTAATCACGATGAAGACATTTTACAATTTTTGACTTCAAAAAAGTCCTATGATGACCAGATCATTGAGGAAAGCAAACATGACCTTCAAATGAGAGGTAAATCCGAGGAAAATTCAATTCCAAAGCCTGTGGTGAAGCTTGAGGATCTTTATGATATTAAAGACAGATTTAAACCTGTGACTAATGCAAAGCTCCAAAGCTCTACTTTAAGGTTTGAATTGATAAACCTTGGCACTGAACAAAATCCTCAAAACATTAATCTAGGATTAGGACTTTCTGTAGAAGAAAAGAAAGCATTCATTAAACTCTTAAAGAAACATAAACATGTTTTTGCTTGGAAATATGACGATTTAAAGACATATGATACAACTATTATCCAGCATACCATTCCAATGCTTCCCGATCAGAAGCCAGTTCAGCAGAAATTAAGGAAAATACATCCGAACTTAGAGAGTCAAATAAAATCGGAACTCAATAAACTCTTGAAAGCTAAGATTATTTTTCCCGTTCGGCACTCAAACTGGGTCTCTAATATAGTGCCTGTCAGAAAGAAAAATGGCGACATTAGGATTTGTATAGATTTCAGAAATCTGAATAAAGCAAGCCTCAAAGATAACTTCCCATTACCTACTATGGAGCAGATACTCCAATCAGTAGCAGGCTCTGAATTAATGTCCTTTTTAGACGGTTTTTCAGGATATAACCAAGTTTTGGTTCATCCTGATGACAGACTTAAAACCACATTCAGAACAAAATGGGGAACTTAAGCTTATCAGAAAATGCCTTTCGGACTTATTAATGCGGGAGCCACATTCCAAAGAGCGATGGATATCGCTTTCAAAGGATTGATTAATAAAACAGTAGTTGTCTACCTAGACGATATTACTGTATTTTCTAGAAAGAGATCCAATCATTTGTGTGACTTAAATCAAAATTTTCAACGCTGCAAAAGGTATGGTATCTCACTCAATCCTAAAAAATCCTTCTTCGCTCTTGATCAAGGAAAGCTCCTGGGTTTTATTGTTTCCAAAGATGGTATTTATATTGATCCTGACAGGATTAAAGAAATTTCTGAAATTCCATTTCCTCATAACAAAAAATCCATGCAGTCTTTTTTAGGTCAGATCAACTTTGTCAAAAGATTTGTTCCTGATTTTTCTCAGATCATTTTACCATTACAAAACATGATTAAGAAAAATTCAGTGTTTAAATGGGGATCTGTGGAAAAGGAAGCATTTGATTTAATCAGACAATCAATAATCAATGCCCCCGCTTTAAACACTCCCAATTTTTCTAATCATTTCACATTGTATACTATCGCATCCGATTCATCTTATGCAGCAGTACTCACTCAGATTAATGATCATGAACTTGAAGCACCGATTTCATTTTTTAGTTCAAATTTCCAGGGTGCAGAACTAAATTACTCTGAAGTTTAAAAACAAGCCTTTGCTGTGTATAAAGCCATTAAACACTATAGGCCCTTCCTTTTAAAAGCTCATACAAAGGTTATAGTTCCTTTTTCTGCAGTAAGACAATTACTGATCCAAAGGGAATTAGGTGAGAAAAGGGCCAATTGGGTTACAACACTTCAAGAGTATGACTTGGAAATCAAGCCAGCAAAGATTGTGAGGGGTCAAGGTTTTTGCAGGTTGTTAGCAGGAGCATCCAAAATTCCGGAATCAGGTGATACAGAACATATGGAAGAAATCAATCAGATAAGTATTACCAATTCTGAATCTCAATATGCCGATTTAATCTTTTATTTGAAAAATGGATATGCACCTCCTAATCTTTCTTATAAAAACAAACGGGCCATTAGATTAAAAGAAAAAAACTTCATAATCATTGATGATGTACTTTTTAGACAAAACTATGATTCAGTTTTATTAAGATGCCTAGAGAAACCTGAAGCACAAAAGGTTTTGCAGGAGCTACATGATGGACCAGCCGGAGGACATTTTGGAGCTGACACAATAGCTCACAAAATCATTCATGCTGGGTATTATTGGCCCACTTTATTCAGAGATACTCACGAATATGTAAGGAAATGTCAAAGTTGTCAAACCTCCAGTGGAAGACAAAGAAAATCAGCTTTCCCTTTGCAACTAGTCAACATTGAGCAACCTTTTGAACAATGGGGATTGGATATCGTTGGGGAAATTTCTCCACAGTCTTCCAAACAACATAAGTATATCCTTACTGCTACTGATTACTTTACCAAGTGGGTTGAAGCAATTCCGTTAAAAACAACAAACTCTGAAGGAATTATAGAATTTATAGATCAATTCATCATTACCAGGTTTGGTGTCCCAAATGCTCTTGTTTTTGATAATGCATCTTATTTCTCTAGTAATTCCATGTTTGAGTTCGCTATTAAAAGAGGTTTTAAACTAAAATATTCTGCAAATTATTATCCCCAGGGTAATGGTCTAGCAGAGTCTACCAATAAAAATCTCCTTAAAATTATTAAGCGAACTATTGAACAGAATCATAAAAATTGGCATAAATCTTTAATATTCGCACTATGGGCAGATAGAATAACACAGAAGGCCTCCATAGGTACTTCTCCATTCAATCTTGTATATGGGAAAGAAGCAATACTACCAACCAATCTAGCACTTCCTTCTCTAGCCCTAGTACAGTTTATTGAAGAAAGCCCCTCTTCTTCTATCCAACTTAGACATGATCAAATTTTAAAATTAGAAGAAGAAAGAGAAACGGCCAAAATTACTCATGCAAAACATCAGCAGATAATCAAAAAATCATTTGATTCAGCTTCATCTAGTTCTAAACAGTTGCAGGTTGGTGATCTAGTTCTGAAATGGGATAAAGCCCATGAGGATAAGGGTAAACACACCAAGTTCCAAAAGATGTGGCTTGGACCATTTCAGATCAGCGAGAAGATAGGCCATTCGACATTCATGTTACAAGATCTAACAGGAAAGAGGGATTCTCTTCCTGTTAATGGCCTCATCTTAAAGAAATTCTTCAATTGAGAAGGTAATCCCTTCTCCTTTAGTTCTAAGTAGGATTTATTTTTAGGATCATTAGGAAATAAAGTTGTAAGGTATCTTCCATTGACCTTTGCTGTATTTAAAAGTTGCTCAAAAGAAAGGATTGTTGATATTCACTTTTAAATAAATAGAAGTCTTAAACAAGAGGAACAATTTCTAGGAAACTAGGTATAATTGCATTCTGAAGCCACCCTTCAATTTTTGCGAACTCTTCTCAAAGTTTAGAAGTATTAGAAAATCATTTTATGTTTTTAAATTGGTCAACATAAAGGTTATCAATATCAAAACAGAAACTAATCCAATTTCAGCATCTTCAACTCTTACCCTGTCATCCATTTACTCTTAAGGAGAAAATTGTCCATCCCATTCACCAAAAGTTTATGATTACTCAGAGTGTAATTCTAAAAATTTTTGATATAAAAGATAAGAGGTCTTATTACAAGCCTGCTTACCATGATCATAGGGAAATAGTTTAACCGACATTACCAATACTGCATACCAAAACAGGGTAATGGCTTAAATTATAAGACAAGGGGTCTCATCACGAGCCAGCTTGTTCGGTTAGATTACTACTAGTGAATGGCATTGTCAAACAGCTGGCCAACAAACCAGGACAATGGCTTTTTATCTTAGAAATAACAGAAAAAGTAAAAGGAAATACAAAATATGAAAGCATATTTTGAATTCATTCTGTTAATCATACTCTCGAATGGATGGGATAATGGACAATAACATGGTTAAAAGGTATCCCTGTCGGAACTATGAACGTTTGCTGGCAGCAGAGGCTCTACCTATGACAGACGAGTTAACCAAAAAGCTGCTTTGGAAAAGTTTTCTGTTTTATCATTATAAACCAATAGAGGACTATTTAAAACTTAGAATGTATCTAATTTTCAACAAAGAGAGGAAATTAGCAAAAAAATAGTTTCATTTTATTTGGAGTACATATATACTTAGTTATATTAGAATTTTCCCTTTTGATTGAAACTCTATTTTGAAAAAGTTTAAGTATTTCCATTCTTTTCAGAGATAACTGTTTCTTCCAGCGAATCGCCAATTGTTGTCCTCTACAACAACCCCCCCATTTCATATAATTTTTATTCACAAAACTATAATATGAAATGGGTCCCTTTTAGTTTTAATTGGTATCAATTTTGTATTATACAAAAAGGTCCGAAAATGAAATAAAAAACATTACAAAAAACCTTTTTGACAAACCAATAATGGCCTTAGGATATAAATAATTAAATCTTTTATCATTACGATAAAGCGATCGCAAGATCGCATATCGCAATGACGAAGGAGACATAACTTAAGGAACCATTGGTTTGCTCCGACGCGATAACACGCAATAGGCGATCGGCGATATACCATGCATGCTTTAAAAGAGCCCCAGTTAATGCTCCCGATGCGATGCGATATCGCTATCGGCGAACGAGGATTCCAAGAGATGCCAATATAACAAAAGCGCCTTTTCGCCCTGATGCGATGCGATAAAGCCAAAAACACGAACTTCAAAAAAGTTGTTAAAACGGGGATATTACGATTAATTCGTATTAAAGGCCTTATCTTTCTAATAGAGATTCACCTGCGCTCAACCGCCAAAACGGCCAAGGCACGCTTAAACAAATCATTCCACCAATAAACGACGTGATGGACATTTAAAAGATTGACAGGTTTTTACGGCCATTTAATGAAATAGTAAGTCTAAAATCTTTTCACGGATTGGATCCACGACCACCTTAAGTTAATTCTTCATCATGCATTAATCAATATATTTCGCTCGTATTTGGTTTTCACTGCCAATTCTATGTGTTACGCTTATTTTTGCTCCTGTGAAGAATTCTCCCAAGCTAATAGATACAAGCAAAATGGGGAAGAAGTCCAAGAAAACTGTAAACGCTTCCGCCTCGCCAGCCATGGGACAAGCCATCACTGATCCAGGAAATAAAAAGAAAGGGTTGATATCTGATACTACATGTTCGGGTCTCGGCAAAACTTCTTGGCAAAGTACCTATAATTTGATAGAAGCTGAAGAACCTGAAGTGACAACAGTAGAAGCCACAGTAGATACGACTCAAAAATCTGAAGGTACTTTAAAGGACTTAGCCGACTCTTTCCTTCATCGGATAGCAGCTCGGGAACAAATTCTCCCATATACGGATGTAGTAAGGTGGGAAATTGAGGAACTCCCAATCACAGACAGAACCTTCTGCACCAGAGATGGGAGAATCTTTGGTTCATTTCAAGCTAATGATTTGAGGCAAATGTATCATTTGCCTGAGCCAGAGAAGAAGTACAACAAGGCATTTCTGGAGAAATTCCGAAATGAGAACGAAACTGAATCCGAACCCATTCGGAATTGGAGGCAGAATCCGGAAAAACACAAGCATAAATCTTCCGGTATGTATTCTGTTGATTCTCTATGTTCTCCTTACTGTTATGCTGGGATCATGATGTGTAGATTATGGGGTTTGCACGACTCCTCTAATTTCACTATAGAAATGGTTCCTTTAATGGAGGCAGCGTGTAATAGTGAAATTATGGATTGGGGAACTATACTGTCCGATAAGTTAGCCACCGCAGTTATTGATTTCAGAAACAAGACCAGCATTACTGAAAGGCTTATTCCCCCATTCTACTACAGCGCTTATATCTTGGATACCCTGTGTTTTAATTCTGAATTTCCCGTGCTCGGCTGGAGGTGGACCCCACAAGACCCCATGCCCATTCACATATACCATCAGAAATTGTGGAAAAAATCCCATAGGCACCATTTATACCAAATCTGCAATGGCTTCATGTTACCCATTCATTACTCTATTTTTGATAAACCTGCTCCCAAGATTTCCTACCAAGCAGGGATTGATTTAACTGGCTTAGGGAGATGGTTTGCAGAGGAAAAATTTACTTATATAAGAATTTTCGGCAGCCAAACCTCATGTTCTTCCTCTGTACATACCTCATAAACTGCTGGCAAGGGAGATAGCCTATCAGATTATTTCCGAGGGCGTTACACAAACTCTAAAGAAAAATAAGAAGCAGGTCTGGCCCTCTTTTCCTCTTAGATGTGGTGTCTACACCTTGAATGATCTCAAACATGCAGAGAAAGAAGCTATAAATATGAAATCATTAACTCTAGCAACTCTCCCTAATAGGCAATTTGATCCCGACAAAGTTGCCTATAATGCCCTTGAACAGGCCAAATTGGCAAAGTTTGATCATAAAGAAGATATGTTTGATGACCTGTTCTCCACAGCCGAGTCAATGTCCCAAGTTAGATCGTTGGCCAGAATGAAATATCAAGATGAAGGGTTAGTTGAATTCAACATACTTAGAGAACAGAGGTTGCAAACTCTGCCCCTAGATCTGTTAGCAACAAGCCCAGCAGCAGGATCAAGCGAGCCTGAACATCGACATACTAAGGAACCTCTGGTTATAATAAAAGAACAGGAGAAAGTGCAAGAGGAAACTCAGACGAAAGAGCAGGAACAGAGCACCATAAAGGTAAATCAGGATACTCAAATTGATCCCAAATTTCTCCAAGAATGGCAGCAATTCGATTCAATTATCAACAATCCTGAGGGTTCAAAGGAAGCCCAAACATCAAGAGTAGCAGACACACAGGAGACCATTTCAAAACAAGTTCCAGGTGAAACCAGCGGCCTACCCATTTCTAAAGGAGTAGAGATAATCCCAAAGTATCCCTCCGATCAAATTATTTTTGCAGATAGAAGAAATTCCTCCTTTGGATGTCTTCTATAGCCCGAAACACAAAGCTGTGGTAAAACGACAAAGGAAGAGGAGAAGAACTGATCAGCCTTCCCTATTTCCAGAACAAACAGTGACGGGCAATATATTTTGGAAGGAGGAATTTGACCCCTCTGAAGACCTAACAAAACTATCACAATTTGCTGGAGCCTATTCGGCAGCAACAATAAATAAGGCATCAGAGGTGAGTCTTTTATTAAAAACAAAAGACCAGGAGATTTTCTCATTACAAGCACAACTATCAGAAGCACGGCAGAAGGCAGAGCAGGCAGAACTGCAATTGTTAACACAACAGCAAACCAATAATCAATTAACTCAACAATTGCAGGAAGAAAAGCAGAGAATTGATCAGAGTGCAGTCCAGAAGAAAAAAGAGTTATCAGAGGCATTGGCACAACTCAAGACAGCAAATGAACAAATGCTGAAGATAAAAGATGAGCAAATTGCTCAAATATCAGCCCAGCTTGAGAAAACAAAGAATCTTCCACAGGTAGCTGAATTCAGGGCAGAGGCAGTACAAATAAACAAAGCATTATTAACACAGATAAAGTTGTTATGTCAACAAATCGCCCAGGCTGAACCTTTATGTGACTTAACAACATCTCTAAGTGATAAATCAGTTGATGCTAGAACAGACTTCGAGCAGGCCGATGAGACATTGACCAATTATCTTGAGTGGCAAGGTACTGAGGAAGGACAGTCAGCTAAATTGCCAAAGATCCTAGAATCGCATAAAGAGATATTATTTATGGAATGGCAATCCCAGTTAATGAAAGCAGAGAGGGTAGTTTCCAGATGCAAATTAACCACAAGTAATTTGGTTGAATTGATTAATGACACTCTCTACTTATCCAACATGATTTCTCAATGCACCCCAGGTAAATTGACATCAGCTAAAACATTGGAGCAGTCATGTTACCCAGAGCTGGAGAAAACTGGCAGATTAATCGCAGGAATTAACAGTTTGACATGGGACACCTATTGGATGTTCTTAGTCAAACCTTACAGCCAGAGAGCCGCCCTCAAATGCCTCTCAGATGCAATCGGATGCATCATTCCCGAAATACAGGATGCCACCTATGATGCCCAACTCAATTCTTGCCTTGACCGACCACCAGAAGTGGAGCCGATGCTTGCAATATGCCAGCTCAGGACTAAAGACGAACAGCCTAAGTGATGAATCATGCTGCCGATTACCAGATGGCCATAGAAGGAGATATTCCAGATCAAGTTATACCAACTTAGTAGCATTTTAATTTTGTAGTTTGTTAATTTAATTTAGTATTTATAGACCCTTTCATGCATTTAGAAAGGGTCGTAAGTTTTGTATATGACTTATAAACCTGAAGTTGCACTACTGTACTTCAGGCATATTCTTTTATGAAATTGGACCAATTATTCTAATTTTGACAAGGAGGCTTTTATGCAAATGTGCACTATTGTCTTTGTGTGAAAGTATTTTTGCGTTGAAAGAAGAATTTCAAATAGCGATTGATATTGGGGAGTGACTTGCAGCTCATATGGTACTATTATCTATGTCTGAATCCATTCTTTTTATATGAATTGTTGTTTGATTACTTTTGCTATTATTGAATATTTAAATGTGTTTTAACAGCAATCTTTATACTTTCCACTACTGGATGTTTACAGTTTGCTATTCTTTCAATCATTTACGTATCAGTAATATAAAGATAAGTGTAACAATGTTTTATCAATTACTTCATTCAACTAATTGAATGAAGTAGTTATTATTTAAATGAATATCTTTGTTTATTGAATAGTGTCATCTATATGCCTATTGAAAAACATAGATCATCAAACGTTGCACTTAAGAATAGAAACTTCCCGGGATATAATAGTCATTTACATTTACGCTTATAGATTAAATACTCTATTCATTATCACTTATTATTAAACCAATCACTCATTCACCCCTTTCTATTCTTTATCGGGAAACTGGTCCCATTATATCCAGTCGGAGCCACCATCCCAAATGGAAAAGGAGCTGTATTAAGGTCCGGACCGGGTGGTTATCCCCCAATGTTGTTGCAGCGATTTTCGAGGCATCAACACCAAGATGAAAAATTTAGTGAAACAAAGAAATCAAGAAGACTATCTAACTTTAGTGATTTACCTTCAAGGTTTGAAAACATATAAGATAAAAAATAACTTTAATAAAAGAAGAGGGAACTCCTAAGCATCATTTCATCAAGCTACAAAGAAATTTGAGGCAAAATTCTCAAGTATGGACAAAGGGCATGATCAAAACATGGTCTCTTTGGCTAAACCTAACAAGTAACACATCAAAGAGAGATTCCAAAAATAGAGTTTAGATAGCATCAAGTAAGCATCGCTAACCATAAAAAATTATTTGAAAACTACTTTCTAAAACCATTAATGAAATAGAAAAGCTTAGGTGGGTCTCAGGAGCAGCTAAGAATTCCTTAAATTAACCCAGCAGAGGAAAACATAAAGACAATAGTAAACAGGAAGGACTAAGGTGCCTCAAACAGCATTTCTTAGCCTATAATTTTCTGATCTACTACAACATAGAAGAATGGACACAATGATAAACAAGAAAACATGAAAAAATTAGAGACACATCACCATTAACCAAGCTCAGGGATCCTACAAGCAAGCCTTCATCATCATCAATCAAAGCAAACCATTCACAAGCTCCACAACACCAAATTTCTCTTCAACCTAAAAAAACCATGTATTGCTCTCAAAACTCATCAAATGCCAACATTTACAATAAGAACCCTCATTCTCTATTTAACTCAGCAAAGGAGGGCGAAATCCCTAGATAGGGTTGGAAAATGTCAAAATCACTCATAAATGTCTTAAATGCCCAAGAGACCATGCAAGGCCCAAGGCACAGAATATACCATGAAATAAATGCTAAAATAACTTATAACACCTAATGCTAGAGTGAATTGCCTCAAAAAACACTAAAATATGATTTTGCAATAAATGAGTGTGTTTTGTTGACTTTTGGTCCAAAACACACAGTGTTGTCCATTTGTGCAACGCCACCTTAGGCAGAAAATAGGTCCTTTTGCAACCAAGTTTTGGAGACTTTCATGATGTCTGATTTTTCTCCTTGATGGCCCGTTGGAAAGCTTCATGAGTCTACTTTCCAAAAATACTCTTGGTTTCCTGATTCAGCTCCTGTAACCTTTCCAAAATTTAAAAATCCCAACACTGATATGTGTGCAATGCTAGGCCTAAAAAGGAGGCAGAATGGTGAAAATTTAGGTGTTTTTTGACCTTTTGAGGGGTCAAAACTGCTCCAATTGCTCCGAAATTTTGTGAGAAAAGTTTGCTAGTGATGAGAAATCCAAAAATTCTAATTTTTCCCTCTAAGGATGCTCCAGGGAAAAGCATAGTTCCAGTGGCACTGCGCTAATAGGCCTTCAAAATTTAAAAAAAAAACAAAAACAAAAAGTTATCTAGATTCCCTCAAAATTTTTGGAGATGTTCTTCAAGGGGTTTGGGAGAACTATTGGGAAGATGATGCAAAAATTCCAAGTTTTTCATGACCTTTTTCCTCTTTTAGGGTTTGGATTTCAATGAGGGCCTCTTTGAGTTTTTCCCTTGCAGCTTGATTCCTCCGGGCATAATGCTTGGTCATTTTTTTCTGGAAATCAAGGTCCCTTTTTATAATCTTAAATTACTTGTGTTCATTCTTGTAATATTGAATGATATGTTGTGCCATTAGAAAATATCTATCCCACTCCCTAATTTTTTCATATTTTCTTTAGAGCAGTAGTCTATTGGCCATCTCCTCATCTTCATTATCACTGTCTAGGTCAATGAATTGAGGCTTTTGTGTAGTTTTCTTGCCTCTCTTACCTTTCTCACCTTTCTCCATATTTTGTTTTCCCTTGTCAAGATTTTGAGTTGAAGAAGGTGGCATGGTCCCTTGCCTCTTAGAGGCAACAAACATTATCCTTGATTCTCTCTGGTAAGTGAATGAAAAATGGGTGATGGTGGTCTATGTGGTGTCCTTACCATGGCTGTGATCTTCAATTTGACTATCATCCTCTGCACTTTCCTTACTTTCATTTTGTTCATGACCATGACTGCTTTCATATTTGTTTTCTACACTGACACTATTATCATTATCACTAAGGGGTTGATTGTTGTCATGAATGTCATGACTATTTCCTCCTTTGTTGTTCTTCTCATCACTAAGGCTGGCTTCATTTTGGTCATTGTTGCCTTCAATTTCTGCATCTTCCTCACTGTATTTATCTTTATCATTTTCATCCTCTTCATTCTTCTTCTCTGCCTCAACATTTTCCCCTTTATCTGTTGCCTCTGTATTATTGTTTATATCCAATCGATCAAGGCTCATTTCATTTCCACTTTAAACCTCATCCTCCTTGTAATATTCCCATTTTAGCACACAACTAAATGGAATATTAAAGTTTTGTTTTTATCACCTAGCAGCTTAATAAATGGGTAAGGGAACCCATTCTTATTGAAGACATGAATAAAATCCCTCATAATATGAAATGGATCATCATAGTAGCTTTATTTTTCACCCTCAAGTGTGAAAAGGGGCAAATGCATGAAGACTAGGTTAGGTTTGACCAAGTCAACAGTGCTGCCATAGGAGGAGTGGATCACTTTAGAATATAGCGCAGTGTGAATGAGGAAGAGGATATTTGGTGGAGGAAACCCTAATGAGTGGGGCCCATGGAGAGAGAGCTTTCACTTATTTAAAATGAGGGCAAGGCAGCCATTGTTATTCATGAATTAGATTATTGATTTCATTGTCTATGTAGACATTGTGCATTCTTTTGTTGTTTAGCAAAGTTTCTGGGGGAATTCCTATTTAGGATTTCTTCTCCTTCTTGAGAGGCCTCTTGAGGGATTGTTCTTCATTCTCCACATTTCTTGGCTCAAAGCCAAAGCCACCTCCTTCAGTCACATCGTTATTCCTGAAGCAGGATAACTTTGTGTTGCAGGGTGTTGTAGTGGGGACTCCACAACACCATTTCCTTGGCTCATCTTTCAGAGGAGGGAGCTTCTATGTAATATTCCTAAATTAGCTTCAGCTAATAGGAATATTAATTTTTCCTTGTTTATTTTTCATTTCATGATTGATGAATAAATTGTGAAGGAGGACATGTAAAACTCCTGAAAAGTAAGAATAAATCAATGCCTATGTGAACAGAGACATATATGGGCTATTTAAATAAACTCATGTAGGTGTGAATGGGTATAAATCACAAGAATGGGTCATCTTTGACCAAGTCAAACAGCGCAATATAGATGCATTGAACGTCTTTGAGGGATAGCGCATTTCTAGAAGGAGGATCTAATGTGAAAGGGGTTAAGTGATTCAAGGTGGTTTAGGGTCTAGCAAGACTCTTATCTTATAAAAGGAAGAGGAGGGCAGCAAGGAAAAGGTTGTTGAAGATATTATTTTCTGAAGGTATTGTCTGCTTAGACAACCCTTGTTGGGCTTCCTGTTTAGGAATCCCACCTCCTTCCTTGAGTAGCTCTTGGAGGAGAATTGTTCTAACTTGTCCACTATCAAGCTTGGGCCAAGCTTCACCTTAAATTTACAGTGCTGCTCCTTTTGTGGGTCGAGCTATCCTTGTGAGTTGCAGCAAGGGGAGATCTAGATTTTCTCATATCTAGATGATAGCAGTGGCTCTTCTCAGTGAGTGTCTCTTTTAACCTCCTAGAAGAGTTCATTTGCTAATTGTGCTTTAGATCTACACCTTGGAATCAAGCCATTACATTCTCAGAGGCTATAGTGGTGTTTCCTACCCTGGACAATGTTATTTGCAGATCTACAGCTGCAGGGTGTTTTTCCTACATTTTGGAGGAGAGATATATGGTGTTGGGCTTCTTCCTTTCACTGTGGTGATCCATGGATTGGCCATCCAATCCATGTTTTTTTTAGATCTGATTTGTTGCATGATAGTGATATTCATAAATTTCTGAATCATTCTACAGATTTGCATTCTTAGATCTCAGATCTACTTCCGGTGCTTCATGTTTTGAGCAAAACCCCAAGGGGAATGTATAGATCAGCCTTTCTTGTACATGGATCTATATTGGATCTAAATTTTTATGTACGCATATGATCTAGATCTGAAGAATTAATAAACTGCTACATCAGCCCTAAAAATAATGATGTCATGGTTATGCAGTCTTTTATCATGGTTGTAGCACCTCATTTCTGAGGATTTCTCCTGTATTGTCTCATTATTTCTTCTGTAAAATGTATGAGCTATGTCACTGACCTGATTTATCAATGTTTAGACCCTATTGCAGCTAAAACCTTCAGTAAATTATGCTTTTGTGCTTCATTAAATTTCTGCATACTCCAGGTCATGGGGAATTAGGGTTTTCTAGCCTAGTTGGGAAGGGAGGAACTATTTAGCATAGAAAAACGAATTTTTTTTCTGAAATTTGACATGGGAGTCCCTCATGACCCTAGCTATCAGATTCAACCACTTTCCCATATTATTTTTACGCAAATATCTAAATACATTCATTTTAGGGTCTAAATCATCACTTTTCCCCACCTTTTGGTTTATAAAATGTTGTATAAAGTTGCTGCTGAATATTTTATTGAATTTTAAGTGATTTTACATCTGTTATAAGGCATATTTATGCATCTCCAACTCTGGAATACCTTAGGGTATTTTCATTGTTGTAGAAATTCCAGATTTGAAACATTACAGTGGTATCAGAGCAAGATCTTTGGCTCAGCCAGTTGCTTCAAGCCAAAGTGATATATATCAAGGAGCAAGGTCAAAATGATGAATAATATGGGTTTACTCTCATCATTTTTAAGATCTAATAAGAACCTCTCCAAGGAGGTTGAACAAGAAGGAGAAAGAAGAAGCAGTGAAACTCCTAAAGAGTTTCAAGAGCGGAAAGATCTTTCGATCAGATCTACAAGATCTATACATGAGGAAAATTATAAATCCTCATCTAATGGATATGTGCACTCAGCCATATCATCAAAGCTTCAGTTTTATATCTATGATTTCTTCATGAAGAGGAATAAAGGAGGTGTACCCGAGAAGGAGACTCTTAGAGAGTATTTGCAAGAGTATGAAGATCAATCCAAGGAGTTCAGAAATAACTTGAACTTCCAAGGGTTCTGTAAGATCAAGGAGAGCGAAGGCACAAAGAAGAAGCAGCATGGTAAGGTTATATTCTATCTATCTATCTTTGATGGGTCACCTAAATGTTCGGTTAGGGTTTGGATGGAGGAGCTAGACAACTTTGTGCAACAACATCAAGTTTCAGAGATTTAATCCATCAAAGCAGCAGCACTGCATTTTGAAGGTAAAGCATATGCTTGGTGGTTGTTTTATTTTTTTTCCTTGAAGAATGCCAATACACCTACCTATGCAAGGTTTATTGCAATATTGATAGAAATTTTTGATGAAGCTCCATATGTAACATCTTCTGTTGACACTATCAAACCACATCAGATGAAGATTTTGCATGAGTTGGAAGGGTCTATAAATCCAACTCCATTTTTGAAGACCATGGAAGAGGGTGTAAGTTTGTTTGATTCCTTTTCAAGGGAAATATCTCCATTGAGTGAAGGATCCTCTTCTCAAGAGGAAGGCATGAAGGTTTCTCCTTCAATAGATGACCAAGATCTAAGGTCTCTTATTGATGATGAGACAATTTTAGTTATTAAAAAGGAAGAGAAGACAGGATATCATAATGCAGTCACAAAAAAATCACCTCAATCAACTCATGAAGATGAAGTTGGAGAAATTTCTCTAAGAGAAGAAACTATTTTACTCTTGCAAGGGGTTCCACAAGGTCTCACACATAGAGCTCTTGGCATAGCACATGAGCAGCATGTACCATCATTGCCAAATGATGAGACTGTTGGGGTTCCCATGTTTTGGCCAGATTGGCAAGACCAAAATATGAGACAACATCATAACCACTTTGGGGCCCTAGGATCTAGCCCTCCTGGACCCGGAGAGGGATCTCTCCAATGAAGCAAAGAATGATATATCTTTGAAAGCTCAAATAAGATGTTAGGCTAGTTATGAAGCACAAAAAAGGGGGCTTTTAAAATGATTTGGTTGGTTGGTTGCTGGGTTGGTTATGAGATCATTGACTGAGAAAGTAATGAGAGAAAGGAACAAACAGTAGGATGTTTCAGCAAAGGGGATAGGTCAAGAAAGTGCCATCCATTGGGCTATGGAGTCATGAAAGGTAATTACATGCAACAACTAGCCAAGGCTTTCAGAGGGAAAGTCATCTACACTAAAGGATATTTTAAGATAGATGATGGAATGGAACATTAAGGATTGAAAGTGAGAGAAGGAAAGCAACCTAGTTTCTGTCTATAGATCAGGTCAGAGGTCCTTTAACTCCAAACCTGCTTGGACATACTCAAAGGAAGCTTTCAAAGGAGGAACAAAGGGGTAGCTTATAGATCGGACCAGAGGTCATGTAACTCCAGGTCAGCTTTAGCATGCTCCCAGGGAAAACAGAGATAAGTTTAACAAAGCCAGGGTCTATAGATCAGAGAAGGACTTTGAACCTTCAATGTTTTGACACCAGTAAGAACATCCAAGCAGCAAACCTCTAATTCATACATCATCTGGCAGCATATGGAACCGCTACACTGGTTAAATTAGTTGAAATTACTCTTAGATTACACATACAGCAGAAAACATTGAAGGCAAGGAGAGCAGAGACATAGGGTACCTAACAAGGATAAATCATATGCCATATTTCTGATGCAAGCCAGCAACAATGAATAGCATGAAAGCGTAATTAAAATATGCAAAGAGGGAAACATCACCCGTAGTAATAGACCAGGATCCTATGAAATGTGCTTGATTAATTGATGCAAAACTAGTCACATACACTGAGCTCAATGGATAATACGATCCAGACTTTCTCCTCCCAGCCTACTACATACAAACTACTCTGCTACTCCCTCCCAAGACTATTCTAACAGTAAAAAATGAATCCCTCTAACAGCAATCGGCAACAACTGAACAACAACCTTTACAATATGTTCTCAGGATTTCTTATAGAAGAAGAGAATAACAATGGTATGTGATATTCATTTAAAGGATCTCATTAAGATAGAGTGGAGAAAGAGTTCATGCCCACTTTTCTTAATGGCAATCTGCATTGCTGTAAGTACCTCTGGTGTGGTCTGGGAGACTCTATCAAGCCAAGGTTGACCTCGGATGTGTTCTTGAATGTCCTTCTGGCTGCAAGGCCCTCTGTTTTGTCTTCTGAAGCAAGTAAGGTGACTGAAAAGGCCTTCAGGTCTCCATGCTTCCATAACTGCAGTCCTAACAGTATTTAAGAAGCTTCTGTCAGAGCCTTTAACTTTCCTAGGCTCGAGGAGGCATGGAGGACGCTATAGGAATGGTGTACTTCTGAGAGAATATGTTCTGCGGATCTGTAGCACTTATATGACTTGCTGGTGCTCTCTTTAGTCTTCAAAATTGCGCCTTAATCCTTTGAACACGGGATTAGCACATTACATATTCAATTATGGGCTTGATTCCCCCAAATCCGTCTTTGTTGCTTCTCCTTGCTGCTGCTGTAATGGCTTCTCTACACTTTCAGCCACAGTGGCTGTGACTATGGAGACAGAGTGCAATCTCTCTTTGTAAACCCTGCACAATGAACCAACCTGTCAAACAATCTAGGGTGGTGGCGGAAGAATCGTTGTGGAGGAACGGTGGCACAATTGTGGAAACAATGGATGCAATGGAAAGTGGTGGAGAAATGCAGTAAAATGATGGAAATGGTCAATACGCAATGAAATTTAATATGAAAGTATTAAAGTTCGAAAGGCGGGCATAATGATATAATGTTTTAATATAAAACATCATACTTCGGGCGCTTTGAATCAAAATACAAAGGAAATGTGTGAAAACATATGAAACAAGGCTTAATGTGGAACCCGACATGGGCGAGGGGTGATCACACATAAACCGTTGGATCAGGGATAAATGAAGGGCTACGATTGGATTGGTGGATCGCAATGGGGGGGGCAGTGGGGTGGCACTGTTTAAACTTTGTGATTGGAAAGGGTGCGATTGAGCACTGACCGTTGGATCCTGGGACCAGATCAATGGCTCACATTCAATCGAAGGGATAATGGAGAGGGGTGACGGAAGGGGAGCAGGATGAATCTGCACCATTGGATCTGGAGGGATGGACGGCTCATATTGGATCAGGGGATCACAATTGCAAGGCGCGGAAGGGGGGTGCGATTGGAAAATGCGATTGCGATCAGAGAGAGGGATGCGATTGAGCACCAGCCGTCAGATCCAGGTGATAGATCAACGGTGGGGAAACAATCGGCGGAGAGGAATGGGAGGAGCGATGGAAGTGGAGCGACGGGATCTAGGCCGTTGATTCCAGATTGATGGACGGCTAGGATTCGATCGGGAGATCGCAATTGAAAGGAATGGAGGAGTGGCATGAAAAAGGTTTTGATTGCAATTGGAGCGGTAGTGCGATAAGCACTGGACCATCCAATCGAAACGATAGATCGACGGTGGAGATCATGATGAAGGTCTTATAGACCAAACCCAATCGCATTGGAAATTTTGAGTTTATACGTAGAAACGCTCACCCAACACCTCTGATTGCGATAAGGGCCTTGTGCTTTTGCGCTTGGTTCTTGGGCAAAGGGCATATGGGGAAGTGGTTTGCAGGGCTGGCAGAAAAGGGGCTAAGCCCTAATACAAAGTGAAAAGTGGGTTTTTTTCCCATTTTAATGCAATTTTGAGGTTAGGAAGGGGAACGATAGAGGAAAAAAGGGTGAATTAGACCAAACAAGGGGTATGGGTAGAATTTGAAAGGGTTTTTGGGAGGATTTAGAGGGTTAATAGGGGGAAATAGAGAGGAGTAAGAAGGGGATGAAACAAGGGTTTGGAAGGGATGAAATAAGGGGAAAGAAAGGAGGTCTTTTGGGCATTTCTTCACCATCAAAGAGGCTTTATCACTGGAAGCAGCAGTGGAGATTTATCAAAGGACAAGGGCCTAAGGAGGCTTCAAGGATGATGTGTTTTCAGAGGGAAATGCATTCCTTGAGGCTCAAAAACATTTTATCCCCCTGTTTGCTTGTCAAAAAATTTATAGGGGGCTAACAGTGGCTCCACATGGGGATGGCTTCTTCTTGAAGGAGTCAAGAATTTAGAAGATAAATCTTTGGTGTAGGCCAGATGCCTGGTACTTGACACATCCATTTTATTTCTTTAGATCAGCTGCCACAAATCATGAAGACATTACATCAGCAGTAATATTCTCCCAAACAACTACCTACCCATACTAATGTCCTAACATTTTTTCTTCTGGGTGCATTTGGACTTGCAGACCCTTTACATCGTTTATTTTTGCAAGCAGGAAAATAAACCTATTCTATTTCTACCATTATTACTCCATGAGACCAGATTAAACTGTTGGTATCATAGTTTCTCTACCTAAACTAATATCTACTAGGGTTAAACTGTCTAACAGACCTCTTCTCTACATTCTAAGACAGAAATTTGAAAAACAACCAAACCAGGATTAGACTGTCTGGCTTGCTGGACTTTTCAGAAATTAAAACAACTAACTACATGCTCACAGGCTGAGATTTATTGAGCTTTCCTACCTACCGTACTCTAACCTGGAAATCTCTTATGCTCTAGGTGATACAATAATGCCAATGCAGCCAGTCAAGTAGTAGCAAAAAAGGATAGGAGAAATGACTACCTTTCAGAGATAACCACAGGGTGTTCTGCATGTGGGTCTTCAAAACTGAGGTCACCATCAGTAGTGACCATTCCTGATGAATCTGGCCCTGGCGAAGGATCAATGTTGGAGAATTTGAGCTAATCAGGGCCTCCATGTATTCTGCCATAGGATCAATGAACATATGATGGGTGCTTTCTTCTTTTATGCCTTCCATGAATGGTAGGTTGTCTTCATCCTGGGCAGCTTTGACTATTGCTTTTTCCACTACATCCTCAAGGTGGCTCTTGAAAGTCCGATCACCTTCTTCTTGCACATCAAAAAGCAGTGGAATCTTCTCTCTCTTAGGGGGAGGGAGACTTTCCAAAAATGCTCTGGGGTCTCTGAACTGGTATGATTTCTCTTATGAGTTCAAAATTTCAATCTCAGCTTCATACCTTCCCACTAGCACTTCTAGAAAAACTTTCTTCAGCTCAGGTTGATCATTGAATCTTGAGCTAGAACGAAAAACCTCTGGAAGGTATTTTCTTCTGATTTGGGCCAGTATACCTGATATTCCATAACGAAACTCTTCAAGGGGACTTAACTCAGAGTCTTCCATTGGTGGGAATGATGTTGTAATGTGATTGGTCTCCTAGTGGAGTCATGTGAAAACAAAGGTAATCAGCGGCCTACTGATCACAAGTGGAGTCTTTTAATCATTTAGAAACTGTGGAGTCACTAGGTGGATGATTCAAACTTTTACTGTCCACCACAGTGATTTACCAAATCAGGATTTTTGTCTACTCCCCAGTGGAGTCGCCATTATGTTGGGGTTCCCATGTTTTGGCCAGATTGACAAGACCAAAAGATGAGACAACATCATAACCACTTTGGGGCCCTAGGATCTAGCCCTCCTGGACCCGGAGAGGGATCTCTCCAATGAAGCAAAAATTGATATATCTTTGAAAGCTCAAATGAGATGTTAGGCTAGTTATGAAGCACAAAAAAGGGGAGTTTTAAAATGATTTGGTTGTTTGGTTGCTGGGTTGGTTATGAGATCATAGACTAAGAAAGTAATTAGAGAAAGGAACAAATAGTAGGATGTTTCAGCAAAGGGGATAGGTCAAGAAAGTGCCATCCATTGAGCTATGGAGTCATGAAAGGTAATTACATGCAACAACTAGCCAAGGCTTTCAGAGGGCAATTCATCTACACTAAATGATCTTTTAAGATAGATGATGGAATGGAACATTAAGGATTGAAAGTGAGAGAAGGAAAGCAACCCAGTTTCTATCTATAGATAAGGTTAGAGGTCCTTTAACTCCAGACCTTCTTGGACATACTCAAAGGCAGCTTTCAAAGGAGGAACAAAGGGGCAGCTTATAGATCGGACCAGAGGTCATTTAACTCCAGGTCAGCTTTAGCATGCTCCCAGGGAAAATAGAGATAAGTTTAATAGAGCCAGGTTCTATAGATCAGAGAAGGACTTTGAACCTTCAATTCTTTGACACCAGCAAGAACATCCAAGCAGCAAACCTCTAATTCATACATCAGCTAGCAGCATATGGAACCGCTACACTGGTTAAATTAGCTGAACTTACTCTTAGATTACACATATAGCAGAAAACATTGAAGGCAAGGAGAGAAGAGACATAGGGTACCTAACAAGGATAAATCCTATGCCATATTTTTGATGCAAGCCAGCAGCAATGAACAACATGAAAGAATAATTAAAAGATGCAAATCGGGAAACATCACCCGTAGTAATAGACCAGGATCCTATGAAATGTGCTTGATTAATTGATGCAAAACCAGTCACATACACTGAGCTGAATGGCTAATATGGTCCAGACTTTCTCCTCCCAGCCTACTACATACAAACTACTCTGCTACTCCCTCCCAATAATGTTCTAATAGTAAAAAATGAATCCCTCTAACAGCAATCCACAACAACCGAACAATAACCTTTACAATATGTTCTTGGGAGTTCTTATAGAAGAAGAGAATAAAAATGGTAGGTGATATTCATTTAAAGGATATCATTAAGACAGAGTGGAGAAATATTTCATGCCCACTCTGCTTAATGGCAATCTACATCGCTGTAAGTACCTCTGGTGTGATCTGGGAGACTCTGTCAGGCCAAGGTTGACCTCGGATGTGTTCTTGAATGTCCTTCTGGCTGCAAGGTCCTCTGTTTTGTCTTCTGAAGAAAGTAAGGTGACTGAAAAGGCCTTCAAGTCTCCATGCTTACATAACTGTAGTCCTGACAGTCTTTAAGAAGCTTCTGTCAAACCCTTTAACTTTCCTGGGCTCAAGGAGGCATGGAGGATGCTATAGGAATGGTGTACTTCTGAGAGAATATGTTCTGCGGATTTGTAGCACTGATATGACTTGCTGGTGCTCTCTTTAGTCTTCAAAATTGCGCCTTAATCCTTTAAACACGGGATTAGCACATTACATCTTCAATTATGGGCTTGATTCCCCCAAATCCGTCTCTGCTGCTTCTCCTTGCTGCTGCTGTAATGGCTTCTCTGCACTTTCAGCCATAGTGGTTGTGACTATGGAGACAGAGTGAAATCTCGCTTTGTAAACCCTGCACAATTAACCAACCTGTCAAACAATCTAGGGTGGTGGCGGAAGAATCACTGTGGAGACCTGTGGAGGAATGGTGGCGCAACTGTGGAAACAGTGGATGCAATGGAAAGTGGTGGAGAAATGTAGTAAAACAGTGGAAATGGTCGGTATGCAATGAACTTTAATATGAAAGTATTAAAGTTCTAAAGGCGGGCGTAATGATATAATGTTTTAATATAAAACATCATACTTCGGGCATTTTGAATCGAAATATAAAGGAAATGCGTGAAAACATATGAAACGGGGCTTAATGTGGGACCCGGCATGGGCGGGGGGTGATCACACGTGAACCGTTGGATCTGGGATAAATGAACGGATACGATTGGATCAGCAGATCGCAATCGGGGGGGCTGTGAGGTGGCACCGTTTAAACTTTATGATTGGAGAGGGTGCGATTGAGCACTGACCGTTGGATCCTGGGACCAGATCAATGGCTCACATTCAATCGAAGGGTTAATGGAGAGGGGTGACGGAAGGGGAGCGGGATGAATCTGCACCATTGGATCTGGAGGGATGGACGACTCAGATTGGATTGGGGATCGCAATTGCAAGGCATAGAAGGGGGGTGCGATTGGAAAATGCGATTGTGATCGTAGCAGAGGATGTGATTGAGCACTAGCCGTCGGATCTAGGTGATAGATCAACGGTGGGGAAACAATCGGTGGAGAGGAATGGGAGGAGCGATGGAAGGGGAGCGACGGGATCTGGGCCGTTGATTCCGGATGGATGGATGGCTAGGATTCGATCGGGAGATCGCAATCAGAAGGAATGGAGGAGTCGCACAGAAAAGGTTACGATTGCGATCGGAGAGGGATTGCAATAAGCGTCGGACCGTCCGATCGAAACAATATATCGATGGTGGAGATCGCAGCAGAGGTCTTATAGACCAAACCCAATCGCATCAGAAATTTTGAGTTTATACATATAAATGCTCGCCCGACACCTCCGATTGCGATAAGCGCCTTGTGATTTTGCACTTGGTTCTTGGGCAAAGGGCATATGGGGAAGTGGTTTGCGGGGCTGGCGGAAAAGGGGCTAAGCCCTAATACAAAGTGAAAAGTGGGTTTTTTGCCCATTTTAATGCAATTTTGAGGTTAGGAAGGGGAACGATAGAGGAAAAAAGGGTGAATTATACCAAACAAGGGGTATGGGTATAATTTGAAAGGTGTTTTGGGAGGATTTAGAGGGTTAATAGGGGGAAATAGAGAGGAGTAAGAAGGGGATGAAACAGGGGTTGGGAAGGGATGAAATAAGGGGAAAAAAAGGAGGCCTTTTGGGCATTTCTTCACCATCAAAGAGGCTTTATCACTGGAAGCAGCAGTGGGGATTTATCAAAGGACAAGGGCCTAATGAGTCTTCAAGGATGATGTGTTTTCAGAGGGAAATGCATTCCTTGAAGGCTCAAAAACATTTTAGCCCCATTTGTTCTTGTCAAAAATTTTATAGGGGGCTAACAGAGACCTTGGAGATAGAAGAAGGAGAAGAGGAGGAAGGGCTTCACAAGGAGGAGAACATGAACCCTTCTCTGCTTAAAATTTTGGAAGCACAAATAAGGAAAGAGGACCTATGCACTAAAGGTAGGGGAAAATCTGTCTACCTACATCCTCATTCTACTCTATGTCTTGACACCTGTTTGCAAGGAGGTACTTTACTAGGAGCACCTCTTGATAGGAGGAAATCTAAAGTGTTCTCTCAAATATGGGCAGCATATTCATACTTGGCTAAGGAGGGAGCCTTGGGAGAAGCTAGCACAGAGTAGAGAATCTCTCATGAATTCAGAAGAGATGAGAAATTTCTTGAAAGGGGCATTGGTAACTCCCACTCATATATCTGCACTGAGAGAGGAGAAATCAGATAACTATGGTGGCACGAGCATGAGGACACATGGCAACTCCATATCTTAGGGGCAGCCCATGATATTTTCTTTCATAAAGAATATTTCTAAACATGAAAAGGGGATGCTAACCCTCTTGTACACTTGGGCCAAAATGAGGAAGTTTTGGAAGACAAGGACTTTCTGAGGGGAAGTTGATTTTCATATGCTTCAATCTTGTCTTGAGCAAGATCAGCTACAAATGGGGCAACAAAGAGGAGATTTTGATACACCCACATGTGATTTTGATATCAAGGATGTCAAATATGGGATCCATGAGAAGACAGGGGCTGCATTTCAGACTTCCACAACGTTGTCATTCTTGGAGAGCTTGGATCCTTATTGGGATTCCCAACTCATGATGGAATACTCCAAGGACCTTTTCACGTGGGGGGTTCTTAATGGGGAAGTAGTGGATGAAAGGTTCAAGGTGGTTGATGGAGTTATCCATTTCTATAATATTTTTCTTTTGGTTAGTGACTCCAAGCTCAAGGAGATACTACTAGATGCCACCTATGAGATACTACTTTAAAAACCCACTGGTTTTATTAAATCATATCATACTCTCTTGGGTGGATTCATATGGGAAGGTTTTAGAGAAGAGGTGCACTCTTATATGAAGATGTGCATGGATTACTTGGTGGAGGAGGAGGAACATATCTCTTGGGAGGAGCCATCATTCATCTCTCCTTACTCATTGAGTGTGAGAGGGAACTCATCCATGAGTTACCCCACTGATGTAAAACAAGTATATAGAGAGGCTTGTCTTTTTGAGCATTATAATGTATCTCCTATATGCTTATCTTTTTCTAACACTCATTTTCATAGCATTGCTCCAAAAGGGGGCACTATTTATGATAGGTTTCATGGGCTACTCAAGGCCATGAACTATGTTGATGTAGGTCATTCATTGGAGAATATAGGAAAGCTATTATATTCTTCATGATGTGATTCTCTTACACCAACTATGATGTACAATCTCCAAGCATTCTAAAGGGATGAGGTAGCAAACAAGTGTTGGGGGAGACACTTGTTATATCTTATTCTATGGCAGTTAAGGATAAAACTACAATGGTTGCACATGAGGGAACATCTTCCTTCTCATTTATCATACATGGCCGCTAGCATGATTCTAATCATGATTCCTTATGATGAAAATGTTCTTACTCTTGGGAACATGGTTGGAGAGGATATACTTTGGTGGGGTGTGTCCTTGGGGGAAGGAGCCCTCCATTATTTTTGCGTTGCATGCTTCCATGGGAGCATGAGATTTTTTATGGCCACTATGATAGATCACTTGACTCTTTTTAGAGTGAGCCATATATTTGTGGGTAACATGCCTCTCATATGTGTTGGGGGGGAGTTATTCTATGGATGGCCAAGTTGGGAGGTGATCCACTTCATTTGGATGATAGCATGGAGATGGGAGTCTTTCATGGATCATGAAAATCCCCATGATTATCATCACTTCTATCTTGAGGAGGCCATGGATCAGCAAGAAGGTTTCCACAACAACCTTCCATTTCTTCATGATGAAATCCCTTGGGTTTATTCACCAAAGGCCAACTTGCGTATTGAGGGAGGACCATTGGAAGATAGAGCTATTGCAGAAGATTCAGAGCAATGGTGGAGACTAAAAAATGAGGAGGCCACAAGAAAATAAGGGGAATTTTTACAGCACCCTTGCAGTTGCTTGAGGACAAGCAACATTTGGGAGGGGGAGACTGTAATATTCCTAAATTAGCTTCAACTAATAGGAATATTAGTTTTTCCTTGTTTATTTTTCATTTCATGATTGATGAATAAATTGTGAAGGAGGACATGTAAAAATTCTGAAAACTAAGAATAAATCAATGCCTATGTAAACAGAGACATATCTGGGCTATTTAAATAAACTCCTGCAGGTGTGAATGGGTCTAAATCACAAGTCTAGGCCATATTTGACCAAGTCAAACAACACAGTCTAGATGCATTAAACCTTTTTTAGGGACAACGCAGTTCTAGAAGGAGGATCTAATGTGAAAGGGGTTAAGTGATTCAAGGTGGTTTAGGGTTTGGCAAGACTCCTATATTATAAAAGGAAGAGGAGGGAAGCAAGGAAAAGGTTGTTGAAGGTATCATTTTCTGAAGGTATTGTCTGCTTAAACAACCCTTGTTGGGCTTCCTGTTCAGGAATCCCACCTCCTTCCTTGAGTAGCTCTTGGAGGAGAATTTTTCTAACTTGTCCACTATCAGGATTGGGCCAAGCTTCACCTTACATTTACAGTGCTACTCCTGTTTTGGGTTGAGCTATCCTTGTGAGTTGCAGCAAGTGGAGATCTATATTTTCTCATATCTAGATGATAACAATGGCTCTTCTCAGTGAGTGTGTCTTTTAACCTCCTGGAAGAGTTCATTTGCTCATTTTTCTTTAGATATACACCTTGGAATCAGGACATTCCATTCTTAGAGGCTACAGTGTTTTTTCCTTCCCTTGACAGCATTATTTGTAGATCTACAGCTGCAGGGTGTTTTGCCTGCATTTTGGAGGAGAGATCTCTGGTGTTGGGCTTTTTCCTGTCACTATGGTGATCCATGGATTGGCCATCCAATCCATGTTTGTTTCAGATATGATCTGATGCACCATTGTAATATTCATAAATTTATGAATCATTCTGCAGATCTGCATTCTTAGATCTCAGATCTACTTCCGGTGCTTCATGTTTTGAGCAAAACCCCAAGGGGAATGTATAGATCAGCCTTTCTTGTACATGGATCTATATTGGATCTAAATTTTTATGTACATATCTGATCTAGATATGAATAATTAATAAACTACTGCTTCAGCCCTAAAAATAATGATGTCATGGTTATGCAGTCTTTTATCATGGTTGTAGCACCTCATTTCTCAGGATTTCTCCTGTATTGTCTCATTATTTCTTCTATAAAATGTATAATCTATGTCACTAACATGATTTATCAATTTTCAGACCCTATTTCAGCTAAACCCTTTAGTAAATTACACTTTTGTGCTTCAGTAAAATTCTGCATACTCCAGGTCATGGGAAATCAGGGTTTTCTAGCCTAGTTAAAAAGGGAGGAACTGTTTAACATAGAAAAATGCATTTTTTTTCTTCTAAAATTTGACATGGGAGTCCCTCATGACCCTAGCTATCATATCCAACCGCTTTCCCATCTTATTGTTACGCAAATATCTAAATAAATTCATTTTAGGGTCTAAATCATCACTTTTTCCCACCTTTTGGTTCATAAAATGCTGTATAAAGTTGTTGATACATATTTTATTTAAGTTTTAGTGATTTTACATCTATTACAAGTCATATTTCTGCATCTCCAACTCTTTAATACCTTAGGGTATTCTCATTGTTGTAGAAATTCCAGATTTGGAACATTACATTCTATTCCTCTGGGAGGTTAGTGAGGGAGATTCTTGAGCTTATTGCAGATCATTGGCATCATGCCAAGCACTTCCCTTCACCAAAATCATATTCCCTTCTCTAGAATATGTTATTTCTAAGTTCAATTGTAGCGGGGACTTGCTCCATTATTTTGGGAGGGTGAGATATTCAGGGATTGGATCAGCCTTTCACCTAAGAGATCCTTTGGATGAGATTAAGCAATAATTTGTAGCATAATAATATATCTACATCCATTTCTAGTTTCTAAGTTGCAGCTGCTACCCAACAACTCCGGCATTTCTGCAGAATTTCCATTTTGTGTATATTTCAGCCAATCCTTCTAAGGATTGTGCATTGTTGTTTCCAGGGGTTGAGATCTTCCTCCCCCATTTATTTTTGAGCTCTATATTGTTATATTCATGTATTGACATCAATTTTCAAAATTTCTCCATAATAGACCACGTATTCATAGCCAGGGCTTCTTTTGTGTAGCAGTATTTCTCCATTTGTCATGTATATGTTTCATTGAGGCTGCATTTCCTAGCTTGAGAGATCGTTTCCTCAAGATCTTGTATATATTATTGCTTCCATAATATAATTTAATGGTTCCTGTATTAACGTATTCACTGCTATTTCTAGCTCATGTTTATGTATTTCTGATCTCCACATTGGTAATATCTTAAAATATTCCCAATAGTGTAGCTGTTCCAATTTTGGAATATTACAGTGGTATTAGAGAATGATCTCTGGCTCAGCCAAAGAAGATCAAGATGATGAAGAAGATGAGTTTACTCTCATGAATTTTCAGATCCAAAGGAGAACTCTCCAAGGAGGTCAAGAAGATTGAAGAAAGGGAAGAGGAAGGACCATGCACTTCCTACTCTCACAGAGAAGAAGACCAAAAGCATGAAGAACACTTGGAATTCGAAATTCTAAGTGAGTACCTTGCTGAATACCAATCTAAACCTAGAGCCTTCCTAGTGACTCTAGATTTTCCACAATTTATTCAGCAGAAAGAAGAAAGAAGACCCCACGGCTACGGGATGATGAGGGGCAATAGATTTCTATTGTCCACATTTGATGAATCACTCACATGTGCAGCAGAGGTTTGGGTGAAGAAGCTAGAGGCTTTCTTCCTGCTACATCCTGTAGTAGAAAGAGAGGATGTAGAAGTTGGAGCGTTGCACCTTGAAGGTGAAGCAAATATTTGGTGGATCAGCCATCTAAGCCATGCAAGGGTTTCAACTCTTGTTGATTTTTCTCAAAGAATGATCAGAAGATTTGGATTTTTCTCAAAGAATGATCAGAAGATGAGGCATGTACCAGTGTTATTGAGACCATGGAGGAGAAGCATTCATCTTCAACAGTTTTGGAGGCCAACACTTATGAGGAGGAAACTCTTGCAGCCTTGCAAGGAGATTCCAAATTTCACCGAGGTATGATTAAAAATCCATCTCTTGTCATTTCAGCAAAAAATTTGGTTGGGTCTACATCATTGCATGCATTTGACCTACAACAGAAAAATAGCACTATGCTGTACAAAAGTAGTGATGGAGAAAAGAGGAGCCAGTCCTCATGTGAACACTCAAAGGACAATTTGATTCAGGAAGCCATGAAGGAAGCAGTGAGAAGGAGTAGACATTTGGAGATAAGAAACTCTTTCTCCTCTCTAGATGAAATTCTCTCAATGAACATGCCACAGCTCAAAGAGAGACTTCTACTAGCAGTAGATCCAAGGCCTCTTTGGTTTTGGAGGACCATGCATGAGGAGATCTCAAGGAGAGATTCCAATGGAGGTGCACTCCCACACATCATGGAGTGCAAGATTCTTCAACAGTTTGAGGAGGTTCTTCCCTTCTCACAGGAGCATATAGAAGATGGAGAACATATTCGGGTGGACAACATCTCTCATGACTTTGTTGGACATTCTTTGAGCCATGCACATCATGATGGGAGGTTTTTTCCTACCACCTATTTGAGTCCTTATAGGGTCAAATTGATCCTCGGGAAGATGGAATTTCAAAATCCCATGAAATGCAGGAATATAATTTGGGATGATGGTAGCCCTCATGGGAGGAGTACCAAGATGAAGGGTGGAAGAAGGCATCCACAATTAGTTGAGTGTATGTGGATGGTGAGCAAGAAGCTGGTGAGCTACTTGCAGATTTATGATACCGGGCAGCAGGAGGCTTGGTTGTGCTGGTTACTCTTGAAGGAGTTTGGCCATCATTTGGCATACACTCTTTCCAAGGGTATGAGGGTGGAGAAGATGTGGTAGGATGCTGGCTTCATGGAGCAGCAAAGAGTATGGATGCATAGTGATGATGCAACATTCATATCATTCACTATGTCTTCATCACATGTCTTGTATGATGAGAGCATGAGGAAGCAACAAAAAATTTGGTTGCTTGGGTTTTTCTTCAGAGAGCAAGGGCAGATTTGCTCTCATTTCTTGTATGATGTTGCAGGAGTATGAGATGGCACTATCATGGTGCAAAGGGGATACTCCTTGGCCTTTGATGATTAGGGATTACTTCCACATTTGGAGGGATTCCATATTTGCAGCAACATTATGGGAGGGTTTCCCATCTATGTTGAGAAAGCTGAGGGAAATTTTTTTGTGACATCTAGAGATTATCTAGTGCCTCATGCAGAGGAAGGAGGAGCTCTTGCTCCAGGTAGAGGGATTCTTGCATCCTTGCAAGGAAGTCCCCAGATCTCATGTATGGATATCAAGGCACAATTCATGTGCCATTGTTGAAGAGGTGTGGAACCATGGAGACACAAGGATAAGATAGGGAGGATGACCATCATGTTGTGAGGAGGAGCACACATCCCTATCTATTTTATGAGGTTGATGCACCTGAGAGAGAGACTGGATTTCGTAGTGAGAGCAGGGACAAGTTTTTCCATTCATATATGCAGTATAATCTTGATGATGATGTCTCATCACATGGGGACATTTCACCAAGGAGACTACTAGATCAGCAGATGATAAGAGATGCTTCACATGTTGAGGCATCATTCATTGATTTCAGAGGAGTGGAGACCTTGGGAGACAACATTACAGCGCTGAGAGTCTTGGGTAGACTCAGGGAGGAGAGACACATTCTCTCAAAATAATTTGTACCCACTCTCATTTTAGATTCTATGTTATGGCAGAAGCAGTAGGGGAAGGATAGCAGCCTTCCAACTTGCGTCTTTGGCATAGGAGATGTCAAAGGAGAGGATGACCATATGGCAAATTTCCTTCATGAGGAATCATCAGCGCTATCACTATGGAGGATAGATCCATGTTGGAGCTCCAGGTTATTAGTAGAGTGTTCCCAGGATCATTTTATTTACATGATATTGTATGATCAGCATATGAGGAGATGCATTGATCATGTGCAGATGGAGAAAAGACATAAATAAGTGGAGGAGTTAGCACAGCCACCTCCTTTCTCTTTGAGGATGAGAGGAGACTCATTTTTGGACCACTCCATTTTCATGAGAGAGACTTATGGTAAGGGTATTGTTTATTTGCATGATGATTTTTATATTCATCCCTTAACCATATATGTACAGGATGTTGCTCCAAGGAGGAGCATTCTTTTTTCTAGACCCCATGGTCTACTTGAGGCCATGAGCACTATTGGTGACCACTCCCTAGGAGGACTTGGGGTGGAAATGTATTTTGGATGATATACTCACCTTGCACAATACATCATTCACTTTCTCCATACACTTGAGGAGAGTAGGACAACAAGCAAGTGGTTGAAAGGCCACACTTTTTGTCATACTATTTTACAGTTGAGGGTCAAACTGCATTGTTTACAATTGAGGGACCATTTTCCTTCTCCCTTGCCACACATGACAGCAAGCATCGTTACCATTATGGTTCATTATGTTGATGTTGTCTTTATATTTATTGAGAGCATGATTTGGGGAATGGCACATTGGTTGAATGTGTTCCTTGGGGGAGAAATCTCCCACATTATTTGCATTGCATGTTCTAATGCGAGCATGAGAGGAAATGTGGCCACTATAGAAAAAAAAAATTTTCCATTTGAGGTGAGCCATATGATTGATTGGATGCCATATGATGGTTATTTCCAACTCATCACATATGATATGATTTGGGACAGCATGCTTCATAACGTTGGAGGAGAGATCCTTGAAGGTCTAGTCTTCATCTTGCTACTTGAGGGAAACATTATTGCAGCCCAAGATCATCATATACTTTGCACTTATCCTAAGTGGAGAGGAGGACAGCGTGGGTAGGCTATTTTTTCTACCAAGATCATACTTTCACCCCACCTATATTATAGGAGCCAGAGGTGGAAGGTGATTTTCAAGAGTTGCCATGTTGGGAGGTAACTCATTTTGTATGGATGATTGCTTGGGTATGGAGGATCCACTTGGGGAAGATGTTCCTCAACACATTTTAGACCCCATGCCTTGAGTGAATATTTTACAGTTCTATCCTTGCAGTTGCTTGAGGACAAGCAACATTTGGGAGGGGAGGACTGTAATATTCCCATTTTAGCACACAGCTAAATGGAATATTAAAGTTTTGTTTTTATCACCTAGAAGCTTAATAAATGGGTAAGGGAACCCATTCTTATTGAAGACATGAATAAAATACCTCATAATGTGAAATTGATCATCAGAGTAGCTTTATTTTGCACCCTCAAGTGTGAAAAGGGGAAAATTCATGAAGACAAGGTTAGGTTTGACCAAGTCAACAGCGTTGCCATAGGAGGAGTGGATAAATTTAGAAGACAATGAAGTGTGAAAGAGGAAGAGGATATTTGGTGCAGGAAACCCTAATGAGTGGGACCCATGGAGAGAGAGCTTTCACTTTTTTAAAAGGAGGGCAAAGTAGCCATTGTTATTCATGAATTGGATTATTGATTTCATTGTCTATGCAGACATTATGCATTCTTTTACTGTTTAGCAAAGTTGCCGGGGGAATTCCTGTTTAGGATTTATTCTCCTTATTGAGAGGCCTCTTAAGGGATTGTTCTTCATTCTCCACATTTCTTGGCTCAAGGCCAAAGCCACCTCCTTCAGTCACAGCGTTATTCCTGAAGCAGGATAACTTTGTGTTGTAGGGTGTTACAGTGGGGACTCCAAAACACCATTTCCTTGGATCATCTTTCAGAGGAGGGAGCTTCTATTCCTCTGGGAGGTTAGTGAGGGAGATTCCTGAGCTTATTTCATATCATTGGCATCAGTCCAAGAACTTACCTTCACCAACAGTGGAGTCCATTCTCTAGACTGTGTTATTTCTGAGTGAAATTGCAGTGGGGACTTGCTTCACTATTTTAGGAGGGTGATATCTTCAGGGATTGGATCAGTCTTTCACCTGAGAGATCCTTTGGATGAGATTCAACCAGAATTTGCAGTATCATCAACCATCTACATCCATTTCCAGTTTCTGAGTTGTAGCTGCTACCTGGCAACTCCGACATTTCTGCAGAATTGTCGTTTTGTGTATATTTCAGCCAATTCTTCTAAGGATTGTGCATTATTGTTTCCAGGGGTTGATATCTTGCTCCCCCATCTATGTTTGAGATCTATATTGTTATATTCATGTCTTGACATCAATTTTCAGCAGTTATCCATAATATACTGCACATTCATATCTAGGGCTTCTTTTGTGTAGCAGTATTTCTCCATTTGTCATGTATATGTTTCATTGAGGCTGCATTGCCTAGCTTGAGAGATCATTTCCTCAAGATATTGTATACATTGTTGCTGCTATAATATAATGAAATGGTTATATGGATCTTCTGGTATTCCTATATTAACGTATTCACTGCTATTTCTAGCTCATGTTTATGTATTGTTGATCTCCACATTGGTAAAATCTTAAGATATTCCCAATAGTGTAGCTGTTCCAATTTTGGAATATTACACTCCTCTTCAACATCCTCTTTCACTTGGTCACTCTTTTGTTCACTGTTTTCACCTTTATCACTGTCATGCTCACTATATTTCTCTTCACTTTCTGTTTCTTCCCCTTCTTGAAATTCTTCCTTTGTCTCTTCTTGTTGGCTTGAATCACCATCATTGCTTAGACTGTATCCTTTGTCCTCTTATTCATTTGTTTCATTGTTATCATTCTCCTCCATTTCTGTGTCTTCTTCCTCTTACTGATTTAACTCATTACCAGCTTGTTCATCATCATCATCCTCCTCATTGGGTTCATCATCATTACCCTCATTGTCATTACTTTCTTCATTATTGCCACTCTCATCCTTTTCATTTGATGCATCAAAATAAGAAGAAGAAGAAAGTAGGTTTCCTTCAGGTGAGGGCACTGGTGTAGATGATGAGGGCAAGTTTGATTGATGAGGAGGCTATGGGCTTGTGAAGACTTGATGTACTATGAATACCTCCCAAGGTATACCATGTTGTTCCAACTGATGTAATACCACCATCTTGATCAAGGAATGGTGAAATACACTTTGCATTTGTTGGGAAGGGCTCCTTCTCTGGACAACAGAAGACATTTTATCCATACTTCTATAGAGGTAGTAGGGAAAGTTGAGCATCTTAACCCTTGTGAAATGCACGAGAAGTCTAAGATGATAGGAATAAAGTCTGGAGTACCTCCCCTCACAGGTGAAGTACTTCATGATAACTTTCATCAAGGGTGCAAATCTTTGTTTGAGGTGTGAGAAGGGAAAAACAAACTTGCTCCCTTGTCTATACCTAGTCTTGATTAATGGCTCATAATAATCCTTGTCCAATTTGGCCTTCTTAAACCATTTTTCACCAACAACATGGATACCTGTAGCATCAAAGATGGTATCTGCTGATAGTTAAAAATCCACCCCTGCCAGATTCACCTATTTTTTGTGGAGGTTGAGGAAAAACAACCTTGTAAGCTCTGGGTGGTGTTGTACTAGTTTGAACTTCTCAAAAAATTGAAAACATACCATATTATAGAAACATGAGAGGATCATGGGAGATGAGGAGATAGCCACTGTGCTCTGGGGTTCAACTCTGTTTACTTTCCCTCCCTTATGATTTGGTCTCATAGGGCTGTAGCCTCTTTCACTGCTACTACTGTCTTCAACTCTTGAATCCTGATAGGATATTTTTGTGGTCAAACTAGGGTTTGGAGGAGAAAAATGAAGAAGGTGGTGATGGAAACCTTAACAGATGAGTGATATGGAGGCTAGGTTTTAGGACTGCTTGCTTTGGATCTTAAGAGGGTTCACCTTGAATCATCAATTGTGACCACACTAATTCACCCTCCGTTAAATGACACTAAACTTGTTCATGGAGGCTAAAAATAAAGGGGTAAAATTTATTTGAGACCTAGGGTTTTCACACCTAGGGTTTAATCACTTTTTTAGCTACCAAATTATGAAAATTTCTTGTGGGTCAAGGAAGAGAGGCCACCTACCAGCTTTTTTCTCCTCTGCAAGCATTTGAATGCAACTTGGAGGATGATTTTGAGCCTTGGGGCAAGAAATTTTTCTTGTTGGAGGCCCTCTACATTAGCGCAACGCCCTGCCCGAGCAGTCAGGTCAACCTATTATCACAGTGCCAATAGTCGTGCCCGTCGGTTAACGCAATGTCAAGCGTTCAGGAGGGTTGTCGGGTCCCTCGGCGTGTGGGGCTTGTATTTGCACAGTGCCACGGATTTGCTTAATGCCACTTTGGATTAGCGCAGCATCATGTTAATCTGAATGGGAGAAATTCCAATTAGCACAGTGCCAGACCTGGTAAGCACATCGCCACGGATTTGCGTAGCGCCAGTAACCCTTAGCCTAAAATCGACCAAAAAACTTTGTTATTCTTTTGCAAACCTTCTCTTCTCTTTATAATGGAAAAATGAGCTGGAAAAAGGCTGAGAGGGCCTTTTGTACCCTTTGAGAAATAAATAAAACTTATAAAACCCACTTTGCTATGTTTTCCTTTTTTTTATTTCATAATTTTCACTGATATCTCTTTAGCCATTTTTGCAAGTGATTTACAACTTTCCTAAGTGATTTGTCTTTGGTGATGGTGTGCTGAAAGGATGAAGAGGTCCTTCTCTTCTTCTTTTTTATCTTTGAAGGTCTGGGCACTGTCCAAACTGTCTCTTCTTGCACCAATAAAATGAAATCATTGTTCTGACCCATTTTGGGATTCTTGAGTGTAAGAGACAAGAAACATGGCTTTCTTACCTTTTACTGATATTTGAAAATGATGTACCTATTTTGAAAAAGACTACAAATTAAGATTTTTATGTCTCTTCTTGGCCACTTCTGATTTTATGCATGTGCCATGACACAGTTTTTTTGGTCTCCTTTATCATATTTGGATTTTGATAATCTCAATCACTCAATAGCAAGCTCATGCTCATCTTGATTTCCACTTTGACACTTAACCTGATGATTTCCTTCTTTTGACCATTTTGAGGGCAAGTGACAGTAACTGAAGATTTGATTTCTCCCATACTAATACCCTTTGTATTCCTTCTCCATTTGTTGTAGTGAAGCATTATTGCTTTTAAAAACCCTAAAATCCACCTTCAAAGGCTTTCTGAAAACCTCTTGTTCTCATGATGGAGGCCCATCATCCTCATTTCACCTGTTTTTCCTACCTTCCCAAACTTTATGTTTTAGGGCTATTAGAGAAAATTAATTAGTGTTGTCTTCTAAGTTCTCTATAGGCCTTTCAAGTTCATTCATTTATGTTCAGTTCACCTCACCTTTTTCCCTTTTTTATATATAATTTCTAAAAAATATTCAATGTGTACTTGGTTATGTTGTTGTGCCTTTTGTCCTTGTGGATTTTGCATTGGTTTCTTTCTTCGCAACACTGTTTAGCCAAGCAGTCACAAAACCCTGATTCTCTTTGTACATAGGTCTGTTGCCTCTCCTTTGTTGTGGTTGTCCTTAGTAATGATTTATCCTTTTACCTTACCTCTTTTTCTGCTGATATCCATCTCAATCATTCCTGCAGAAATGTCAACAAGGGCAGTTGTCCCTTGCAGAAATTTTGCTTTACCAAGGAGGCATTCCTTGAAATATTTTCTAATCCATTTGGACAATCATGTGTTTTCCTTCTTCCACTTCGATTGCAGTCTGTTGGCATAGGAAAAAAAAATATTTAGAACATCAAAACAACCTATGACCTGTGAAACCCTAGGTGACCTAGTGGGAGGCTTTTTGGACTTTTCCTTTGGTTGAAAAACTTGACTTAGGGTTTTTAGGTGTAAAACAGAGTTTTTTACAGAATTTATGAATTACAAACCCAAAACAATTGATTTTTATTTATCTAAAGAGCCAAGAAAGGTATCTTGAAAACACCAATGCTTGAGGCATTTGGTGAATAGGGGAGAAGGTTAGGCTACTTGGCAATCCAAGGTGTAAGTAGAAGGGTTAGGCAAGTCAAAATAGAATGGTAAGGTCAAAGGAGGCAAAACATAGTGAAAATGAGTGGCATAAGCCCATGATTGGTCTTTTGGGAGTGATAGGCTGGCCATGACTTGATAAAGCAGTAAAATAGTGAAAAATTTATCCTAAGGATGATGAAGGCAGTGAGATTTCCAGAACTTGTTGGGGTTCCCATGTTTTGGCCAGATTGGTAAGACCAAAAGATGAGACAACATCATAACCACTTTGGGGCCCTAGGATCTAGCCCTCCTAGACTCGGAGAGGGATCTCTCTAATGAAACAAAGAATGATAAATATTTGGAGCTCAAAATGAGATGTTAGGCTAGGTATGAAGCATGAAGGGAGGTTTAAAATGATTGGGTTGGTTATCGGGTTGGTCGTAGGATCATAGACTGAGAAGGTAATGGGAAGAAAGGAGCAGAGCAGTAGGACGTTTCAACAAAAGAGGATGGGTTAAGGTTGTGCCATCCATTTGGCTATGGAGTCATGAAAGGAGATTACTCACAAACAACTAGCCAAGGCATTCATAGGGCACATCATCTATACTAAAGGATATTTAAGATATATGATGGAATGGAACATTAAGGAGGAAAGGTGAAAACAAAGGGAAGCTTTGAGATCAGACCAGAGGTCATCTAACTCCAGATCTGCTTCAGCATACTCTCTACGGGAAAACACATAAGATTTAAACATAGAACTAGGCTTGAGATCATAAAAAGGCTTTTAACCTTCAATGCTTCGACACCAGCTCACGGGATCTTGGAAAGGGCAATCCGTTGAACAAGGACCCCAGTGGACAGAACTTACACCAAATCCCCGGTATCCAAAATCCTATAGCTTGACACTCAATAAGAACAACTAAGCAGCAAACCTAGAATTCACACATCAACTAGCAATGGAAAGCAGCTACTACGCTGGTTAAATTGCACGAACTTTCCCTTAGATTCACCATCAGCAGAAAACATCAAAGGTAGGGAGAGCAGAAACATAGGGTACCATGCGTGGGAAAATCCTATGTTATATTTCTGATGTGTACCAGAAGACCAATGAACAACATGAAAAAATGTAATAAAACAATGTAAAGAGAAAAACGTCACCCGTAGTAATAGACCAGGATCCTGTGAAATTTGCTTGATTAATCAATGAAAAAACAGTCACATACACTAAGCTCAATGGTTTATTATCGTCCTAACCTTCTCCTCCTAGCCTAATACATTACAGAATACTCTTCTACTCTCTCCCAAAACTGTTTCTAATAGTCAAAAATGAATCCCTACAACTACAACAGCAATAACACAATCCAACCCTTTACGAAGTGTTCTCTGGGATTCTTTATAGGAAAAATGGTTGGTAGGAGTAGGTGATACACATTAACTCGATCCATTAAGACAGAGTGGAGGAGGTGTTTCATGCCCACTCTGCTTAATAGCTCTGCGTTGTACTTGGTGGTCTGGTTTGGAGTCTTTGTCAGGTCGGATTTGACCTCTGATGTTTTTTCGAAGTTCTTTCTAGCTGTAAGGCTCTATGTTTTGTCTTCTAAAGCAAGTAAGGTGACTGAAGGTCTTCTGGGCTTCCATACCTCCATTATTGTTGTCTTGACAGTCTTCGGAAGTTTTCTGTCAATGAGATGGCCTTTGGGAGCTCGGGGAGGCATGGAGACTTCTGCTGAGGGTGTACTATTCTGAGAAAATGTACTGCTGATGTTGAGAGCAAATACGGCTTGTTTCATGTGCTCTTTTTAATCTTCGGACTATGCCTTAATCCTTTGACCCCAGGATTAGATACTGAATATTCAATTAACTGGCTTTAATCCGCTTAATCCGTCTTTGATTTTTCACTGAGCCACTATTTTCATGGCTTCTCTGTGTTTCTGAATCACAGTGACTGCAATTATGGAAAATAGAGTGAATTCATTACTCTGTATACCTTGCACACTAAAAAAAACAATTATAAAATCCAGGGCGGTGGCAGAAGAATTATTTTAAGCCTGGGGGAATGGTGGCATGACTGCCGAAATAGCGGTTGTAATGGAGGTGTCAATATACAATTACGCGGAGAAATGAAATAAACTTTAATATGGAACATTAAAGTTCAATGCAGGAGAAATACAAAGGTAATGAACGAGAATGCGATGAAATGCAAACCGACATAGTGGGACCTGGCAATGGTGAAGGGCGATTAACTATGGACCGTTAGATCGTAAAAAGATCAATGGCAGGAAACTTCGGAAGAAATCACTAGAAGCTTCGATGGAGAAAAATGGATGAAGACGCGATGAAATGCAGGCCGTAGATCTAGATCGATCGGACGATCATGGTTGAATCGGGGGAATCGCAATCAGGGAGCACAGGGGGTGACACATTGTAGGCTGTTGATTGGCAATGGTGCAATTAAGCACCCTCCGTTGGATCGCAAAGGGGATCAATGGTTGTGATTGCTCCCGCACTCAACAAAACAAACACCATCGCATCGGAGAGTTTCAAATTTAAAAATGAAATGCACTCCGCTCCATCCTTCCGATGCGATGAGATATTTACGGTTAAGTGCTTGGTCTTAGTGCTTGGGTGCATGGAGGGGAAGTGGTTGAGGGGGCTGGCCAAAAGGGCTAGGACTATCATAGAAAAAAGTGGGTTTTAGGCCTATTTTAAATGTGTTTTAAGGCCAAAATATGGTAACGGTAGGGGAAATAAAGGGTTTAAAAGCCAAATAAAGGATATTATAAGGCTTAGAAGGCAATCGGGAATGATTTTAAAGGGTTAATGAGGAATTAAGGGAGGGAACAAGGAGAGGAAAACAGAGGCGTAATGGGGATGAAACAAATGGAAAATGGAGGCCTTGTGGGCATTTTCTTCACAACAGAGAGGCTTTTAAACTGGAAACAGTAGTGAGGATTCATCAAAGGGAAAAGGCATAAGGAGGATTTCAAGGATGATGTGTTTTCGGAGGAAATGTATTCCTATAAGGCTCGAAAAAAACATTTTAGCCCCCTGTTTTCTTGTCAAAAAATTCATAGGGGGCTAACAGAACTCACAAAATTCATGAATTTTGTTTCTAGAAATCTAGGATAAGCATTTAGTCATCTATGAAAAGAAAAATATTACAGATGACTAACAGTGGCTCCACTTGGTGAGGGCGGCTACTTTTAAGGAAGTGTCTAGAACTTAAGATCTCTATTTTTATGAAGACCATTGCCTCATCCATTGGGCATATTTTTCTTCTTTCATTTGCTGATACCTCTTTGAAGTTGTGACCTCAATAATCTAAAAAACATGATTAACTCAACTTCATCTCTACCTACCCAACCTACTTGCCTAACATTTTTATTCATTGGGTGCACTTGAACTAGCAAACCCTTGACATTCTTTTCTTTTGAAAGAAAAAAAAAACTATCTACTTCTACTCTTATCACTTCCAAGGTTTCAGATTAGGCTAGTGAACTCTTTTTATTCTCTAGCTAGACTATTTGACGAGACTTCCTTCTCTAAGCTATTGACATGAAATTGTAAGCATGGTTTAAATCAGGATTAGGAAATTTGAATTACCATGAGTTGTGGCATTAGGACAAGCTACACACAAACATTATTTTTGTACAAACAAAATTAGAAAAATAAGGGCTGTGATTTATCATTTGGTATGCATCCCCATCTTTCTCTTTGGTTCAGTTTTGAGCATGTGGAACCAGTATCTTTCATTCCCAATCTATTCTTTTTGGAAAGTCAAGTTTGAATGATTTGACAAGCTCTCTTACACTAACTTATCAAAAATAAATTGAAAACATGTTCAGCCATGATTAGGCTAGATGACTGAACAAGACTTTTTGGCACAAGTAGTGTCATTTAGGCTTGCACACTTTTAGTACTACTATTTTTGGGGTATGAGGTTGTACCTCTTTTCAAATATGTGCTATTTTTCTTTCTTTCTATGTTTTTGTGTTCTTTCAAATTTTTCTCATGCAATGTTATATAAAATGAATGAAAATTGTAAACTAGAGTTTTTTACAGCAATGGTACTTGAGCATCCTGTCTTCAACAGGATCTCCCAACATCCCTTGTCCATTCAGCCCTTGTAAACAGAAAACATGGTTACCTCCATTTGAGGGAACGGTGTAAGTGTTTTTCCAAAGATTTTCAAATAGGCCATGCTCTCCTTGGTATTTACTCTTTGAGTCTTGCTTCCAAAACTTGTTCCTGTCAAAGATCCTTCTTTGGTGAAAAAGGTATTCTTTATCAGCTTCAGAACTGATGATGATGTCATCAATGTATATCATAGTGAAGAAGTTGAAAACAGAGGCCATGACTCTTTGGAAGGTATCTTCAGCACTCCTTAACCCAAGAAGCATTTGGTCAAGCATGTAGTTTCTCCATGGAATTTTGAAAATGGCTTTATGCTGATTGATCGGAAGTGGTATCATTTGATGATACTCTGAAACACTATCATGTAATGACATCTTGTTAAAAATTCCCACCCTTTGTATAAGATGATTTACCTTGGGAAAAGGGGATTTGTACTTCATGGAGGTTTTGTCTAGGCACCTAAAGTCTATACACAGTCTGCATCCTTTTTCTTTCTTTGTTAGTGATACAACTTGCCCAAGGGTTCCATGGTCCTTTTTGGAAGGAGACCTTTTTTTAATAATGTATGTGTCACAAGGCTTTAAGCTTTCATCACTATATATAAAATCATCTTGAAACTTCTTTCATAACCTTATGTATTTTATTTTTGTGTATAATGATAGAGTTCTGTATAACTTAATCATTTTGGGTCTTCCTAGGTTGCCCACATTGTGCTCCTCTATATTAGTTCCAGTAGATACTCCTTTATGGTCCATAGCAATATTTGTGAGAGTCAACAATTCTTCTGAAGGTACAAAACTCTTTGATGATGAGGTGTCTATGTAAGGTAAAAACATAAGACTCTTTTGATCTAGATTCCTAAATATTTCTATTATGTGAGATTATTTCAGCAATTCTGGATTGACAAAAGGAAAAAGTTATGTTTTTGAGGTTTTTCTTTCATTTGGGCCACTTGATTCAGATTCCAAACTGATTTTTGGTTTTGAAATTTCATTTTCAATTTGTAGAAAGTCAATTTTTGTTTTATCATCATGTGGTTGTTCAGGGCTGTTATAGTGTTGACCATTGAGTTCCTCATGCAGAGGCTAGTTTGACTGTTGTAGTGTGTCTAGATCTGTCTCAAATTCACTTACCTGCTCATTAATGTCCTCTTTATTACACAGGATGAACGAATCGAGATCTGAGTGAATGGAATAAAGAGGAGTGTTATTTGGCCTCTCTTGACTGCTAACCATATATTTCATGTGTGACCCTCGGTATAGTCTCCTTTTCTGGTTAAAAACAGGGATGGTAGTATAGGACATGTCTAGTTGAAGGTTTCCCTGAAGTTTGACTCCCCAATATCTGGATAAAAGCATCCCATATTTATGGGGAATGTCAGCAACCACTATGTCCATGACTAGCTTCTTAGTAGTTATTTGTGCCAGATTGACACAAAAATCCTTGATTAGGCCCAAACACTTGACTCTACTTGAATCAAATGAGTACAAGTCTTTGTAAGGTTTAGTAATTTCTAGGCATAATCTCTCCATCACAACTTTAGGCATGAGGTTGTGAGAAGCACCGGAGTCTAGCATGGCATTGTGCAAGATTTTGTCATGTATATTTAAGCTAACATAGAAAGGTGGAATGGCTCCTTCTTGGTACTTTCCTTCTACTTCAGGACTGAACAAAAACTTTGGTTTATCATCTGTCAAGTTTAAAGTATCAATATCATTTCCTATGTTCAAGACCTTCAAAACTTGGGACCTATTGTAGAAATTTGAATAACTGATATGTTATCCACCGAGATTCTCCTGATCACACAATATTTTATCTTCATGCACAATACAAAATCTCTTCTACCATTGATCATCACATGCGGAAATAAAATCAATTGCATGCACACATTAAAACCATAAAAATTCACACATATGAACACAGTATGTAATGGAAAAGCTTAAAGCTGAAAACCCCCAACTATCTGTATATTATATGTCATAGAGATAATGTAACAATCATTATACAAAGCTCCTCACAAGCTCTCAGTATAATCTCCACTTGCTACACACTAATCAAGCCCGATCTTGCAAATCCCATGTACCGATCTTTGCCAGCCTTTAGCCTGCCTCTACTTCGCAATCGCTGCTGAAGAATGCCTCTTGATGAGAATTTATTACCCTAGCCTTGCTCACGCAGTCTTTATAGGCATCTCTACTAAGCGTTGGATGAAAATCATGCATCACTTATAGTCACAACTGATAGTCACACTTTCCCTTTCACCTATATTTGCACTGGTCTCCACTGAAACTGTCCATGCACTGAAGTTAATTGATGTATTCTTTAGTTGATTAATGCGTTTATAATTAGTGAATTAATTAATAATTAATTCACACCACTCTCACTAATTGTATCAATCAGTTAAACTAGATACAAATAGCTCAACTATGTTTAGATTAGTTAAATTGAACACAACTCCATTAACTACTTCTACAACTCCACCAAACTCTGTCACATGAGTTCTAACTGAAGTGTCCATGCAATAGCTCCAATTAACCCTTAGGAATAGTGTAATTCCTTTTGTCAGCTCATGTGCCACATCTGTGCACTTAACTGAAGTGCTCCAAGAGAATAAGATATTGTTTAGAGTCCAAATATTATTAAGAGCTAATAATATTCGACATATATATTTTTAGATTGGCAATCTAAAAATAGATTATAATATGTCTAAGAAATAGAAATCATCTATTTTTCCAACTTGATAACCATCCACAAATAACATCCTGCAACTCATAGAATATGATTGACATGTCTAAAAATAGACTTTGCGACAAAAATCACCTGTGTGGGCCCCACCTAGTTTAGGTGATCACTTTCCAACTAGGATTAGGAATGATGTTTCAAGATGCCTCCTTCATTGTTTCTTGTTGCAATCTTCAACATACAATTTTTGAGTAACTAGTTAAGTGAGAGGCATGGTTATCTTGATTTTGGAAATCGCTCCCTCAAAATATGAAAGGTATTTATGTTTTGGAAATATTACATCAGCTTTATCAGCCATGAATATTTCTAAATTTTTAATTTGCTGACTTTGATTTGGAGCTTTAGACAAAAATAGTTTTCTCAGGGCCATTAGTGGAGGTACTAGGGCAGCTTGGGTCATTGCTTTGCTGGCTGATTTTTCCTTTATTTGGATCATTTTTCTTAGCCATAGTGTTGACATTCTTTGTTGTCTTCTTAGGAGTGTTTTCAGGAGTTTTCGTAACAGCAGTGTCTATTTGGTTTTTCTTGGGGGAATCTTGGTTCTTTTTTCTCCTAAGGTCATATTTCCTATGGACTTCCATTATGGCATTTTCAAATCCCAAGTGGTAGTCTTCAGAATCCTTATGGTTTATTTCAGTTTGATCTGAGGAAAAGAAACCTTGTTCTTCTTTAGTGATAAAAACATCATCTTCATTATCAGAACCTATTAAGTTTAAATGGCTTTCTTCAGGTTCTATAATTTCTCCTTCTTCTTCATCTACACAGTTTTGTTGAAAGGGAGGTCTGATTTGTTGGTCATTTTCCCTTTGTTTGATTTGAGGAGTGTCTCTTCTAAAATTTTGAGTTCTATTTCTGTTTTGGGGATTCTCTTGGTTCTCCCTAGGAGGTGTCCTTCCATTCAATTTTATCCTCTCTATCTTTCTCTCCATTATTCTCATTAGGCTGTCCATTTTGGTATCGGATGAGGAGGTTGAGGTTATGGTTTCATCTTTGTAAGTGACTCGATTTTCTGACCTCATCTTAGCCCTCTTTTCAATCAAGTTGACCTCTGCACTAATAGTTTCCCTTTTCATTTCCTCTAAAGTTGTGGGGTCTCTCTCTCTCAATTGGAATGTCATGTCCGGATCAAAGCCTTCGGGAAATTTCACTAGTGCTAGGCCATGTGGGGGTTTCATGTGAGGTAGGAGGGCATTGTAGACACTGTTAAACCTCGTGCAATAATCTTGTACACTTTTCCCTACATTCCTCTTAAGATTATTATATTCAGAAAGGATTTGGAGGGGATTTTTCTTGATTTCCCACTTGTTTATGAAATTTTGGTAGAGGGAAGGGTGATCATGTATGGTGTTAGGAGTTAATGCTTTGAACCATTTTTTGCTTCTCCTCCTAAGCTTTGTGTAAAGATCCTCATTTTAATGGTTTCTTCTTCTATTTCCATTTAATCAAAGGCATCATTTATCCTATCTACATGTTGTTGGGTAGTCATTGATTTGGCTCCTATGAAATGAGGGATCTTGGATTCAGGGATAATTTGAAGGATGGAAAATTATCTTGAAATTTAAAAAATTGGTGAATCTCACTAGTCCCTAATATGAAAACTATAAAATGTTTATTGATGTATTTGTAAAATTATTCAAATTTATAATGATATTATATATATTGTATATATAATGTGGGTGATTTTTAATGTAAAATAATTTTATATTGTAAAATTTGGGTGAATCATTTTTATAAAAAAATGGAAATTGGTGAATCTTTTTTTTGGAAAAACCATGGAAAATTAGCCCACCTATGAATATTAGCCCCTAAAATTTTCCATGCTTGGATTGGTAGTCATTTGGAAAAGGCACTAGAGGTCGAGTTAAAGCCAAGGGGGTGTACCAAGCTCCCATTATGGGAGCTAATGGAGGATTTATAAGAGGAGGTTTTGTGAAAGGAGATGTAGGATGAAGTGGAGTGGTTTTCACAGTGGTGGTATGGATGGGTGTGGTGGAAGTACTTGGACCAGCGAACAGATTCTGAGCAGATTTGGTATGGAAAGAGCTGAAGTGATGGAGAAGCTAAAATTCAGGTGGTGTGGAAGGAGAGGCTTCTCTGCTAGAACTCTGCTGCAAATCTATGGGTTCAAGGTCAGTCTGGTCTATATCAATTTGTGACTTGGTTTTGAAAAGGTTCTTTGTATGGTGCAAGTCAAAATTGGGATCTTCCAAGGCTATAAGATGTTCAGGGACAGAGCTTGCTCTATGAATGGTCCTAACAGTAGTTAAGTTTCCAAATCTAGAAGTTTGCCACAAAATATTTTCTGGGTCATTAACTATGGTGGGAGGATTTGGGTCCAGATGATATCTGGTACTAATCCTTTTTGAAGCCAAATTTCAAACTCAAAATGTAGAGAGGCTGAAAGTTTAGGACTATTTTCGGAAGGCTGACCTCTCTTAGTGCTTGGTAAACTCACACAGTATGGGACAAGGCTTCTAAACTTCTTGGGGCTGATTTGATATAATCCCAGGGAGTCTAAATGAGAAATAGTGAAGTAATAGGCCTATTCGAGGCTAGTGGAGTCGCCAGGTGGATATTTTTAGTTGTTTTGAGGATATGTGTGTATGGTCCACCACCAATAACTAACAAAAAACCAATCTAGGGAAGTTTTGGGGTTTTCTAAGTTCCTTTACGTAGCCCTAAGGTTTGTATGAGTGTCTTCTAATTGTGTCATCATTTTTCTAGGATGGTGAAACAAGCAAAGTCTACTCTTGGCTATCAGTTCATTTTATAAGCTTAACTGAGGGTTTAAATGAGTCTATAAAATTTTTTAGGCTACTATGTACTCAGTCCCACCATGATCGCTAGAATGTTAGGGTCTCGTGATTTAGCAGATTGGTAGACCAAATGCACAGGGTAACATGAAACCAGTCTTTGGAGTCCTAGGACCTAGCCTTCCTAGATTTAGAGAGGGCTCTCTCTATTGTATGCAAATGATGTGAAATTTTAGCATCTAGGGTTTGATTTTAGGCTAGTTGTTAAGTGTAGGGTTTTTTGTTTGTTTGGTTGGGTAAGATCATCAAGTAGGATAGGTGGAGTGAGAGGTAATCAAATCATCGGGCTATGGAGTCTATGAAAGTAATGGATATCTCAACAATGAGTCAGAGTGCAGCACAGGGAAAATCTAGTATGGTCAATGGATCTTTAAGGTTATGTGTGAAGTGAAATGGACATTAAGTTGGTGAATCAAGGTAGGGAAAAGGGCAGTGAAGTATCCATTGTCATATACCCATAAACAAGAAGGTCTCAAATACTGATAAGAAAAAGATAATAATCATGAGATAGGGCAAACCATTAACTCAATGTCAATACTTAGAAAAACAGATATCCAAGATGAACAATTTAGTGAAACAAAGAAATAAATAAGACTTATCTAACTTTAGTGATTTCACCTTCAAGGTGTGAAAACATATAAGATAACAAATAACTTTAATCAAAGAAGAGGGAACTCCTAAGCATCATTTGATCAATCTACAAAGAACTTTGAGGCAAAATTCTCAAGTATGGACAAAGGGCATTATCAAAACATGGCCTCTTTGGCTAAACCTAGCAAGTAACACATCAAAGAGAGATTCCACAAACAAAGTTTAGATAGCATCAAGTAAACATGGCTAACCATAAAACATATTTGAAAACTAATTTCTTAAAATATTAATGAAACAGACAAGCTTAGGTGGGTCTAAGGAGTAGCTGAGAATTCCTTAAATTAACCCAGCAGAGGAAAACATAAAGACAATAGTAAATAGGAAGGACTAAGGTGCCTCAAACAACGTTTCTTAGCCTGTACTTTTCTGATCTACTGCAACAAAGAAGGATGGGCACAATGATAAACAAGAAAATATGAACAAATTAGTGACACATCACCACTAACCAAGCTCAGGGATCCTTCAAGAAAGCCTTCATCATCATCAATCAAATCAAACCATTCACAAGTTCCACAACACCAAATTTCTCTTCAACCTCAAAATACCATGTATTGCTCTCAAAACTCATCAAATGCCAACATTTACAATGAGAGCCCTCATGCTCTATTTAACTCAGCAAATGAGGGAAAAAACCCTAGATAGGGTTGGAAAATGTCAAAATCACTCATAAATGTCATAAATGCCCAAGAGACCATGCAAGGCCCAAGGCACAAAATATTCCATGAAATAAATACCAAAATAACTTCTAGCAACTAATTCTCGAGTGATTTTCCTCAAAAAACAATAAAATATGATTTTTCAATAAATGAGTGTCTTTTGTTGACTTTTGGTCCAAAACACAGAATTTTGTCCATTTGTGCAGTGCTACCTTAGGCAGAAAATAGGTCCTTTTGCAACCAAGTTTTGGAGACCTTCCTGATGTCAGATATTTCTCTGTGATGGCCCGTTATAAATCCTGATGAGTCTACTTTCCAAAATAATCTTTGTTTCCTAATATAGCTCCTATAACCTATCCAAAATTTCAACATCCCAACACTTCTTTGTGCGTAGCACTAGGCCTAAAAAGGAGGCAGAATGGTTAAAATTTAGGTGTTTTTTTACCTTTTGAGGGGTCAAAACTGCTCCAATTGCTCTAAAATTTTGTGAGAAAAGTGTGCTAGTGATGAGAAATCCAAAAATTCTGAGTTTTCCCTTTGAGGATGCTCCAGGGAAAAGCGTAGTGCTAGTGGCGTTGCGCTAATAGGCCTTCAAAATCACAAAAAAAAAAAATTTATCCAAATTCCCTCAAAATTTGTGGAGGTCTTCTTCAAGGGGTTTGGAAGACCTGTTGAGAAGAGGATGCCAAAATTCCAAATTTTTCATGAAATTTTGCCTCTTTTAGGGTTTGGATTTCAATGAGGGCCTCTTTTAGTTTTTCCCTTGTAGCTTGATTCCTTCAGGCATAATTCTTGGTCATATTTTTCTGGAGATCAAGGTCCCTTTTTATCTTCTTAAAGTACTTGTGTTCATTCTTGTCATACTGAATGATACGTTGTTCCATTTAAAAATATCTCTCCCACTCCCTAATTTTTGCATCTTTTCTTTGGAGCAGTAGTCTAGTGGCCATCTCCTCATCTTCATTATCACTATCTAGGTCAATGAATTGAGGCTTTTGTGTAGTTTCCTTGCCTCTCTTACCTTTCTCACCTTTCTCCATCTTTTTTTTTCCCTTTTCAAGCTTTTGAGTTGAATAAGGTGTCATGGTCCCTTGCCTCTTTGAGGAAGGAAACATTAGCCTTGATTCTCTCTGGTATGTGAATGAAAAAGGTGTGATAGTGGTATTTCATGTGTCCTTACCATGGCTATGATCTTCAATTTGACTATCATCCTCTACACTTTCCTTACTTTCATTTTTTTCATCACCATGACCGCTTTCATCTTTTTTTCTTGACTGGAAATATTCTCATTATCACTGAGGGGCTGATTGCTGTCATGACAGTCATGACAGATATCATGACTTCCATTACTATTTCCTCCTTTTCTATCCTTCTGATCACTAAGGTTGGCTTCATTTTTGTCACTGTTGCCTTCAATTTCTGCATCTTACTCATTGTCTTTATCTTTATCATTTTCATCCTCTTCATTCTCTATCTCTACCTCATCATTTTCCTCTTTATCCTCTGCCTCTGTATTATTGCTAATATCCCCTCCATCAAGGCTAATTTCATTTCCACTTTCAACCTCCTCCTCCTTTTCAACATCCTCTTTCACTTGGTCACCGTTTTGTTCATTGTTTTCACCTTTATCACTGTCATGCTCACTGTCTTTCTTTTCACTTTTTGTTTCTGCCCCTTCTTTAACTTCTACCTATGTCTCTTCTTGCTGGCTTGAATCATCATCATTTCTTAGACTATCTCCTTGCTATAGGGTAAACTGCTTGGGTGGTTGGTTTTCGTATATCCCTTTCAGGGCTTTCCGGTGCCCGAGGCAGACACTAAGATTAGTTATGTTGTTCACAAAGATGGCATGAGTATTTTAATATTAGCTTGAAATAACTTGAAGGAATACAATAGAGAATTACCTCTTTGATGGTCTTGGAATCCCTTGTAGAGCGCTGTGCAACAAAGTAAGAGTCCTTCTTCGCCGGCTCCAAATCTGAGACCTGCAATCAGTCAAAGCACCCGTGTAATTTCTAATATAATAGGTATCCTATCAATTAAATCAATATACTACAAACATCTAGATTATACACATCTGAGCCATTCATATCATACTAAGTAAATATTGAAACAACAATGATAACATTAAGCATTGAATGGACAAAATGAACACAGTTCTATTGATTTCGAAAGAAGGAGCATTACAACCATCGGTTGTACCAAGCCCTCCTCAGTCTCCCAATATCTCTTCTCTCTCTAGTGAAGAAGTCCAAGTCAACAAGCTCTCTAGGAGCCTCTTTGACTCTTGGCCTTCACAATGTCACACTATTCTCTATTCCACAAGTATACAAGAACCTTGAGCAATCCTTCGACCTTCAATTAAGAGCCTTCGGCTCCTTCTTATAGGAGAGGGAGAAAGCCATTGTTTCCCTTCTCTTTCCACTAGTTTGGAATGGAAAAAACTTAGATGTTTCTTTGATCTCCATGCTTTTGCCTCTTTTGGAGTTCAGTCTTCTATGGCAATGACCAATAATGAACTGGTGCTTCTGCAGTTTCCTTTGTGAACTAACTCCTTTGTGAGGGAAAGTCGGAGATTCAAATCATTCTCCGCGCTCTTTTCCCAATTCAAACTTAAAACACGGGTAACACTTCCCTTCAGTGTAAACAGAGCGTTGCCCTAGCCACTAACGCGGCCAATGCACTGCTTGCCTATGTTATAACGCTCTTGTTCTATTCTACATAGGCGTTACCCTGGTAGAAATAGGTTTAACTTAGGTCTTTGTACTTCTTCCATATTTGTCTTCCCCTCTGAGCTGATGAGGAGGTATTTTGACCTGTAACAGATGCCCCCTAAAGTGTGAGGTCAGAGACGAAGACGATGGCTGAAATACTTTATAATTTGTAGAGATAGAGAGAGATTGAAAGACTGAGGAAAACCTGAAACAACAACATATGTCAGAAAATATAGTATTTTCCTAGAGTCGGGCATGTCCCATGCTCTGTAGCTTTAAACAACATGATTTCTCTAGAATAGAGATATGAAGAATCTGTCCACCAATAGGCACAATGTGGAAGTGTTTGTCATAACAGGATCAGGCTAAAGAAGCTATCTCCATAAACAATATCGCAGCTTGGGGAAGGGAACACAACCTTAATGATGTAGCCTTTGCCCCAAGGTCTTGACCGCCGATTCACTTAAACTGCATATTTCTCAACATGTGAATGAGGGAGTTGTCGTCGAACATGTGAGAAATCGTCTGATTACCAGTCAATAATGAAAACTGTTAACAGACGCGAAGGTGGCCACCGATAATGATGATGGTTCCTAAGATGCCCAGTACAATCTAGCGAGTGTGAATAAAAGGAGTTGAAGTCGAACACTCATAGAATCATTCGACCAGGAGCCAATGATGAAGACCCCTGATCAAACATAAGACTACCTGCCACTGATGTCTGCAAGTATCCGGGTACTGATGTGATTCTGGATCAACTTCCTAGATAAGGTGTTGAAGTCGATAGGAAGTGATCTGTTGAAAGGTAGGCACTGAGGCGTCCTACATCAGTCAACACGAAACGGAAACCAACTGATTTTGTTTATGATTTGAGATAAGGAAGAGTGAATGGGAACGTCAGACGACAAATAATTTCTTGCATAATGAACGGTTTGGTTGATAACAAGAGCAGTAGATAGCGAGATTTGCTTGAACAATAGAAGGCACTCTAGCAGGGTACTAGGCAGCTGAAGCGTGTTGAACACCAAAGAGTGTGTTAGGATTTACCGGTGCAGGGACACTAGGAAATGAAGGCTAATACTCATATATGGTAGGGTTCGGCTAACTGCGAAAGAGTTTTCTGGGAAGTGCCATGTTCAAGAATTTTGCTGCCAAATCGACCTTTTTGAAAATGTAACAGAGGTAGTATCAATTTTTTCCAAATTTTTCCCCGTCTGATTAAGTTTAACGAGTCCAGACGAGTAAACTCGGTGAATTTTTCATGTTTAGAGAGTCTGAAAAATGTCAGGAAAGACAACTCTGTGCCCCATCTGATTAGATTTAACGAGTCCAGATGAGCAAACTCGGTGAATTTTTCATGTTTAGAGAGTCTGAAAAATGTCAGGAAAGACAACTCTGTGCCCCATCTGATTAGATTTAACGAGTCCAGATGAGCAAACTCGGTGAATTTTTCATGTTTAGAGAGTCTGAAAAATGTCATAAAAGACAACTCCATGTCCTATCTGATTGGGTTTAACGAGTCCAGATGAGTAAAATCGGTGAATTTTTCATGTTTAGAGAGTCTGAAAAATGTCGTAAAAGACGACTCCATTGGGGTACCTTTGTCATGTCTTGATAACCGGGCACGGCAAAGGGATAATAGTAAGCCCGAAACAGTTCATTTTCCATAAGTTAGTCCATCGAATCCGGAAAAGTGAGAAATCTATGTTCAATGGACGTCTACCTCATTTTGTTATGAGTACGAGGAGACGAAGTAAACTCAATATTCTTTGTGAAATTTTAATGAGTCCAACAAAGAAAACTCGGTACCTCCGTGAAATTTTAACGAGTCACGCAGAGAAAACTCGATTTATTTTTTCTGTTTAAAGAGCTTTGAAAAAGAGGAAAAGAATGGCTCCTTGTTCTTTGTCTCAATAGTTTAACGAGTCTGAAAAAGGTGACTCAGGATTTTTTCGGTTTTATGAGCGAGAAAAAGATTCCTAAAAAGAATGCTCAGTACTTCTCCATAGTTTTAATGAGTCTGAAGAAGAAAACTCTAGGTTTTTCGGATTAACGAGCAAGAAAATACCAAAAAAGAACGCTCGATGCCAACTTTGTATAAGTTTAACGAGCCCGAAAAAGAGAACTCGAGGTTTTTCGGATTAACGAGCAAGAAAAATACCATAAAAAGAATGCTCGATAAAACATGAGTATGTCTGCACATAAATCTTGATCCCTTATTAGAATCATCAGTACCAAATCTCGAGAGTTGCAACATGTGTACAGCGAGGAATCACGACTTTGCCGACTGACTTAAGAGAGTCATGCCCCAGAATTTTCTATAAGAAGGTCAGAAGAGATTCATTTTCACCGTTTTGAGTGCTGTGAAGAAGCTCTGGAGTGGAGAAAAGGGGTGAAAATTTCAGCTGACGATTACGGTCAATCCGGGCAACAGTCTTCTATTCCGCGAGATCCAGGTAAGAGCTAGAACCTCCTGTTATCATTTAATTGCCAATTTTTTAGTTTTTGCTGGTTCAAAATTAGGAAATTTTGAGGCCCTAGAAAAATATTTGCGCTTAACGCGGGTCAGGAGTACAACAGCCGCGTTGAATGCATAACCCGTGAAGGAAGTGCGCGTTAGAACACTCTATTTTGTATTAGTGCCTGCGTTAGGTGCAACATGCTTTCTAACAATTCAATTTTTCCATTTTTGAAGTGGTCCAGGCAAATTTTAATCGGTTGGAAATGTTGCATTTGCAGGTGTTCAGCTGTTAATCATGAGTATCTGGCGAGAGAGAGAGCATGAGCGGGAATAACGAGAGATGGTGATGGATGCAGCAAGTTTAATGGCTCTCTAGAGGTGCGGATTGCTTAAGTATGTCCGTTTAGAACTGATGAGGGGTCAAGAGGACCTCCTGAGGTGGCTGATCCAGCAGTGGGACGAACAGCATCATGTCTCTCGGATTGGTGGTAAGGAGCTCGCCATCGAAAAATATGATGTTTAAATTTTGACCGGCTTGTCATGTCGTGGGGTGAGGCCCAATTTGACGGGGTCCAGAGCTGACCCTCGTTCCACTACTGATTTGATCCATGCGCACTGCATACGTGGCACCCAGGCTGTGAGTAACCGGATACCTATTGCACAGGTGACTTTGAGACCCTTGCGGTCTATTCTATGGATGATTGTTCGCTTGGCAGGTGCCAAGAGTCAGCATGTGGCGACCAAGGCTCAGATGCTCCTAGCCTTGGATTGTATACAGCCTCAGGTTTTCAACTGGTGTGACGGTGTGGTTCGTCAAGTCCGAGCAGAGCTTACTACATGTAAGACCCGTACTCAAAGAGAGTTTGGGTACGGAACACTGATTGTTTCTTTCATACTGGAGTGGATATCACTGATGAGGCCCAGGATCCCTACAACGCCATTGGGTCCACGCGAGCCGAGGCAGGCTCGGTGGGCCACTTTGCTTCCACGGACTGGAGAGGGTCCCGTCCGTCACTGCTTTGATGAGGGATTTTTTTGATTGGCTGGACTCTCAGATCATCATGATTGAGGATTATCCCTATGCAGCGATGAACTTCACAGGCGATCTCGAGTTAGTCTTGCCCCCTAGCACCCAGTGGGGGCCCGATGGTAAGAAAAAATGATCAGTGCTTTTCAAAGAAGTTTTTTGTTTTTAGCTTTTGAATGTTTATGTAAAAAAAAAATTGTTTAGAAAGGGGTGAAAATTTAGTTTTGACATGAAACTTTTGCTTGCTTGACACAGATGTGGCACCTATCCATCCAGCTGGGGCCCCTCGCTATGCACGGCGAGGATTGCAGCTACCCGGGGCTGGCGCACCTGTAGAGGATGCGGAAGCCGGCGACGACGATGATACCCAAATTTTACATGAACTCTCAAGGAACCTGGAGGGTCTGAGTATGGGTTTACCGCCGCTTCCTATGCGGGAGGTTCCAGTTCGTCTGCAGCGGCATACTGTGGGTGTGCCGGAGAGATACCTGGTTCCTCTGAGGAGGATAGCTAGAGCAGTTGTATGCTATTATGAGCATCAGGCTTCGCTGGTGGAGTAGATGTATTAGTGTCAGAGCATGGCTTAGTGTAGCCAAATTTTGTAAAACACCCCAAGTTTTGGGAGATTTTTTCTTTTTGATGTTTACTGTGTACTGGACATGACATATGTATATATATATATATATTTTTGGTGATTTTGTGTTTTTAAATTTTTATGCATTTTTTGATGGGATAAAAATATACGTACTCATGATTAAATCTTTTACAATAAATGTGACATATGCCAATCTAACACATAATTTGCCAAAGAATCGGCTAATGCATTAAATTCTCTAGGAACGTGCTCAAATGTGATTGTTTGAAATTGACGCTCTAAAAGTCGCACTCGTAAAAAATAACGTAACAACACAGGGTGGCGGACACGGTAATGATTGTTTAACTGCATAATGATGAGTTGGGAATCTAACCTGACCACTAAATCGGAGATGTCACGAGATGCCGCTTCCATGAGGAGTGTTAGTCATCAGTATTTTTCACTTGTTAGTGATGACTAGATCCATAGCTGAGCTTTCTAGAAGCTGATTTCCATATGTCAATTTGTCATCTAGAAAACCCTCATAAAACTTTTTTCGCCCTCCTACTTTTCAGTCCGCCCATGTCAAAGTCAAAACTCATTATCACTATCCTATCTAGCTTCAGCCCTACTGGTCTGCCCATCAGCTTTAAAAGGAAAATACAAGTCTGTTTCAAAAGTCTCCCCTATGTTAGGAAGTGGCGCTTTAAGGCATTTTACCCTTGGCAACCATCAAAAGGCCAAAAAAACCTCCATCTGATACAGACCATTCATAACAGACCTCCCACTCTGCAAATCAAGTTGATCACAGCTCTAAGTCGCGCCATTTACACACCCCTAGGTCTCAGCACTGCATAAACCATAGTCTCAAGCTGATTATTAGGTGTTTCACAGTGTTTTATGGATTCTACAAAGACAGGAAATATAACTTCATCTCAAGAGAAAATTCTTGAATCTACATTCAGAAGAACAACTGCTTCTCAATGTAAACATGAGCCTGAGATATATCTGCAAGACAGAGAGTCACTCATCAAGACCTTGCAGCTTCCTTTCAGCATGAAAATCACAGTAAGAGAAAGACACCACTGTCACAGCAAACTAGTAAATTTGTCATGGCCAAGAACCTCCTTCATTTACAAGCAGAGGGTTAGGGTGCCTCCTTCATTTACAAGCAGAGGGCGCTGGCCAATATTGACTTTAAAGATTGCAAAAGCCCAGGCAGAAGAAAAGGTGGTTTTTTTTCAAAGGATGCTAACCTCCCTACTCACAGAGATTATCTTTCAAATAATTTGTCATAAATTGACCAAGGAAAATGGTGACATTTCAGTTCCCCTCAGCAAAGAGCAGTACAGTGAGACAGTGACACCTTGACTAGGGTTTTTCTGAAGCACAGTAGTGATTGCAGGTAGAGGTAAAATTATTAATGTTTTCAAGTTTGTTTTCTTACCATCATATCCAAGAAAAATCCTTGTCAGACAGGCTTATCAAACAATCTTCAGATACTTTGCCAAGTGAAGGGCCTCCTTCATTCATGAGCAGATGGCCAAGGCATTGACTGTTTTTTAAAAAGACTGATTGGTCAAAGATGTAGGGAGAAAGAGGTTGAAGAAGCAAGTAAAGACAGAAGCTGGTTATGATTTAAGTGCTAAAAACCCTAGGGCAGACATGCAAAGCTGATCAAAGAATGGCCTTATTGGAAGTAAATCCATTTATGGAGCAAGTGCCTTTTCAAAATAAGTTTGTTCTAAGTTGACAGTAAGAATCTGAGCCTGGTTTTCCCACGAGATATTGCAGCTAGTATATAGAGTTATGAAGTATAAAGGGATTTTGGACATACTCTCAGATTTCGAAGAGGTTTTCTAAACAAGTGCAAAACTGTCATTATAAAGATCAGAGATATCACATCAGCACTGGGAGCAGATGAAAGATTGTAAAAGAAAGCACCTTCTTAGACAAAGGATGATCAAAACTGGGTGGGTACAACTGCATTTTTGCACCTATAGTCAAGATTCATTTCACAATGGGCATCATTAACTCCAAAGTGAAATGTAAGTTTATGCTGCAAAAGGAAGAAAACATCCTCTTTCCAAATGACAAAGACAGGTATGCCTTTCAAGCACCAGAGGTATAAAAGATTTTGAAGTGGCATTTAGGCTTCTTATTCAGCATAAAGGCATCATAAATAAATACAGAGGATTATAAGAGTACAAGAAAGATCATAATATGTGTTTTGAGTCCTAGGACTAGGTAAAGGTAATATGAGCATGCCACTATCAAAAAGGAGGTCCCTTCACACATTGTTACAACGGATGAAAGAGTTTAAGTGAATTCCACTGAAGCAGTGTACCCATATTCAAAAAGAGGCTCAAATATCTGATCTTAGCAAATACAAAAGGATAGTAAAATTTGCATGGTTGTTGAATCATAATACCTCTGTCACAGCAAAATTAGGGTTAAGGAGCGCTCGGGCAGTTTGTTTCAAAATGATTTTCTGATCAAACAGAGATGAGATTTACAAAATTGAGAGAGGTTTTTTTTCTTCATAGGTTCAAAAATAAAAACCTCCTTCAGTTTCTACACAGGTATCATTTTTTATGAGAAACGTGAAAAATCCAGATGTCACGGGAGAATTTCTGCACCAGGATTCATCATTTTGACCAGTGATGGGACAGTCAGATTTTGGACAACCAAATTGACACAAAATAAAAAAATTCAAGTTTTTATGGAAAATATACTTCCATATCTTTCCGATGAGCCATCTCGGGCCAAATTCTGACAAAAGGAAGACATCCAAAAGTAGCCTGCAATCAACACTATGTTTTTCTGCACCAGCATACACCGTTTTTGACTAGTGACAGTCAGTTTTTGAAGGATCAAATGAAAACCAAATGAAAAAATTCAAGTTGTTCTGGAAATTATATCTCCACATATTTCCAAAAAGCCATCTTGTGCCCAATTCCAACACCGGGAAGGCATTCAAAATTGGCCTACAAACAGCTCGATGCATTTCTGCACCAGGATTCACCAGTTTTGACCAGTTTTGGGAAAATCAATTTTTTAAGGATAAAATGGACACCAAATGAGAAAATTCAAGTTTTTCTGGAAAGTAGACTTCCACATATTTCCAACGAGCCATCTTGCGCCCAATTCCGACACCGGGAAGGCCTTCAAAATGAACTGCAAACTTGCGCGACACTCTTGGAAAAGTGCGCGACGCGCCTGTGCACAAAATTTACAAAGGAATGCACTGCTGCGCGACGCGCCTGTAGCAGCCCGCGGCACTCCTGTATAAATGGTCAAAAAAATTACCTAAAAACCTTCCAAAGCTGCTCAAAATTGTCATTAATGAATGCCATCAAATTTTCAAGGTATTCTATGATGCCTCATTTATGATTGTCAAATTTCTAAAGGGTAAAGCAATATTGAAAGGTGTAGGTCAAGTTTCTTAAGAGAATGTTTTGAAGGAGAATTATAGTTGGTTGAGAGTGAAGGGTTGGTTCTAGCTTCAAAGAGCCTATAAACTGCCCTCACAACAATGCATCAACATACACCTACAAGTCCAAAATACACAGTAGTGAAAGGCTCATAAAAAGTGTGAAAGTAACCCTACTATGATAAAACAAAGACAACCTCTGTCATCATTTGCAGTGAAGAAAGCGGTGCTTGGAAGGGTTTGTAGTTTTGTTTAAAGATCAAGATTTGCAGTGTTTTATGTTGGCTACAGGTGGAACAGTAAAGATGGTAAGTTTATATTGAGGTAGAAAAGCCAAGTAAACTACCCTCAAAGAAATGATAAGAGATGAAGGGCATTGTGTTTTAAGCAGAAACTTAGTGTTTAAAAAAATTGAAACAGTGGCCCTATTTCCAACTGCAGTAATCATCCATATATCCTTTAGGTCATCTTTCAAATTTTTCCTCGGTATGGTGAAGAGCAAAATCAAGACTGTCTTTTCGACCATAAACAAATTTTAATATAGGAAGCTGAAAGTTACCATTTGGAGGTATTGACAAAATTATGGGTGAAGATTGGTGAATGTAGGGGCAGTATCTTGATTAGGAGAGATGTTTGCTTGCTACAAGGCTATTTTATTATCCTCAAAACACCTAGATCCATGGCACCTTGCACTAACACAGTGATCTTTGACTTTTTTTTTACATTTTGGTTGACACCGTGCTTATCATTAAGATTATTTGTTGAATGGCATGCAGAGGGAGAAACACGGTATTTGGAAAGGTAAAACAATGACCTAATCTCATGAACAGTGATCGCTGTATAAATGTTTTTGATTCAAAAAAACATCTTTGTGGGGTAAAAAAGGGCAAATAACCACTGTTGATTCCTTTTTTCTATAAAGCAAAATCAGTGAGTAAATCCCCTGGCATTTAGAAGTGTGTTTATCAAACTGGAGCAAAGGACAGTAAAGGGAGGACAGTGTTTTGCTTAAAGGAAGTTTGTTGGTTGCAAGACCTTGACTGCCACCTTAAAGAAACCTCTCAAACTTTGTCACCTAGTCCTATAACAGTGGATTTGGGCTGAATAAGATATACTCTGGTTGATTGTTCTCGTTTTGATTAAATTTGCTGGTAAAGGGCATACAAGGACAAAACTGTATTTTGAAGCTCAGAAGATTGTATTTTTACTTTTGTCCACCCACAGGAAGGTGTCTTCACCATGTTTTCTTTGACATTGAATGTATATGTCATTATGAGTATTTGCTGAGTCATATACAAAAGCAAGAAGAAGGTTTTGTTTTAAAGAGACAAGGCTTTATATCAAAGGAAGGGCGTGGTTTTGAAAAGACAGGGTCTCCATTTTAAATAGGAGTTTTGATTGTGGGAAAGGGATAAACTCCTACAGGTTTTGTTAAACTGTTTGAAGCATTCTTCAAAAAAAAGACTCTGTCACCTTGTTCCATAACAGTGAGATTGACTGTATGCCCACACTGGAGGTTGACTATATATGTGGTATGATTTTGTTTGATGGAGTATAAGAGCTTATTTGGTAAGTTGATATTCATATAGAGCAAAGGTTTTCTACAAAGACAAAGGTGTTACCTTGATAAGAGCCCTTGTTTATTTTGAAAAGAGAAAACTCTTACAGCCTCTGCTTAAAACTTTAGAGCTTGTTTAACTCTGTCACCTCTGTTCTCTAACTATGAATTTGACTATATACTTACACTGAGGGTTGATTGCATAAGCCATAAGTCTGTTGATTCATTGGCACACCAGGAAAGACAATTTTGTAATGATTGAAAAGTCTACCTTTGGACAAAGATAAAATGTGTTGGTCGAGCTCCAAACATCACAGAGCAAGGTGATTTTGACACTTCACACAGCAAATTTCACCTAACAGTCTGTCCTTCATTCCACTATATAGTTTCTTATTGAAAAGGTCTTCTAGCTTAGGTACATTAAAGGTGGAAAGGCCACTGTTTAGAAGAGAAAGGGTTTTTGTATTATAAGGAAACTTGTTGCAATCATCCAAATTACATTGTTTCTCTATCAAAACAGTGAAGTGACACAGTTTGGCTCCAAGAAGGCAGTTTAAGGACAGTGAGGCAGTTTGTCTCTTCAAAAGAACATTTAGGTCAAAATGCCTCCAAGGCAAGACAACAGGAGCAGCATGACAGTGATAAATATGAGCAGCAGCAGGAAAAAGAGGGGAAGAGTGCTGAACAGCAGTAACTCAGTAGTGATAAACAACAGTTTCAAGAAGCGCTCGGAATGGAAAGAGGAGAAAGGCATATCAGCACTTGATATTTTGGCCTCATCTTCGGAGCATGTTGCTAGGGACCCTTGAGGGTCATGCGTGCCATTTTTGGGCCCATTTCAACAACTTTTTGTTTTTTGGCATTTTTTGAGTTTTTGGTCGAAAACTCATAATTTCACCATTTCAGTTTGAGGATTTTCCAAGGGATGAGGATGATACCAGTTGATGCCATATTTTCATGATCAGGTCCTCAGCGATTTTCAAAGCATTTGGAGATCATTCGCCCCCTCAAATTGGCGAAAAATGCTCACTTTTTGCACATTCTGCTCGTCATATCAGCAGTCTGCTATTTTCTGGCTTTTACACACAGGTACAGATTTGGAGGACTTCCAGGCATCGGATTGAGGTGATTTTAGTTGCGCCAGAAATTAGACACAGAGAGCTTTCCAACGGGCCATCATGAGCCTCATTTCGACACCGGGAAGGCTGCCAAATGTTTCCGGCAAGTCAGGGGACCTTTTCCTGATATAAATTTGAAGTATTTTTGTAATTTTTGAACCTCAAAAATCTGCTTTTTCCAAATGTGCGTTTAGCTATTTTTGCACTTGGAAAATGTTGCAAAGTCAATATAATTTCCATTTTTAGCATTTTTTAGATATTTTATGGGATATTTTGTGCCTTGGGCTTTGCAAAGCCTCAAGGACAAGTTTAGATATTTTGATTAGGCCAATGGGGTAGCTAGTTGCACCATGAGGTTTTCCTCACTCAAGCCTATTTATTCCAAGGGCTTCATTGTAAAACAAGGCTGAACTTGAGAGAATAATCAATATATTGGTCATATGAGCTTTGAAGAACATACTTGTGTTATGATTTTGGACTGCCTCTTGGATGCTTTTGATGAATGATGAAGGATTGTTAATGGATTCCATGACATGGTAGAATGGTATAGTGTTTCTTGCTTTGTTGTTGTCTTCTAGTTTTCATTCATGATACATGCTTCTTGCTGCTATAGATCAGTAGAGATTAATCTTGAGATATGCCCATGGAGGCACCTCAAAATTCCTGAATCTTCATAGCTTTATGTTTTCTTCCTCCTTAGTTATACTAAAGAATTCTTAACTGCTCTTTAGTAACTTAAGGTATTGTTGCTAGTTTTATTCATAAGTTCTATGTATGTTGAGTAGGATGTATGGTGTGCCCTGCCTACCTATGATTGTCCATAGTTCTGTCCATAAAACTATCTCTTTGACTGATTAGCTTATCATCTTGTTGAACCAAGGAGGCCTAGTCCCAATCTAGCCCTTTGCCTAAAACTATGAAAGCTTGTTTGTCCAAGTGCCCAATAACTTAAAGACTGTGTTTAGGCATTCCGGCATAGTTTTATGAGTTGTTAGTCTGTCTTATGTGTTTTCCCCAAAGTCTGATAGCCATTTCCCGAAGTTAGAAGGTCTTATACTTCTATGCATGGCTGGAATGTTTGATTTCTATGTATTAATTAGCTCATAGTTACATTTAACATGATTAATGGCTTGCTATAACATGTTTATGTCTGCTATCAACTAGTTACACTTGAAATCCCTCGTCTTTCGCAAACTTGATGTTCATTTACTCCATTTTTCCCAAAGATCCTTTCTACCTTGAATCAAATCGGCCCTACAGCAGCCCTACATCATCATCTCATAGCTTCCTTGACCTTTTTGACCCCATAGCCCAGTTTATCTACATCTTGTTATCCAGTTTATATCTTTAATCAGTTTTATCCCTCACAAACTTAAAAAACCAAAAATCAAAAAACTCACTTCATAACTAGCCTAATATCAGAACACCATAAGAAAACACACCGATATCTTTTACATATGATAGAGAGAGCCCTCTCTGAGTCCAGGAAGGCTAGGTCCTCGGGCTCCAAAGCTTGGTTTGATGTTACATCCTCATTTGGCTCACCAATCAGCCAAATCACGGGACCCTAACAAGGAGTCGGATCACTGACATGTACTCGGCGACATTGTTGATGGCGTTACCCAGGAAGATCCCCCCGGAACCAAGAAGGTTCGACTCAGGAGTATAGAGAACCCAAGCAGCTGAAGCAATGTGTCTAGTGTGACGACTAGCACCGTCTGCATACCCGACGTATGATAACGAATGTGATGACATCTGTGCGAAAGAAAAAGATTACATGAGAAAAACATCTTAAACCAAACAAATAATCCAGAAGCATCAAAAATAAAAATAGGAAAAAATTATATACATAAAATTACAAAGCATATGCCTAGTGCGAAACTAGGCAAAATACTTCTTCAGATAGAGCCCGTTGTGGGGCTCCTCGAGTGGAATTCCATTACAGTCCTGTAGTTCGTAAGCTCCTTTTGAGAGGGCTTTAGTAACGATGTAAGGACCGAGCCACAATGGTTGGAGTGTTCCTGCCCCCAAGAGGTCGTGTTTTTTATCATAAAGTAGAACAAGATCGCCTTCTTGGAAAGAACGAGGCTTGACAGATTTGTCGTATTGAGCTTTAACTCGGCGCTGGTGAGCTTCGAGTGCTAATGTAGCATCTCGACGAGTTTCGTCCAAATGATCGAGCGAGAGCAAGCGCTCTTCTGTGGCGGTGGTGCCAGGCAGGAGTTCAATGGCAAGTTTGAGTGATGGGATTTCGCACTCGATTGGAAGTACTGCTTCCAGGCCGAAAGCAAGTTGGAAAGGTGTGATATTTGAAAAGAAATACGGAATATTTTCCATGATACCTGTCTTGACCGAGATATCAATGAGTAGCGTCTTGGAAAGATTACCTATGTTCCCTTCTGAATCGATAGTGTGGACAGTCGTATAAGAGGAGGGAACTATCTCAGGTTGGTCAAAAGACAGGATTTCAGTTTTTATTGCCTCCGAATCAATCATCGAAGTGCGATGGTGGAACTCTCCCCAAGGTCGTTCTTCTAATGACATGATCTCTCGAATAGCTTCGTCTGTAGGCCAGACTTCATTGAGGAGATCCTTAGAGAGAACTGTTATGGGAGAGGGGGTTGTACCTGTGGTCGAAACCATATCAGTGGAGGGTTCAAATGCGATTTGGATGGCTTGGTAAGCCAACTCAACCGGTGAAAGCAGCATCTGATCTCCATAGGAATCAATATCTGAAGCTGCCGGGATGATCCATGGGTCGATAGAGCCATCCTAAGAGGTGGATATCATTGCAACCGTGTTTGGGATCTGCGGCGGCGGTAGAGGAAAACAACCCAGTAGGGAAGATGCCTTCAGAAGACCGGTACTGATACTGACGTAAGAGTCAGGGACACCTCCTATTAGGGGTACAGAGCTACTTGGTAAAGTGGAATAATCAGGGGTGCAGAAGGATAGCTGGTCGACCGTGACTATTTTCCCATCCAATGGAAATAGGATGAGTCGGAAGACCGAAGACACGATAGCGGTCATAGCATAAGACCAACTACGACCGAGCAATAGATTATAGTCGAGATGACGCTCTACGACTTCAACGTCCACGTTTACCGTTTTCCCACTCAGAGTGATGGGAAAGCTAGCAAGGTATCCTTTTGGTAGGAAAGTGTGGCCATCGAAATCTTTGAGGGAATTCGATGGCGGGGTTAGAGTAGGAGAACCTAAATTCAGCCAGCAAGCTTGTGACATAACATAGGTCGAAGCACCTTCGTCTATGACAGTGCGATGGATGGGTCTCCCTTTCGACACAACTTGCACCTGGAATGCGAGTTGATGTGAGAGGCAAGGTTTAGCCTTTTCCATATCAAAGACTGCTAGCATGGAATCCTGGGGATCTATTCCACCAATGGCCGAAAGCAAGGCTTTCCTTTGTGCTGGACAGGTTTGTAATACTTCAAGTGCAGACATAGCTGACGGTGCATGCGCTAAATCTTCTACAATATTGTAGTTTTGGGCTGCACGTGCAGAGGTATTATGAGTCGTGCGTCGAAGTGTCCCTTTGGGGGGACGAATTACAGGTTCAACAGTAGGCCTTTCGATATGTAAATCGTTGGGCGGCGGCGGATTGGAACTAGTTCCCAGTTCCTGAGCATCTATGGTAGGAGTTCCATAAATCTTGGCGCGAGTTTGAAGGTCAATACTCTTGATGCCATAAATGGCAGATGGTCCTTCGCCGGAAGGATACGAACCACCATTGCCCCGTTGATGGGGTTGTGGCGGGTTGTCAACCATATGTTGATGTTGTTGCTGTTGATTGGGGAAAGGATTGTGAAGAATGGCAGGTGTTCTCCCAGAATCCTTGTTAGCAATAAAATCGGTGCATTCCTGCAACCAAGGACATTTGTATGTCAAGTGGTCCTCCGCACAGATTTTACAATGAAATTTCATGGGTTTATCCTTTCCTTTGTCATTTCTAACAGCATTTTTCTTATTAGCGTTATTCTGATTATCAGACTGCTCTTCCGAAGAAGATGCTTTCTTCTTATTCTTTCTATTTTCTCCACTAGGTTTTTGTGAGGTTTGCACCGAATTTACCTCAGCGGAAGGGAGAGGAGTCGTTTGGTGGGGGGCGGTGGCAGCCGAGGATGGCTGGGAGGTTTTCCCCCAAGACTGATTGGTGGCTACACCAGAAATCGTGCCAACGAGACCATTGGCATGAGCTCCGGTTTTCTGAGTAGCTGGAGGATTTGGGTTACCAGGGGCATGGGGGAGCAGATCGTAAAGCGTGCCGGATTGTGAATAGATTAAATCCAAGTGTTGGGCATGACGAATACATTGATCTTCTGTCACTCCACCAGAAAGGCCAATGTCTTTAGAGATGTGGGGTAAAAGAGACTTGCAAAACCAATTGGCCAAGAGATGGTCTGGTATTGGCGCTTTGATGAGCCTCCTCCTACGTCTCCATTCATGAATATGGTCGGAGATGTGGGTGGCGGTGTCTTGGCGCAGCGATGTTAACAATTTTGTTTCGGTTTCCACTCTAATTGGTAGTTGGAAGTTCTTTAAGAACTCCGTCGCTAAAGCGCCAAACGTATTGATGGCGGCACATGGTAATTCAATGTACCACTTGGCGGCATTGCCTGTAAGCGTGCGGGAAGAAAGTTGAAGTCGGACACTATCATCTACCATGGAATTGGATATGGACCATAAATGGAAGGTAGTGATGTGTGTGGCCAGGTCGTCCCCATGCTTCCCATCGAACTTCGGGATATCGGAAGGAATCTTATGCGGTATTGGAGGCCAAAGCGAGTTATGGTTGATGGGGTCGTTCGTCAGCTTATGGATGTTGGGTATGTCCAAAGCTGCCAAGAATGGCAATTGTGGATTTGCCCCCGAGTCTAACCAAGGCAATATGGGCTGACTATTTGGACCATAGGGTCCCCCCATCCATGTGTTACCAGAAGGGTAAGTGGGACTTTGATAAAAACCTCCCATAGGTGGAGGAGTAGGAACATACGGTTGCTATCCATAGGGAAGAGTGTATTGAGGGGTAAATGGTTGGTTGCCCCTAGCGTAAAAGTGCCCTCCCACTCTAGACGGAGGTTGGGGTTGGTTAGTCCAAATGGATGCAATAGATTTTCCCGGAGGTATACTAGTATTTGCATAATTTGGCAATGGTATAGATCCTACACCTATGTTTGAACCACTTAAGGGGATAGTATTTACAATGGGTTGTCCCATTTGTCCTAAGGATTGCATAGGAAGAGAAATATTCCCTGCTACCTGTGTACTGATAATGCTGCCCCCTGGTATAGTGGCCAGGGGGTTTGAACTCAACAAAGGGTTCCAACCGAAAGGGTTGCTAAAGGGCACCGAAGTAGTCGTGCTCGTGGGAGGAGCTACCATGGTCCCCAACGTGGTCATGGTAGGAGTAGATGCCGAAGGGTTCGGTAAACTACTGACAGTTGTGTTGACCATAGGGTTGGGGGTAGGCATATGTTGACTACTGGGGTTACCCAGTAATGGCATAGAACTGACCACTGGCGGGGAGGATGGTGGCAAACCAAGGATGGTTGCCATTGGCATCGTCCCTGTGGATGCCGGTGGTGAAATAGATTTTGGTGTGGCCGCAGACATATCTGGGCGTGGTGGAATTTGGACTATCACAGGTCCTAACGGATCAGTGAGCGGAGGATTGTAATTAGGTACAACGCCTTCAGTGAAAGGGTCCTTCGGGAGTTCCAGCTGATAAGGGTCTATGTGATAATCCAGATTAGTCAGAGGAGACTGCTCTTCCGTAGAAGGCCCGGGTTCACCAAGGTTCGATCTTTCCTCTAGGGTGAGAGGAGGTAGACCTTGCTATCGTCGAGACAGATGGCGTGGGTCAGGGGACGCCACGGTGACCAGTTTAATTTTAATCAAATTTTAAAATGTGATGTATTATGAAGTCTCAAATGACAGTAACCACACACCTACTAAAAAGAAAAGACTCTCTAAAATCAATCAGCAAGCAACCAGAATAGGGTGCCCTGTCAGAGTACTACCGCTCACTTGTGATGAAATCCAGTATCACAATAGCATACAGAGAGGTTTGGTCTAAAGTACAGTCACGGTCACTCTAGAGCTTCGCCCGAACCTCAGACGATAGGTGTAAGCACTCTTGTGAAGACGAGTACCCTCCTAAAGACCGAAGATAGAGTGGGTCCGTCTGTTTCAGGTACCAGGACAGCCTGTCCCAGTCACCTTGTGTAAGTCCCTAAAAGTATGGCCACTAAGGATACCTCAAATCACAGACATCATCAGGGGGGTCCACGGTCAAGGACAGTGTGCTATATGGGTAGAATACCTAGATCCCCGATCTAGTTTCGACATCCCCGAAGGGAACCCTAATATATAACACACCCACAGGATGCAGTCGAAGGAGGGATACCTTCTAGTGCACCCAAGTGTTGTCTCGTGCTGAGCTCCGGTAAAGGAACGGTCCCAATAATGTGAGTGCAGCAGGATTTCACTCGTTAATGACTCTAGTTTTCAATTTTTGAGATCTTGGGTAGTTTTCTCACTTTCCTAACCCAAGATCCTAGCCTGAACTACTGTTTGTGTGAGCTCAAAAAAGATTTATTAGATTGATTTTATTATCGCTTTGTTTTTAGTGTACTTTGTTATTAGTCTTGCGGAGGGGGAATGGACGTATGAAGTATAGTGAGACTCTGAATCAAGAAACCATGCAAAACATGCTCTAAATATTAACTTCAATGAAGAGTGTTTCTACAAGGAGAGGTTTCTTTTTCAATCATCCATGCACCAACATGTAAATAACACAGCTCGAATTTTAAGATTCAGACTTCTATCTACCTCTTTTAACAATCTGTGAACTAAACTTTCAGAATAAACTCAGCTAAATGCAAAAAAAAAAAAAAAATCTCTTTTAAAAAGTAAATGTTTTGCACACTAACTAAATAAGAGAAACAAATAATCAATGCTAGCTTAGCAGACAAGCACAGGGATTCAGTCAGTGAAAGGTACTGGTGGCCAAAAAACTCTACAGCTAAAACACAGTCACAGTAGTGAACAGCAGGGTTTTTGGCTGAGTAACGCTCTGTCTGTGAGAAAATACAGCATTATAACGCACTGTATTTAAGATGAGACCACGTTATAACGCACTGGATAAACTGCATAGGTCGCGTTAACCATGGAAAAGCTCTTCAGTTGGCCAGACAAGAACATGATTGAACTCTGCAAGTGTTTGGTATGTCTACTGGGCATCAAAAAATGGTCGGAAGGATACTGAACAGAGGAGAGAAGAAATGAAGGGAAAAATAGTCTGGAAACTATGGGAAAACTCCCCAGTGGAGTCGCCAATTCTGCTATAGGGTAAACTGCTTGGGTGGTTGGTTTTCGTATATCCCTCTCAAGGCTTTCCGGTGCCCGAGGCAGACAGTAAGATTAGTTATGTTGTTCACAAAGATGGCATGAGTATGTTCATATTAGCTTGAAATAACTTGAAGGAATACAATAGAGAATTACCTCTTTGACGGTCTTGGAATCCCTTGGAGAGCGCTGTGCAGCAAAGTAAGAGTCCTTCTTTTCCGGCTCCAAATCTGAGACCTGCAATCAGTCAAAGCACCCGTGTAATTTCTAATATAACAAGTATCCTATCAATTAAATGAATATACTACAAACATCTATATTATACACATCTGAGCCATTCATATCATACTAAGTAAATATTGAAACAACAATGATAACATTAAGCATTGAATGGACAAAACGAACACAGTTCTATTGATTTTGAAAGAAGGAGGATTACAACCATCGGTTGTACCAAGCCCTCCTCAGTCTCCCAATCTCTCTTCTCTCTCTAGTGAAGAAGTCCAAGTCAACAAGCTCTCTAGGAGCCTCTTTGACTCTTGGCCTTCACAATGTGACACTATTCTCTATTCCACAAGTATACAAGAACCTTGAGCAATCCTTCGACCTTCAATTAAGAGCCTTCAGCTCCTTCTTATAGGAGAGGGAAAAAGCCATTGTTTCCCTTCTCTTTCCACTAGTTTGGAATGGAAAAAACTTAGATGTTTCTTTGATCTCCATGCTTTTGCCTCTTTTGGAGTTCAGTCTTCTATGGAAATGACCAATAATGAACTGGTGCTTCTGCAGTTTCCTTTGTGAACTGACTCCTTTGTGAGGGAAAGTCGGAGATTCAAATCATTTTCCACGCTCTTTTCCCAATTCAAACTTAAAACACGGGTAACGCTTCCCTTCAGTGTAAATAGAGCGTTGCCCTAGTCACTAACGCGGCCAATGCACTGCTTGCCTGTGTTATAATGCTCTTGTTCTATTCTACATAGGCGTTACCCTGGCAGAAATAGGTTTAACTTAGGTCTTTGTACTTCTTCCATATTTGTCTTCCCCTCTGAGCTGATGAGGAGGTATTTTGACCTGCAACACTCCTATGTCCTCTTGTTCATTTGTTTCATTGTTATCATCCTCCTCCATTTATGTGTCTTCCTCCTCTTGCTGATTTAACTCATCACTAGCTTGTTCATCATCATCATCCTCCTCATTGGGTTAATCGTCATTACCCTCACTATCATTACTTTGTTCATTATTGCCACAATCATCCTCTACATTTGATGCATCAAAAGAAGAAGAAGAAATGAGGTTTCCTTGAGGTGAGGGCACTTCTGTAGATGAGGACGACAAGTTTGATTGATGATGAGGTTGTGCGCTTGTGAAGACTTCATGTGCTATGAATACCTCCCAAGGTATACCCTGTTGTTCCAACTAATGTAATACCACCATCTTGATCAACGAATGGTGAAATACACTTTGCATTTGTTGGGAAGGACTCCTTCTCTAGACAACAAAAGACATTTTGTCCATACTTCTATAGAGGTAGTAGGGAAAGTTGAGCATCTTAACCCTTGTGAAATGCATGAGGATTCTAAGATGATAGGAATAAAGTCTAGATTACCTCCCCTCACAGGTGAAGTACTTCATGATAACTATGCAAATCTCTATTTGAGGTGTGAGAAGGGAAAAATAGACTTCCTTCCTTGTCTGTACCTAGTCTTGATAAATGGCTCATAATAATCCTTGTCCAACTGGCCTTCTTAAACCATTTTTCACCAACAACAGGGATACCTGTAGCATCAGAGATGGTATCTACTGATAGTTCAAAATCCACCCCTGCCAGATTCACCTGTTTGTTGTGGAGGTTGAGGAAAAACAACCTTGTAAGCTCTGGGTGGTGTTGTACTAGTTTGACCTTCTCGAAAAATTGAAAACATCCCATATTCTGGAAACATGAGAGGATCATGGGAGATGAGGTGATAGCCACTGTGCTCTAGGGTTCAACTCTATTTACTTTCCCTCCCTTATGATTTGGTCTCATAGGCCCTTTGCATCTTTCACTGCTGCTACTGTTTTCAGCTCCTGACATGGTCATAGCAGATTTTTGTGGACAAACTAGGGTTTGGAGGAGCAAAATGAAGAAGGTGGTGATGGAAACCTTAACAGATGACTGATATGAAGGCTAGGTTTTAGTACTTCTTTCTTTGGAGCTTAAGAGGGTTCACCATGAATCATGAATTGTGACCACACTAATTCACCCTCCCTTAAATGAAACTGAACTTGTTCAAGGAGGCTAAAAACAGAGGGGTAAAATGTATTTTAGACCTAGGGTTTAATTACTTTTCTAGCCACTAAATTATGAAAATTTCTTGTGGGTCAAGGAAGAGAGGCCACCTACCAGCTTTTTTCTCCTCTGCAGGCCTTTGAATGCAACTTGGAGGATGATTTGGAGCCTTGGGGCAAGAAATTTTGCTTGTTAAAGGCTCTCTGCATTAGCACAGTCCCCTACCTGAGCAGTGGGTTCGGCCTGTTAGCACAGCGCCGGTAGTCGTGCCCGTTGGTTAACATAGCACTGGGTATTCAGTAGGGTTTTCAGGTCCCTGGGCATGTCAGACCTATATTTGCACAACGGCACAGATTTTTGTAGCGTCACTTTGGATTAGCACAGTGCCATTTTAATATAAATGGGAGAAATGTCGATTAGCGCAGCGCCAGACCTGGTAAGCGCAATGCCACGGATTTGTGCAGCGCCAGTAGCCCTTGCCCGAAAATCAACCAAAAAACTCTGTTTTTCTTCTGCAAACCTTCTCTTCTCTTTGTAATGGAAAAATGAGCTGGAAAAAGGTTGAGAGGGCCTTTTATACCCTTTGAGAAATAAATAAAACTTATAAAACCCACTTTGCTATGTTTGTCTTTTGTTATTTCATAATTTTCACTGATATCTCTTTAGCCTTTTTTGCAGGTGATTTACAACTTTCCCAAGTGATTTTTCTTTGGTGATGGTGTGCTAAAAGGGTAAAGAGGTCCTTCTATTTTTTATTTTCTTTGAAGGTCTGGGCATTGTCCAAACTGTCTCTTCTTGCACTGATAAACTAAAACCATTGTTCTGACCCCTTTTGGCATTCCTGAGTGTAAGAGACCAGAAACATGTTTTTCTTACCTTTTACTGATATTTGACAGTGATGTACCTATTTTGACAAAGACTACAAATTAAGCTTGTTATGTCTCTTCTTGGCCACTTCTGATTTTATGCAGGTGCCATGACACAATATTTTTGGTCTCCTTTGTCATCTTTAGATTCTGATAATCTCAGTCACTCAACGGCAAGTTGATGCTCCTATTGATTTCCACTTTGACACTTAACCTAATGATTTCCTTCTTTTGACCATTTTGAGGGCAAGTGGCAGTAACTGAAGGTTTTATTTCTCCCATACCGATACCCTTTGCATTCCTTCTCCCTTTGGTGCGATGAACCACTGTTGCTTTGGCAAACACTAAAAGCCACCTTCAAAGGATTTTTGAAAACCTCTTGTTGTCATGATGGAGGCCCATCATCCTCATTTCAGCTATTTTTCCTACCTTCCCAAATTTTAGGTTTTAGGGTTGTTAGAGAAAACTAATTAGTGTTGTCTTCTAAGTTCTCTATAGCCCTTTCAATTTCATTCATTTTTGTTCAGTTCACCTCACCTTTTTCCCTTTTTTATTTATAATTTCTAAAAAAACTTCAATGTGTGCTTGATTATGTTGTTGTGCCTTTTGTCCTTGTGGGTTTTGCATTGGTTTCTTGCTTCGCAGCATTGTTTAGCCAAACAGTCACAAAACCCTGATTCTCTTTATACATAGGCCTACTGCCTCTCCTTTGTTGTGGTTGTCCTTAGTAATGATTTAGCCTTTTACCTTACCTCTTTTTCTATTGATATCCATCTCAATCATTCCTGTAGAAATGTCAACAAGGGCAGTTGTCCCTTGCATAATTTTTTCTTGACCAAGGAGGCCTTCCTTGAAAGGTTTTCTGATCCATTTGGACAATCATGTGTTTTCCTTCTTCCTCTTTGATTGCAGCCTCTTGGCACAGGAAAAAAAAATATTTAGAACATAAAAACAATCCTATGACCTGTGAAACCCTAGGTGACCTAGTGGGAGGCTTTTCGGACTTGGCCTTTGGCTGAAATCTTGACTTAGGGTTTTTAGGTGTAAAACAAAGTTTTTGATAGACTTTATGCATTGCAGACCAAAAACTATTGATTTTGATTTATCTAAAGAACCAAGAAAGGTAGCTTGAAAACACCAATTCTTGAGGCATTTGGTGAATAGGGGAAAGGGTAGGCTACTTGGCAATCCAAGGTGTAAGTACAAGGGTTAGGAAAGTTAAAACAAAGTGGTAAGGTTAGAGGAGGAAGAACATAGTGAAAATGAGTGGCATAAGCCCATGATTGGTCTTCTGGGAGTGATAGGATGGCCATGACTTGATAGAATAGTAAAATAGTGGAAATTTTATCCTAAGGATGATGAAGGTAGTTAGATTTCTAGAACTCACAATATTCATGAATTTTGTTTCTAGAAATCTAGGATAAGCATTTAGTCATCTATGAAAAGCAAACAATTACTGATGACTAACACAATGCAACACATAAAATAAGAGGAAACACAAACACAAAAAACATATAAAACTAGAGAGACACAGATATATGTGGTTCACCCAATCTGGGCTACTTCCACCCCGAACATCCAGTCCTTCCATTCTATTATCCAGAAAAATGAAGAGACACAATCTACATCATATTTGTTGTAATATCCTATGTTCTCTATCATAGTATCCCTTTCTTTTTCTCACTCTAACAATAAACATACAATGCACAGCCACAACACAATGCCCTCATACAAAATGAGGGGTTGCCTTCAAGGATAAAAAAAACCCTAAATTAAACATAACTTATACCATCAGATCATCCACCTAATGAACGGCCTAGATTGAATAGAAATTACAATACTTTTATAAGGAAATTTTATATCTATTTTTAGCATTGGCGGCACTGCCCCCGAAACCCCCCTTGGACCCCCCAGGTAGTGTTTAAACGATGGGCGGCATTGTCGCCCTGTTAAGAATAGGGGTCCAATGTTGTGATACATCTAAATAAAGAAGATAATCAGGCTCCACACCAAACACATTGCTGCGGTAGCTTCTATTGAGAGAGTATGGCTCTCTTACTTGGTTTAATGATGATTTGACATGGTAGCAGAAGGCTTTGCTGCAGTGGTTTTTATTTGGAGAGTATGGTTTGACATTGTACATGTTCATCCATATGTATCTACTTATTATTTTGCACATTGTTCGAATGATGCTTAGATCCAGCAAGGCCAACAGAGCCAAGTATGGAAGAATGGAGAGATACAATCTACTTCATGTAGCATGGGATGGAGAGATAGTTTATGATGGGGGACTTTCCACTTTGGGAAGATACCACTTCACTTTATGTATCTCATGCATAGGTGAGGGTCTTGAACAACATATGGTTTCCACTTGGATATTCATTGATCAGGAGAGGCATCCAACTTTTCAGTTGGAGGCCATTCTAGACATTATAGAGAGGTAGATTTGGAGCTAGGAATGCATTACACATTGGAGAAAATGGGGAGGCCTTACATATGAGGATGCCATTTGGAGGGATATGGATTGTTGTAGCATCCACTTTTTGAGGGGAGGACTGTAATATTCCCAATTTTCCACCAGCTAATTGGAATATTAGAGTTCTTACTTTTCTTAATTAATTAAGTAAATAAGAGGGTGGAGGGACCCATAAACCCCATAGACGAATAAAATCCACTTTTGATATTTTATGTGGATAATTTAGAAGTAGATCTGCATTATGGAGTAGTGAAGCAGCTTATTAATGAAGGAAGGGTGGAGATCATGGATTATTAATGAGAAGATCATGGAGATAATGGAGGAAGTCAAATGAGAACATGGTGCAATAAAAGTAAGATCATAGAGCACTAATGATGAGATAGTGGAGGAAGTGATGCATCTAATGCACACGTGATGGATAGAGTGGGAATTAAATGTAAAGATGGTGGAGAACATGGAGAGACAATGCAGTCTTCATGGAGGCTATTGGCCACATGTGCAACATAGTTATGAGTTGGGCTAGGGCTATGGAAGGCTCACAAACCATAAAAGGAAGATGAAGGCAGCAATAGAAGGCAGAATTTATATTATTATTTTTGATCTTGTTAGATCTGGATTTTTCATTTGATATTTATATGCACGCTTCAGTTGTTTAGCTAAGTCTGCAGTGTTGTTTAGCACACGGGTGTTTCTGAGTGGAAACCCCACCCTTACCCATGGGGGACTTTGAGTGCCTACTCTGGGAAGGTTATTTTGAGTTCTCATATATCATCAGGCATTGGTGTGACATTCAACCCCTCTCTACAGCACATTCAGTCTCACAAATTATGCATTCCTGCTTGAGGGTTTGAGAAGAGGAGGTAGTTCTTGGCATTTCAGCTAAGAAACAGGTGGAGGATTCGTCCTTTCACCTTTGACTTCAATATCAGTCTTCCAGGAGAAGCATATTCATGTCTGGCATTCAGGCCAACATTAAACACCTCCATGAAGCAGCAATTCCCCAAGGGATTGCGCAATCAATTCCTATAGATCTATTGGAGGAGGGAAGTTTCCAGTATTTCAATTGGAAATCCTATGAGGGACCATCTCCTCACTTTGGGCACATTATTTCCATCATTCATGAGCTTCATTGCAGCATTTAGCATTAGGCTATAGATCCTCCATCCTTGAAAATGCAGTTTTACTTAGCGGTTGTGTATTCAACAACTGCATTCAGTGGAGGAGGAAGGAGGAGATAGATCTTGAGCTTCTATCTTGAGAATATTGTGAAGGGATTAGCCCTTCAAGAATAGATCTAATTGTATCACGTTGAAAACATATTATGATCAGTTCATGCTTCAGATTTGCATACCCAGTAGTCATATGTTTTAGGGCCTAAGAGGGTGATTTTCCAAGATTTTCAGATCTAAAAATCCTTTCTGGGTTATCTTGGGTATTCATCATAGATCCTAGATATGAAATCTTAGCATCATCTGAGCTCCATAACTTCTAGATATACATTATTATATTTTTTCAATAGTTGCAGTCTTGGCATTTGCAGCAGGGCAACGCAGTATTCCTTCTAGCAGTCCAACAGTTATGCAGTTCCTCTTATGGGAGGACTTTAGGGTCATTCTAGGCCACTTTTTTGGCTTGAGTGTCTCAGATTTTCAGCACTCTTTTGTTGGTTTATCCACCTCCTATTAATAAAATGGTTCAGTCATTATGTGCATTTTTATGGTGTATTTATATTATTTGTTCATTGTTGTGGTTTTCAATTATTGTGTTTTTGTATTACTGCATTCTCCCTTTTGGGATATTACATCTAGCTTCCAATGGCTTGGCCCTTTACTATTATTATCAAAAGTGTGATTACATATATTTTTGTTGCTCAAACAACATTAAAACCTACTCCAATGGCTCCAAAATGCCCAAAAATGTCAATCTAACCTCTTTCTGCTTCGAATTTGGTCAAAAACTAACATAGTTATGGCTCCCCCAAGTTTTTGCACCAACTGCTCCACAACCTCCACCGAATCCGACAATATCCTGCAATTTTGCACCGAAATTCGCTAACGAAGTGCCAACTTTCCCAATTTCTAGGAAAAACTATCTACGCGTCAATTTTCCCATTAAGGCCTTGTTTCCGAAAAACATGGCCATATGGGGGACCGGGGGGGGGGGGTGGTGGGGCCGCAATATTTAAATCCACATGGTTAGTAGATCACCTTCTCCATAGCTTGGGTGGACACATGGCACCAATGTATATTGTTACAGTTAGGAACAGTTGGGGGGGGGGGTGCATGGGGATAGCCTTCTACCCATGGCCCTACCCCCAGGCATGGTGACCATGTTTGGGGCTAGACCTTGGCCCCCACGCCCAAACTCAAAACTATTACAAATTAAATATAATTCACATCATTATATGTTAAGAAACAATGTAATGGTGCAATAGCAAAGACTTTGTGCTAGTGCTTGGAGGTCATAGGCTTGACCCTCGCCTACTCCACTTAGACCTTCAAAACATTTTGGTGGCCCTCGTGCTACCATGTGGAAGCCCCTAACCATGCCACGTGGCAGCCTATGATTGGCCACCAAAAACCCAATCAAATCCTGTCATTTCAAACCAATGACTCAGTTCCATTTGGCACAATTTGATTCACTGAGGAATATTCTCTTTGGCTAGTCAAACTTCCACATGGGCATACCCAGTCAATAGTATGGACTACTAACTAGACTATCCCAGCACGTTTTTTCAAAAAAAAATCATGTTGTACAAAGTGGAAAGAACGTGTTTCTGGGAGCATACAACGTTGGTTTTCTACGAAAATAGCTACGTCAGATTTAGAACAACGAGATCTACATAGTCGTTCAAGTTCCACACCTTTCTGACTACTTTCATTTTTTGGCTTAATTTTTAGCACCTGATCAGAAGGTGATGTTGCGGGTGTACTAGATGATGTTGTGGCTTCCATGACTCCTGCTAGACCTTCCTTTTTGAAATGAGAATGAATTATTTAGTGTTCATACACTCACACATTTTCTGCAATTTCTCAACACTTAGCGATTTTTGAGCTCTCAGACAGAAAAGTGCCAAAATCTTGGCACGACGTGGATTTTTATAGTGTTATTGAACTTCTAAGCTCATCATTAGCTCAGATCTTTCTCATATTTTTTTCATTAAATGAATATCTAGCCCTGGATCTTTACCAATTTGTCTCCATAAATGCGACTTTCTGCTCCTCCAATGGCAAGTTTCTCTTTTAATGGTCATATTTTTCTGATGAAATCCAACACGTTCATATTAAAGCACACAATCCTTCATACGTCGCAGCTCCTACAATCTTCTACATAACCTATAATTTAGTTGAGTGTCTTCCTATGTTGACGCTCTCTCTGTAGAGTAGTTTATAGTCTAGTGCCCACTTTCAACTACAGGTGGCACTAATACCTTCCTCCTTTCTTCTTCATAGTGAAGTTGTTGGAGAAGGGTCATCTCTATACAACTTCAACCTACTACCATTTACCCTTCCCTGAATCAATTCTCCATTCAACTTCACCAATTGAACTATGCCTCCATCAGTGATATCATTAGGGGAATTTTAAGGCCTAAAATGGGCATCCTAAGAAAAATGTACAACCAAAAGACACTTTATAAGAGCCAATAGGATTCAAGATGATGATGTCAACCATGGGGGAATATTCACCATTTTTGGAGTAAAAAAGTACAAATATTAAAAAATAATAAAATTATAAAACTACTTTTTCAACTTATCTCCCTAAGGGTTTACTAAAATTTCAAGCATGAGTACTTGTTGGATGTAGAATTAATTCCTCATTCAAGGAGTACCCATGCTGCATACTTTCGATTGACCGTGATACACGAAAAATGAGAAATGCATGGAAAATGTGATTACAATCATGTTTTTTATGTATTTCTCATTTTTCGTGTAGTAGGGTCCATCGAAAGTATGAAACATGGGTACTCCTTGGATGAGGAATCAAATTTTGCATCCAAGGAGTGTTTCCACTCAAAATTTGAGTAATCCCATATGGAGATAAGTTGAAAATATGAGTTGAAAAAATAGTTTTTTTTCTTTTTTACCTCTAAAATTTGTTGATTCTAATATTGTTTTATTATCTCCACTATTATTTTATACTTTCCTTAGGAGGCCCATTTTAGACCTCAAAATTCCCCTAATGGCTTGATAATATATGGGCCCAACCAATGCATCTTGAACTTCCCTGGAAATTTCACAAACTTACTGTCATAAAGGAGGACAACGTCTCCTACCTTGAACTGCTTCTGCTTGATATGTTTGTCACACCAAGACTTTTCTCCTTCTTTTTTCACCTCATGACGGAATCCAGCTACAAATTTCTCTTCTTCCAAGGCATTCAACTATGACATGTTTTCCTCAATTGTTTCAAGGTATTCCATATCTGTGAATGCTTAAATCCTCAAACTGGGCGTAATTTACTCCATGGGCATCACAGCTTCTTTCCCATACACCAATCTAAAGGGTTTCTTTCCTATCAACTTCTTTCATATGGCCCTCTGAGCCCATAATATAGATGGAATTTTGAGGTCCTAATCATATATATTCACATTGCATACTTTAGTGAGTGCATTGTCCAAAATCATGTTAAATGCCTCCATTTTTATTCTGATGATAGACTTGGAAATCCTTATTTAATGCTTCAATAGTATTATTCAGAAGATGTGAGCCTTGGTCACTCATCAAGATCTCCGGACACCCAAATCTAGACAATATGTATTCAAAAATAAACTTTGCTGCAGTTCCTTACCAATTGTGCTTCAGCCCATTGTGTTAGATAATCAGTCGTAGTTATTATGTACCTCACACCAGTATTCTTCCCAGGTGGATTGATAGGTCAAAAAAAATAAATAGCCCACTTATCAAAAGCCTGCAATGTCACTTTTGGAACTAATGGCATTTCATCCCTTCTAGAAGGCTTACATTTTCTTTGACACACATCGCATGCTCTATAGTACTCCTATGCATCCTTATGTAGTGTAGGCCACCACAATCCTGCTTTCAAAATCTTCTACGTGGTATCTTTTCCTGCATAATTTCCACAAGTTGTGCCTCCATGATATTCTGCTAGAATCATCGGTCTTTCATTTTTAGGAACATATTGTTTGGTCAATTTAGTGTGTCCTAAATTGCTGCATTTAATTTTTCAATCCGGGAATCGTAAGCTGATGAAGTGCGGCGCACTATATGTGCAAGATAACCTATTTCTTAACTTTTTGTCGTTTTTGGTTTTCTAAGGTAAAATGGAAATTCTAAGATGAAAACAAGTTTGGTTATGTTTGTTCAAGGAAGTGATATCCCCTATAATGATTTACCAACTTGAAATTTTAAAAAGAAATTTGAAATTTACAATGACAAGACTTGAAAGGAAATGAAAATGTGCTGCTGAAATGAAAAGGTGCTGCTAATCTAATAAATCAAAACAGTGAACTAGTGAGCATGAAAACCAAACTATTCTTGTTGCTGACTAAACACAAAAGAAACTATGCTTAAGGAAATTCAAAATTGCAACAAAATAAATCTAAATCAATTACATCAATTTATCTTCTGATTCTTCATCATTAGTCCAGCTATGATTTTCGGAAGTAATCATAAATAACTTGAGTAACTGATATCTAACTTGCAGAAAGAAAACTAATATCAAACCATACATTCATGATTCAATCCCTCACCATCAGTCCAGTTGTGGCTTTCGGAGGTAACTGAAGATGTCATGCAAAATTTAATATATCTAATTTTACAGAAGGAAACTAATACTAAAATACACATTCCATAATACAATCCCTCACCATCAGTCCAGCTGTGGCTTTCGGAGGCAACTGAAGATGCTATGAGCAGCTTAATATATCTAAATTTGCAGAAAAGAAACTAATACTAAACTACACATTTCATAATACAATCCCTCACCATTAGTCCAGCTGTGGCTTTCGGAGGCAACTGAAGATGCTATGAGCAGCTTAATATGTCTAAATTTAACTACTGAAACAAATAAGCAAAACTGAAATAAACATAGCAATACTGAATTTAAACAGAAACTATGAAAAGAAAATTAGCAGTAGAACAATGTTAGTTCCATGTCATTAGTTAAAAAGCTATGAAAATGCCCGGGCTGCCTATCTATAACCTGAAACAAGAACACTGATCAGCGATTAACAATCATAAAACATGAAAGACAGAAGTGAAATGGAAACTATGGAAGTTTATAAACAGAAATGAAGCAAATGCAATGTATAAACATATGAATGGATTATGGCACAATGAGCTTTAAAGAAACAAAATGAGAATTTTACACTAATGCACAAAACCTTAGCTGAGCAGGGGCCCTCTACACCAGCCTTGGCAACGATCTTCAAATACGAATTTCGGTTAACAAAACAGAGTCTTCTTATATTAAAAAGCAGTCATTACAGGAAGGTGATGTTACGGCACAAGTGCAGCGTAATCACACTACAGAGCAGACTTATAAAAGATAACAGAGACTAACATCAACTAACTCTATATGCGTATGCAAACGCATTATATATAACAAAGAAATATAACTGTCTCCTAAAGTTCATGCTGGTGGAGAGCACGTAGACCACTACGTCCACGGATCTAGGATCATGGCCGTGTTGGAAAGTAAATCTACGAGGAGTGGATGCTTGAATTCGACTAAGGAGCCATGTACAGATGTCGATTTATCCTCCGCAACTTAGAAACGACCGTATGAATCTTCATGTGACACGAAACAGAGTCCTGCCAACATGAGACTCTATGGTTGACTTCCATGTGGACGCCTTTGACCGCGGCTTCTTTAGATGAGTTTTCTCGAACCAATAGGACACGAACCATGTCCACATCATTCCTGACCTGCCCATGTGGCTCGTTTTCCTTGTAGACACCTGTAGCATAGAGTTTCACAAAATAGCTGCGGAAAGTTGCAGCAGTTGCGGAAAGTGGCAAGATTCCGCAGCTGAATGAACAAAATCTAAATCAAATAGCAAACACAAAAATATAATTAAAAACCATGTTAGATGCTCTTTTGCACATGATATTGACAACTTGGGAGGTTCAGGTGAGTGAAAATGGTATAGAAAAGTGTATGGAAAAGATGCAGATTTGAGACTCAACATACCCCCACTGTGAAGGTGTTGCATGTCCTCATGCAACCAAAATTTTGATAATCTTTCTTCAGTTCATGTGCCTTGACACTTCAGCCAGCACATCCAATCCTCTCTTCTTCTTCCTCGGTACTGCCAACATTCTGGGTTTCTTCATTAAGCACCTAAATTTGATATTAACGAGTGCTCTGTTCAACTTCTGGCATTTCCTTTTCAGTTTCTTATTCTTCTTCTGCCATATTCCCAAATGTAGCATGGTATTATCATGGATGATTTTGTCCAATTTGCCTTGTTCTTTCAATGTTTCATTTTCATTTTTGATGTGCCTATTTAAAAGCTCCAGCTCAAAAATTTCTTGTTTTAGTGATTGAACTAAATCATCCTGCAATGTATGAGGCTGAATGGAAGAAGTACTTGGACCTGTGGCTGCCTTTTCCAAAGATTCTATATAGTCATATACTTCCTGCTACTTGGGGTCTATTTCAGGTGTCATTTTTATTGGGCTGTCCCCAAAATGCCGTGAAGGAGAGTTATCTTGAAAATCTGGCTCAGGAGGGCTCACATCAATGTCTTGCTGAGAATGGGATGGAGTATGCTCAATATCTGATTGGGAATGAAATGAACCAGGTTCACTAACTGACTAAGATGGACTATGGTCAGTTGGGGACTGTTCAGATGTCTCCTCACCCAAATCAATGAAATGAGGACCCTTAATTTGTGTTTTCCTCAATTTCCCCTTAAGTCTGCTGCTTCTTCTCACACGCTGTGGTACATTATCCTTTTGTTTTTGTTTTCCTTTCTCTGTCTTCTTGGGCATAGATGATTGTTTTTGAAGATAAACTAATCTTTCAGATAACACTTGATGATCTTCTTCTTCAGAAGAAGGAGTTTTATGTACAGCCTCAATAATTTTTCTCTCTTTTGGTGTTATTGGCTTCTTACCCTTGATTTCTTTCTTCTTCCTCTCTGACAGTCTTTCTTCCTTATCAGTTCTTTCAATTGCAGTAGTAGGAGTATTTTGGATTTCATCAATTGTTCTTTTTCTCCTACTTCTTCTTGCTGTTCTATCTTCAGGAATTCCCTGAGTAGGAGTAATTTGGGTTTCAACATTTATTCTTTTTCTTCTACTCCTTCTTGTTGAACTACCTTCAGGAATTTCCTGAGGTTCCTCAAAGAAATTTCTAACTAGAAATTGTTCCCATGTGTCTTTCTTTTCCTTTAACTCCTTTTCAATCAGAATTTTTACAAGGCCGTGGTGATATAGATGGGGTTCTACATCTCCTAAGTGTTTTTGAACAGTCACAGCCATTTTCTTCAAGCTATTTAACAGAAAATATGGAAGATTGAGAACTTGATTTTCTAGAAAATTCATTAGTAACCTGGTATGGTACATGTACATGGACCCAAAACGGCCTTCACATGTAATGAATTTCTGAATAACTAGCAGCAAAGTAGCCCATTCCTCTTTCAATGCATGCACAGGAATTCCTCTTTTAAAAACAATTATGTCCATACCTTGGTTTCGTAAGATTGTTCTCCATGCTTCATCACTGATGCCTTTATTTTTAAACCAACGCTCACCCTCTTGAAGAAGTTCCGTGGCTGTTGCTATAGATGCTTCATTGACCGCAAACTTAAGGTCTCCAATCTCTGCTTCCAAGCCATTAAACGACCTTGCGAATGCCTTCGTCACTTCTTTATGATAACCTCTGAATTTATGGATAAACCGCAGCCAATTTGCTTTCTTCAATATCTCCTTTACTTGCGGATATCCCTCTATAAACTTAGGTCCTTCCGGCTCTGCTCTTAGCAATTTACCCATTTTTTTCTTTCTGCTCTTTCACAAATTTGCCTGCGTGAGGGTTCAAATGGAAATAGAACGGTTGAATGCACAGGAACGAGCACAATGGCTGTGGGAATGTATCATAAAATGGGAATGAGCACCATAAACGGAATGGAGTGAGACTGTGGGTAGATATCCGAGAGTGAGAATGAGCACAATGAACGAAATGGAGTGAGACAGAACAGAGTGGGGTTTCGTAAATACAGCAGAGACACGACAAAGAGATTAACAAAGTATAACACATTCGGCAGCGTTTTGAATTTTGGTGGCTGCATAATAAATATGAGCACGTTTCAATCAACGGTTATGAATTTATGCGGCTGTAAGAGTCCTTGGTCAAATCAAATATGTCTCATTATCACCGGTGGAACATTGGATCATGAATGAAAATCGGGGATTTAATGATGGAACCGTTTGTGAATGAATGCGAGAGGATAATATGGAGATCGTGAAGGGTTACGGAATTGTCAATATAATCATCGCATGTAATGGATAGAGCTCATGGTTCAGAACTATATAAAAATGTGTTTTTCAATGCTATTTGAAATAAATTTAATTCATACCTTTGGAATCTTTTCCTTTTCCCTTGGTCTTCAACTAATTGATCTCCATTGGTGTCTTGAATGCTCCATGTCTTCATTTTTGATCCTCTCACCTGCATTTTATTTCATAATAACGTCTGACTGTACATTCTTTTTGAAAGCAGAGTAGTAGCTGCGGAATCTGCTTCTGGCTGCGGAAACTGGAGTCAGCTGCGGAAACAGATGTCAGCTGCGGAAACTGACACAGCTATTACTTGGATGAATGGAAATGAACAGATGACAAATGACCAGATGGAAATGGTCATGAAAAAGATTTTTATTTATGGAATGGAATGAAATGGATAAAATGAAGTAGAATGGGGTGAAATGAAATGAAATGAAATGGAATGAAGTGAAATGAAATGAAGTGGATGGTGACAAAACTTGTGAAATGAAAGAGAGATTTTTTTTGGAAAATATAGAGTGTCAGGTGTTCCTGATTTTCACCCTATATTTTCTGTATAAGACTGCCAATCTATGATTGGTTTTCAGGCTTATACCATTTTTTTTTTTTTTAACTGAAAAGAACAAAAGCTAGGCTGGTGGAGAAGAAGAATTCTTCTGTACCAGCCTGATTGCAGAACTTTCTTGAAACAATTTGACAAAAACCTCTTTTGAGAGTGGCTTATGATAAATTTTCAATCTATGGCCATTCACAATAAGAGGAGTTTGAAACTCATCAATGGTCTTGATTCTTACCACTCCATTGCTAAAGATCTTGTCAATTTCATATGGCCCAAGCCAATGAGTTTGAAATTTTCCTTGAAAATCTTTAAACTTGGAATCAAATAACAATGCCCAATCTCCTTCTTGAAACTTCTTTTCTTTGATATACTTGTCATGCCATTTAGCTCTTTGATATTGAACTAGATCAGTTCTTAGAATTGCTTCTTGTCTGATCTCATCTAGCTCATTCAATTGCTCCATTCTATGCTTTTGGGCTTCTGATAAGTCCATCCCCAACTGAAGTGCTATCTTGAAGGTCTTGATTTGAAACTCAATGGGGAGCAAGACTTCTTTCCCATAAACAAGTTCATAGGGAGAATGTCTTGTTGTATTCCTCCATGTAGTTCTGTAGGCCCACAAGGCTTCAGGAAGCCTTTCTGCCCAATCTCTCCTATGTAGATGAACAGTTTTGGTGATGATACTTTCAAGAACTTTATTTGTGGACTCCACTTGACCATTTGCTTGCGGATGGTAAGGATTAGATCTTCTGTGCTTGATTTTGTATTCTTCCATCAACTTCTCCACCAAATTAGATGTGAATTGGCTTCCCTGATCTGTCACAATTTCTCTTGGAACACCAAAGCGAGTAAAAATATCCTCATAAAGAAAATGAACAACTGAATTTTCAGTAGCAGATACTAATGCTTTGGCTTCTACCCATTTAGTAACATAATCATTACAAACCAATATATACTTCTTTTGCTTGGATGGTGGATTAATAGGTCCAATGAAATCTAAAGCCCATTTTTCAAAGGGTTCAATGAGTACCTGTGTTTTCAATGGAATTTCATTTGAAAGGGTAGGTTTCCCTACTCTTTGGCAGCTGTCACACCTTTTGACATATTGTTTTTCATCTTTGAAGAGGGAAGGCCAATAATATCCTAAAGAAAGGATTTTATAGGCCGTCCTTTTGTCTGCAAAGTGTCCGCCGCATGGTTCATCATGACATGCCTTAATAATATCAGGCATTTCATCTTCCCTGACACATCTTCTGATCACAAGATCTGGCCCTGTTTTAAACAATTCGTTAGAAATCCATGAATATCTTGAACTCTCCTGAATAATTTTTCGTTTTTCTCTTTGAAATAAATGTGAAGGTAGTTTCCCTGTAACCAAATAGTTAGCAATATCTGCATACCAAGGGGTCTTAATAGTTACTGCAAACAAATATTCATCAGGAAACTTATCTTCTACAGGAGAATCTTCTTTAGTATTCTGAATCCTAGGCAAGAAATCAGCTACTGTATTCTGTTTTCCTGGTCTATCCAACACAGTAATATTGAATTCTTGCAAAAGTAAAAGCCATCTTGTCACTCTTCCATTAGTAACAGGTTTGTTCATTAAATATCTAATTGTAGAATGGTCAGTATGAATAAAAGTTTCATAGCCTGTTATGTAATGTCTAAACTTATTAATTGCATGAACAACAGCTAAAAACTCTTTTTCAGTCACAGTATAGTTCAACTCTGTGGGAGTCAAATTTTTATTGGTGTAATAAATGGCATAAGGAACTAAATATTTTTGACCCAACACAGCTCCTAGAGCTGTATCTGAAGCATCCGTAGAAATATGAAAAGGGAGTTTCCAATTTGGTCCTCTCAAGATAGGTGCTTCAGATATTCTTGTTTTCAAAGTTTCAAAAGCTGATTGACAATTAGGATCCCATTTGAATTCACAATCTTTTGTAAGCAATTTGAAGAGTGGAGATGCTATTTTAGTGAAGTTTTCTATAAATCTTCTATAGTAACCAGTAAATCCTAGAAAGCTTCTAACATCTCTTTGACAATTTGGAATAGGTAACTTGGAGATGACTTCAACTTTTGATCTATCAACCTTAATCCCATCTCCTGAAATATGATGTCCTAAAATAATCCCTTCAGTAAACATCATAAAGCATTTTTCATGGCTTAATGAAAGGTTTGTTTCTTTACATCTTATAAGGACTTTTTCCAAATTTTCTAATGCCTCTTCAAATGAATTACCATAAATTGTAAAATCATCCATATAAACCTCTACACAATCATGGATTAGATCAGAAAAAATTCCTAGTACTGCTCTTTGGAATGTTGCGGGTGCATTACATAACCCAAAAGGAAGCACTCGGTAGGAAAAATTTCCCCATGGACAAGTAAATGTGGTCTTATCATGATCTTCAGGTGCTACCTGAATTTGATTATAGCCACTAAAACCATCCAAAAATGAAAAGTACTTTTTACCTGCTAATGTATCTAATACCTGATCGATAAAAGGAAAAGGAAAGTGATCCTTAAAAGTTGCTTTGTTCAATTCCCTGTAATCAATGCACACCCTCCATTTACCATTCTTTTTAGGTACTATAACCAGAGGAGAAACCCATCGGCTATCTGAAATTGGATAAATGAAGTTTACATTGAGTAGTTTTTGGAACTCTTCTTTCACTATCTCCCTAAGATTTGGATTCATCCTTCTTTGAGGTTGTCTGATTGGTCTACTGTTTTCCTCAATATAGATATGATGGATGCAAGTCTTGGGATCAATACCTTTCATGTCAGTATACTCCCATGCAAATGCAGTAGAATGTTTTTGCAAAATTCTGGTTAGTTCTTCTTGTTGTGACTTCTCCAAATGTTTGTTGATATTCAATGTTTTTTCTGGAAAAATCTCAATAGCAGAATTACCAAACTCTTCCATAGAGTAAAGAGACATTTGTCTTGATGATAAATATTCTATGTCAGATTCCAACCGAAATTGTGTGGGGTCATATTCTGAAGATATCTCAAAATTTTCTAATGTGTTCAGAATTTGACTATCCTCACTGATTTCAGAAATGGTAAAGACAGGTTGTATAGTGTTCTCATCATCGACCCATTCATTGTCTCCTATTTTTGTGATTGCTCTTGCTGGAGGATACAAATTGAATTTCTTTGTCGAATTACCATTAGAAATGTACATGTCTCCAGATCTACAACTAATAAAAGCATCAGCTGTGGCTAGCCAAGGTCTTCCTAAGATAAGTGGGTGTCCTCCTAGATTACTCTTGGGAGTCAAAATCATAAAATCTACTGGATATTCCCAAGAATCTAAGGAGACTGAAATATATTCTAATACACCATCTGGTTTAATAACTGATCGATCTGCAAGTTGCAGTAAAGTAGGTGTAAAAAGAAGGTTAGGAAGTTTTAGCTATTCCATAGTCTGTCTACTCATAATGTTGATAGCAGCCCCTAAGTCAATCAATGTGTTTGGAATTTCTATCCCATTTATATGTGTCTTGAAAATTGGACTTCTTGGATCTACATACTTCTGCATGGTAATTTTTCCCATCATAATATCTGCAATCTTTCCTACCAGGTGGATTCTTCTTGTGTCTTTTAGTTTTCTTCCTGGTCTTTTGAAACTCAACTCCTTTATGGTTTTTGCTAGAATAGGAATCTCTCGAATGGCTTGTAGCAAGGGAATCTTGATACAAACATTCTTCAATTCATCTAGAAAGTCATAGTTAGGCAACAAGATTTGTTTTTCCACCCCCTTGTCAATTTGTAGTCTTTCAGGAAAAGGAGGTGTAGATGAAGATGCGGGTTGCTCAACTATAGGAGTTGTGGATGTTAACTTTTCTTTTTCTTTTTGCATGCTTGAATTTTGAAGAGATTCTTCCTCAGAACCTTTATTGACTTGAAGAGAGTCCTCCTCAGAGGTATCTTGCTCTTGAATATCTATAGAAGGTTTTTCTAAAACTCTACCAGATCTGAGTTGTACATCGTTGAGAGGAACAATCATATAGGTAGAAAATTGTTGTCCTTCTACCATGTAAGTATTCTGAGGATTTTTATTGTTAGGATTTGGCAATGGCTGAGCTGGAAGTTGATTTGTTTTTTGTTGGTATGGGAGCATGAGTTGAGGATTTGGATTTTGTTGAGAAGGTTGTTGTTGTGGAAATGGCAATGAAAGTTGTGGATTTGGGTTTGGAAGTTGTGGAGCTTGTTGATTTTGAAAAGATGGAGGATATTGATAAAATTGAGCAAATCTCCCATGAGGATTTTGCATCCCTTGTACCCATGGCTGATATGAATTTTGATGTTGGGGCCAAGGTTGTTGCCAAGGATTCCAATTTGGTTGGGTTTGATAATTCATAGGGTTGTTAAACCCTTGAGTTTGTTGTCCCTACCAAGGTCTCCTTGCGACAAAACAGAGAGATTCTACTGAATTTGGGTCTTCTTGAAAAACAGCTTTGAGTCCAGGAATTGAAGGACAATCCTTGATCTCATGATTCTTTGAGCAAATCATACATGTTTCTACAACTTTTGCATCCAAGGGACATTCCCTTAAAGCATGTTTCTTCCTACATTTCGGACAGAAGATGGCTAAAGCATCTGTTTCTGCTTTCTGCTTGTTTTGGATTTTAAGGGTGTCTAGTTGTTCACTAAGGCTCCCTAAGATATCAGTTTTGAACTCATCAAGCATATTACCAATCTCGTCCCTACTTACTGATCCAGTTGCAGATTTGTTAGCCCTAATAAGAGAAGGATCCCTAGGCCCTTTTCCTGTTTTAGATTTTCCCCTTGAGAGATGGACACATAATTTTGTTATGTCACGAAGTGGAAGTTGAGAAATGTCTCCTTTCCCCATCATGTTTAAAATATCTATCCATTCATCTCTAATGGCTTTTAATATGAGGGCTTTCAAGGTTTCATCATCTAAGTTGTTCATCTTTGCTCTTTTCAAGTTGTATTGAAATCTTTCAAGTAAATCTTCCAAATTTTCATCTTCTTTTTGCATCATTTTGAATACCTCATCCTTGTGATTGGTGGGCATACAATAGTCCAAGTATCTATCCAAAAATGTTTGTTTCATATCATTCCAAGTCCTAATAGATTGAGTGGCTAATCCCTTGAACCATTTCAAAGCAGATCCCTTCAATGTTGAAGGAAACAGTTTGAGTTTTTGAGAGTCTTCCATATAGTCATAAGTTCGGCACACAACTTCAAACTCAAACAGAAATGTTTCAGGATCCTCACTTCGCAATCCATAAAAGTTAGGGAGAACGGATGGTGAGATATTTTTCATTGTTGCATGAGTTTCCTCATCAACTATAGAGAATCCAAACAAATTGTCTCCTTCCCTATTTCTACCATTATTTCCTTCACCATTGTTGTCTCCATTGTTTCCTCCTCTTCTACCTCTACCTCTACCTCCATCTATTACTTCCTTTGCCATGATAGTTTCTTTAGAGTCCTTAAAGTCCTCTAGTTCTTCTACCAAGGGAGGATGAGAGAGAGTCTCTTTGTTTTCTAAATGGGTTTTAGTAGGTGGTATAGGAGAATCCTCTAATTCAGTTGTTCCTTGACTTCCAAAAATCTTAAGGCTAGGGGTAGATGGTGGTGAATCTGGTCTATGCCTTGAAGAAGATGGAGTTGTGAAAATCGAACTCTTGGCTTTAGCTATAAACCTTCCCTAGAATCTCTTGCCCTATGCATGTCATTTTTTATTTTTTTTATATTTTTGAAAAGTTGGGCTAATAATTCTCTTTCTGATCTTCCAGGTCACACTAGGTGCAAGAAGAGAGCATACTTAAGAAATTACTAAACCAATAACTCTCTTTTCTGATCCTCCAGATCACACTAGGTGCAAGAAGAGAGCATACTTCAAGAAGTTATCAAGTTTTCCCTTCTTTTATGATTTTATGTTTTTTTTTTTAAGAAATTGGCTACCTAGTTACACTTCCTCGGCAACGGCGCCAAAATGTTTGGTCAATTTAGTGTGTCCTAAATTGCTGCATTTAATTTGTCAATCCGGGAATCGTAAGCTGATGAAGTGCGGCGCACTATATATGCAAGATAACCTATTTCTTAACTTTTTGTCGTTTTTGGTTTTCTAAGGTGAAATGGAAATTCTAAGATGAAAACAAGTTTGGTTATGTTTGTTCAAGGAAGTGATATCCCCTATAATGATTTACCAACTTGAAATTTTTAAAAAGCAAATTGAAATTTACAATGACAAGACTTGAAGGAAAATGGAAATGTACTGCTGAAATGAAAAGGTGTTGCTAATCTAATAAATCAAAACAGTAAACTAGTGAGCATGAAAACCAAACTATTCTTGCTGCCAACTAAACACAAAAGAAACTATGCTTAAGGAAATTCAAAATTGCAACAAAATAAATCTAAATCAGATTACATCAATTTATCTTCTGATCCTTCATCATTAGTCCAGCTATGATTTTCGGAAGTAATCATAAATAACTTGAGTAACCAATATCTAATTTGCAGAAAGAAAACTAATATCAAACCATACATTCATGATTCAATCCCTCACCATCAGTCCAGCTGTGGCTTTCGGAGGCAACTGAAGATGTTATGCACAATTTAATATATCTTACATTTGCAGAAAAGAAACTAATACTAAACTACACATTTCATAATACAATCCCTCACCATCAGTCCATCTGTGGCTTTCGGAGGCAACTGAAGATGCTATGAGCAGCTTAATATATTTACATTTGCAGAAAATAAACTAATACTAAACTACACATTTCATAATACAATCCCTCACCATCAGTCCAGCTGTGGCTTTCGGAGGCAACTGAAGATGCTATGAGCAGCTTAATATATCTAAATTTAACTACTGAAACAAATAAGCAAAACTGAAATAAACAGAGCAATACTGAATTTAAACAGAAACTATGAAAAGCAAATTAGCAGCAGAACAATGTTAGTTCCATGTCATTAGTTAAAAGGCTATGAAAATGCCCGGGCTGCCTATCTATAACCTGAAACAAGAACACTGATCAGTGATTAACAATCATAAAACATAAAAGACAGAAGTGAAATGGAAACTATGGAAGTTTATAAACAGAAATGAAGCAAATGCAATGTATAAACATATGAATGGATTATGGCACAATGAGCTTTAAAGAAATGAAATGAGAATTTTACACTAATGCACAAAACCTTAGCTGAGCAGGGGCCCTCTACACCAGCCTTGGCAACGATCTTCAAATACGAATTTCGGTTAACAAAACAGAGTCTTCTTATATTAAAAAGCAGTCATTACAGGAAGGTGATGTTACGGCACAAGTGCAGCGTAATCACACTACAGAGCAGACTTATAAAAGATAACAGAGACTAACATCAACTAACTCTATATGCGTATGCAAACGCATTATATATAACAAAGAAATATAACTGTCTCCTAAAGTTCATGCTGGTGGAGAGCACGTAGACCACTACGTCCACGGATCTAGGATCATGGCCGTGTTGGAAAGTAAATCTACGAGAGGTGGATGCTTGAATTCGACTAAGGAGCCCTGTACAGATGTCGATTTATCCTCCGCATGCTTAGAAACGGCCGTATAAATATTCATGTGACACGAAACAGAGTCCTGCCGACATGAGACTCCATGGTTGACTTTCATGTGGACGCCTTTGACCGCGGCTTCTTTGGATGAGTTTGCTTGAACCAATAGGACACGAACCATGTCCACGTCATTCCTGACCTGCCCATGTGGCTCGTTTTCCTTATAGACACCTGTAGCATAGAGTTTCACAAAATAGTTGCGGAAAGTTGCAGCAGCTGCGGAAAGTGGCAAGATTCCGCAGCTGAATGAACAAAATCTAAATCAAATAGCAAACACAAAAATATAATTAAAAACCATGTTAGATGCTCTTTTGCACATGATATTGACAACTTGGGAGGTTCAGGTGAGTGAAAAAGGTATAGAAAAGTGTATGGAAAAGATGCAGATTTGAGACTCAACACATATCTGCGTAGTATCTCATCTGGTCCCATCTTATATAATTTCCCTACTATCAATGAAAATTCAGCCGCCTTTACCACCAATTCTTTCTTTTTTTGTGTAGTATACTTTGAAGGAGCCATCCTTCTGGTAAAAAACTAAATAATGTCTGCAAAATGGTCATCTGCAACTCTGATTGCAAAGAAATGCACATTAGGGAGATTGTCTTCTATGTTGGTTGGTTCTTCTCCTATTTCTAATCTTGACAGATGTTCAGGTCATGCATTCATCCTTCCTGGTTTAACAACAACTTCAAAGTCATACTCTTGAAATAACAATCACCATCTACAAATATTCCCTCCTAAAACAGCCTTATTAAGCAACTAATTCAATGTAGAATGATGTATACACATCTCAAAATGTGATCCCAAAAAATAATGTTTGAACTTCTACAGAGCATACAACATATCTAATCCTTCTCTTTCTATGGTGTTGTATTTCTTCTCAGCTTTAGATAACTTCCTACTTGCAAAATCTATAGGATGATCAATTTATCCTTCACCACGTTGTGTCAATACCACTCCAATAGCTATGCAAGAGGCATCCACATGGACATGGAATTCCTTCTTCCAAGAAGGGAATACTAAGATAGGTGCATTTACCATATTCCTCTTTAATATGTCGAGGCTATTCCAACATTCTTTATCCCATTGAAAAGTTACATCCTTCTTCAGTAATTTCTCCATAGGCACAGTGATCTGCACATACCCCTTAATGAACTTTCTGTAATACCCTATATGTCCCAACTCACTGAAAAATTGTCTTACTGTCTTCAGTGGATCCAATTTCATAATGAAAACAATCTTAGCAGGGTCTGCCATAGATCATTGCTTACAAACAATATGCCGTAACAACATACCAAAGGGTACACAAAATATGCACTTCCTAAAATTCAAAGAGATTTGATATTGTCCAATGTCTACAAGTGTCGAGCATAAGCCCAAAAATTTCAAAATGTTTGTTCAACAGTCTGTTAGCTCCTCGTAATTTTGGAAAATTGGCAATGACCAAATATACAAGGGTAACATCAAACCAATCTTTGGAGTCCTATGACCTAGCCTTCCTGGAATCAAAGAGGGCTCTCTCTATGCTTATGTAAAGGATTCAAATTGTTTGATTTTAGAGTTTGATTTTAGGCTATTTATAGGGATTAGGGTTTGATTTTTTGTTTGTTTGGTTGGATAAGTTGTCAAGAAGAATAGGTAGAGTAAGAGAGGATCAATCCATTGGGCTATGGAGTCTACCAAGATTTTGAAGAGTGCAAAAATAGTTCAAGGGTGTTTCAGAAGGAAATTAAATAGAGCCAAATGGATCTAAGTAGGTTTTGAGTGGGTGAAATGAACATGCAGGAGTGAATATAGTAGTTAATGGGCAATCAAGGATCCTTTAACAAACTAATAACGATGAAAAACTTTCAGCATGATTAGCATAGTAAAAACTTGAAGAGCAATGAAGGATTATTCAATCAAACAATACTAAGTAGACATTAGAGAAACATATGAGTAAACTTAGAGAGAAGTTAAGTATTCTCTGAAACTTAATTGCAAGCAATTATATTTTTAACATAACATCTCAGTAAAACTAAAGAGCACTGAATAATTCATTAGTTAAACTTTAAGGAAGAAAATATAAAGATCAAAGGATGCAGACAAAGCAGGGTGCCAAAACGACATATCCTACTCTAAGATTTATATCCCATGATCAAAGAAACATAATGAGAACTGAAGAAAACATTTACAAAGGTGGAATACATCACCATTCAAAAAATCTTTATGAATCCTAAGAATGAGCTCAATCCACAGCTGCTCAGTCCAAAGCCATCACAAGACACCAAAGCCAATTTCACAAATAAACTCAGAGTCTATATCATATTATGCTCAGAAACCAACAAACAATTACAATGAGGCCTGAAGGCTCTATTTAACTATAAAATGAGGAGGTGAAAACCCTAAGAGGCTTCTAGAAACCATAAATACACTATAAATGTCATTTATGTCCAAAGAGGCCATGCAAGGCCCAAGGCACATAATAACTATTGCAATAAATGAAAGATAACTTAAACATAAATCCTTAATCAGAGATGGAGTGATTTTCCCAAAAAAAACTCTAAAATATCCTTTAGTGTGTTCTTTTGAATTTTTTTCAAGGGGACACCTTTATAGGTCTGAAGGCACAGCACCTGCATAGGAAAACTAGGTCCACTTGCAGCCAAGTTGTGATGGACTTCCCGATGTCGGAATTGGCTCCGTGATGGCTCATTGGAAAGCCTATTGAGTCTACTTTCCAAAAATTCATTTTTTTCTAATTGGGATTCACTAAACTATTCAAAAATTAAATATCCCAAGGCTGCTCAAGGCGCAGCGCCAACCCTCAAAACATGGTAGAAAGGTGAAAATTGGCAAATTTTTGGGCCTTTTGAGGGACCAAAACTACTCCAAATGCTCTAAAATTTGGTGTGAATGATTTAATTGGGTTAATGAATCAAAAAATGTAAACTTTACCTCCATTGGATGCCTATACGAAAAGCGTAGCACCAAGGGTGATGCGCTTTCGGTCCTTAATATTAGTCAAAAAACCAAAAATGTCAAAAACTTGCCAAAATTTGCAATTATCTTCCTCATGGGGTTTGGGAGGCCTATAGAGAAGCTTCAGCAAGGATTACAAGTTTTTCTAGGTCTTTTTCCTTCTTGAGTGCTTGTATTTCGGCAAGGGCTCCTTTGAGCTTGGCCCTTGTAAATTTGTTCTTCAAGGCATAGTGCTTGGCCATCTTTTTCTATAGGCCAAGGTCTCTTTATGTCTTCTTCAGCTACTTGTTTTCATCCTTATAATACTCAATGATTTACTTTTCCATGCCAAGCTTTCTTTGTAGGTCTCTAATATCAGCATGCTTTCTTTGGAGCAAGATGCTTGTAATCCTCTCCTCATCTTCATTTTCAATGTCAAGGTCAATGAATTGGCACCCTTGTTTAGTTTGATGCTTACCTTTCTTATCTCCAATAGTGACCTTTTCCTTGCCTTTGTCAAGATTATTTATTGATGTAGAAGGCATGTCCCCTTGCCTATAAAAAGGCAGCAAACACATTCCTTTCTCCTCTTTGGTATGTCAAAGTAAGAGGTTCAACTCTTCTCATTTTAGTGCCATATGTTTTGTTTCCACATTGTGGTCATCTTTGCTTGGCTCACTGACATTTTGGTCCTTGGTGTCACTGTTGTCATTAGCATCATAATATGTCTCTTTGTTAGTTTCTTCATTTGTATCCATACCTCCTACTTTATTTCCACTTCTTTTTTGCTTTCATCACCACTGCTATGTGCCTTACTGATTTCAGATTCATCAGCATCTTCTTCATTTACATTTACCTTACTTCCCTCATTGTTTCTTTCTTCATTGTTATATCTTTCATCGGAATCTTCTTTATTTCTCTTGACCTTGCTGCCACATTCCTCCATTTCTAACATTTTGGCCATTGTTTCCTTTGAAAAAAAACCTAGATATACTTATGAAACTGATTTGGAAGAGGGTAAATGGAAAGGCAATTTTTACAAGTAATGAAGTAAATGAATGAGGGTGTAGGTTTTAGGCTGAATGAAAGGCTGAGGAACTTGATGAAAACCTTAGTTGTGCAAAGAACCCTTTTCTTTAACTGATATGCTTCATAGGTAGATGGAGTGAGGTTGAAACAAATGATTTCTAGTTTAAAAACCTAAGTTTTCAACTTCTTTTGCCTTACAAATCATCTAACAAGCTTGAAAATGTATTTTAGAACCTGTATATACCCTTACCAGCACCTTGGAAAACCTTGGAGAAATTTTGAAGAGATTATGAATTAATTTGAGTGACTACAAGGCTTAGAAGGCCTTCCTGGCTGAACGTGTAGCGCCTGTCCATGGCTGAGTCAAGTCGGGCAAAGGCGCAGTGCCTGCCCATAGGTGAGTTGGGTCAGGCAAAGGCACAGTGCCTGCCCACGGGTGAGTCGAGGCAGGCAAAAACACAGTGGTGAATGCGCAGCGCCATGGGTTGTCAGGCCTGTTGGGTTATGAATGTGAAACACTTGCACGTGTGTCAGGATTTTTGGGCTTGTAGGGTTGTGAACGCACAACACCTGCATGCCTCTGTTGGGCTTCCCTATCAAAAGTGCAGCGTCTGCACGAATGTCAGGCATGTCGGGCTGTGAACGCGCAGCGCCGGAAAGCCTCTGCACGGGCCTGTCGAGCTTCCTAGGTGAACATGAAGCACACCTCTAAACATGCAGCGCACCTTTGAATGTGCAGTGCATGCCTCTGAATGTGCAGCGTAGTGAAAATTTGCACAGGAAATTCGTTCGAATGCGCAGTGCCTGACCCTGAACGCGTAGCGCCTTTTTGCAGAGAGTATTTGGAGGCCTTCTCAGTATCCAAATTGGACCCATTATAGCTCATTGGAAATATTATCCTATCTACTTTCGAAATATACCTTTTTTTGTTGATTGGAGTTGATTTGACCTATCAAACGTTGAATCTCCCAAGACTGGTCAAAAAGTGCTGAATGATGGTGTAGAACTACAGAGTGCTGGTGCAGGAAACTTTTGGAGGCCTTCCCCAACTCCAAATGTAGCTCATGATAGCTCATTGGAAATATCTTCTAGTCTATCTATATTTTGACCCATCAAGCAAGTCATTTGGACACTCCAGCTATGAGAAAACCTTATTTTCCCAAGGTCACTCCAGAAGTGCGGCAATTCTCCCGTAACACCTGTATTTTTGACATTTCTCCCAAACCATGATACCTGTGTAAAATCTGAAGGATTTTTTCTTCTTGGACCTATTATGGACAAGAACCTCTCTCACTTTTTTCAAATTCATCTCTGTTTGGTCAGAAACATAGTTTGAAGCAAAACTAGCCCTAGGTGTGGCAAAGGATTTTTCCTTTGGAATGACTTCTTGGAAAATGATGGAGGCATGATGTTTATGAGCTGGTATGGATTTATGCTTTCTAATATGACCTATCATATGGATCCTTTGCTCCTATGCCTCTTTTCCATAGAAAACCCTAGCTTAGTTGGAAGAGGAAATTAGGGTTTGGTGTAGGCAAAACAGGGGATTTAGGACTACCTTGTATAGGGAGGGGAATGAAGGAGTTAAGGGTTGTCTAAAATATTGGGGAAATTTTGGGGGATAGGGATAGATGTTATAGAGTAGGGGAAGTTGAATTTCAAGGATTGAGTGAGGGGAAGGGGTCCAAAAGGGAAAAACATAGGTCTAGTCTCGAAAAGTGTCAAATTGTAGCAATAGGGTAGGTTTTGTAGAAAAATGATGATTTTGAGGGATAGGAGTGATGGGAAGTGTTTAGGAAGGTATATTAAGGATAGGGTAAAATGAGGAAATGAAATTATAAGCATGAAAGGAGGCTAACAAATGTAGGGAAAAGCACATAAGAAGTCCTTTAGGAGCAGCAAGGTGACCATGGAATGGCAAGCTAGTGGAATAGTGAAACATTTTCTACAAGGATAATGAAGGCAGTGAGATTTCTAAAACTCACAATATTCAGGGAATTTTGTTTTTAGAAATCTAAAACCAATATTTAGTCATCTGTAGATAGTAAAAATTACGGATGACTAACACAATCCAAATATTGTCCAGTCATCAAAGTATTCCTCCAAAAAATTGTGAATGTACTCCTTAAAAGCTGCGACCACCACTCTGGAAAATATAGCAGGGGCATTCTTCAACCAAAAAGGAATCACTATGTACTAATATGAGCCCCATTCTGTAGCAAATGTGGTCTTATTTCAATATTCAGGTGCAATTATGATCTGATGATAACCTGAGAAACCATCTGTGAATGAATAAGATTCCTAACCTCCTACATTGCCCAGTACTTCATCTGTCAAAGGGGTAGGAAAAGGATCATGTAAACATGAATCATTTAACTTCCTTAGGTCAACACAGATCCTAATCTCTCCTTAAGTCTTATTTTCCTGCACCACCATAATACTTACCCATTCTGACTTTTCGATAGGTTCAATAATCCATGTTGTTATCATCTTATCAAGTTATAGCTTCATTTTCTCCTTGTAATTTGGTTTTAACCTGTAAGGTATATGCTTGAGTAACTTCACATCAAGCTTCAGGGGAATCTTCACGATCCCTACATCTCCTAATATTCCCTTCATATCTGAAAATTTAGTGGTAAACAGTTCTTGATATTCATGGAGTAGCTTTGTAACTTTACTGACTGTTTCCTCATCCCAATAATCTCCTACTATTGCAAAATTAGTCTCTTCTTCTAATCCTATATTCACCTTCTTGGTATTCAATGGCTTTGTGATGTATGGTATCTCTATCTCAGGTCCTTGTACTTTGTGGTGTCCTTTTGATTCTTCTATGTTGATGTGTGAGGATCTTCTTCTTCCTCTGCAATAATGTTATAACACTCTAGTGCATACTCTAGCCATGCATCCCAATTAGGTTGTTGCCATGTCAGTGTGGTTACACCCTCAATGATATTATTTTTTACTACCTTAAGGGCTGAATCTATGCCCATACATTCATCTTCAAAGTTGAATGTTAGAATAAATTCATCAACCAAGTCTAACCAATTCATAGTACCATGTTGTAGTTCTGATTCTAGGTACCAATTCTTAGGAATTGTCTCTAACGTGTGAATAAATCCATGAGCCCATTTCTGTTATGGAATCTCCTTCCATGTTGTAATGCATAGTTTTATATGCTCTCTTGGGTCAGTTTCACCATCATACTTCTTCTGCATTTCTATTTCTATTCGTCCAAACCTTATCCACATTAGTCTTTGACATACATGGCAATCTCCTATATTTTTCTTGTGTGTGCCCCACCATCTATCATGGGTAGCTCTTAAGGCTATATCCAAAGTTGACAATCTTTGATTTTCTAAAACTTGTACTTCATAATCAGTAAGAAAATTATCTGCATTTCCCAAACCATGATAAGAAGGCATGTTACATACCTCAGATGTCATACAGCAAACTACTTTAGTCAGTCTTGCACAGTGCTTTGTAGACACTTCATGTAACCTATTCTGCCAATTTTACAATTCTTATTTTGAATCTAATGTGCAATAACTATCATGATCCCAACTCAACTTTCAATTTTCAATAGGGTTAATATAATTTTCTTCCTTAGTTGTTAATTAATAGATGTTATCTAGGTCGTTTGTGCTATATTATTCTTTGATGGGATATGTATATCTTACTCCTTCTAATGGATCTAAAGGAAAAATCACCCTGATATTGTTTCCTTCAAATATCATTGTCTCTTTTTCAGATTGATTATGGCCATATTTTCCATTTCCCAATCAATTCCATGAAAAACAGGGTAGGGATTACTATCATCAATAATTTATATTACTTCAAAATCAACAATGGTGCGAACCCCATTAATATAATATCTACTGTGATACCTGATAGTCTTCCCATAGGAAATATATTTTGCTGATTTGCCAATTTTAGCTAAATATTTGACCATTGTAGCTTTGGTTTACCCATTAATTCCCATGTCTATTTTTTCAACACATTAGCATTAGATCCCAAATCCATAATAACTTGATCAATTTCATATTCTCCTATCTGCGCACTAAGTCTAATTTATTTTCCAGTTCTCTTTTGTCAATATACATTATTGACTGCATGCATCTCACTTCCCGATGCTTCTTTTAATGCATAGGAATCTATCAATTCCTGAAGCCCTTCTACAACCTTTTGATCTCTTAATAACTTCATACAAGTCTATAGAAAAGATCTCAAAATACTTACTTGATCTGTTGAATTTTTTTTCAGAGCTCGATCCTGCATCACGTCTTGGTTTTGTGTTGGAACTAATGTCATTTTGTAGTTACTAGGCCCTGGTTTTGAAGTAGAAGTCAAAGCTCCCACATCCATAAATATTTTCTTTGCTTCCATAAATACTTTCTTTTCTTTTTGAACATCGAAAATAGGAACTTTATCCTTAGTCTTTCTAACCCATGTGCCTAGATTTTCAAATTTCTTCTTTCCATCTTCTTTATCACTTCCAGTCGCAACTCCACTTCTAGTGACAATATTAACAAAAGGTTCATCGGTTCTCCTTTCACCATCATCATTTGGATGTTCTGTCTGGGCTGTCAATTCATTTTTTCTTGCATTTCACCATAAGTACAGGACAATATTTAACTACATGATAAAAGGATTTACAATACTTACATTTCGTAGTGGGATTCTGGAAATTTCTTTCAAAATGACATCCCTAGACGCAGTTATAGAAAATGACTTGTCCACATCCTCGACTAGCTCCACGTCCTCGACCTCTTCCTTGATAACCTCCTCAACCACCGCGTTTTACATTGGCCTCATGTGCATGCCCTTCCACTTGCATTCTGTAAGTATCAAAATTGCACTCCATCATTATATCATAACTTTGACAATTATTTTCTTCATGCCCCACTGACTTACAAAAATTACAAAACAGATTCCTTGGGGTCTACACCTATTTATGCAACAAATAAAAAATATTCGGAGTGATGTTGGCCTCTCTTCCTGCATATGTCGCACCACTAACTGGATCCTACATTCAAGGGATTAGATTCTCTACTAGCCATGTAATCCCTGAAAACAGGGCACTATTCCTTCTAATGGTCCTCTAATTTGCACATTGTACACCACACTTCTTCTCTAACTTATTTTCCTTTCTTGATATCTTGCAACTGTAGGGTCAGCTTCTCCAATTGACTCTGAATCTACTGCATGCCTGCATTAGTGTCTACTATAGGCAAAGCTTCCAACTTCATCACAATTTCCAGAGCTTTTACTTGAGTTGTTATCTTCTGTTGTGTTAATGGAAACCTTATACGTGGTAGAAGCGCAATTATAAATGATTATTATCCCAACTCGTATTTTCAACTTATCTCCCTATGGGTTTACTCAAATTTTGAGTGGGAGTAATCGATGGATGTAAAATTTAATTCCTCATCCAAGGAGTACCCATGGTGCATACTTTTTATGGAATCTACTACACGAAAAATGAGAAATGCATGAAAAAACGTGATTAAATCATGTTTTTCATGTATTTCTCATTTTTCGTGTAGCAGGATCCATTGAAATTGTGCAACATGAGTAATCCTTGGAAGATGAATCAAATTATGCATCCAATGAGTGTTCCTGCTAAACATTTGAGTAAACCCATAGGGAGATAAGTTGAAAATATGAGTTGAAAAAACAATTTTTCCTTTTTTCCCTCTAAAATTTGATGATGTAATCTAATCTTATTTTATTATTTCCACTATTATTTTATAATTTCCTTAGGAGGCCCATTTTAGACCTCGAAATTCCCCTAATGACATATCCCTCCAAAAGATTTTGGCCTCGGCAACAGAACCAGTTGTTGGCTCGTTTGGACTTGACCCAGGTTCGATGTATACTACGCACCAAAAAAAACCTTGATTAATCGCCCTTTCGGCAATGAACTACAAGCATATCGCAGTCTCACCTAAAGTGACTATGGGTGGTTGTAGGAACCAATTTTATGTAGCCTTGAAGGACTGCGTGATGTGGTATTCTTATGTTTTCTACCTTACAACTTCATAAATTACTTCACAACATTCACCTAATCACATAACATCACGTCATATACCAATATTGCATTGATCTAACATGTAACTCTAATAACTACTTCACAATAACATATATTAAGAAAATAGGTACAGAAAACATATAAAACATAGAATATCATCCCAAAACGTGCTTCTTTATTCAGATGGATCTTCGATTACAATCAGATCTATGACCTGTGCACACAGCTGCAGGTGGTCTGTGCACTAAGTTGCAGACTCTTCCAGGGTCTCTACACACTCAGCTGAAAAGCCTTGCCTTCGCTACAAACTACAGATTACAAATACTTGCCCTTAACCATATAACTTACATTCAATCTATATTGATGATCTCTCAAAACACAGCATTACATCTCTTTATATAATATTACATTGAAAAAATACCATGGACTCCACAAAAGAAGAAATTATAACCTGAAACCTGTTACAAAAAAGAGGGGCTTCGACCCACCTTGAAACTCCTAAGATATTGTATGGTATATCTAACATTCTCTGTCGCGCAGTCCACTTCGCAATCTTCTCCGCAAAATTCATAGTTTTCATCAAAATCTAGGCCAAGTTGGGTTGCGCCCAATAGGGGTTGGTGAGGGAGAGGCTTGCAAAGTAGTTTGAGCCCCAACTTCATATACCTTGAGCTCGTTGTATGCCAGTATTATACCACTAATCTATACTATCTAAGGAATGAAAATAAATATTGACAACAACAAAAATGTCATAAGTGCATAAAAGAAATAATGTAGAGTAAAGTCATGAAAAATTTTAATTATTTTTAAATGGTAGAAATATCATTAGATTACATCATGAGAAAAACATTCATGCTTTTACAATAGTGAAGGTATATCGTGGGTTACAAAAGCCATCGATGAATACCATAAATCGCTATGATAAAAACTAACGAATAATTGCATATGGTAAAAGCTAATTGTACGATTAAATTTTTTTTTTTCTCCACCTCTTAAATACGATGGGTGGATACCATGGCTTACCAAACCATAGTCTTAGAAACCACCAATAGTAAAAAAAAATTATTAATCATGGTGATTCGAATGGAAAAAATAGATAACCACCAATTTCTACTCAAATCAACAAACTAGAAACCAAACCTTAATAAAATTCAACCATGTTGATAAACACCCATGCAACTAGACCCATGAAAGATCCCAACTCTCATACATCGACGCATGAAGGATCCCAAATCTCATACATTAGAACCTCTATAAATTTCACCCCAAACATTTTTTTCTTTTGCCAATAGTGTTTTCACCATCATAATTGGAAAAACAAAAATTGAAAACATTTAAAAACATAATGGAGTCAAAAAGCGAGTTAAACCATGGTGAACAAGTGCAATATTATTGGAACATCATATGATCTCTTGCCTATATCTCTTACATGCTACCGAAAAACCAACCAAACATTTGTATCCTTGCTATTAGCATTTGGTTTCCAAATCTTTGGGATGCATTTTGATTAATTTAACAGAGTGAACCAAACACTCTTGAAGCCATCAAACCACCCAACATGATATCTCGTTTTAGTTGGATGCCAAGTGGGTAGATCTCTAAATCCCCACTCCCCTCAAATTTCTAATCCCTTTATTATCACATTTTTCATTGTGATTAGTCAAGTGCAATGAGAATGGGCATATAACGTAACAATATTTGTAAAATAGAGATATAACCGAATAAAATTGTACATAAGATTGTGTTGTTATATCTTTAGAATTAACCTTTTAATTTTTTTAATAAAAAAATATAATGTAATGTCAATTTAAATGGTTTTAATAAAATTAAAAATTAAAAAAAAAAAAAAATTATTTGTTTAAAAAAGAAATTGGTTTTAATAAAACTAAAAATTAAAAAAAAAAAAATTATTTGTTTAAAAAAGAAATTAAAAATCAAGTTTTTGTTGTTTAAGAGTTTGTTTTTCTCTCACCAAAAGAAATAGGTTAATAGCCCAATAGCCAGAAACATATAGCACAACTGAAATCTTGCTCCCTTATAGATCACCAACAAAGATGGTGTGATTTTCTTTAAATAACAATAATAAGTCAGATTGCATTAGCAAATAGCAACCAATGATAGTCATCCTCACTAGTTGTTTAAAAACTAAATTATAATAGATTTTCTCACTAATTTTATATATATATATATATATATATATATATATATATATATATATATATATATATATATATATATATATATATATATATATATATATATATATATATATATTTATTTATTTATTTATTTTTATTTTTTTAATTCATTTTAATATGGTTGATTTAAAAATATGCAAATATATTCGATAAAATAGATTGTTCCATGTATTTTTATTTTTATATATTTATGCCTTTAAAATTAAAATTAAAATTATAAAAATAGATGATGATGATGATGATGATATGTTGGAAATATTGTTATTGATGATAAAGGAACAGAAAGGAGTAACACCAAAATTATCATTGATGGCAAAGGAATAGATCATGCATTGTGCAGCAATGTGCACCAGAGAGGCAAATGAGCAACAATAGAAGTATAACCTAAAGTAGAGAGAAGCATCAAAGAGGTAAAGGAGCAGCATGGAGAAGCTTTAGTGTGATTACTTAAGGAAAAGAAGTAGCAAAAGAAAAAAATCAGTTAAGGCATCAAAAGGCAGAAAAGGCAGCAAAGCAGGTCAAGTCATGAAAGGCAGCACCAGAGGCAGAAGATACGGCAAGGCAGCAGAGGCAGCAAAGAAGAAAAAAAGGAGAGGCAGCGAATTTCTTCAGCACAGTAGAAGGAAATCAGATTTTCTAGACACAGCAAGAACCAGAGATCTTACACATAGCAGAAGCAGGAAGAGGCGAGATCCAAGAGGAAGAGGCCAATTAAACATGGATGATTAAGCCAAGAGAAAGAGGCAAGAACCGAGAGACAAAGAGGGCTTCAATCATTATGAAAAGGGTAGATGTCGAGTGTGATAACTCAGGAATACATTCAGTAACAAAGACAAGCTCAGGAACAAGTGCAGGAGGAACAGCATGGAGAAACTGAAGTTACAAAGCGGAACAGTGTAAACAAACAAAAACTTGACTAAGGTAGAGAATTCTTTGAAGAATTCCAAGGCAGGCAAATGAACGATCAAAATTATATCGCAAAATTAAAGGCAAGAGATGGACAACGGAGATCGTATTGCTTCAGGAGCAATGTCGCAAATCGCAACATTTAAGAGTTTAGCGTTAAGGCATCGCATGGTAAGTTAAAGCATTTGCGATGCGAAGTGGATAAGGGACACGTGGTGGCATAGCGCAATATCGTAAATCGCACGAAATAGAGGTAACCACTAATTTACATGGTTATAAGTTGCAAACTACGAAGTACGGGCAGTGATTTAAGATGACATGGCGATGACGTAAATATGGCGTGGCAATGATGTAAGAGATGATGTGGCAGTGATGCAAATATGACGTGGCAGTGACGTGGCGATGATGTGATAGTGACATGGAAATGAAGTGTCAGTGATGTGACAAGATGATGTGGTAGATGACATGGCCCATACCCCATATATTGCAAGAATTTATGATGACATGGCAAGGTGACGTGGCGGTGACATGGCAGGGTGACATGGCAATGATGATGTGGAACTTGCCTGAATACTACACATCACAGTGCTTAAGGGATAACAGGAAGGTGACAACAAGTTAAGTTAAAGTTTTGAGATGTGAAATGGAGGGACACGTGTCGACCTCGCGTAACATCGCATCCCGCAAGAAATAGGTTATAACTTCAAGACATCGCAAAGAATGTTATTTTCATTGCGATGCAGTAAGGATAAAATGATGTGATGCAATGAAGGGAGTCCATGTGGCAACACCGCACACGACCGTAGATCGCAGATCGCATATTTTTATGGTTTATCACTAACGATAGAGTGGAAAACCTATGGAAAAGTATTTGCGATGAAATGTGATTGGTTCAAGGTTCTGTGGGACCCGAATACTCCTGTTCCGCATATATGTGTGTCTATTGTGTGTGCTAAGTTATGTTATATACGCATTGTTTGATTGCTAAGTATGTATGTTAATATACGTTGCTTTGATCGCTAAACATATGTATGTGGAACAAACGTCGGAATTGGACTCCCCTACATTATAAAGAGTTTTTATATGGGCCATATCACATAGGTCACAAAAGAATGACATGAATGCATAACAAAGGACTAGGAACTCGTGTTGAATAGTGTTGCAGTAGTAAAGCAAACAAAAAAGGATGAACCCAAAAGAAAAAGACTCGGGAAACAAAAGAAAAGGGCAGTTATGCGGCAAAGTTGGAATATAACGGCATAAACAAAAAAACACAAGGATAACAAGCAGAAGAGGACAAATGCACAACAAAGCGAAGAAAATTATGGGTTGAGTAAATAATTGATTGTAACTGTAAATGTATTATTTAATTTTGTATTTTTTGTGATGCAAAGGCAAGTCTGTATAAGAAAAGCGAAACTCCAATGTAATACTGAAATGAGTACATTGCGTTGTAACATCCTGAATGTTCTTAGCAAGGAAATGATAAGGTGGAAGGAAAAGAGTCATACCTGTTCATTTCATATTCCCATATGGAATGCAAACAGCTATGAAGTGATCTATATAAATGATGTTATTGTGATATGCATAGAGAGGTTAGAGAGTGGACGAAGAAGATGGAGAAGATAGAGAAGCTGTGAAAATCCAAAGATTATTTAAAGCAGATATGAAGGTTGGAAGGACAACAATGAAGAAGGAGAAAAATAGAGTTGATATCCAGTTAAATAAGCATATGATTTTATTGTAGAGTAAGGAAGTTGGTGCTTCCATATCAATTTGTAGCTTGATAGATGTCCAGTTGGAGTTGGTTGAGGTAGGAGCCTCCTGTGGATTGTAGCCTATAGAAGATACAAGGGAGTTGGTGCTTCCATTTCAATTTGTATCGTGATAGATGTCTAGTTGTAGCTAGTTGACGTAGGAGCCTCCTATGGGTTGTAGTCTACAGAAAACAGATGGGAGTTGGAGCTTCCTTGCAAGTTGTAGCTTGCAGAATTTGAGGTAGTAGCCTCCTTTAGGTTGGAGCCTACAATAAATCATTGGTGAGAAGGAGTTGGAGCTTGCCTTTGCATCACAATAGTAATAAGATGTGGTTTTCTCCCTTATGGGTTTCCACATATATATGTTGTCCCCATGCATGATGATAATGTGTTGATGTTCTTTATTTAATCTGCATAATACTTGATGCTCACATACTAAGATTTATATTTCATTATATAATAAGTTGATCATGAAATGAAGGTGTAAATAATTTTAAAGGAGAGTTTTAAAAGACCATGAATGCATTAAACTTATTTAACCCCCCTCTCAATTTAACTAAGGGTTAAAAAATTGGTATTAGAGCCAGTTCCTTTGGTGTAAGTCTAATAGCTTGAAGGAGATCTGGTTGAGTAATGGACTATCAAAGTGTACCTGTGTTAAATACAAAAAAAATTCCTAAATGGAGAGATAAGGTTAAAATATATTTAATGGATTATGAACTTGAGGTATGGAAGCTTGTATGTGATGGTTACTGCACATACTCTCCCTCTTTGCAAGAACAACATTGTAATGCCAAGGAAAAATGTGTGATATATAACAATCTTCATAACAACGATCTTGATTTAATAATGGAATTAACCTCTGAAAAAGGAATATGGAATAGATTGCATCTCATGCATGAAGGAGACAGTAGTGGATGCATTATCAAGAAGGATAAGATAAACCAGAAGAAGAAGAAAAATTCCTTTCAAGAGGAAAAATGTCAATCAAATGAGATACCTACTAGGGTGAATGGATGTGAGTACCATGAAGAAATTACAGTTGAGGAAAAAGTCAAACTTGACACAGCCTTGACTGAAATAGAAATATTGAAGAATGAAAACAAAAACCTTAAGAAATTGGTGAAAATATGTGATGAGAGAGAATATGAAGATAAGGAATAAGTTATTGGCCTAAAGGCACAACTTGAAGAAGCAAGGAAAGTAGAAGACATTCTGATGTAGCAAATGAGAGAGAAAAGTCTAGAATGTGAAAGATTGGAAGAAGAGGTGGGAAGCCTGAGGAGGAAATCAGAGAAAGCCCAAACTAAACTAATTATTAATATTCCACAAATGAAAATCTCTAGACTGTTGGACCAGATTCTAAATGCCAAAGGTCTCCTCTCATAAAGGTTGGGATAGGCTATGAAGGAGAAACTGGTGAGTCCAAGGTAGAAGATAACAAGAATATAATTTTTGTAAAAGTTGTAAAGGATAATGAAGCAACTCAAAAGATTCCTACAGAAGTAGAAGCCAACAAGAACATGACTTGCAATGAAGTAAATATAAACAAGAAGCAACCTGAAATGACAACGAATGAAATGAAGAAACGACCAGTTGAAAAAGGCTCTTACACTCCAGAATACGAATTGAATAAATTCAGAAGTTGTCAAAGGAGATTATTTCCTCTTATGAGAATTCTTGCCACAAACTTGGACATATTGCAGGATATTGTAAGACAAATAAAATCCATTCCAACCAACTAAATATGCATCCAATGAAAGGACTACCTCAAGTAAAAAAATGGAGAAGACAATCTATCACGAGGTACACAAAGTATTTCCATGGCTACTGTTATGCATGCAATAATTTTGGACATAAACTTGTTGAATGTAAATTATGTTCAAAAGAGAGCATAAAATATTATACATCAGCTCAAATGTACCTTGGTAAAATAAGATGTTATGTATGCCTCAAGCTTGGTCACAAAGAAAAATACTGTAAACTTCCATATACATTAAATAACTCTAGACAAATGATGGAAACCAATCAAATCAGACAAAACTGTGAATCAAAAAGAAGTGCAGGCATTATGAAGAACCCCAAATAGAGTATGGAAGGAAAAGAGAAAGAGGGAGCCTGTTACTTCAATAACATAATGAATCCATCATAGTCTCAGGGGGAGTTGCTCTAGGAAGCAACGCAAATATCTAGCCAATAATAGATAAGAAGAAACATCCCAGGGGAAGAGAATTTCATAAATAGTCCCCATAAAATTAGTGCAAGAAGTGCACCTTGGAATAAGAACAGCTAAAAGTTTAGGAAGGGAAAGGACAATTCCTCTAACGGAGAACTATAGAGGAAGAAGGATACCTTAAGCATTCAATAGCCAACAGGTTGATGGAAGGAGAGAATGCAACAAGCAACCATGGTGGTAGAGGGAACATCAACCATGATCATGTAAGCTAAGAAGACAACAACACACTAAGTGATGAATGGTTAAAATCACAAAAATTATGTTTCGAGCTATAGAACTAGAAATATCCATAGAGGATGATCACACTGTGCATCACAATCCGAGAATTAACAATGAAACACAATTAAGAAGGATGAGTAAGATAAATGTTTATCATCATTATATCATTACATGATTCATCAATAGAAGGTTCCCTTGAGAGGAAATCAGTTAAATGAGTGATAAAACTATGAGATGTATGCCCTTTTAGATTCCTAGTAAAGAAATTGAAGATGTCTTCCCAAAGATCATTATGTTAGAACAGTTGAAGTGTATATAGAGCATTAATTATTTTGGAGCAGTCCTAGAAAAGAATATGCAGTAACATTATTTTAAACTAGAATGACAGGATAAGAAAAAGTTTAATGATGCCAAGATCAGATTTAGTATATTGATCATTGCTGTTGAGAACAATGGAGAGCTCAGTAGTAGAAACTAGGAAAGTTGTCTTAACTATGGGTGCATGTACGAGTTGAAGTGAAATTATTGTTTGGTTTATCAAAGTAGTATCAATTGGTATTTGGAGCAAGCAACCTGCCTATCAACAGAATACCAAGTGTCATCAGTGGAGTAGTGATATGGTACAAGTCCTCAGGATCAAATTATTATGGAAAAAGTACATCAAGGTATTATTCCCAGCGATATCTGCATTATTGGCATGAAAAGGCCAACAACGGTGCTAAAGGATCATTATCTTGTTTACACTTGAAGTATTATATTTATAATTTAAGTAGTGTATATTTCTAGATATAACTACATGCCTTCCTAGAGTCAGTACAAATATATCTTCAAGACCTCTTTCTTAAGTTCATTCATAAAAATGTGTGAAGTTTGTTTACTGAGATTTCAATTAAACAACTTGAAGATGTTTTGTTGAAGACTATCATGATAGAACTGTTAAAATATCTGAAGTATGAAGTACTAGTTGTGTTAATCTTACATTTGAAGCTCAAGAGTCTGTTATTGATTCATCTAAAGCCTTCTTCAGCAGAATGGAATTGCTGGTATGTCACCATTGAAGAGAGGTTTATCATTGACATACATACCCCCTTATGTCATAATTAAAATTGCATAGTTGATAAGTGAGACTGACCAATATATTGAATTTATCTAGCCTCAAGGATTAGTTTTGAAAGTACACTGTACAAGTAGTAAAGTAATTTGGTCATTCAGATTGAAAGATATTGTCTAATCTTACAATAAGTTGTAAGTTATAATTTGATTCATTGATTACATTAGTATCAAGGGCCTTTCAAATGTTAGTGTAATATCCCCGTCAGTAGTCTAGCACATATCATCACCAACAGGCATTAATGGGGAACCTCAGCTATAAAAGATATATTGGATTCATCTTATTTGAACACATATGTATCTCAGATGAAGATTATAATATAGACTTAAGGATATTTGGAGCAGACTTGATATGTCCTATGAAGAATTCTCATTATTTTAGTATTGTTCCAATGATGCATATCTAATTATATAAGGTTGTCCTATGAAGTGTCCTTATCATCACTCTCAGCATTATACAAGTGCAAGGAGTCTTCTCCCAACAACTCTTGTACACCAGTCTGGAGCAGCATGATATAAAGTCAGAAGAAGAAGTCCTAAACACAACTCAGAGAGAGGAAATGCAAAGATAGAATCTGCACTGGGAAATGTGCAACCCTTTGCCATTTATGTCAAGGGGGAGGAAAATAAAGTAGAAGAAGAAAGGCTCTTCTAGAAAGAAAGCAGAGGAAGAAAAGACACTTCTCAGAATGAAAGGGGGAGGAAGTCCTGGAGGAAGTATTGGAGTGTTTCCATCAATGCCAAAAGGGGAGACTATTGGAAATATTGGCATTTATGGCAAAGGAATAGAAAGGAGTAAAACCAGAATTATAATTGATGGCAAAGGAGAAAATCAGGCATTTTGCAGCAATGTGCAGCAGAGATGCAAAGGAGCAACAATAGAAGTATAACATAAAGCAGAGAGAAGAAACAAAGAGGAAAAGGATCTGCATGGAGAAGCTTTAGTGTGATTACTTAAGGAAAATAAGCTGCAAAAGAGAAAAATCAGTTAAGGCAGCAAAAGGAAACAAAGGAAACAAAGCGGGTCAAGTCGTGAAAGGCATGTTGGAAATACTAAGAGGGGGATGAATTAGTATTTCTTTTCAATTGTTAGTTTTACTAGTTAGATCACTTATAATTAGAACACAAAATTAACAATAAGAGTAAATTATTTTATTAATATCTTCTTTACAATAAATCAAGTACAATAATATGTAGGGCTCCAAACCTAGATGAAGACACCAAACTTCAATCCTTCCAGGCACCAATCTATACTTTTCCAAGAACCTACTTGGACTTCACGAGGCTCCAACCTCTAGGGCACCAACCCTATCTTCCAAGGCTCCAACCGTGTCACTTTGAGGATCCAACCCAATCTTTGGTACAGGAACCAACCTGGTCTTCTTGAGGACACCTATCCTCTAGGGCTCCAACCCACAACTTCAATTCATCAAGATAAGATTAGTAGTTCTTCACGGATCCCAATAACATCTGCAATGACCCTTGTCAATCACTTAGCCAACACTTCCTTCTCCAAATTACTTCATCAATGACAACCTTGTCTTCTCAAAAGGTGTCACCACTGCTCTTCATATTACCCAAGATATAACTCTCAATTCACCTCATGATGACTTTCAACACATCATGTTCTCCAAGAATCTTCAATATGTTGCTTCAAGGATTTTTCCAAACGAAAATGGCTTCTCTAAGGTATGCACCAAATTTTCAAGAATACTTCACAAGTCAATAAGTTTTGACAAGTCTTCACAATATCTTCAAGAAGATTTTCAAGCACAGATCTAAGGTTATCCCCCGCAATTTAAGTCCTCCTTTAATGAATATCTCAATGAGGACTTCTACAAGGATTCCAATGCTGCCTCCAAGATTTGATCCTTAGCAGTGACTTCAATGGCTCTTTAATAAAACAGCCTTTTACAAGCTTCTCAACAGATGACATTCAACACAATCTTCTTCGAATACACTAGATTGTCTTCGAAGATGCTCAAGAGGACTTCAATAGCTCTTCAATATTGCTTCTATTTCTTCATTGCTTAAGCTACCTAATGCTTCACAATTCTGTCAAGGACTTCTAATTTTTCCACTGCTTCAAGAATCCACAGAGCTACATCCACGGGACTAGTTCCTCCTTCCAGCTAGGATTGTCCACACTTGTTAAATATGAGGCTAAAAGAAAAGTGATTGTACGGTGCCCTACATTTTCCACAGATTCACTTCAGGTCCAAGGGAGGTGTCTCCTTAAATCTGTATAAGTTTTCTCTCATAGGTTACTTTTCAATTCCAAGAAGGTGTCTCCAAAAAATCTGCAAAGTGCGCTCTCACAAGTTACTTTTCAATTCACGAAGGTCTCTCCAAATTGTTGTAGCTGCGATCCTTTAATCATAGATTTGAGGCAATGAAAATCTCCACAAGACTGTAGGTTTGAGGTAAGGTATTGACCACACTTCGGTCTTCCATAGGAAATCTACCCACAAGTCCTTAATGCAACCACAGGTTTTGACTGTAATTTTTATCACAATGCTGAGATATTTCGGTTCCACAGAGATGAGAAGTAGGTTTGCAATCAACCATAGAAAATATAATGAATACTTGATGAAATAACCCTGAGACTACAATTAATAATTATGAAGTATGGACGCTTAACCAAACAGATACTAGCTGTAATGTATGCTTTGATTTTTTAAAATTCCCAAATAGTAATCATTTTCTTCTCCTCAGCCTCATGTACCTTTCTGCAGTTATATTCTAATTTTTTGACCGAAAATCCTTGGCCAAATGAACAGTCCAAACCTCCTTTTAATATGAATTAATGTTAAGATGAAGGAATGCGTCTTTCTGCGGGTAGGCCGACTTGAAGGACAAGGTGTAGGTGGGCTCACTGTTAGGTGTAATTTTTTTAGTCTTAAAAAATCAATATCTCACAAACTACTAGGAGTTTCGAGACAAATAAGGGCTCATTGGAAAGAGGAAAAAATCATCTTTAAGATGGTCTAGGTCCCATGTTGAAATGTTGCATCTAAGGTTATAAAAAATATTTTTCTTTGTGACTGTCCTTAAATTATTTAGTGCATAAAATGATTAGGACAGTATGGCTTCTTTGTTTGGCTTCTCCATTGTTTTTCTTATCCATTATTTGGCTTCTTCATCATCATAGGAACATGTAGGACATCTATGTCATCATGATAGTGTCCAGAAATGAGTGTATCATGCATGTCATCACATAATTGTCTAGTGACATGTTATAGTGCAATATCATTAGGAGAACTTCAAATAGTCTTCCAACCATCAAGTGATATCTTCCACGTTATCATCTAGTCTTTCAACCTTCATCAAGTACCATCATCAATTGTGGTCATTCATTTAGTGTATGACATCATCAGGTATATGACTCCATATGTCATCAAGGGTTAAGTTATAGATCATCAAGGCACATGCAACATTATAGATAGTTCATGGACATCTTAGGACTTCTTCATTAGTTATTTGACATCTTCATGGGTTGACCTCTTCATTGATGGCATCCTTAGCACCTAGGGATTGCATGAGTTTCATTGACATCACAAGTGTTAGGGTCCTCTGATTTGGTAGATTGGTAGACCAAATGACAGGGTAACATGGAAACAATCTTTGGAGTCCTAGGACCTAGCCTTCCCGGACTCAGAGAAGGATCTCTTTATTGGGTGCAAAGGATGTGTTATTTTTGCTCTAGGGTTTTGATTTTAGGCTAGTTATTAAGTATAGGGTTTGTTGATTATTTTGGTTGGGTAAGATGGTCAAGTGGAATAGGTAGAGTGAGATTATGCCAAAGCCATTGGGCTATGGATTCAATCAAATTCATGGGTGTCTAAATGATGAAACAGAGTGTGTTGCAGGGAAAATTTAGCAAGGTTAATGGATCCTTAAGGTGATGTATGATGTGGAGTGAACATAAAATTTGGGAAATACTAGGAGGTATTAAATACACATATTTAAAAGCTACAAATCATGAGGTAGGGAAAACCATTAAGCTCAATGAATAATACTTAAATTGATAAATATCCAAGATAAACATTCTAGTGAAACATAGAAAGCATAAGAGCTTCTAACTTTAGTAAATTCACCTTCAGAATTTGGGAAAACATATAAGATAACAAAAATAACTCAATCGATGAAGAGGGAACTCCTAAACATCATATATCAAGCTATTGGGAACTCTGAAACAAGTTGGTAGACGTGGAAAAAGGGCAAGATCAAACGAGACCTCTTTGACTTAACCTAGCAAACAATATTCCAAAGAAAGGTTTCAAGATAGGGTTTTGAAAGCTTCAAATAAGCAGGGCATGCCCTGAATCATACTTGTAAACTAGCATACTAACCATACATGAAACAAAAACAATTTTTGGTGGACCTAGGGAGCAATCAAGAATTCCTTAAGATGACCAAACAAAGGAAAACATCAAAGCTATAACAAACAGGAGCACTGAGGTGCCTCAAAGAGCATGTGTCAACCTATACTTTTCTGATTTATAGCAACCAAGAAGAAAGAAACATAATGTTAACAAGAAAACATAAAAAATTTAAGAATACATCACCATTCACCAAGCTAAGGAATCCTGCAAACAAGCTTCTCCATCATCAAGCCAAACAAGCCATTCATCAACTTCACAAAACCAATTTCCTCTCCAAGCTCATAAAGCCATGTATATTTCTCTTCAAGCTCATCAAATGCCAACAAAATACAGAGGGGCTTCATGCTCTATTTATGGAGCAAAGGAGGACTAAAACCTTAAATATGGTAGGAAAATGTCAAATTTAACCATAAATGTCATTTATGGCCAAGAGACCATGCAAGGCCCAAGGCGCATAATATCCTAAGAAATAAATGCCAAAATAACTATTTGCACCTAATTCTAGAGTGTTTTGCCTCAAAAAACTCAAAAATATCTATTTGCAATAAATGAGTTTGTTTTGTTGACTTTTGGTCCAAAACACACTAGACATTCTCTGTCTGTAGTGCCACTTCAGCAGAAAATAGGGTCTATTGTGGTTGAGTGTTGGACCCCTTCCCGATGCCGGATTTGGCTCCGTGATGGCTCGTTGGAAAGCCTGATGAGTCTAATTTCCAGAAATTCTTAATTTTTCCTGAATGAGTTACATTTTCATGTCTAAAAACAATTTCTCCCAACACTGCTCTGTGCGCAGCACCTTGCCTGAAAATGAGGCAGAAAGGTTAAAATTTTGATGTTTTTTTACCTTTTGGGGGGTCAAACTACTCCAAATGATCTGAAATTTTGTGAGAAGACTGCGGGTGATGAGAGGAATCCAAAAATATAAATTTTTCAAGCTGAGGATGCACCAAATTTGTGCGTAGTGCCTAGGGTGTTGTGCACAGAGGCCTCAAAATTTCCAAAAAAACAATTTTTTTTTCAATTTGGACCAGAATTCGTGGAGAGGTCCCTCAAGAGGTCTTGGATACCTTTTGAGAAGCCTCAGCCAAAATTCCAAGGCTATCATGTTATTTTTCCATTTTTAGGATTTTTAGCTCTATGAGGGCCTCCTTCAGTTTGGCATAAGCAAGCATGTTTTTCCTTGCATAGTGCTTAGTCATTTTCTTCTGGAGAGAAAGGTCCCTATTCACCTTATCGAAATGCTTGTGCTCATATTTGTAATACTGAATGACACCTTGTGCCATGTCAAAATCTCTTTCCCACTCCCTAAGTTGTGCATCTTTAGTTCAGAGTAGCAATCTGGTGGCCATCTCTTTGTCCTCATTGTCACTGTCTAGATCAATGAATTGAGTTTCTTGAGAAGTTTTCTTGATTCTCTTACTTCTCCTTACCTTTACCTGTTGCTCACTTATTTCCATCTTTTCCTTGTCCTTGTCCAATGGCTTGATAGCTTGAGAATAGATGGCCCTTTGCCTTTTTGAGGCAACAAACACATCTCTCTTCCCTCTGTGATATGTGCATGCGAGAGGAGTGAAAATGGTAGTTTTGAATGTGTTTTCTTCATTGATTTGACCCTTGTTATTGTTGTCACCAGCTTTGTCATTTTTTCCATGGCTTCCATGAGTCACATCATGCCTCATTGGGTTACTGCTTTCTTGATCTTTATCATCCTTATCATCATTGTCTTCATTGTCTTCCATACTACCATATTGGCCTTCAAATTGATCATTACCTTCCTCACTTGCCTCACTTTGGCATTGTTCCTCATGAAGATCTTTTTCTTCATCATATTTTGGGCTATCTTCACTCCCATTATCATTAGCAGGCTGATTTGTGTCATGGAAGTCATGACAGTTGTCATGATTGTCATGACTATCTCTTTGGTTGTCTTGCTCATCACTGACTGTCTTATCAGTGGAATTTCCTTGGTCACTACCTCCCTCTTAAAAATTTGTTTCAATTTCATCATTTCCTTGTTTTTGATCTTCTGTTTCCTCATCATCTCCCTTTTCTTCTTCAAGTTCATAATCTTCATTCATATGGTCACTTTTTTCACTATGACTATGTTCACTATCATGCTCATGCATATTTTTTTCTTGGTTGTCCTGTTCATATTCTTGTTGACTATCATCCCCATTATTTTCTTCAGTATCCTTTGTGTCTTCATCTTGCTCATCAGCAATACCTTTTTCTATACTTGGTATTGATTCATTTGTATCATCACCATCACTGTCTTGCTCCAAGTGCTCACTGTCTTTGTCTTCATGACTACCATGTTCATTTCTCTCCTCCATGCCATCATCATTCTCCTGGTCTTCTTTATTAAACTCAGTGTCTGCACCACTTTCTTCATCATTTCCATCATCATCTTCTATTTCCTCATTGCTGTTGTCACCCCCTTGTTCCTAATTAAACTCTGTCTCTGCCTCACTGTTTTCTTCATCTCCACTGTCATCTGTTTGTTCTTCATTTCTACTGCCACCTCCTTGTCCATCATTACCACTGTCATCAACTTCACTTTATGCATCAAGGGAAGGAGAAAGAGGTAAGTTTCCTTGTGGAGAAGGCATAGGTGGAGGTGATGGAGGAGTGGAGGTAAGTGAGTGTGAAGTGGAAGGCAAATTTTGTTGAATGAAGCCTTGGGGATTTGCAAATATATCATGTGAGATGAAAACTTCCCAAGGGATTCCTTGTTGTTCTAACTGGTGTAAAAAAATAATATTAACCAAGGAGTGGTGAAAAAGGCTTTGCATTTGATGGGCATAACTTCTTTTCTTGACCACTGAAGCCATGTTGTCAATGATCCGGTAGAGATAGCATGGTAGGTTTAGTAATTTAACCCTGGTGAAGTGCATTAGCAGCCTTATGTGATATGAATAAATCCTAGATTACCTCCCCTCACAAGTGAAGTACTTGATGAGCTGCCTCATTAGTAGGGCATATCTCTCTAGCAAGTGGGAGAAGGGGAAAACAACCTTGTAGCCGTGTTGATAACTAGGTTTGAGGAAGGGCTCATAGTAGCTTAAGGAAAATTTCTTATGCTTGAACCATCTGTTAGTATGAATCTTTTGTCGAAAAAAGACCACTTTAGCTACGCATAAAAAATAGCCCTAACATCAATTATGGCTGCCAATATCTTCAAACCTGTAGTTAGTTGATCCAAATAAAGCTGCACAAATCCAGATCTATGCATAGAAAGACATTAAGTAGTAAAAAATTAAATGTTGCTCCATGCATCCAATAGATAAGACAAGAACAATATATTTGAAAGAATTTTTATATTAAAGGAGCACTTGAGAGTAAAACAAGAAAGGTGTTTCCAATTCTCCTCAATGGGATGGGTTCTTGAAAGTCCTCAGCATTTCAGATCTAAAATCTCTCTCTCTCTCTTGTTGGTGTAGAAAACCCAGACAAACATAGAACTCAAAGGGAGCTCACAAAGAAAATAATGGAGAATGTGACAATGATGATGGCTCAAATTCAGACCAAGAGTATATATCTAGAGTGATCTAATGCAAAATGAAAGGTGACAAATGAATGGGAAAACGCTTCTATTTATAACAAAATATTAGGGCGATCTAGAACTTGGTGCATGAATAAAATATTATTAACCAAATTCTAGAACCACCTTTTAGGAATATTTTATTATATTTTTTGGAGGGGAAAGGATTTTTGACTTGGGTTAATTCCTTTATTTATAAATCATAAATAAATAAATGATTCATTTATTATTTTAAGGAAATGGTGGAAATATAATTAAATAAATAATGATTTATTTAATTATTTATAAATGATTTAGTCAAATTTAACTAGGAATATTATTTAAATAAGGATTAAATAATGTATTCCTAGGAAATAATCAAATAAATAAGGATTTATTTGATTGATTTCCTTGTTTTGGGTTAAATATGACCAGGAATAATAATTAAATTGATGTTTAACTAATTATTCCTTGAGAAAATATAAACAAATATAGATTTTTTTATTATTTCCTTTTGGAGTTTCCTGTTTAGATCGTAAACAACTTAATAAAGGTGTTTTGCTAAGTTATTTCACACAGTGAAAGCAATTTTACTTAGGGTAAAATTGGTCTTACATGGTGTACTTGGGTCCATCTAATGATAATAGGTTAGATGACCAAAAAATGGTGTAACAAATTGCCCCCTAGCGTACAAGTGTTAGGAGCAAATCGTATAACCGAAGTACGTTGTAAGAACTCAATCACCAGACATCAAGAGGGAAGTCAGAGAGAGAAATGTAAGGTATTATAATGTGCTAAAGGACTATACCCTAAGGAGACGAGACTTACAGGTGCAACAAGTCTCTATTTTATGAGATGGTACATGTGCTAAAGGTGGTGGGGGAGGCATACCTATGCCCGCCAAGACAAAGTACAAAAGAATAGTGCATCCAGTAAACAAGGGACCGAACTATAAAGTACATGTTGGCATTAACATGAGCCAGATAAAAGATATAATGAGGAATCCCACATACATGCCATGCCTGGGATAACAGCCAGGACTTATACAATAAGATCTGAGTACATGAGATACAAATACAACCCAAATGCCCCCTATAAATGGGGAAGGGCTCGCAAAATCTGACTGATACATGCAAATCAAAGAGGTGATGCAAGCAGCTAAGGCCAGCATCATCAAATATATGGAGCTGCATCAAAGGCTGCAATAAAGAGGCCATCCAGGCATGTGGGGGGCTACCTGCAGGGCCACCCCCTCATGAGGGTTGAGACATCTCGCACACACCCGGGAATCACCAATAGTTACTGCTGGATCACTGGACCATCAAGTATATAGATCTCGATCATGCTTAAAGGAGTTGGAGTGGAGAAACAATCAAGTCAAAGGGTAATTAGAAATCCCTTTTCCTGATCTGAGGCACCAAACGAATGGAGAAGCTGGAACCAAGGTACACCGCCCTCTAGACTTGTCTTCTGGAGTGAATGAGCTGATGTCAACAGAAGGAGATCCACTGTAGGTGAGGCAATAAGCGATCCTCAACTAAGGAATGAGAGAAAATAGTAGAGCGACTAACAGAATAACACTAATGATGATGATGAAATGGGGGATACTGAGCAGTGGATGGAAGAATTCCCTTGTTAGAGCATAAAGGGCATGGATGACTTGGCAGCGACTGACACAATATCAGGAGGGATAGGGGACAATAGAACTGAATGCCATCATGTGCGACATGAGAGAGGGACCAGGCACTGAAGGATGGAGGACTATAGCAGGGTACAAAGATACTCGGGATAGACTCCATGAATGGAATGATGACTCAACTCGGATGCTCTAAACAAGGGCGACTCGATGGTGCTGCCACACAGTAAAGGTCTAATGGGGGACCATAAAAACATGATTACAAGAGGGTAACTCATGACGAAAATCAACACAAACAAGACCAAGTATGGGGGCAAAGTGGTGCCCCAAATACAAGTGTTGTAAGTGAGGAAATCCAATTTGAAGGAGAGGTGAATGGACCTGCCATGGAGAAAATGTGTCCTGGTGAGGTATCAAATCATGAAAAACTAACAGATACCTATTTGAGTGCTCGGTGAGAGCTTTCCAACGGTGTAGACGGTGTGTCAAACAGGGCTACGGTTTGGTCGCAGCGGGCAAAAGAAAAAGCAAGGGTTTCTCTTCTAATAAGGCATTTTCCCTCCAAATGCATTCATTTGCTTGTGTAGCTATGGTGAATGTGGAGAGGAGAAAAGGCCCTAAATCTTGTGGTGAGCATAGTGGACAAACCGACTGTTGGAATCAAGATCCATCAGTTGCAGATAAGAGGCCTAATCCTACTCTTTGTTTTTGATGGATTAAAAGTTCAGATTAGTGTCCCAAATCTCAAGAACAGCCCCTCCCTCATCTTTATGGCCGGGTCGCACTTTTTGGGCCAAAAACTATGACCTGGGAAGTAGATTTTGGCCTGAAAAGTGTGACCTGTCTCAGGAGTTGGCTAAAAAGTGAGACCTGTCAGATGAAGGTTATTTCAGTGTTGTTGTGAGCAGAGAGTCAGGTTTTATATGATTGAATGCAGTTTTTCTTATATGTACTGACAAAGATGATGTGTTTTTGCAGAGATGGTAGATATACAGATCAAGTGGAGAGAGAGAGAGACCTAGGTACATTACGGTCGGAAATCCAAGAAGATCCAGGTGTCTATCATGCATTGGCCAGGTTTTGGGTTATGAAATTTGTGGAGAACCCTCTGATGAGAGCTGGGGAGCCCTTGTTGGCCCAGATTTTTAGTTATTGGGATCCAAATCATGAGGTATTTATAGTGCAGGGGCACAGGATTGAGTTGACAGTCCAGAATCTGTGTTTCCTATCTGGTCTCCCACCATTAGGGATGGTGGGAAATACACAGCCAGTGTTACCGCGGGGGCGTAACATTATGGAGTTCGTAGAGTGACATTGTCGACCAAGTGTCCGAGTCAAAGGGACTCGGATATCGATTGGGGATCTAGAGAGGTTGGAGACCCGTGTAGTGGTGGCAGCAGTGTTGCGGATTCTAGGCAGCCAGGCGCTCCATCACATCATTGGAGGGCAGATGATGATTGTAGAAAGTGTGTTGAGTGGGACCTACTATGGGTGGGCCCAGATGATGTTGGTGTTGTTGAAATGACAGATGTCGCTTTGCAAGTGGCAAGTGAACCATGATTGTGCTTATGGGACGGTATTGTGCTCCTTCTTTTTTGAGAAGATCCCGACCTTGCGACCTCATGTACAACTACCTGATGGGGGTCCTAGAGAACCCAAGATGCGTCGGTGGGGGCGACTACTGTGCAGAGGAGGAGGAGGGGCGGTCGGATGGGTGTTCCGACCAGAGTTCTTTGCCCATTGGGATCAGATGCCATTGTACATAGACGACTATCCCTATAGTGGGATGAGTTATTGGGGAGATTTGGACTTGCCGCTTCTACCTGGTCGAGTATGGGGGGCCGATGGTAAGTGACAAGTAACTAATCTTTTACGTGCATGTGAAAGTTTTTAAATAGTATTTATGGTACTGATCCTTATACTTTTGGTATGTAGATATAGCTCCGGTGAAACCGGCCGGATATATGGGACGACCTGTAGTAGCAGGAACTACAGGTGTGAGTGGATCGAGAACTACACAGAATGAGGATATGGCTACTCTTCTGGAGGAAATCCATTGTAGATGTGAGGGGCTACTGACCGACGTTTTGGAGTGGGGTTGGCAAGACTTGGACGACCATTACATAGAGCTATGTATTAGGCTACCCTTGGAATGGCAAGGTATCATGCAGCACATGGCGATGGTTGTTCAGATTGTGCATGATCTATGAGCTGCGGGAGAAGAGCCATTGGCTCGGGATCCTCCAGAGAGTGATTAAATGTAGGGTAGGTGGTGGCCCCCAGTGTGTATGTAGGGGCAAGTGGTGCCCCCCAGTTTTTGAGTTTTGTTTTTTTGTAACATGATATGGGCATGTCATATGTTTTAGAGTAGATGGACTCTAAAAACATGTTATATGATATATACTATGCATATGCATTGTGTTGATGATTTGAAATGTTATTGTCTTGTGTGTGATAAATGCCATCTAGAACATGGTTTGCAATGCTATCTACGTAGTGATTTTGACTTCTAGGTACATGGTTGAAAGTAATGAATCTAAACTCACGTATCAAAAGTTTCACTCGTAAATATTGTCTAAACAGGATAGGGTTATGCACACGATAGACACCATTGAGTTGTAAGACAAGAAGCAGAGAATCTAAACGAACGTGCAAATGGAGGATGTGATGACAGAGGGCATCGGCTAAGAGGCCACGTACTGCATCATATTCGGCCTGATTATTGGTGGCATTACCAATACAGACCCTATTAGAAAGAATGAGGATATGCAAGGGGGTAAAGATGGCCCAAGCTACCGAGGCTAGATTTTGAGAATAGCGACTTGCCCCATCGGCATAGCCAATATAATGTGTGGACGAGAGGTCCGGCGAAATAGTGTCACAAGACAAGAAATGGGATGAGGGAGAATAATGATGGCAGCGTGAGTGTATGGTAGACATCAAACGACAACTATGGGAGGAAGCAGTCTGGGTAGGATGGCTATGACTCATAAACCGACTACAGGGTGATGTATGAGGGCGATGGGAGGAATAGCTGGAGCTCATGCTGCAGAGAACATCATAGATACGGATGGTATCATCCTGGTTATGGGTGGGAAGGAAAAGGTTGAGGAAACCACATGACACTGCAAAGCTACCTACATCATTAGCATGGGAAGAAAGGCTCACATACAGATCGTCATGGGGGATGACAGAAGAACAAGTAAAAAGATGGTCAAAGGATGTGGAGCCCAAGAATGTTGCTGAAGGGGAATCAAGCAAAATAGACGGAGTGGATTCATAGGGAATGTACTCTGAGGGTCGCACAGATGATGATAGGTATAGGAGGGGGGCAGTAGGTTCTGACATCTCAACGTCAGCGGGAGGAATGTCAATGGTAGCAGGGGGATCCTCGAGTTGGCCGGATGCATACTGTGCGAGGATGGGAGAGGCGGATTTATTTTGTTCAACCTCGTACTCACGAATGACCTTTAAAGAGGCTCGGTAATGCGTGAGGTGAGGAAAATGGTGAGAATAATGGCCATGGACACCACACAGAGCACAACGTTTGTTGATTCGAAGAGTATTTTGGTTCTTGGTTGCAGACGAGGAAGAAATAGAGGATTCAGGGACCGTAGATTCAGGGAGCGCGACTTTAACCATGGGTTTGATACGAGGCAACTCGGTACAAGTATGGGTGGCATGATCGAAACCATCACACAAGGGACAAGGCTTGGCAGGTGGAGGAGGGGTAGGGTCAGGCGGGGTGGCCTTGTCTTTGGATGCCCCCTTGCAAGCTTTTCCTTCCTTTCCTGTAGCTGTCACAGTAGGAGGATGGTCTTGTTGAGGTGTTGGTGGCACTGTAGCGACGGAAGAAGCTAAGGGAATCGGTTGAGCTGGTGTCAAAGCAAGGTATGGTTTGGGGTGACCTAGTGGGGTAGTGGCTGGAGGGTCAAGGTACCAAACGGGAATTACCAGGGTCAGATTGGGAAGGGAAAGGGTGGCCATGATGGTGACCGAATAGACTCCGGGAGGGGGAGCAAGAAATGGCATCTGAACAGTGGGGTAATGGCCAGGAGGGATGGTGCCAAGATGGTTGAGACTTGGGGGAACCGACCCAGGAGGGTAGAGAGGCTTATGGGTGCCAACTGTAGGGGAAGGGCCAGAAGGAAGAGGTCTGGTTGGTGAGGGTGAAGGGCTAGGAGCATGTTGCGGCGGGCAAGGTTGAGGTTGCTGACTAGCCGAAGCGGGCCGCTTGAGGTCGGCCCAAGACGATTGCATCATGAAAACATTCACTATGTTGGGATCAGAGACAAGAGGAGGAGGAAGACCAGGGAAGGTTCCAAGTAAGGAGGAGTCTTTGTAAATGCCGGGGGAGACACTGGTCAAAGAATCGATGATGTGCTTATTGACGACATAAGAGATGATCGACTCAGGGGAGGTCTGAGATTTTGGCTCATGATATGTCAACTGCTCAATAGTGACTATCTTTCCATTATGAGGGAAAAACATCTTGCGATGAACCATGGATGGGACAGCAGACATGGCATAGGTGTAGCTGTTAATATGAATCTTTTGTCGAAGTGTACGAAAAAAATACCACTTTAGCTATGCATAACTTATAGCCCTAACATCAAATATGGCTGCCAATATCTTCAGATCTGCAGTTAGTTGATCAAGACAAGTGCTGCAAAAAACCAGATCTATGCATAAAGAGATATTAAGCAGTAAAAATAAGGTTTTTCTCCATACATCCAATAGACAAGACAAGAACAATATTTTTTGACAGAATTTTTGTATTAATGGCACCTGGGAGGAAAACAAGAAGGTGTTTCCAATTCTCCTCAATGGGATGGGTTCTTGGAAGTCCTCAGCACTTCAGATCTAGCATTTCTCTCGCTTGTTGGTGTAGAAAACCCAGACAAAGATAGAACTCAAAGAGAGCTCACACAACAAACAATGTAAAATATGACAATGATAATGGCTCAAAGTCAGACCAAGAGTATAGATCCAGAGTGATCTAATAGGCAACAAAAGGTGAAGAATGGTAGGAGAAACCCTCCTATTTATAACAAAATATTGGGTCATTCTAGATCTTGGTGCATGATTAAAATAACATTAACCAAATCTAGATCCATCTTTTATGGAATATTTTATTATATTTGGTGGAGGGAAAAAGTATTCGACTTGGGTCAAATCCCTTTATTTGTGAATAATAAATAAATAAATGATTTATTTATCATTTTAAGGAAGTGGTTGAAAGATAATCAAATAAATAATGATTTATTTAATTATTTATGGGGGATTTAGTCATATTTAACAAGGAATATTATTTAAATAAGATTTAAATAATTATTCCTAGAAAATAATAAGATAAATAAAGATTTATCTAATTAATTTCTTTGTTTTGGGTTAAACATGACCGGGAATAATAATTGAATTATTGTTTAATTAATTATTCCTTGAGGAAAATCAAACAAATATAGGTTTGTTTAATATTTCCTTTTGGGGTTTCCTGTTTAGACCATAAACAACCTAATAAGTGTGTTTTATTAAGTTATTTTACATAGTGAAAGCAATTTTACTTAGGGTAAAATTGGTCTTACATGATGTACTTGGGTCCATCTAATGATAGTAGGTTAGATGACCAAAAAATGGTGTAGCAGATTCCCCCCCAGCGTGTGAGTGTTAGGAGCAAATCGTATGACCGAAGTACGTTGTAAGAACTCAATCACCAAACATCAAAAGGGAAGTCAGAGAGAGAAATGTAAGGTAGACTAATGTGCTGAAGAACTAGACCCTGAGGAGACGAGACTTACAGGTGCAACAAGTCTCTTTTTATGAGAAGGTACCTGTGCTAAAGGCGGCGGGGGAGGCATACCTATGCCCGCTGAGACAAAGTACAAAAGAATAGTGTGTCCAGTAAACAAGGGACCAAACCATAAAGTACAACTGGCATAATCATGAGCCAGATAGAAATACAATGAGGGATCCCATATACATGCTATGCCTGGGATAACATCCAGGACTTATACAATAATATCTGAGTACATGAGATACAAATATAACCCAAATGCCCCCTATAAGCGGGGAAGGGCTCACAAAATTTGACTGGTATATGCAAATCAAAGAGGCCCTACAAGCGGCTAAGGCCGACATCATCAAATATATGGAGCTGCATCGAAGGCTGCAATGAAGAGGTCATGCAGGCATGTGGGGGGCTACCTGTAGGGCCACCCCCTCATGAGGGCTGAGAAATCTCACACATACCCTGGAATCACCAAAAGCGACTGCTGCATCACTGAACCATCAAGCATATGGATCTCGATCATGCTGAAAGGAGCTGGAGTGGAGAAACAATCAAGTCAAAGGGAAATGAGAGATCCCTTTGCCTGATCCGAGGCACCAAACAAGAGTGGAAGCTGGAACCAAGGTACACTACCCTCTAGACCTATCTTCTGGAATGAAGGAGCTGATGTCGACAGAAGGAGGTATGCCATAGGTGAGGAAATGAGAGATCCTCAACTAAGGCGCGAGAGAACATAGTAGAGCGACTGACAGACTAATACCAATGATGATGATGGAATGGAGGGGAATGAGTAGCAAATGGACGACTTCCCTTGTGAGAGCATAAAGGACATGAATGACATGGTAGTGACTAACACAGTATCATAAGGGATAGGGGACAGTGGGACTGACGGCCATAATGTGCAACACAAGAGAGAGACCAAGCAATGAAGGATGGAGGACTATAGCGGGGTACAAAGGGACTCGGGATAGACTCCATGAATGTGATGATGACTCAATTTGGATGCTCTAAACAAGGGTGACTTGATGGTGCTGCCACATAGAAAAGGTCCCATGGGGAACCATGAAAACATGAGTACAAGATGGTATCTCATGACAAAAATCGACACGAAAAAAGACAAGTATGGAGGCAAAGTGGTGCCCCAAGTACAAGTGGTGTAAGTGAGGAAATTTGATTTTTGGGGGAGGTGAAGTGACCCTTCAGGGACAAAGTATGTCCTGGTGAAGTATGAAAGTACAAAAATGAAAAATATGTTGGCTATCTAAAAGAAAATAAAACATGCATTTCAGAAGGGAAATGCTAAGGG